>JAVLUX010000005.1:1770000-2507500 GCA_032164185.1 Moxostoma hubbsi | reverse complement strand
AAAACAAACTTCAGATAAACATGCAGTAGAATTTCACTCTTCATACCAGCCCACTTTAAAATATTATCTATTCTGTTTATGAGAATATTTAGCAAAAAATGCGTTCCTCAGGGCAATCTCCCATTCATTCCAATGGGGCGTTTTGCAGAGTTGTCTGAGATGGGGCGAAGCTTAGCGAAGGGTAAATTAGAAAATTTAAACACCAAACATAAAACACCCACACATCTAAATATACAACAATCTGAATATTTAAACACCAAACATAACAATCACACTTTAAAACATCTAAATATTTAAACACCATGTTTGGTGTTTAAATGTTATAATTGTTAATTTAAATTCTAAATGAACAATTATAACATTTAAACACCAAACACCCACACATCTATATGAACAACAATCTGAATATTTAAACACCAGACATAACTCACACATTAAATCATCTAAATTAACAACAATCTGAAAATATAAACACCAAACACAAAACATCCACACATTTAAATGAACAACAATCTGAATATTTAAACACCAAACATAACACACCCACACCTTAAATCATCTAAATGAACAACAATCTGAAAATGTAAACACACAAACACATCTAAATGAACAATCTGAATATTTAAACACCAAACATAACACCCATACATCTAAATGAACAATTATAACATTTAAACACCAAACAAAAAACACCCACACATCTAAATGAACAATTATAACATTTAAACACCAAAACATAAACACCCACACATCTAAATGAACAATCTGAATATTTAAACACCAAACATAAAACACCCACACATCTAAATGAACAACAATCTGAATATTTAAACACCAAACATAAAACACCCACACATTCAAAGGTCTAAATTAACAATCAGAACATTTAAACACCAAAACATAAAACACCCACACATCTAAATGAACAATCTGAATATTTAAACACCAAATATAACACCCACACATCTAAATGAACAATTATAACATTTAAACACCAAACAAAAAACACCCACACATCTAAATGAACAATTATAACATTTAAAACTCCAAACAAAAAACACCCACACATCTAAATGAACATTCTGAATATTTAAACACCAAACATAACACACCCACACAAAGGTCTAAATTAACAATCTGAACATTTAAACACCAAACATAACACCCACACATCTAAATGAACAATCTGAATATTTAAACACCAAACATAAAACACCCACACATTCAAAAGGTCTAAATTAACAATCTGAACATGTAAACACCAAACATAAGACACCCACACATCTAAATGAACAATCTGAATATTTAAACACCAAACATAATACACCCACACATCTAAATGAACAATTATAACATTTAAACACCAAAAAAAAAACACCCACACATCTAAATGAACAATTAGAACATTTTAATACCAAACAAAAAACACCAACACACCTAAATGAACAATCTGAATATTTAAACACCAAACAAAAAACACCCACACATCTAAATGAACAATTATGACATTTAAAACTCCAAACAAAAAACACCCACACATCTAAATGTACATTCTGAATATTTAAACACCAAACATAAAACACCCACACATCTAAATGAACAATCTGAATATTTAAACACCAAACATAATCACACTTTAAAACATCTAAATATTTAAACACCATGTTTGGTGTTTAAATGTTATAATTGTTAATTTAAATTCTAAATGAACAATTATAACATTTAAACACCAAACACAAAACACCCACACATCTATATGAACAACAATCTGAATATTTAAACACCAAACATAACTCACACATTAAATCATCTAAATTAACAACAATCTGAAAATATAAACACCACACACATCCACACATTTAACTTAACAACAATCTGAATATTTAAACACCAAACATAACACACCCACACCTTAAATCATCTAAATGAACAACAATCTGAAAATGTAAACACACAAACACATCTAAATGAACAATCTGAATATTTAAACACCAAACATAACACCCATACATCTAAATGAACAATTATAACATTTAAACACCAAACAAAAAACACCCACACATCTAAATGAACAATTATAACATTTAAACACCAAAACATAAACACCCACACATCTAAATGAACAATCTGAATATTTACACACCAAACATAAAACACCCACACATTCAAAAGGTCTAAATTAACAATCTGAACATGTAAACACCAAACACCCACACATCTAAATGAACAATTATAACATTTAAACACCAAACAAAAAACACCCACACATCTAAAAGAACAATCTGAATATTTAAACACCAAACACCCACACATCTAAAAGAACAATCTGAATATTTAAACACCAAATATAACTCACACATTAAATCATCTAAATGAACATTCTGAGTATTTAAACACCAAACACCCACACATCTAAATGAACAACAATCTGAATATTTAAACACCAAACATAACTCACACATTAAAACATCTAAATGAACAATCTGAACATTTAAACACCAAACACCCACACATTCAAAAATCGAAATGAACATCAATCTGAATATTTAAACACCAAAGTTTATTCCTGACCTTTATCTGAGGGGGCAACAGGTGCATCAACAGCAGAGAAAACAGAGAGCTTTGCCTCGTCGATGTCCTGCTGGGTAAACTTTCCCGCTCGTGCCCACTCTACTCCGCCACGGAATGCCGATAATGTTTGGGTGGAGTTTGGATCACTGAGAGATCGCCACGACCACAAGACAAAACATGAGAAACGTAACATATATGCATTACTATCCAACTAAGACTAAATCAAACAAACTAATTGGAATGTTCTGGAGCTTGTAGGCTGTAAATAATGTATAAGATCTGCAGTTTACAAAAATAAGTATTAGACATACCTAAAGGAATAAAAAGAGAACAAGCCACCGCCTCCCATTCTAGCACCACCTCCATAAGCTCCACCCTTTTCTCTGATCTCTCCATGCAAGAATTTGTCAGTCATCATACTTCCTAAAACACACAGACTAAGAGAACACGACAGAGAGAAAAAAACACACTGTGAGCAAGTGTAATGAACTTCTTTTTATAAAAGTGAGAGCGTGTATTAGTTTTGTACCTGGCAAAATCAGCGTGTGAGAACGGGACTGTGCGTACACACTCACTGACAAAGTTCACAGGAAAGGGAAGCTGGAAATACGTCTTCATCTGACAGGGTTTAAAATGAGGCTCCTGTGAGGATGAACAGGAGAGAAACATCTAACATTGTCAGATAAATGACAGTTTTGTATGTTGTGATATATATAACGCACTTACTGAAATGAGTTTCCGACTCGCAGCTGATCCAGCTTGAGGATCCAGTGACCTCTGTAAAACAATTCCCATCTATGTGATCTGATGTAAGCAGTTATTCCTCATTTAACTGAACAAAACAAAACTTTACAATCATCCCAAAAGAAATTAAAAGAGATGTTAGAAATAACAACATCTCAAAATACATTTTAAATTAATTGACTAGAGGTTTTTACATTGCTTATCTAGGAAGGAATACAGACAAATGCACCTAAATATAATGCAACTTAAAGGTTCAAAACAATGTAGATAGAAATAAATACTTGTGGATGACCAATATGGGGCTTTCAATTATTGATGCCATACCAATAACTAGTTAACTGGGTGGCTGATGGCCGATGCAGTAGTGATATTTGTGTAAAATAGGCTTAAACAATACTTAAATACTTCAGAAATTGGGCATTATTTATTGACAAAATGAAGCAGATATTGGAACACTTAGAACACAAGGGACACTTAATTTACCAATTTAACTAGCTGATATATTGGGCCATCACTAATATTAGAAGTAATAAAAACAGTATAAGCTCAGTTACAGTCGCCGATGTCTGTCGTCTCACCTCGACAACGGTTGGCCTGACAGGTTTGCGCTCCTTCCTATTGGCTGCTATATTACCAATAAAATTCTCGACTTCACCAGCGACACGAGACATTTTCTGGGGAGAGGCATTCACTGCACACCTGAAATTATGATATCATGATACATAATATTTAAAAGGTCAAATATCTAAAAACAAAAACAACAACACAAGAGCAGTGCTGCCTTATGAACTTGCAAGGAACTCTAGGATGAGACAGGAAGTTTCAAGCCTTACAGATGGTAACGTTTCTAATGAATCGTGGAATTATTCGTTGTTGTTTACCTCATGCTGTGTTGCCACTTGTTGTTTAAATCAGGTTGTGTTGCAGGTGTTTACCTCATGGTTTCTGGATTGAACAGGTGCCTCTTTAACCTGGGAAGTTTTCTCAAAACTGATGTGAGATCAGTCATTTCTGCAATCCTTTTCATAAACTTCACCTAAAATTAAAATATGTAATTTATCGAATCAATCTATTAGTTTACCAGCCATGCAGTGTTATTTTTGTTAATAATAATAATTAAAAAACATTAACTGAAATAAAAAAATAACAATCGGAAAGTACACTTAAATAATTTTTCATTACTTCAAAACAAAATAAAAATGACATCAAATTATTTTTTATGTTTTTTGATACACAGTATCATAAAGGTTTAATAATTTATAATCTGCCATCTTTAAACATGAAAACTACTAGTTAGTGCCACTAAATAGTGAAACACAAGACAGTCCTGAGAAATTAAACCTTGTTAACCATATTTAAATTATTATCAGTTCACACATTAATTTGGAGGCACTAAATATTAAAATACAAAAAATAAAATAAAAAAAATACTCAAGTACTACAAAGTAACAAAAACTAAGCTAAATTGAAAGGACGCATTGGAAAAAATAACAATAAAAACAAAATTAAAAACTATAATAACCTTGCTACCATGTCATTTCTCCCAAACTCTAAAAGAGTTGTCACAACACTCACCTGGTCCATTCCACCGAACATCTCCTGCAGGTCAGCTGTGGGCGTGAGGGATCGAGCTGCCCGTGTCATCGCATACATGTGACCAGAGTACGATATCCCATTGGACAGTTCCTGAGCTGACATCAATACCAGCACACGCAGACGCTCCTCATTATTAAAATGAGGGCTGGAGATGAAATTATCACTTTTAAAAGAACTTACACTTGCAGATATTTATTTACACTTTACTTTGAGTAAGTTTGATCCCTAGAAAAAAAAGAATAATGAAATCTTTTTTTTCTGTCCAATTAAAAAAGTTTAAAAGACTGACCTGTTGAAGAGGTCACTCCAGAGCTGAAACATATCAGGTAGATTCCTCTCCAGACAGGAGGAAGAGAGGAAAATACCCTACAAAACATGCAGACACATATGTAGACAAGTAAACCTGGATTACACACTTACCCCAATATTTAACAAAACTACTCAGGTGATGCTAAAATAGAGGTCGACAGATTTGGTTGATACTGATAACTAAGGTGGTGGAAACGGCAGATAACCAATTAATCGGCCGATTCTAATTCTAAGCCTGTCCTTACTATGACCAGCACAGACATAAATGCTACAAACTATCGGCATAGTTTTTGCAGATAACTGATAGTTCCTATCCACAGTATATATATATATGTGTGTGTGTGTGTGTGTGTGTGTGTGTGTGTGTGTGTGTGTATATATATATATATATATATATATACACACATACACACACACACACACACACACACACACACACCGATCAGTCATAACATTAAAACCACCTGCCTAATATTGTGTAGTTCCCCCATGTGCCGCCAAAACAGCTCCAACCCGCATCTCAGAAGAGCATTCTGGGATGATATTCTTCTCAGCACAATTGTACTGAGTGTTTATCTGAGTTAACGTAGAAGTTTGTAAGTTTGAACCAGTCTGGCTTCTCTGTTGACCTCTCTCATCAACAAGGCATTTTTGTCCACAGAACTGCCGCTCACTGGATGTTTTGTTTTTGGCACCATTTGGAGTAAATTCTAGAGACTGTTGTGTGTGAAAATCCCAGAAGATCAGCAGTTACAGAAATACTCAAACCAGCCCGCCTGGCACCAACAATAATCCATGCGATTATCTAATCAGCCAATCATGTGGCAACAGTGCAGTGCATAAAATCATTCAGATACGGGTCAGGAGCTTCAGTTAATGTTCACATCAATCATCGCCTTCAATCCTCAAAACAATGACTAATTTTTTTACCTAATATTGACCTTAAGACATGCCAGTCTACTGCATAATGTGGCAATTCAAAAACAACCACAAAGATAATGTAAAAATTGTACATTATTTAAAACTTTTGAATGCCAGTTTATACATCCATCTATCTATCTATCTATCTATCTATCGTATATATATATATATATATATATACACTGTATATATATATAATCGGTCTACCACTATATGACATAAGCTCAAACATAAAAAAAAAAAAATCTCAAGAATAACTCCAAACTTCAAAATTATTTTAGCTGTTTTAAATGCAATATACTTGTGTTTGTGGAAAGAAATGCATCAGGAGCATGTGTATGTCCTGTAAATTCTCATGATGGATAGAAAAAGAAAAAACAATGTGAGAGAGAGAGATACCTGCTCGTACAAATCAAGGTCATCAATATCTGGTATGATTTGTGGAGAGACAGACATTCCTCCTGTCTTCAACTCAATACGTTGGGCCTGCTGACAATAATCCAGCTTCCCACAGCCCAACCTTGGATTAAATAATTTTAGACGTAATTTTCTGTACATCAGGAAACACTTTCTAACTTAAGTTACATACAGTATCTCACAAAAGTGAGTACACCCCTCACATTTTTGTAAATATTTGATTATATCTTTTATGTGATAACACTGAAGAAATGACACTTTGCTACAATGTAAAGTAGTGAGTGTACAGCTTGTATAACAGTGTAAATTTGCTGTCCCCTCAAAATAACTCAACACACAGCCATTAATGTCCAAACCACTGGCAACAAAAGTGAGTACACCCCTAAGTGAAAATTGGGCCCAATTAGCCATTTTCCCTCCCCGGTGTCATGTGACTCATTAGTTTTACAAGGTCTCAGGTGTGAATAGGGAGCAGGTGTGTTAATTTTGGTGTCATCGCTCTCACACTCCCTCATACTGTTCACTGGAAGTTCAACATGGCACCTCATGGCAAAGAACTCTGAGGATCTGAAAAACAGAATTGTTACTCTACATAAAGATGGCCTAGGCTTTAAGAAGATTGTCAAGTCCCTGACACTGAGCTGCAGCACGGTGGCCAAGACCAAACAGCGGTTTAACAGGACAGGTTCCACTCAGAACAGGCCTCGCCATGGTCGACCAAAGAAGTTGAGTGGACGTGCTCAGCGTCATATCCAGAGGTTTTGAGGTTCTTTGGGAAATAGACGTATGAGTGCTGCCAGCATTGCTGCAGATGTTGAAGGGGTGGGGGGTCAGCCTGTCAGTGCTCAGACATATGCCGCAAACTGCATCAAATTGGTCTGCATGGCTGTCGTCCCAGAAGGAACCTTCTTCTAAAGATGATGCACAAGAAAGCCCGCAAACAGTTTGCTGAAGACAAGCAGACTAAGGACATGGATTACTGGAACCATGTCCTGTGGTCTGATGAGACCAAGATAAACTTATTTGGTTCAGATGGTGTCAAGCATGTGTGGCGGAAACCAGGTGAGGAGTACAAAAGACAAGTAGTCTTGCCTACAGTCAAGCATGGTGGTGGGAGTGTCATGATCTGGGGCTGCATGAGTGCTGCCGGCGCTGGGGAGCAACAGTTCATTGAGGGAACCATGAATGCCAACATGTACTGTGACATACTGAAGGACAGCATGATCCCCTCCCTTCGGAGACTGGGCCGCAGGGCAGTATTGCAGCATGATAACGACCCCAAACACACCTCCAAGACTACCTCTGCCTTGCTAAAGAAGCTGAGGGTGAAGGTGATGGACTGGCCAAGCATGTCTCCAGACCTAAACCCTATTGCGCATCTGCGGGGCATCCTCAAACGGAAGGTGGAGGAGAACAAGGTCTCTAACATCCACAAGCTCCGTGATGTCCAATAAGCTCCAATAATGGTGGCCACACAAAATATTGACACTTTGGCCCAATTTGAACATTTTCACTTAGGGGTGTACTCACTTTTGTTGCCAGCGGTTTAGACATTAATGGCTGTGTGTTGAGTTATTTTGAGGGGACAGCAAATTTACACTGTTATACAAGCTGTACACTCACTACTTTACATTGTATCAAATTGTCATTTCTTCAGTGATGTCAGATGAAAAGATATAATCAAATATTTACAAAAATGTGAGGGGTGTACTCACTTTTGTGAGATACTGTATTATAAGGTTTTATCTATTTGGAATTAATACATTCAACAATAAATTATATTACATTAATGAACCATAAAATGTCACAAACATCATACTTGGTGATGACACTGCAGAACAGGGGAACGTAGATCTTCAGGTCTTCAGGGAGAGAGTTGAAGTTACACATAGCTCTAAAATAGACCATGCCATTAGTGGGCTGCTCACAGTACTGCACAGGCACACCACCTTCAGACAGACAGAGAGAAAGAGTGCGAAATAGGGGGTTTAGACAATGTATTGTGACTGTGTTGTTTGCCTCTATTGTTGTTCAGTCTCAGTCCCCATTTATTTTCATTGTGTGTAAAAAAAGTGATTGATGACTGAGGCTAACACCTTTTTGTATAGTTTTGGAACAGCATTAGTGTGAGTAAATGATGACAGAATATTCATTTTGGGTGAACTGTTCCTTTAAATGCCAGATAAATGGCTGTTAGTGTTTGTAAAGGGATTAATGGAAAGGAGGAGGCAAGAACCGGCTTGAAGATATAAATAATAGTTTAACTAAACAATAAAGACAAACACACACAGGTGTCGGACAGCTGTCCGTAAATATCTCTCTCGCACTGCAGCCTCCAGTCGGCCTTTATTCCTCTCTGAGTCTTGATTAGTCTGATTAGGGGCCGGGTGTGCAGAATCACACCAGAGGATCAGCCCTCCGCCCTGTCACAGTGTTACATACATGTATGCAGGTTTTATTTTTTTTACCGGCAGTATCCAGCTGTACAGGTGTATAGGGAATGGTCGGCTCGATGTCAGACATCTTTAGAGCAGGTAGACAGGAAGCATCTTGAGTTGTGCTCTGAGCAGCCAACAGCTGTAAACCTGAAAGAGTAAAACTGTAATTAAACATCAATCCTTTACAGTAGCAAACCTGAGATATTCTCAACTGTTCATTGTCTCGTGATCACACCTTTCTCATAGATGTCTTTGTGGTCCACTTCAGTGAGATTCTTTATCTTACATTGTAGCTTCTGCTCTTCAGCTTCTGCCTGTTTCTCCAGGAATCTCTCATCAGGACTCATGGATAGGGTCAGCCTGTGTGTGTTATCCTGAAACACACAAGCAACTGTTTTAATTCAGCAACACAATGCAAACTAGCAAGCACCAAAAATTGGACTAAGTACTAAGATTTTAGACCTTTATTCAGCAAGTATAAGGTATTTAAGAATTTAATGGCACATAACACAACTTACAGTAAAACAAACAATTTAACAGCAAAAAAGAGAGATGGAATTATAAACCTCTCAGTTAAGAGATGTACTGTACATAGTCATGTAACGTGAGGTACAAGAATTGACAATGTGCTAGTGGAAATTTGGATTGGCATAAATGAAGTAATTCTACCTTAAAGTAGTGCCGGACTTTCTCCTGTAGGTAGCGTGGGTTCTCTTTTAAGCACTTTCTGAATCTGGACACACTCTCACTGATCTTTAAGAGCTGCACTGGATCTCCATCATGATTCCAACAGGATGCAATGTACTGACAGAGAGAGAGGCATAAGTAATGTGATTGTTTAATTTGTTATTCAAATGAAATGTGCGTAAATTAATAAAAGAAATGTTATTTTAAAAGTGTTAAAATGTAAAATATTAAAATGTCTATTTGTGTAAAAGACAGACAGACAGACAGACAGACAGACAAATAGATAGACAGACAGATAGACAGACAGACAGATAGACAGACAGACAGATAGATAGACAGACAGACAGATAGATATATCAATCAAGGAATCTGGTCAAATCTCAGTGTGTAAAGGGAAAGACGTAAACCACTTCTGAATGAGCGTGATCTCCGATCCCTCAGACGTCACAATGTCATCCATCTGTAATGATATCATGGGCTTGGGATAACTTTAATAAACCTTCACCGTCAGTCAACACCATTCGCCGCTGCATCCACAAGATGCAAGATAAGACTTTACTATGCAAAGCAGAAGCCATACATCAACACTGTCCAGAAGAGCTGCTGACTTCTCTGGGCTCGTTTTCATCTTAGATGGAAAGTAGAAGAGTGGAACTGTGTTTTCTGGTCCGAAGAGTCCACATTTCAAAACGTTTTTGAAAAACACAGAAGTAGTGTTATCCGGGCCAAAGAGGAAAAGGGCCATCCAAGCTGTTTTTAGCATCAGGTCCAAAAGCCAGTGTCCGTATGGGCCAGGGGTGTGTCAGTGCCCGGCATGGCATGGGTAACTCACACATCTGTGAGAACACCATAAATGCAGACAGATATGTACACATTTTGGAGCAACATATACTGCCATCCAGCACCGTCTTTTCCAGGGACATCCATGCATTTTCCAGCAGGACAACTTCAAACCACATACTGCCCGGATTTCAAGTGCATATCTGTGTAAGCAGGGATTGTGGGTGCTAGATTGGCCTGCCTGCAGTCCTGACCTGTCTCCAATTGAGAATGTGTGGCGCATTATGAAGCACACTATACGGCAACGAAGACCCCATACAATTGGGCAGCTACAGACCTACATAATGGATGATTGGGAGAAATTCCACAATCTAAAATTAACAATCTTTTGTCTTCAGTGCGCAAATGATTAATAAGTGTTATTAGAAGAAATGGTGATGTTTCACAGTGGTAAACACTCGACTGTCCCAACTTTTTTGGAGTGTGTTTTTGGAGATGCAATCATCTGATTTGAAATGACTGTACATTTAAAAACAAACAAAAAAAACTATTAAATTCACAGGGTAAAACATCATATAATATTAGTTGTAGTGCTTTCACAGCAAAGGGTGAATATCATTTATAAATCACTCATTTTTATTTTTCATAATGTCACTTAATACTTAACTTAATAATGTCGGAATTAGGGTTGTGCATGTGTTTATATATATATATATATATATATATATATATATATATATATATATATATATATATATACATACACACACATTTGTAATTTGTGGCATTTTTTTTTAAGTAACATATATTTTCTGATTACTTTAAATTTAAATAAAAATGCCACAAATAACAAATGTCTTATATATATATATATATATATATATATATATATTAGGGCTGTCAATTTAACGCGTTAATAACGTGCGATTAATTTTACAAAAAATAACGTGTTAAAAAAATTAACGCATTTAATCGCAACGCTTTCCTGAGAAATTCCTGAGAAATGCAAGCTTGTAGTACCACCCTGTGGCACGGTGGAGGGCGGGACCGGCGCGTGATTACGCACGCCCGGTCCCGTATTAGGCTAATTACGCCGTCAAGAGGGATAAAGGCCACTCGCGGACGGTGATCGGGAGAGAGAGCTCAATTACGGACGTCCGTTATCTTATGTGTTTGTCTTTTGAGTTTTCCATTAAACCTTTAAGTTATATGTTAAGCTGGTTTCTCGCCTCTTCCTTGCCCATGAATTATGATCTGTGTTACATTGGTGCCGAAAGCCCGGGAAGGAAGAGGGATACGCCGTAGCGGAGTTCTCGCCACTTCTCAATGGAGCAGCCGCGGCCATCTGCCGGGGGACGGAGGAGCCCAGCCGCCTGGACGCGGAGGAACGGCCGCCGACCGCGAGGGGAGGAGGGGCTCCTGGCCGACCGCCTGGAGTGGTTAGGGCCGCTGCCAGGGGCGGGGGAGTCCCCTAGTAGCCGCTGGAACGTGGCGGGGTTGGAGACTGCCGAACGCCGTGCGGGGAGGGGCTCGCCGCTGACCGCCTGGAGCGGGGGAACCGCTGCCAGGGGCGGGGGGAGGCCCCTTCGACACCCTGGGAACGCGGTGGGGCGTTCCGTCCGCCAGGGGCTGAGGACTGCCTCCGATCTGCCCGGAGAGGCGCGGCTGTTGTACTGTAGAGGGTGGAGAAGTGGCTGAGGAACGAGCTATGGCGTATCAGAGAACCGGTAAGTTAGGCGTTTTCATTATTTTTATTAATCTCTCTCTCCTCTCTCTCTCGCTACCGCTCCGCGTTGGCCTTTTTCCCTCCTTTTTTTTTTTTTTTTTTTTTTTTAAATTATGGTGTTCGTGGGTGGGGAGGTACCGCCCAGTGCAGGAACCTCCCCCCCCATTTTTAATTGTTGCCCCTCTGTTTTAAATTATGGTGTTTGTGGGAGGGGAGGTACCGCCCAGTGCAGGAACCCTCCCCCCCCCCCCCCCCCCCCCATTTTTAATTGTTGTTTTTTTTGTTTCCCTCCCCTTGCCCCCTCCCTCGTCCAGGTTAATGGGGATGACCTGCCGGCAGACCGCGCGGGAGGCGCTTCCCCCCCCAGGGGATGTACGTCAGGCCGGGGGTCCCCAGCCTGAAAGAACGGGGGAGGAATGTGGCACGGTGGAGGGCGGGACCGGCGCGTGATTACGCACACCCGGTCCCGTATTAGGCTAATTACGCCGTCAAGAGGGATAAAGGCCACTCGCAGACGGTGATCGGGAGAGAGAGCTCAATTACGGACGTCCGTTATCTTATGTGTTTGTCTTTTGAGTTTTCCATTAAACCTTTAAGTTATATGTTAAGCTGGTTTCTCGCCTCTTCCTTGCCCATGAATTATGATCTGTGTTACACACCCGTTTACTCCAGAGGGCAGTAAGTTACAGTGAACAAAACATTGACAACACTTCAGAGGACACACTTGAAGGAGCGCAAATGCTAACTGAGGGATCTCAAGATGTATTTAAAGATTGAGTATTAAACTATATTTAACCTGACACAGTGACCTAAATATTTTATTTTTATGAAGCAACACACCCGAGACGTGACACAAGCATGTCTGACGTAGGTCGTATGGTCTTTACCTCACAAATATTTAATTACCAATAAGGTTAAGGAGGTGTCATATAAACTGTTACACTGTTTTTACCCAGTCAATCTTTATTTAAGATTAACATGCTCCCTGAAATAGAGCCACTTTGCTCCTTCTGTAATGCTGTAGATTAATCTGCCCCTCACCTTTTTTGGGAATGTGTCCACGCTGCAGTATTTTGGAGAAAATTGTTTGTTTGTATGTACCTCTATTTTAACTAGTTTTTCTTTGCTTTATAAAGACGTTTTATTTGGTTTTCACAGTTTTGATAACTTAAGTTCATATTTTCTGATTAATCTGTTTATTTTTCTTGCCAAGTTTTTTATACATAAGTGTAAATGTACGTCTATAAAGCCCCTATTTGCACTTTTTTTTTATAAAGACTTGAAATATTATTTAATTACTCATTGTACCTCCAACAACTACAAAGCATTGAAAACCATTGCACTCTGTAATGAATATAATGTCTTGGCAATATTGTAAAATATATCTGTAGTATTGTGTACTATCAATGATTAACTCTTCTGCTACAGGAATGTAATGCATTTTAATTATCTGAATATTTCTATTTAAATATCATTTTTAAATTTTTAAAGATAACTATGTATAATTATACATTGATATAAATATGTATAATCATTCTATATTGAATTATTTTTATATGAGGGGCTTTCGCAGCAAATATTTTTATATGTACATTTTAATCGATTGACAATATATATTAAATACTATGCCAGATTCCATGGCAAAAGAAAAAATACATAATATAAATATATAATATAATGTAAAATTAGGTATAGTGATTAAAAACCTATGTAAGGCTTTTTTTAAATCTACTTTTGATGCTATAATCTCTACAACTGTAAAACTGAATCTTATCTGAGCTTGCCCACATCCACACTCATTTTCTAAATGCTCTATTTTCGAAGTAGGAAAATGCCATTTTATGGTGGATAGGTGTAAACATAACAAAATCAATTCATTTTCAAATTAAAATGCATTTGTTTAGACGTGGCCTTTGTTAAAAAATATCTTCAAAAGTGTCATCTGATTAACACAATTTCCCCAAGGAATAAAAACCACCACAATCCAATTAAAATATGCTTCAGAGACTGTGGACTTTTGGCACGAGTCACAGAATGGGGGAACTTCACCTGATTGTAAAAACATACGTGTAAGCCCACAGTGGCCTATTTGGCACTGATCTGGTCCCAGCGATTCATGAATTGGAAAATGCTTCATTTTCAAACAGCGGGTTTCCTCACAAATGTAGTGAAATCTCTTAAAAACAACTTTATAAAATAATTGTATTCATTAGTAAAGAAAAGTAAAAAAAAAAAAAAAATGGGCCAAATACTGTCTATAAGGAGTAGGGTTAAAGTTTGGATGTATTGATCACAATAGGCTTGATTTAGCAAAAGTGCAATCATTCTTTAATCTCATTTCCCATCCTTCAATGCAACATTTCTTTCCTGTACTAGAATCATCAATAAAAGTGGATAAAAGGCCAAAAATTAAAAACAATAATAGAAGTTGAAAGGTCCTATTCAGCATGTGTGTGTCTGTACTTACTGAAGTGAGAGCCAGGCCAAAGCTGGTGGATTGATGCTTCATCTGAATCTCGATCTTATGCAGCAGAGCTTCAATACGCTCCTCTTCGAAACCGGTTCTGAATCAGTTCACATTTATACAATTAAAAAAAAACAATTCAGATTCTCTCCAATTGAATCCATACACCTACAGACAGTATGATTCTGTAGTTAACATCTGATTCGTATTAAAGCACTGCACATTTTTTAACTGAACAGTGAATCAATACTCACTCAATGATGTCATCAATGGTTTGGGCAATAATGTGTTTGACCTGCTCAATG
The DNA here is from genome assembly GCA_032164185.1 of Moxostoma hubbsi. Lineage (NCBI taxonomy): Eukaryota > Metazoa > Chordata > Actinopteri > Cypriniformes > Catostomidae > Moxostoma > Moxostoma hubbsi. Next base: position 2,492,542 of record JAVLUX010000005.1, on the reverse strand, counting down.
TCATCCTCAGCCATCCCCTGAAGGCCAATGGTGAAAGAGGCTCGTCTAGTGCTGCCATCAAACCTGAATTAATTAGACATTTTAAAGTTTCATTCTCACTGTGATGATCAGAATAATATAAAAAAAAATGATCTGGTCAAACAAAAGTCATTTTGGAAAAATAAAGGGCATTTCAAACAAGACAATGATCTGGCTTGCATCATACCCCACTGATGAAGAGAAGTCTGAACCGAATTTGGCCTCAATCAGAGCTTTGTAGAATGGAGAGTTTGGACCAGAGATCATCAGTGAGGAGAGGAGGCTCAGGGTGAACGCCTCAAACGTGTCTGTGATACTGCAACAGAGAATACACAGTTCACCCAAAAAAAAAAAAAAAAAAAAAAAATAAAAAAGAGGTACAAAAAAAATGAAGAAATTTTCTATTCCAATAATTTTCATGAAAATAATGGCACGATGCAAAGTGTATATATATATATATATATATATATATACACACACACACACAGTGAAAGTCAAAAGAAGTTTACATACACCTTAGCTAAATATATTTAAACTCAGTTTTTCACAATTCCACACAAGATGTTTGTGCCAGACGGGCTGGTTTGAGTATTTCTGTAACTGCTGATCTCCTGGGATTTTCACACACAACAGTCTCTAGAATTAGGCAGGTGGTTTTAATGTTGTGGCTGATTGGTGTGTGTGTGTGTGTGTATATATATATATATATTTAGACACTGTATATTGGTCCTAAAAAGGCTTAATATTCTTGCAAAATTATATTTTCAGTTTGTTTTTTTTGGAGTTTGGAAAGAAAAGGTTTTGTGAGATGAAAAAAAATGAAGCCAATACAAACTAAATTGTGTGTGTGTGTGTGTGCGCGCGTGCATAGGGATGTGTCAATGTATCCACTTACTCTCCAAGCAGATAGCTCATACAGAGTGTGTTTTGTTTAGTGGGGTCAGGAGCCAGCGTGTCAGGGCTGCAAGTTACATGATCTGCTCTCTGAACAAAATATGAAAATACACATGAAGCTAACAATAAAAGCAGTGTGTGTGCCCTGCTTGTGTTACCTAAATCATATTACCAGGTCCTTGCTGATTCCCACCCTTAGTATTTTAGATATTTATGTCAGTATTTTGCGTGTTTTTCCTCATGCGTTTAACTTACGGGTTTGTCCCATTGTGTTTGTGGTGGAACTGCTGTGTTGGGTTCTGTTCTCTCAAACTTAGACAGAGCTTCCTCCTCAATCTGCTTCAGGTGCTGCTCCAACGGCAAGTCCCCATATGTAAAGAACCTGCAAAATACTCAATGATCTACTGTTTGCTTTATACTCAAACAATTGTATAAATAGATGGTATGCAAGTACCGTGCATTGCTGGGGTGGTAGTGTGTGGCGTGAAAGTGTTTGAGCTGTTCCCAGGTCAAGTCAGGGATGGCTAGCGGCTCTCCTCCAGACACCACAGAATATGTGTGATCCGGCAACAATTTATTCTGCAGGTGCTGAGCGTAAATTCGCTCATTTTCTGACTACACGCAAAACATTCAGAGGTATAACATGAGAGTTTATTAGAAAACAGTCGTAACATTACTGTGACATCATAAGAAACTCATATCAGCTCAAATCAAATCAACAGTTATATTTTGACAATTTTTATACATGGACAGATGCAGACTGAATCATGTTCAGTCTGTATAGGTACATTATTATTATTATTATTATGCATGTTTAGGGATGCACTGATATAACTGATATACTGATAGCAGCTAACTAATTTAAGGCTGATAACTTGGGATGTGCACAAGCAATCGATTAATGGAGTACTTGTTCAGTTCTAAATATTTGAATAGTAAAAACACTACTTGAATTTTAGGTCAAACCAAAATAATCTACACTATAATAATAAAAATTTGAAGTGTGTAACTTTTTCAAAGTTAAAATGCTTTCTCTCCTATCCTGGCTTATTATGCAGAGACAAATATGAGTGAGCCATTCGTAGGCCGATTTCCTCAAAAACTGTAAACACTGTGGCTGTTTGGCGCTATAAAATTGCTTTGTTTTGAGCAGCCTGTCCAACCCGACACAGTATCATTGACCTGACCAATGGCGTGAGTTTGGGACAGGACTATCTTGTTTGATCAATGGCAGATGGGGGAGGGTTTAAAAAAACCTGTATGAAAACAATATTTATTTTCAAATCTCTGTTCGGTTGTGCAAAAGTTACACACTTACACTTAAAAAACAACAACTACTGCCGGATACCTATATGGTGACTGACTTATTATTAAAAGCATATTATTAGGTACACAGTTTATATGCATATTTGTAATATACTGTATTTTTAGATGGCAGAAAAGCAGTTTCCTTACAAACACTCCCTTCATCTCATTGAAGACAACGCCCTTAAACACCAGTCGACTCGAGGGGTCTGTGGGGGTCTCGTGTTCCAGTCTCCAACCTTCCTGCCTAAAACAAACACACACAACCCATCATATCAAGTTTATGTGCAGAAATAAAGCTGTGTGTGAGTGTGTAAGTGCCATGGCCTGTACCAGAAGTCCAGTTCTCTGAGACAAGGGAAGAAAACAGCATCCAGATAGACAGACAGGAGGTTCTGGAAGTCTTTGGCATTCTGGGTGGAGAACGGATACATTGTGTAATCGCTTGCTGGGGGAAGAGATGAGGAAGACAAATCACATATACTTACTTAGGGATAGTGATAGTTCAACCAAAAATTAATTTTGTCAACATTTACTCACTCTCATAGTATTGCAAACCAGTATGACTTTCTTCCGTGGAAAACACACACAAACACACACACAAACACACACGTTTGGCACTTTCACTTTCATTGTATGGAAAAAAAGATTACCATTCTGCCGAACATCTCCTTTTGTATTCCAAGATAGGAAGGATTTCAAAAACATGACGGTGAGTAAACACTGGCTGAACTTGATTGAATAATGGACAGTGGTTCCACATGTTTGAAATTAGTTCTCTTGACTTAAAATTATTATGTAATCTAAAAAGAAATAGTTCACCCAAGAATGAACAATGAACAACCAGCTCAGATGTTTATGACTTTCTTTCTTCTGCAAAACACAAATTAAGATTTTTAGAAGAATATTTTGGCTCTGTAGGTCCATACAATGGAAGGAAGGTACACACAAGTTGAAGGTATCCAGAACTTCGAAGCTCCAAAAACCATATCAAGTCATCATACAAGTAATCCATAAGACTCCAGTGGTATAATCCATGTGTTCAGAAGTGATATGTTAGGTGTGGGTGTAAAACGGGTCAATATTTAAGTCTTTTATTACTATAAATTCACCTCCCTGCCCAGTAGGTGGCGATATGCACGAAGAATGCGAATCGGCAAACACAAAAGTAGTTAAAGTGGAGATTTATAGTAAAAAAGAACTTAAATATTGATCAGTTTCTCACCCACACCTATCAAATCACTTCTGAAAATATGGATTTAACCACTGGGGTCTTATGGATTACATTTATGCTACCTTTGTGTTTTATGAGCTTCAAAATTTTGATACCCATTAACTTGCATTGTATGGCGCAACAGAGCTAAAATATTTTTCTAAACATTTTTGCTTGTGTTTTGCAGAAGAAAGAAATTCATACACATCTGGAGTGGCATGAGGGTGAGTACATGATAATATTCATTCTTAGGTGAACTGTTCCTTTAACTCAAATACTTTGTGTAGAGGAGACATAATTGAATTGGTTAAACACAACAAAATTAGACATGTCAAAGTAACTCTCTTTTATTTATTTTTGTACTAGCTAGTGAAAGAGAATGTTAGCATGCTATATGTATATGTATATATATATATATATATGCTGGTTATAAGCACTACAGAGTCAAGCTTGGTGACTATTCTATGGTTAGGACAGCGATTAACATTATGTTCCTAATGTACCTGTTCTCATCCTAAACTCACACTCTTCATCGTAATGGTAACCTGCAACACTCCAACATAACAGAAACTCTTCCAATTCTCAACATAACAAAACATTAAACACTAACAAGAATCTCCCTTGGAAAGTTGTTGAGTGATTGGTGACAGAAATGTCATTTTTGGGTAAAGTATCCCTTTAAACAGAGGCGAGAAGTACCTGTGAAGGCATTCATAAAGGTGGAGAGAGAGCGATTGAGCATTTTGAAGAAGGGATCTCTGCAGGGGAACCGCTGAGAACCACACAGAACTGTGTGCTCGAGAATGTGAGGAACCCCTGTGCTGTCCATGGGTGTAGTACGGAACTGCACGCTGTAATAGCACATGCACAACACACACACACACACACACACACACACAAGGGAATGTGAGCATCTTTGGGACATCTATATAAAATAATCTAAGTTCAATACAAGTTAAGCTCAATCGACAGCATTTGTGGTGTAATGTTAATCAGTAACACAATTATTTAGATTCGTCCCTCCTTTTCTTAAACGTATCATTTTTTAAAATGCATTTACATTCATTCTTTTGTTAAAACTTGTGTATTATTTCAGCAGAAGAATGTGGTTTAAAGCATTACGGTAGATTTAGGGTTTAAGGTGTTATGTCGTCATGGCAAGAAGTTGTAAAATTAGATAGAAAACTTCACAGAAAAGATTAGCAAGCAATTTTATCACACTAAAATCATGCTAACATGAATACTGTTTACATCTTGTGGCTACACCTTTGAAACAGTGCCAGTATTCTGACTTGATTTGATTAGGCACTAAAGTATGGACAAAACATGTGTGACAGGGCTCCGAGAGGGATAAAGACCGACTGCAGACTGTGGTGGTGGTTGTGCGATAGATAGAGAGAGCACGTTTACCCCTCTTGCCTGATAAGGGACCGGGTGTGAAGAATCACGACCCGGCCCCACCCCCCGCCCTGTCACACATGTTTTGTCCATACTTTAGTGCCTAATCAAATCAAGTCGAATCCATGTTTTAATTCCAGCTGGACTGCGATGGCCCGCACTGACTGACGCAGGTATAATCTTGGTCAAAGGATGGACTACACTCTCTTAAAATGGAATATGTAGGCCTAGACAATTAAATAACTGCCAACAAAAGCCTTCATCAGCCAAATATCAAAGGACAACACATCTACATGTATTTCCACAGTTTATTCGGCATGACTTAAAAAGACTTTATCACCAAACTTATAGTTTATACAAAATATATTTAAATTTTTTATAATGGGGGAGGATGTCTGTTATACGCAGACTGCGTAATCTGTCAATGGGTCATTCCTAGAATACGGCGACATTGCGGCTTTGAAACTTTTGAAAAATAAAACATACTTTTACAAGATTCTTCATGTTTCATCATTACAGGGACAAATTAAAGATTGTATTAGTCATACTGGTCAAGCTAAATTCCCCCAAAAATTCAGATGTTCATCGAGTTAAATGGGCAGCATCAAGGTGGACAATAACAGGGTGGACATTCAGTGGATAAATGAGCCACTACATGGTCTGTGATTGATATCTAGGAAACATAGGTGTAAACTAATATTTATGATTTACTTCTGTTAATATAAATACTGTAGATTGACTTTTTTAAACTATAATAATTTCCCATATATATTCTCATAATAGGGTGGACATGTTATGCTTGACCGCATGACTAACACCAGAAATAAAGGAAAACTTAAATAAAACAATAGAGTTATAATATTTAAATAACTAATAATAACTAATAATTTTGCAGAATGGCAGATATCCACCTCCAGTGTGTGTGATGTCATTTCCTAACACATATCTTCAATGAAAGGTCACGTATCATGACATAGGGTGCGTAATACATCAAGGGACACACAAAAAACCTCCACTATCAGTGTTAAAATGACACATTTACCACAAATGAATTCATGTTAGAGAATGACACATTAAACTCTTAATTGCATGGTGTAAAAAATAGAAATCCAATGTTTTAGCATTTATTTTTGTCAAAGATATTTAATGTGCAGTTTTTGGGACATGAGGAAGTGACCCAGTACAATAGAAAATACATTTTTTACTTTTAAGCACACAGAAGTGTGTAACAACATAAAAAGTCTTTATTCTTTTTAACAAGCCTACCACAATCTCTTGTACTGGGGACTTAATGTCCCCGACTTGTAGGAATGACCCATTTATACAGTCGCTTCTAAATGACAAGCTGCTTTACTCTGAAAAACAGTGTGGACGGACACAATAAAGCATTCAGTGCGAAGCCGTCCATGTTAAAACAGCTGATATCTCACAACTCACGGGAAAGTTGTGCGTTTCAGGTCAGTTTCTCTCGTTCATACATTCGCAGCAGTTTGGGTGTGTGACACTAAAATACAGGATGCAATTTTTTCCCTTAATTATGGGACGTTTGGCATTCATTTTCCAGTTTCACAAAATAGCATCCAACACAGTTAAAGGGAAACTAACACAACAGTATATTATGGGTGTCTGAAGCAGCAAAACATAAGGGTATACCAAGAGTATGCGCAAATATTGATCCTTAGAAGTTGTTATACACAAACAGCCCTGGGAAAAAAGTAGGCATACGGCGTATAAATATTATCTACTTAAGGCACAATCAACGATCATATTTTTATCAAACAGCACAAAGATGACTAAGGTGTTACAGCTTTATTTTCTGTTATAGCATCATTTCCTGTACAGCTGCTTTGAAACAATGTCTGTTGTGTAAAGCGCTATACAAATAAAAAAGATATATACTATATATTTAAATGTTTACAGACTGGCCTCATTGACTTCCACTGCAAGTGCCTCACTGTTTTTTATTTTTTTTTATTTTTAAGAAAAGTCACATGTCTTGTTGACTTGTCCCTCACAAGTCATCAACATTATGGTTGAAGCGGCAATCAACATTATGCTACAAATGCTGTTGATTGAGCTTAACTTGTATTGCACCTGGAATATTCCTTTACGTAAGGATCATCACGTCTCGTATCAGACACACATACACGCACACACTCTACCTGAATAGGTTGTTAGAATCATCTCTGGCTCCGTGTAGATACTGAGCTCCAGTGGCATCATGGGTGAGTTTAACAGCCGTTAGGAACAAATCCGGCACTGCAGTTACCTAGACAATCACAGTCTACATTAGTACTATGGCATATAAATGTGAAAGATACATTATGAATACAATTAAAGAATACACTCCAAGTCCCAGATATCGTCAAGCCATGAGAAGCCATGCCAATACAGTGATATTAGTTTTAAAAAACGGAAGCACAGTCAAAAGACACCAATGTTCAATAAATTGCTAAATGTACATAATAAAAACATCAATCAGCATAAATAATTATTCCACCAATAATACTTATTAATCTAACTGTAGGCTGCTTATGGTTTTTAGGCAACATATCATGTACTAGCGATCACTCTGTATATTAGTCACTCTGACTAATAGGTAAGGACAGTTGCTTTTTGTAACTATCGGTTGTTGGAAGGTTTCAACAGCAAAAGTTTTTTTTATTTTATTTAAAGCTGAAGTATGTAATTTCTGCAACACGCGCCATCAAACAGAATTGCACGTGGGATTTTTCGCGTGAGGTGGCTGTGGCTCTAGTGGTAGAGCGGGTTGTCCACTAATCGCGGGTTGGTGGTTCGATTCCAGGCCCACACGACTCCACATGCAGAAGTGTCCTTGGGCAAGACACTGAACCCCAAGTTGCTCCCGATGGCAGGAGCAACTTGGGATAAACCCTTAATCTGGTGAATAGGCTACATAAAGCATTAGAGCATATAGAGCACTGTAATGGACCCCAGACTCTGTCACCATTACTGTTTATGAACTAATTCACAATTACTAATGCAAAATGTTATTTAACAAAAGACATAATAATTGACAAGTGATCACTGATAATGTACTATTGATGAATGATGATACTTTTATTGAATTACTATTTATTAGCCTGTACAACAATGTTTACTTCATAGTAATTCTATTTGTATACTTTGTAGATTATTGTAAGAGTTTGTTTCCCTTGTGAGTTTGTGTGAGCTGAAAGCATAAACATTTCAAAATAAGAGTGCCTGGAATATTGTGCATGTTTATAATTAAAGGTTTTATGTTATGCACCATATGATTATTGTTGGGATTTTGCTTGCACAACAAACACACATATGTGACTTTACTTATTTTTCAACTCTTACAGTATCTATGTCTGTGACAGTAAGAAAAGACGAAGAACATTTATTAACATTCAAAATCGATTTATAAAACGTTCGGCCGATTAAACGGTTATCGGCCTTTCCCACGGCAAAATCCTCTATCGGTCCAGCATGTGCCTTCATGGGTGTGTGTCATTGTTTCGAAAGTGACAATTCATTGGATTGGACACATTAAACTGCCATAGAGAGGGGGAGACACAGTGTGTAATATATTTCCATGTTTTTGTGTAATCACCTCTTTAACAGTGAATCCGTGGATCCTCTGTCCCACTGTGAACTGCAGCGCCCTTTCCACCGCAGAGCTACCCCTCGACCTCCATGAACCCTGGGAACTACAAACCCCTCATTCATTAGAGACTTTACACCAATCAATTGACTGAGCTTCTCTGAGGGGATTACATCATACACAAGTCAAAAATCAACACTATAAAATTACAGAAATAAACATATAAATCAAAATAAATGTTGACCCAAAACATTTAATTTATAATAATTGAAAATTAGTAACTGTCCGAGTACAAACACGCTCTGTCTGAAACTGGCAGTTTATTTAAAATCAAATAGAGATGCTGAGATGTTTTAAAATGACTCACCTCACATTTCTGAGTTTCGTGATGATTGACTTACTATGCCGAAACATTGTAAAACCTTAAATCTTCTGTCCCTAATAATTACTATAATTTACTTGCAGATTTAATAGTAAAAACACATTATTTGTGCGCTTCTTTTAGATTCATGTATGTTATGATAACTGATCTGCCCCTCCATAACCCATGCCGTACACAGCGCATGCGCATTAGATACGCAATCTTCTTCTTCTTCTTCTTTGGTGTTTATTTGGCGGTTGGCAAACCAGCTTATAGATGTATTACCGCCACCGACTGGACCGGAGTGTGGTACAGGATTATGCGGAAGAAAAAAAAAACACTATATTGGAAAAAAAACACTATATTCTTTTAACTAATTTAGTTTCTATTATAAACATAATAATGTCATCATATGTCTTGCCAGCTGTTTTCCCTAAGAGACCTGATAAAGAAAATTCATGATGTTTGCCTTCCTTAGCGACTGAAGAAGGTGATATCTCTCAGTATTGTATTTCCTACAATGAAATAGTACATGATCAAAGCAAACTCGTGCATGCAACTCTATTCTCCATTGGCTAAACGCAACCAGGAGCGTCGTTGACAGACTGCGTAGTCTGTTTATTGGGAGCGGCAGTACTGATAAGAATATTCCGGGGTCAGTACAAAGGTATAGTTCACCCAAAAGTGAAAATTCTCTCATCATTTACTCCCTTCCATGCCATCCCAGATATGTATTACTTTCTTACTTCTGCAGAACACAAGCGAAGGTTTTTAGAAGAATATCTCATATATGTCGGTCCATACAATGCAAGTAAATAGGTGCCAACATTTTAAAGCTCCAAAATGCACATAAAGTGAGCAAAAGTAATCCATAAGACTCCAGTGAGAAAATTCATGTCTTCTGAAGAAATATGATAGGTGTGGGAGAGAAACAGATTAATTTTTAAGTCAGTTTTGACCATAAACTGTCCTCCTTGCCCAGTTGGGGGCAATTTGCATGAAGAATGTGAATCCCCAAAAACAAAAGAAGCACTAAAATATTGAACTTTTTCTCCCCCACATCTATTATATTACTTTAAAATACATTAATTTAACCACTGGAATCTTATGGGTTACTTTTATGCTTTGTTTATGTGCATTTTGAAGCTTCAAAATGTTATCACAGTAATGTAATTTTCATTAGATCAGGCTGAATTTAACAAATGTTTCTAGGTCGAGACTGACCCTTAAAGGGATAGCTCACCCAAAAATGTTAATTCTCTCATTATTTACTCACCCTCATGATATCCCAGGTGTGCATGACTTTCTTTCTTCGACAGAACAAAAAAGAAAATGCAAGAAAAATATAAAAATATCTCAGCTTAGTAGGTCCTTAAAATGCACATGAATGGATTTTTTTTTTGAAGCTCCAAAAATCACAGACAGTCAGCATAAATAACATCGAAACAACTTGCACGGTTAAATGAATGTCTTCTAAAGCTGCGTTCACACTGCCAGCGACTTTGTGGCGGTTGGCTGGCGGTTAGGCTGTTGACAGCGAGTCAGTTTTCTTGCTGCAAAAAACAAACATTTTGGAGGGAAAAGACTAAATATAAATGGAATCAGTACATAAAATGCTTTATATCAAAGATGAATGAGAAACAAGGCGTGCTCTTTGCCATAGCGGCTGTTTATCTGCAGCGAAAACGCAAACGCCGGTCTGTCTGGGTCCACAAAACCATTCAATCTCGGAATCAGCACAGTGAGTACCACCGGCTGGTGCAGGATCTGCGGCTGGATGAAGTCCGGTTCCAGCAGTACTTCAGGCTTGACAGAACCCAGTTTGATGAGCTGCTGCAAAGAGTGGGTCTGCTGATCTTTCTATTACTGCAGGAGCTGAGAGAGAGGAGGATCACGTGAGCTCTACTGTCTTCTCCCGCATTGGCTGTCGCTCCCGTAAGTTGCTCTTCATTTGAATAAAGTTGAACTTGTCTCAAATTTGTCGCGTCGCTGGACACGCAGTCGCTGGAAGTAGCTAGCTCTCATTGAAAATGAATGGGATGGTGTCGTTGTCTCGCGCGATGTCGCTGGCAGTGTGTACGCAGATTAAGGCAACATGATCACTTTTGGTGTGAAAAAATATCAATATTTAAGTACTTTTTAAGTATGCCGAATGTCTGTGATTTTTGGAGCTTCAAAAGAGAAATCTGCATTCACTTGAATTTTAAGGACCTACTGAGCTGAGATATTATTTTATTTTTCTTCAGATGTGTTCTGGTGAAGAAAGAAAGTCATACACACCTGGAATATCATGAGGGTGAGTAAATAATGAGAGAATGAACTTTTTTGTGTGAATTATTAATTTGCTGAGTGATTCTTGACAAATGATTCATGTTGTGGATCAAGTCTAAGATCTTCAGGCATCAATGCAGTCAGCAGAACTGTAAATCAAATTGAAAAGAACAGAAGCTCTAATAAACAAACAATATAATTGAGCTTAAAAGTGACTATTGCTAGCCCGTAGCAATTCTGCTGCTAAGCTTTAGTGGTTAAAAAAGCTTTTGTCAACAGTAACACCAGCAAAGTGATACTTCTCTTGAGACAAGCATTATAAAGTCAATAAGCCATTTATGAATCCCACTAAACTGAGTCACATTTTTACATTTATGATGTAACTTATGTGATGTTTTTTCATTGCCACAGACCTGTACATTTCTTGCAAATTAGTATGTTTTACTGTGGATTACAATACATGTAAGATGAACACTGTGGTGAAAAAGGTTAATGCACAAATATTCTATTTTCCCAGAGTATATGACCGCATTGTTGTGAAGAATGTGCATTTCAAGAATGTAGGGAGCTGCCAAACCACATTTACAGTCTTCAAACATTTGCCTCCACAGAAAGAGGTCACAGCCACCTCTGCATGTTCAGTAATCAAACTATTAACACAATGCAGCAGCAGCGCCACATGGGAATTAACACATAGTGCCAGTTTTATTGTGCGTGCACTTGTATAAGTTATTTAGTTAGCGGTTTAAATCAGCAGGGACCTGGCAATATGATATTCTTTCGATATCTGGGTTAAAGGTCGACCGATATATCGGATTTACCAATTAATTGGGCCGATATTTAGACATACAAAATGGAGTTGAAATATTCTTCTAAATTCAATATTCATTTGTGTTCTGCAGAAGAAAGAAAGTGGGATGGCATGATTGTGAACTATTCCTTTAAGAGGTTCATATATAGGCTAATATAGTACTTTATGGTGCTTCTATATTTTTAGCATCCATCCCCGTTCAACTAGAGTACGTCGGAGATTCTGTTAAACCTTTATTTATTTATTTGTGTGTGTGTGTGTGTGTGTTCCACGTAAGAAAGAGTCTATATGTAATTTCTTGTACACACATGTAGAGTTTATTGTCTTTTTTATTTTTTTGCAATTTAAAGCTTCTAACCATACCAATCAAACTTAAATCTTGAAATGTGACATGCGCAGTAGCGCATGAGTAAGAACGCTCATTCCTGTTAACGCCACAAAACATTGCGCACATCTACATGCGAGGCTGATACCCTACAAAATATATTTTATAGACATAAAAATTAAAGTTACTTATTCGGTTATTTATTAATTTTACTTTAACGACATAGGTGATGTCTTTGATATCAGAATTGAATTTATTTGCTTTATTATTATTATTTTTTTTTTTTTTTTTTACAGATTTCGAAGCGTCCTTAAACGTGGGAAATGCGTAAATAAAACGATGTATTATATACGAATAAAACAGGTGGTTTGTACCTGTTGCCAGTATTCCTCTAAAGATAGTAATGCAGACAGGTATCCCGTATCAAGGACACTTGGCAGCTCCTGGAATATGCTGCACATTGGAATAACGTCCATATTCCGACCTCGCGCAGATCTGTCAAACCTACTAGAAGTCCTGGCAAAATCCCACCCAGTCTTCATGCGCGGCTGCAAGGCAATAGTTTAGTTGTCTTACGGAGCTCTTGGCTCTTCTGGTCAACCATTCATGATATCAGACAATATTTAGAATAGTTGAATAATATTAAATAGTAAAAACACAAATAATACCGTGTTTGAAACAAGTTGAGATGGCAGGTGCAGGTGTATTATATATGCTCAAATATCTGAACTATTATTTCATAAGTTTATATATGAACACATGTCAGATTTCTGTATGGGAGCCAGCAGATGGCAAAAAGAAAATTGGTTATGAGTGAGTCAATCATTCTGTCAACACTGACAATGTGTGCCAAGTGGCATAAATGATGCCCCCACAGGGCACTTCGAAGAGAACAATCATGGTAGCCATGCTGCAGGTTATTCCAAACACAATTTCAAATACAAATCACTTTTTTGAGCCCCAAACCTTAAGTCCTCCGAAACTATGGTAAAGTCTTAGAAGGTAATAGGACACAGGATAATCACTTCTGAATGGAACGCACCCTGAGTTGTTCTTGACCTAAACAAATATTCTTATATATTATGTAAAATCTGCGTGTCTATGGATTACATCTATGCAACATCCAATGCTAATGAGATGGAAATTAATGGAAGTAAATCAAAACCGGGCAAGATGAATGCTCAATCAGGGTGTGTGTGTGTGTGTGTGACTGAATGCGAGAATGTACTATTCTGATACTCATATTTATAGAACTCTCATAACACTTTCATACATTTTAAGCATTGTGAAACCACCATTTTGAAACAATTTACGACATTATGAATTTTGCAACATTATGGCATGTGCAAGTTTGTGACAGTAAGCCAGTACTTGTTCCATGTCTCTGTTTTGCTCCATAGTTTTGTGATTCTGTTTATCTATAGTTGTTTGGGCCTTTAATTATATTGGTGCTATACATTTCTGTGGTTCTGTTCCGTTTGTGCTTCTACAATTGTGTGTTTCTGTTTACTGGTTGTGTGCTTGTCTGTAAAAGGAAAATGTTGAAATAACATGAATGGGCTTTTTTTCCAGAACAAATTTATTTTTTAAATTTAAGAAATCTATTTGTATGTACATTGTCTTATTTAAATAAATATGCAGTTTGTGTAATAATGTTGTTTTTTATATTTATCTTTTAGTTTCAGTTTGCTACCAATATTACATAAATAATGCTATTTGAACGTGCACGTACAGGTACGTCTGAATCTGTCATATCAAGTTGGAAATTTGGTTTGCTCTTTATAAATGCATTTTTTACCTCACTGAAAAATTACATATTTAATAATTTAATTAACAATCAACCAAAAGGAAATAGCGGGTGTGAAACATTTCTGTAACAAAGCATCAGCACATTTCTGTTCAACAGAGCCAAAGCAAAAGGGTTGAAAAGTTCAAGTTTAGGTGCAGATGTATTGCATCACAGAATTTCACAGGTTTTTGTAATATTTCTAAAATATGCAATAAGAATTTTCCATGCTAAACAAACTGTAATTACAAACCAGTGTCAAAAATTCACTTTTACATTAAGGGTCAATATTTTCCCCCTTCATTTGTTTTTCAGGGGTATTTTTTACTCATTTGTTTTTGTCAAATACTTCAATTTCATAAATTCATTAATAAAAATGCATAAGCTAGAGAATGTATTACCTCTCTTACCCTTAAAATTATATCAATGTCAACTCAAATTTTATGTGATAATATAACTAGGGCTATACAAAATATTGAGAACTATTTATATGTGTATATATATATATACCACAGTTAGTTCCGGTCCTCGAATCTGATTGGACGAGAGACATTACTTGAGCACTGATGGTGTTACAGCATCAACACTCAGACGTTTCACTGTGTGTATCACTCCGCTTGTGTTCATGCTGTTCTAAACTAAAGTGTAAGAGCAGTGCAGATCTGTTTTTTTGAAATTATGTATGTTAGCCAGCAGTTGGTGGCAAAGATCATGTTTGTGTGTAATGTGAGCCAGTTGGTGACATGAAGTGAATCCATTAGTCATTGTTTACATAGAACAGCACAATGTCTGTTTCTACATTGGATACATACCGTTTAAAATGGTGGAGGACATTGCTGTTTCTATAGTGAATGGCATTTGTGCACCGGCTTCCCCGAAATAGAGAGGAATACCCTGCTGACCTTTAAAAAGCTGTAAGCATCTCTGATTGGGTGTGGCAACAGGTGATTGCACTTCTCTCTCTCTCTCTCTCTCTCTCTCTCTCTCTCTCTCTCTCTCTCTCTCTCTCTCTCTCTCTCACTCTCACTCTCACACACACACATACATCCATCTGTCTATCCTTGTTTATCCAATGACTTGTTAGAAACAGCACAAGCCATGATACTATTTCTGAAGTGAACATTTTGAATTGTTAACTGAGGCTTGGACGCATCATTTGTTTTGAACCAGCAACGGCAGATTGCTGGCTGATCGGTCGCGTAATAAAGTAGTTCCATGCACAAAAGTATTTTTATGATTGTACTCAGTTTTTCCTAATTTTTTAAAATGTACTTGTTAATTGAACTGTTGTTTATAAGCAATATTACACGAGCAAGAGTGCTATATGCTATCATGCTATATGTCCCTACATCAGCACTGCTGTAATTACCTGCGGCCGAATCACAGCAGTGCTGATGTAGGGCCATATCGCACTATTGCTCGTGTGATATTGCTTATATATATATATATATACATATATATATATATATATATATATATATATATATATATATATATATATATATAAAATTATAATTCATTACAGGGACTTTTTTACATTTTGGGGGCTTTTCTATGCAATTTTTCCCCTGTTGTAACCTCACTCTTTGTCTCAGGTTGAACCACACAGACACCAGATTGAACTCGTCATCCATCTATACGCACATCATGACATCACATCAATACACAATATCCCCCCTCTACTTTAATATGAACTCACCCTGTTTAACAAGTTCTCATTCACATTTTATTACAACTTACACAGTTCAGAACATCCAGGACAAATGTAACGAACTCTGTTCTTTCTCTTATCAGCTCTTACACCTTCAACACAGATGCACTGAACCATGACAAAACACATTTGTTTTTTTAACTCATATAACCTTTAATGTCTATGGAACTCATTGAACCTAAAACTTTTAAGTATTTAGTTCCATCTATTTTTATTAGTCACTCAATAGCATAGTCTCTAAAACTTTCAGACAATTTGATTTGTCTCTGAGGTCTGTATGTTTTAGGAGTTTGTTCCTTTCTTTGAATTGATTCACAGTTCATTTTGTATTCCTCTGCAATTCATTTTTGTTCCTCATCGCAACTAGGCTCTTGAGCACATTTCATATCACCATTCACTGCATGAAACTTCTTGACAAATGTTGTGAAATGGGCATATTTCACTCCGGTGGGTGACTGAAAGATAACACTGTTACCTTCTCTGTGTACGACTTTGTGAGGCATACGGTGAAATGTTGTTGTGAATTTGTCTGTTTTATCCTGCTTCACAAGCACTTGATCTCCGTCCTCTATGTCTGATGTCTTAGCACCTCGTCTATGGTCTGTGTATATCTTGGCTTTTCTTTTTTTGCTCCTTTGCCTTGAAGCTCGAGCTTCAAGATCACTGTGTGGTGTTGTGATGTCTGGCAACTTTCCTCTTATCTTCCTCTGAAAAAGAAGTTCCGCTGGGCTTTTGCCCATTGTGGCGTGTTGTAAGGACCTGTAGGCAGTCACACACTTTCATAGCTCTCTTTTCCACTCCTAGCCTTCAGCTTGGGCAATCCGTACTCATTTCATCAAAGATGCGTTTTGTCTTTCCAGTTCTCCATTTGCTTGTGCCCACTTTGGTGTTGTTTTGATGTGGTGGATTCCATTCTCCTGACAAAATGTTTGCAACTGACTGGACTTGCGGTCCACAATCTGACCTGATTGTTAAGGAAAGTCCGTGCCGACTGAAAATGTCAATCACTTTTTCTGCAGTTGTGGATTTGAGGATTGCATATTCGTAGTACCTACTGTAGTAGTCAACAACAACCATAATTGAATGCTCATCAGGTAATGGACCAAGCAGGTCTGTGGCTAAGTTTTGCCATAGCCCTTCAGGCATCACTGTGGGTGACAGTGTTTTGGCAACATCTGGTTTTGCTACCAGCTGACAACCATGATATGTCCTCACAAACCTTCCTGAGGCCCTGTCCATTCCTTTGTTCTCTGGTGTTGTTTTGTTCCTACTACACCAAGATGACCCTCATGAGCCAACTGTAACACTCTTCCTCGCAGTGAATGTGGCAACACAATTCTTGTTCCTCTGAGTATTATATGGCCAATGACACATAATGACACATAGTTCTCAGTCTCTGTAATTCCACATCATTTGCTGAGATCTGCTCGACTTCCTTGGTAGTCAGGATGCTTGGTGTCAAACAAACCTCACATATTTCTCTGCTTCATGTGCATGCATCTCACCTTTGTCTGATGGCCCCATCAGGCGTGATAGTGGATCCGCAATGTTATGCGTTCCAGGTATATGAATCACCCAAAAATCATAGGCCTGTAATCCCAGGACCCACCTTTTGATTTGTGCACATGGTTTTGAATGAGGGTGTGACACTTTCAAAGTCACCAGCACAAGAACAGACAGACAGCTGAGGTTTCACAACTCAGTTAGGCTTTTTAATTTTGCACCTCCAACATACAGTTCTTTTAAAATTTAACAGCAACACAACTATTTAGCTGACTCTCGTCGGGCTCTCTCTGGCAACTGGAGGTGCTGACGCTCTTTTATGCTACTCTCCCCGTACTCACTGAAATCAGACAGGTGTTACATAATTAACCGCTTCCTCTCCCCGGACAGGCGCTTGACCACATCCCCGCCACACCACCTGCGGACGTCGCCGCCAATGCCCGGAAAATAGAAACGGCCTATTAGACGGAGCAGTGTTTTTCTTTCCCCTAGATGACCCGCCATGGGATTATAGTGAGCCGCCTGGAATAACATTTCCCGGCGGCTCTGTGGAATCAATAACTGTGTGACATTCTCTTTCGTTTGAGTGTCCTGCGTCACTCTGTACAACCGGTCATTTATGATCACAAAATAAGGGTATGCGAGGGAGATGTTCGGCCGAAGTTGTTGACCATCGATCATTTTTACCTGATCGAAGGTGTGATTGAAGGTTTCGACTGCTCCAAAGGGAAATCCCCTTCAGGGAATTCCCTGAGAGGAGGGGCGGAAGCCTCGCCCCTTCCCTCGTCATTCCGATTTGGAGCATGGATGAGGCGGGAACTAACCGCTGCCTCCACTCTATGGTTTTCCCCCCGGAATTTGATCAGTAGGGTCACCATCGGATATTTGTGAATATCCCCATGCACACACCTCACCCTCACCAGTTTAGCAGTGCTCAAAGCCTCGGGTTGAACCAAGCGTTGGTGGATGGTGGTTTGGTTACAACCTCTATCCAGCAACGCTTGGCAAGTACCCCCCTGAATCCTTACCGGAATTCAGTACGCTCCAGCCCGATCGGGGGCAGCCTGTGGGAAATTGGAGACCCGCACCACCATCCCCACCTCTATCAGCAGACACTGATCCCGGAAGTGGTCCGGGTCCCTGCATCTCCAACAAGCTGGCCCAGGCGCCACACCCCTACCTGAGTTGGTGGGTGCCCCCACCTGAGGGGGAGAGCGGCTGAAGGTCGGGGAAGGGGAATGTGTAGGCTCCCAGGGTCGAGAGGATAACCTCGGACATCCTGCTCGCCTGCACGGGGAAGGAACGGGCCCTGGAGAGAGGACAGAGCGAGAGGGCAAAGAGGAAGTGGAGGGAACAGGGGAAGGAGAGAGAGAGAGAGGGCTTATCCGCCCTCGGAATCGCCGCCATGTGGTCCTCCGCAAGCCGAACAGCAGCCTCCAGCGACGCCGGGCGGTGGCACTGGACCCATCCCGCTGTTCCTTGTGGCAGTCGTCGTACAAACTGTTCCAGTACCACCTGATTGATCGTTCCCTCTACTTCGCGGTCCCCTACTAGCAGCCACCTCCAACATGCGTCCCAGAGTCGTTGGGTGAAGGCAAAAGGGCGGTCTGACTTTTCGAGCTTGAGACCCCGGAAGAGCTGGCGATTGTCCTCCGGGCTCCGACCAACCCGTTGCAGGATGGCTTTCTTCAAGTCTGCATAGGCCAGGAGGTTCGTTGCTGGCAGTTGTTGCGCCGCGAGTTGGGCTTCCCCAGACAGGAGAAGGATAATGCAGGCTACCCACTGATCGTGTTGCCAACCCCAAATCTCGGCGGTCCACCTGAACAAGTCGAGGAAAGCTTCTGGATCGTCCGCCGGGCCCATCTTCTGTAGGGCGGGCGGGGGCAACGAGGAGCGGATGTCCGGGGTCGCGGCTGAGGCTGGAGCGGCCTCCTGGCTGAGGAGACTCCGGATCGCAAGTTGGTCCTCTGCTTGAGCCTGCATGATTTAAAAAAAACTGCGATCTTGGTCCTGCCGGAGCTCAAGTAGGGACTGTTGATGGGACTAGTGCATCGCCGCGAGGGACTGGAGGGCCTCCGCCAACTGCGAGGACTCTGTGGGGCGATTTCCTTCCATCATTAAGGATGACAGCCTCTTCCTTAATTAATTCTTCCCAGGTTTCGGCACCAGTTGTGCACATGGTTTTGAATGAGGGTGTGACACTTTCAAAGTCACCTGCACAAGAACAGACAGACAGCTGAGGTTTCACAACACAGGTAGGCTTTTTAATTTTGCACCTCCAACATACAGTTCTTTTAAAACTTAACAGCAACACAACTATTTAGCTGACTCTCTTGTCGGGCTCTCTCTGGCAACTGGAGGTGCTGACGCACTTTTATGCCTCTCTCCTCATACTCACTGAAATCAGAGACAGGTGTTAGACATAATTTAGCTCAGGTGTAAGCGCCTTACCACTTCCTCTCCCTGGATGGGCGCTTGACCACGCCCCCGCTGCCACAGAGGGCTATAAATTGCCTCCAATGCCTTGTGGTCTGTGACCAGATCAAACTTCCGACCATATACGAATTGGTGCAGTTGTTCACAGGTCCACACCAGTGCAAGTGCTTCACGCTCTGTTTGCGAACATCTCTGTTCACACTCTGTCAAGCTCCTGCTCACATAGCTGACAGGAACCATTCCTCCTCTTTGGTCCTGCACTAGTACTGCCCCGATGCCCTTCGGTCCAGCATCAGCAATAACTTTCGTTGGTGCGTCTTTGTCAAAATAAGCCAGTGTTGTGGCTTCAGCCAACATATCTTTGAGAATTTCAAAAGCTTTCTTTTGCTCAGTCCCGAAATGAAATTTTGTCCTTTTTTGTCAGTCTGCGCAGAGGTTCTGAGATACTTGCGAACTGAGGAATGAAATGTCTACTATAGCCGGCTAAACCATGAAAACATCTCACCTCTGAAGCACTTTCAGGCTCTCTTGCCTCCATGACTGCTCTCACCCTTTCTGCCGTCGGGCCTATGCCTTTCTTTGACAACAGCATGCCCATAATCACCAATTTGTCCATGTTAAACTGGCACTTAAGCCGCAGCTTTCCAGTCTCTTTAGTACTGCGTGCATTCTTTTATCATGAGACTCTTTGTCAGGTGCATGGATGATGATGTCATCAGATATGTTCTCTACTCCTTTGATGCCAGCTAGAACAGTAGCTATTTCATGCTGGTACTGCTCACTTGCTGAAGAAACTCCAAATAACAGTCTTTTGAAACTATATATGCCGTTGTGAATGGCGAAGGTTGTGATGTCTCTGGACCCTAGGGTCAATTCCAGCTGATGGTATCCCCATTTCAGGTCTAGTCTTTGTTATATCCTCATCGCTATTGTTGTAACCTCAATCTTTATCTCAGGTCAAACCACACAGATGGCTGATTGAACTCGTCATCCATCTTTATTCTTCTATGCTATGTCATGATGTCACATGGCACGCAACAGATTCCACCAAAGCGTTACATTATTTTACTGGCAATATTTAGCCCTTTTTAAAACATAAATCTCAGGGTGGGGTAAAAGAAGACTTGCTGTGCTCTGCCCATCGTTGATAAGCATGGCTCATACCCTCTAGAACTACAATACCCATCATGTGGACACATACTACAACTTCATTGTCTATGCATCTCTGGTAGGCAAGCCTCACAGAACAACAATGACCAACATGCACTACATCTCCTCTTTGACGTTTGCGCACTTATTTCTCGCAATACAGGGAAAGATGTGTACAAAAGCAACATGTTACTTTATTTAAAAAGCAACTCTTGTATTATGGTCTAAAAAATATTGCGTTACTTTACTCTTAACTTTACGTGAAAAATGTAATCTGTTTACGTAGCGCATTCATTTTAACGCGTTGCCCTCGACACTGTTTATTAGAAGGCACACAACAATAGCAGAGGGAAGTCAGAGAGCAGGCAAGGGTCGATTTGCAAGTCCCCTTCACCTCATATATACACTACCCCAGTGCCGCAATGGTGGAATCTTATCCTCCTGGAGTTTGTTCAAGCCTTCTGACACTGCAACCGCGGTGCTCCTGCTATCGGCTTAATACATCTTCTAAGCAGCACAAATGTGCTGTCCAAGTGCTGAAACTGTGGTGTCTTTGGGGCTGTAAGTCTAAGCCTCCCACAACACTGCAACTGCCTGAAATGGTAATTAAGAATTGATGCAATGATTGAAAAATCACAAAAAAAGTGCTAAATCAAGTTACTACAGATATTGTAATGTTATTAATTGTGAGAAAAATACAACCGTGCCGGATACGGGTAACCCTGTGTAAGTGATTAAGGTTGTTTTTTCATCTTGTCTCTCTGTAGAGTTTCCAGTCTTTTTCAGCACCTCCTGAAACTAAATATTTACCCAGCATTACTGTCAGTTCTCTCCACTCTTTTGATGATGTGAGAAAATCTGCCTCTCAACTGAAAGAGAAACTGGTGAACTTTTGCAGAGAAGAGAGTGAAAAGATATACGACAGAGGTAAAGTAACAAACATTCATTTACTTTCAGTGAGTTAACATTTAGCGAGATAGTGTAGAAAATGGAATAACATGTACTATATATACACATAATAGAAATGTATACACATGCACACACACACACACACTTTCAACATGGGAATTACACTAATTATGTCTGTTTATTTCCATTATTATGCACATCAAGATTATTTCCAGTGAACTAAAGACCGGGGTTGAGTTCCTGCAGTGTAAGTTACTATGAAAAGAAGCAGCAAGGTACTGAAAATACTGTACATTTTAGTGTAAATATGGATGTAATATACAGTCCACCCATGGATGGATTACCGACCGGGCTAATGGTGCCAGTGCCTAGGGGCCCTTGACTGCCCGGGGGTGCCCTGGGCTTTAAGGCTATGCAATTTTTGCATGAACAATGACCCCCCACCCCACCCCCCCACTCAACAACTTTTGGGTGGAGGGGGGCCTTTGGAGCTAATTGGCCCCAGGGCCTTTGCAAATCATAATCCGTCCCTGAGTCCACCAAATAACAAAGTTGCATTCATATGTAAAAATGAAATCAAGAGAATATACAAATATAGAAATGACCCATTCCTATGTAAATTGATTTTAAGTCTGTAATATTTTGTGTGATTTATAAAGCTGTACAATGGTAACGTTTATTTTGCTGCTTCATCTTAATCAGATTTCCATGAGTTCACACTGGATTCAAAGACAGCATACAAATATATCCGTCTCCCTGAAGGGAACAGACAGGATCATTACACTGGCCGAGAACTGTGTTACTCTGATCATCCAGACAGATTTGATGGTTGTCCTCAGGTGTTGTGCAGAGAGAGTGTGTGTGTGGACGCTGTTACTGGGAGGTCGAGTGGAGTGATTATGTGGGTATATTAGATTCATATAAGAGCATTTGCAGGAAGGGATGTAGAAATGAGTGTAGATTTGGGAGTAATGACCAGTCCTGGAGACTCCTCTGTTCTCCATCCAGTTGCTCATTTGGTCACAATAACAAAGAGACTGATCTTCCTCTAGTGTCTAGCTCCTCTAGAATAGGAGTATATGTGGATCACAGTAGAGGATTTATGTCCTTCTACAGTGTCTGACAAAATGACCCTCATCCACAGAGAACAGACCACATTCACTCAGCCACTCTATCCTGGGTTTTGGGTTAATGGATCAGTGAAGCCGTGTCATCAGTAAATCAATACTGTAGTTCAACTGTCACTGAAATAACATGTGCAAAATGATTATTATTATTCAACTTCTTTTGAATGTTCCTCGTTGTCACTATACATCCAAGGGCGATCGTGCTTTCTCTGTTTTAGGTCCTAAACTCTGGAATAGTTTCACATACCATGTGAGGTCAGCTTCTTCAATAGACATTTTTAAATAATCTTTGAAATGTATCTGAATAGGACTTTTAATATGTTAAATTAATACCTGATGCAGTTTTTAAATTGTATTCTTTTTAATTCTTATTATTATTATTTCTTTTTTTTTTTTTTGCACGTTAATTATTCTGTTGTTGTATATTTTTGATTGAGTTGTCAACTTCTGTTGTTGTTAAATGTGCTATATAAATAAAGATTGACTTGACTAACTGGATGAGCAAAAAAGGATTCAAAATTATCATTGGGAGCCAAAAAAAATTATGTTTTGTCAAGACTAGACAGAGTAAAGTCACATTGTTTGTATTCTGATGGCTGTTTGTTCGGTATTTTGAAAGATGAATGGAAATTAAAAAATAAATAAAATAAACTTCAGATTCAACTTATTCTCTCATCCAACACCTCAACGGCACACATCCACAGTGCCCCCCAGTGTACTCAATTGTAACTGCAAGATGTGGTAAGAGAGTATTTGAGTAGCTTGTGCAGAACAAGTTCTCGATTAGTCGATTATTCGTCCATATTCATGCGTTTTTACTGATCGTATAGCTAAACGATCATGAGAAGTGTAAATGCCCTCCAAGAGTGATTTGAAATGGATATAAATCAGGTCACTCAAGTTGTTTGGGATGCGTTCCAGATGAAACTCAGTCAAGTGTAAAAGCATCTGGCTGTTCAAGCAACATTTGTAAACTTTACTCCGCCCAAACAGCGCTACATTAGCATACAATACATTAGCCGCTATACGATTTGCATAATGTTTGCATTGCGCAATAATGAACAAATAATGAACAAATGTTGTTGGAGAAACAGAAATGTTTTCTTCATTTATATAATGCAGATCGCTCACGAAACTTAAAGTAAGCACTGACAATAAGCGCAGGTGACGAGCATGGGAAAAAAATACACAGTGCGCACACTTGGACACATACACCAGCCACTTGGAATCAAATAAATCACATCTTTTTAAATTCGCTTCCCGGCATTAGCATAATCACAGAAGTGAACGCCGATTAATTTACTTAGCGCAGGATTGGAAGATCTGATTTATATCCGTTTGCTGGAGACACATTTACCATATGTGGCTAAGTTTTAATGGAATGCGCTTATTCAGTCGGATAGCAATCCATTCAGTATAAATGAATGAAGTGACCAAATTTAAATACCCCCAAAGATAGACTGTTCATATAAAACAAGATTAAGGACAATAACATGAAAGAATGCCACACAGTGACACCTCTTGAGCAAATCCATTGTTTTATTAAGGTTTTTTTTTACTCATAACAGTAAGAGTCAATTCTACCAATAATAAATGTGCATAAAACAAGTCTGTTCGAATGCAGCACAATATCTTACAGCAACTATAAGCAACGGGCAGGTGTCAGATTCCATGGAGGGCGTTAAGCATCAAAGCAGGTACTTTCAGCAGGTAGGACCACCTGTGGTTTCACTCTGAAACAGCTGACCAGCTTTTATGCATTGCATTCAGTGAAGGAAAGTGATGCTTTGGTTTTATAGCTCTTGTGCAGCAAACCTGAAATGAGTAAAATGCTGACCTTAGCGGAGGATTTGACGCTTACATTCATTTTAGTTTTTTTACTCTGTAGTCGGTGTCCTTTACCTGCTGAAGGCACGGTTACCAGGTAACAAAGCAACACTTCTGTAGTTGTGTGTTAAAGGTATAGTTGCCACAACTGAAAGTTCTGTCATCATTTACTCACCCTCATGTTGTTCCAAACCTGTATGACTTTCCTTTTACGGTACGTAGAACACAAGAGGAGAGAAAGTCAGCCTCAATCACCATTCACTTTCACTGTATGAAAATAAGTCATATGTAATGTGGGTTTGGAACGATGTGAGGGTGAGTAAATCAAGACAGAATTTTCATTTTTGGGTGAACTATGCCTTTAAGTGGACATGTTTTGCTAGCATCTAGAGTCGGTTTGAATTTCTTTTGTAATTACTACAGTCAGATGGATTATCAGAGAATGTGCCTTATTTCAGGCGTAGATATTTATTGTTTGTAACTTGATTTACACTATGCTGTGGCAATGACAGTTACGGCACTGTGAGAAATTAACTTATCTACCTACTTATCTATTATGTGAATTTTACTTTGTTAACTTTTATTCTTCATGCAATTATTTATGTTCATTATGACAAATACTGTTTTTGAAGGTATATTGTCTATTTTTAAACAAAACCAGATTTTCCTACAGTGGAAATTATGAAGAGACGGAGTGTAATGCCAAATTTTGGAGAATATCAATCAAAGTCTGTACTGTGCAGGCAACGCTGAGCATTTTTTTAATGTGATGGCCGGAAATTATAACAATAAAACAGCTGTGCCATTTCTGCAAGCATCATTTCGAAGCTGGACTATTACTCTAATTCTTAAATTATCCTAAGAAAATTTCTCATAGTTATAGAATCTTTTATTATTCAAAATAAGATCTCAATATTATACATGTTCCTTTTCGTTTCTTTATATTGACTATGTACAAGAAGTGCAAAAAGTCAACCTTCGTCCCTTAAGTTATGGCTCTCTCTCTCATTTTCAGCTATAGAGGCTCGACCCCATGTGACCACCCTCTGTTTTTAACATTTAAATATTCATAAATCTCTGGAGACATGTTGCTGCTATTTTTCAGCCTGATATTGAGGGATGTTTCTTGAAATATTACAACACGATTTTAGATTA
This sequence comes from Moxostoma hubbsi, assembly GCA_032164185.1. Lineage (NCBI taxonomy): Eukaryota > Metazoa > Chordata > Actinopteri > Cypriniformes > Catostomidae > Moxostoma > Moxostoma hubbsi. The sequence goes on along the minus strand of JAVLUX010000005.1, from coordinate 2,466,754 downwards.
TGAAATGAATACATTAGAAAATAACTTCTAGCATGTACAATTGATATTTGAACAATTCTAGACACGGTCTTGATTTGACACAAAATAAAGGTTGTAAAATATAAATTTCAGTTCGTATTTCTTACATCCCCTACAAATAAACGTTTCTTTCTTTTTCATACTTTTTTAAGACAAGAGAAAACAAAACATTATTTTTCAACCAATTAAAAACGAGAATTCTTGAAAGAGCTGAAATTTCAAACATTCTACCGTGAAATCTAACATAAAGAATTAAGTATTCAACACTACAGGATAAACACGAGCTTAACATGATGTAAAAGAAAGTGACAGTAAGAAAAATATTTCCTAAATTCTCTAAAACAGTTCTACGACAATATTGTCAACCAAAAAAAATTACAAAAATTGGATTTCACACCTTAATATGCAAACAATAACAAAGGCTTTGAAACCAAAAAAGAGTGAACGTTAAATGTAACATGATTAGAAAGACAAAATAAAGGTGAACAATAATATATCAGCTGTATTTTTCCCATTTGTGAATGAAAGAATGTTTTTGTGGGTTTAAACATTGAAATATAAGGCTTTAGTGAGGAGACAGCAATGACATGCATCCTTTTATGTCTGCGCACCTAAACCAGGCTGAAATCCAGACTCAAGTGAACCTAAAACTCTGGTTCATCAGTTGGAGTTACATCACTTCCTTGATGTCCTTGATGTGGATGTCTTTTCCCTGGTTTACTATTTATCTGACTTTGGCCAGTGAACACAAGAAACCTTGTATATAAAATGAAGCTATACAAATGATTCACCTTTCGTAATCAACATTCCCATTAAAACACATTTAAATAAAAAAAATAAAAGGGTAAAAGACTTTGGCGCAACTTAAAGGTTAAAACATCTCATTATGTTCTAAGTTCCTCTTTCTGTCCACAGCGGCTAAATTATGTTTCAAATTAGAAGTCAAACTCATTAAAATCAACAAAAATGAGAACTTTAAAAAAAAAAAAAACCCTGACCCTGTCTTTCTTTTCTGTCTTTGTACCTAGACTAGTCTTAAACTCACAATCTGTAACTAAGTACTCAACAAAGCAGTGCTTTTCCAGCATTTTAGAGTCCTCGCACTGTTACCGTGAGGACTGGAACGCAGTCGCTCCTTTCCAAGCACTTGATCTTGTTACCTTGACGACAACCTCCCAAAGATGCGCGGTGACTATCGATTACCTTCGCAGTTTTATCGTTACATTCTCTCAATCAAGGCAATATAAAGAAACAGGGCATTATGAACAAGGCGGCCCTGTCCTCATATGAGTCATAAAGGCTTTATAAGGAGTTCTAGAAGACCTAATAAATGATCAACAAATAAAAATGGCACGTTTCATAAAAAAACCCACACACTTGTGAAATTATGTATAAAAACAAGCGCTGTAAAAAACATTAATCTCTGGTAAACATAATAACACTGTTGATATAACACTCTGGATTGGTGTCTGGTATTCAGCCTGTGGTTATGGTACATAAAGCTTGCAAGAATGTGCTTTTGAAAGGTCTCAGGTGAGCAAGTTCTACCCAAAACATTCATCTGTCCAATCCTGACTCTGCATTTACAATCTAGTTTGACTAGAAAACAGAACTAAAAGTACAGAAAACTACATACATGTAATTATTTCACTGGATGTTTTGTGCCGTGTAGACTTTCAATTCTGTTTTCAATTCAAGGTGCACCTTTAAAATGTTGTAAACCATCAGACAAATATTTGAGAGAGAAAAAAAAAAATCGATGAATCACAGAAAATATCTCTTGGTCTACTAACATGCCAAAACTGTGTTAGGTCAGACATAAAAAACAACTTTTCCTACAAATCCTGATTTAGATAGATGAGTACAGACACTCAGTTTCACCCCATGTTGTAAAACCCTACCATCAAGTGCGACCATATTCTAATCTTTGTAGAATATCTTATCCGACTTGTTTTCTTGACACTGAAATTTTGAATTTTGTTTATTTTCCTTTTGTCCGGGACAACAGCACATTCCTTTGATCTATGGGAAAGTATGACAAAGTACAGTTTTAAAATACATCCGTATCCATATTTAAAGAATAGTTCACCCAACTAAATGTTGTCCCTAATCTGGATGCTGTTATATTTTCTGTGGAACTCAAAAACAGCAGTTTTGTCAAGATCAAAAAGGGTAAAAAGAAAAAAAAGCACAGTAAAAGTAGTCCATACGACTGATGACATCCATATTCCAAGTCTAATGTAGCCAAACAACACGCACAAAAAGTTTAAGATTTTAAGATTGACAAGACTTCTTAAAAAAATTCCATCAAATTGAATCGAGTAATCTTTAACAATAAATACATAAATAACATTTTATAGGAACAGTTCAATCAAAAATGAAAGTTCTCTCTTCATTTACTCACCCTCATGCCATCCCGGATGTGTATGACTTTCTTTCTTATACAGAACACAAATAAAGATTTTTAGGAGAATATCTCAGCTCTGTAGGTTCATACGTTGCTAATGAATTTTGACTAAAACTTTGAAGCTCCAAAAAACACAGAAAGGCAGCCTAAAAGTAATCCATAAGACTCCAGTGGTTTAATTCATGTCTTCAGAGACTATCCAATTGGTTTTGGGTGAGAACAGACCAAAATAAACAGTAACTTCTATTTCTCTATAAATTTTGACCTCATGTCATGATCATGATCTATTGTTCTGTGCATGCATCAGCACTAGGAAGTGTAATCAAGCTTAAAATCACGATAATGCCTAGAACACTGTAATGGCAAGATGTAGCTTCAGAAGACATGGATTAAACCACTAGAGTCATTTGGATTATTTTTATGCTGCCTTTATGTGCTTTTTGAAGGTTGAAAGGTTTGGTCAACATTCACTTGCATTGTATGAACCTACAGAGATGAAAAAAAATAATAATATATATATACTCCAAAAGATCTGTGTGTTCTGGAGAAGAAAGAAAGTCATACACATCTGGGATGAGGGAGAGTAAATTATGAGAACATTTACATTTTTGGGTGAACTATAACTTTAAGTGAGATTCATTTAATTTAGTTAAAAATTACACAATTAATTTAGATTTTATTGTTATGAAATTGAAATTAATCTTAAAGTTAAACTGAGTGTAGCTTTGTGTGACGAACTGACAAAAATTGAAGCCGTTCCACAAAGACAATCTTCCCTTCCGCTCCTTTAAACATGGACGTCTGACGTTAGGTCATGAGACATGTGAGAAACAAAGACGTTTGACGTAACTGACATCCAACCTGCACTATAGGTGCCATATTTTCTGGAGTTTTTTGTCCTTCTTGGAGCATGACAGGTCTCTCTTAGCGTTCCATGGAAGAAATAACAGCATATGGGGTTTATAATGTACGAGGTTGAGTAAAAAACGATTTTCATCCTTTCATTTGTGGGTGAACTATTCCTTTAAATCTCAAGCAAACATGGCTCACTTTCTGAGAATAAAGAAAACTTCGAAGTACTCACTGTTGTGGACTGGAACTACATATGTGTCAAGTACTTGTGACTAGTCAGATGCTCCGCAGATATTATTGGAATCTGAAGATGAATCAAGAAAAATAATGTCAAGAAACAAGATTTCAATATGATGTTTATTTAAATGAAAAAAGTCATATAAAAGACTAAAATATTTTCCCTCACCCACAATCCCACCCCATGACAGTTAAGAAGAGAATGAGTAAAACAAAGCACAAATTATATAATGCCATTAATGGAAATTATGAACCATTGCTTATTAGTATAATTGTTCTCAAGTAGCCAGGGAGAAATCAGGGACTTTACCATGTACATTCCATTTGTCCAACTTGTTGACTTTCACTTTTCTTTTTATAATTAATTAATTAATAATTAAAGGTACAATTCGAATTGCTGGTGTTTGTTTTAATGCTTCAATCTTTCAAGAAGCTTGGTAAAAGGGGCATTTTAAGTCATTTGTTTGGCATATTTGTAAAACGAATGAAACCTAGCGACCTATAATGCTGCTGTGTATTGATTATGTGATAGTGTTTATGTGAGCATAATTTAAGCTTGTGGAAACCAACAAAAGCAATCTATTAAGGATGATGCATGAAGCCTTTGCATTTGTTTTTATTAATTTAATTAATCTTGGTGAGCAAAAAAGAAAAAGAAGGAAAGAAAGAAAATGAAGCAGGGGAATAAAAAATAAATTATTTATTATAAACAGCCGGCAAACATGTACCTGATAAACAAGATTTAAAAAAAATGACCTCATACATACCAATTGCATGTATTCGTTGGTAGTCAACTTTGATAGAGAAGAGTCCTCAAAATAAAAAAGGACAAAAAAACAATATTAAAATGATATTTTTAACGGTCCAATATAACATGAAATGGCACTTTCCTTACTATGTTATCATAAGTATCTATGCTCAAATTAATTTATTTCTACAATTTTAATACCATAATATTTTATCTTTTTTTCTCTGTCTTAAATAGGTAATAGTTTCCATTACATATTTATTTTACACTACTAAGGCAATTTTAGAAGAATTTTCATTGCAATGAGTGCGTAGAACCCTTACAGTAAATACTTCAAACAACCCTATGTAGGAAACTTTAAGGGATAGTTAACCAAGAAATTACAATTCTGTCATCATATACTATCCCTCATGCTGTTTCAAACCTGCATTAATACCTTTGAGGAACACAAAATGAGATGTTAGGCATAATATTAGTAACTGACAGCCTTAGTCACTAGTAACTGTCAATTGTACAGAAAAAAGATGTAATGAAAGTGAATGGTGACTGGGACTGAACATTCTGCCTGACAGCTCCTTTTGTGTTCCACAGAAAAAATAAAGTCATAGAGTTTTGAAACAAAATGAGGGTGAGTAAATGAGCCAAATTTGGGTGAGCTATCCCTTTAAGCTCTGATTTATTATTCTTTCCGAGTGCTTCTACCCTAGCCAATGTTACCAGTGGCGTATTTACCTTAGCAAGTCAAAAAAACACAACTTTCATGATCAATTTGTTGTTTGAAGTACCAGAATATAACAACGTCATATCAAAAAATCTGTGTAGGCCAACAAGGGAGAGAGATCATATCCAAAGCACCCCCAGCACTCAGACAACTCCCATAATGCTTGTTTAGAAAAAGAGAGAGAGAGAGAGAGAGAGAGAGTGTGTGTGTGTGGGCATGTTTATGTGGTTTATGAGGACTTTTTTTTAGGTTACAAACTGGTAATAACAAGGGTATTATGCAATACTAGGACATTTCTAGTGTCCCCATAATTCTAATCACTTAAAAAACATAAACAATGTTTTTATGAAAATGTAAAAATGCAGAAAGTTTTTGTGAGGGTTAGGTTTAGGGGTAAAGTTAGGGGACAGAATCTACAGTTTGTACAGTATAAAAATCTTTATTTCTATGGGAGAGTCCTCATAAAGATAGCCACACCAACATGTGTATGTATGTGTGTGTGTTTGTGTGTGTGTGTGTGTGTGTGTGCGTGTGCGTGTGTGTGTGCGTGTGTGATAGAGAGAGAGAGAGTGAGACAGGGTGTGTGAGAGAGAAAAAGCCATAAAAAGAGCAAACCTGATTGGCTGATGCAGATGTGAAGGGAACACTTGTGGCAGATGTGGTTGCTGCGGACACAACGGCCGGGGAAGCGCCGTGCATCATGGGAACTTTTCAGAGGGAAAATGGTATAAGCACACATACAGGGAGTGTGGCCAACAGGTGCACAAACATGATGAGTGAGTGGACACAGAGGGGTATGGAAAGAAAAGTAAGCATTGGGGGTAATATAGGCAAACAGCAAACGAAAAGTTGTGGCAAGAGAGAGTTTTCTACGGAAGACACAAGGGCAGGTAAAGTCTCATATGAGCCAACACATCAAGAGCTACAAGGAGAAGGGGAAAAAGGCATGGCATCTCATAAACTTTGCATTCAGATTTCAGGTTCCCTGAACTGTGTTAACATTTAACCTTTGCTATATTTTCTATTACTGGAACATCAAGCTCAACACAGATCGACATTAAGTTACAAACAACTGTAATGAAAAATAGTACCAATAATACCAACTAGTGGTCGATTGATAAGAATTATTAAATGGCCAACGCTGACCCCAATATTAGAGCAGGGCTGATGGTCAATAAAGTGCCAATATCGTGAACTAAATATACAAAAAAAATAGTAAAACTTCACAGTAAGCTTCCATTTGTTAATAGTGATGTATCATGAACTAAAAAAGAACAATTATTCTTTTTAAAGCATTTATTAATCTTGGTTAATGGTAATTAGTTTTAGTGATGCTCTTTTGAAACTGTAGCTTCCCAAGCAACAAGCTACTCACAAATTAAAGTAGTTAAACTCAGTCAAGCTGCTAGTTTTCTACAAGCAAGTAGCTAACTCTATTAAAGCTATTTAAAGAAGAACATGTTTAGAAATATATAACAATTGAATGATATCATTTTAATTTCAATAATATCACCTGACAGTTGGGCATTTAATTAGGGTGACATCCCTTATTATGTTATTAACCATGTTTTTACTACAGTAACCACAAACACACGCTATAGTTAATTAATAATAAAACCATAGTAACCACAAAATGAACTATGGTTACAGCAAGATTACCGTATGCTGTAAAAGTTAAGCTCAATCTAACTATTGTGGTTAACTAATGTTAATGGACACAGCCTTACTGTAAAGTAAAAATGGCTGAATTAAATGAACACTTATTTTATGCCATAGTAACTTAAATCTGAAGTGTGTACTTTCAGTGCTACTAGCATCACCACACCGAATTAAAAAAAAATTCCCTCCAGAAAACAGAAAATGTGCACCATACAGTACATTGAAAAGGCTTTTGAAACTATTTGATATTCTGCAAAATGATCACCTCTGTTAATCGGCCAATCTGGCGCAGTTATCAGTCCATTCGATTATCTCAAAATGTCAACATTTTGGCCAATTAAACGGCCTAGCTTATATATCGTCTATCACTAGAACCAACTACAAAGTTAATCAAGTGTGAGGATATAAAGAGCCACCCAAACCCAAAATACGATACACAAAACTCACAGGCTATGTATGGAATAGCATACTGCATTACCATCCAACTCTTATTCTTTCTGCAGTATTTAGTATTGTAAACTGCGTAGCAATCAATTCAATTTTATGACTGCATGGGGTATTGTATCCCACAAATATAATGGGCTCGACTTAATCTTTCATTTGCTTTGCAACGAATGAACGAATGAATGAAAAAATGTCAGCTCAGATTTTCAATATCTCCTTTTTGACTCTTATTTAATTGGACTGCCATGATTAAACAGACTTGTTCATACCTGGATGCCAATTGCAGTATTAAATGCTTAAGCAGTTTACAGTGTATACTGTGCAGTATGCAGTGAGCAGTACACTAGTAGTCCATTCCGAACATAGCCACAAGTAAAAAGAAACCATATATTTTTGTATTTTTGAAGTCAACATGAAAGCAGAATTGTCCTATTGACTTTCTCACAACATGTTCCTGGACAATTCATTAGTGCAAGTTATTCCAAAGGAAAAAACGAAATTTGTCTTCATAATCTTTCATCTAATGTTGTAACTTCCTCTGTCTCACCACAATGTTTCTGTACAGCTGACGTTGCCAAACCCTCTCCAATCCAATCCATTCTCAATGGATACATTTTTAAATTTTTTTCAGAAATATGCCTAATTACATATATAAAATGGGTTTTGAATGCCATTTCATGTTGACTTCAAATCACAGATATATTCTGTCGATGCTTCATATTCAAAGCTCTCACATAGATGGCAAGATATCAAAGCCAGTTTGTCGGCGATGTGTATTTTGAGGGCGTGTGAACAACGAGGAGGAGGAAGTCTAGAAACCTACCCATGCTCGCTGCAGGGGTCATGCACAATATTGAGCCTGCCCATCATGCATTGCAACAGGAAGTGGATTGGAAAGGGAGAAGAATCACAACAGCCCGTCACAAGGTTGGTTAGAGTGAAGAAAAATCATAATACAAGGAAGAACAATAATCATTACAGTGATATAGCAAGATGTCCACAAGAGACCGATTAGTTGATAAAACTGTGAATTCAGGATGTGATAAGGGAACAGGTGTATATGTGAGCTCACAGAAACATATGTATACGTGACAGTCACTATAGCAGACATTAGTATGACTGAGGAGGTTATTGGGAACTTCATTTTGCATTGAAAGCCATGAGCTCAATTATGTACTAGATTAGTAATGTAATATAATGAGATGATACAAGGAAACTGACAGTAGAAAACCCCATTTCTTAGTGCGAAGATCACTGTGAAGATCATAAACATCTCGGCAGGGTTCCCACACCTTTCGACCAATGAATTTCCATTATTTTTTCAGTTGTTCGAGATTACAGAATGAGGATTTTAATGTGATTTTTTTTTTATAGAGATTGCACTCTCAAAGAACAATATCTAGCTGATGAAATATTATAGAACTGAGCATAACTACAAAATAGAGTGGGGTTCAAAAGTCTGAAAACCTGGAAATAGATCAATATTTAAGCCCCTTTTGACTATAAATTCTCCTCCCTGCCCAGTAGGTGGCGATATGCATGAAGAATGTGAATCGGCAAAAACAAGAAGAACTCTTAGGAGAAAAGAGTGTTTGAAAGTGGAGATTTATAGTAAATTAATTATAGTTTTATAGAATTATAGTTTCTCACCCATACCTATCGTATCACTTCTGAAGACGTGACTTTAACCACTGGAGTAGTATGGATTACTTTTAAGCTGTCTTTATGTGCTACTTTGAGCTTAAAGTTTTGGATCCTGTTGACTTGCATTGTGAGGACCTACGGAGCTGCAATATCCTTCTAAAAATTTAGCATGTGTAATACACTTCTGGGATGGCATGAGGGTGAAAAAATAATGAGAGGATATAAAGTTTTGGGTGAACTATTTCTTTAAGCTGTTTTTGAATAACATTTGTACATGAAGCTGTTCACTGGGCACAATGTTATCTTATGACACATTAAATGAATCCTTTAAATTGAGAGCCTTAATTTTAAGGTCATTAATAACCTCTGAAAGGACATTTCTTTTCAGCTAATGTCACCAAGCCATCTTATTTTGCAACCTATTATTTTGCAACCTATTATTTTGCAACCTATTATTTTGTAACGCGTTAAATCGACAGCCTTAATTTTAAGGTCACTATCGAATAAGCGAATCTGTGACACTAACCACATCATCTCCTTTTTACAAATGTTAGATTTTTTCTTCTATTAAAGCGCACATCATGCTCTTTGGAACATTCCCAAATCATGCTGGGATGACATGGATCATCAGGTTTTGCACAAACTTGTGAAGTCTGTGCTAGCTCGAGTGCATGCTGTCATTAAAGCAAAATGGGGACATTTGCAAAGGAAATTCATTTAAATTTTTCAAGTCAATATTTCACTGCTGATATATAATTTTAATAAATGTAATAAAAAACTGTTATCGATTAGCAAAATGCAAAATAGAAGCCCCCCCCCCCCCCCACCCAACAAATGATATCGACTAAGCTTAACTTTCCTTTAATTTCCATGATTTTTCCAGGCCTTTCTAGAAATTTTGAAACGCCCTTATATATATTTCCATGTTTTCCATGATTGTGGGAACCCCGTCGCTACTAAACAAGTTCTGGCATATTTTGATGCATCCCTAGCTGTTCATAAAGGTCAAAGGTCAGATCAAGGTGTAGTCAGGGAATCCATACCTGACGGAATAAAGGCGGCTTGCTGCTGAAACTGCATGTTGGCCAGAGCCTGTTGGTACTGGAGCATGCCAGTACTGAACATGTTTGTGGCACCGTTGACTTTCTCAAGCGCAGGTCGCTTTGGTAAAGGAGGCATGACACTGTGAGGAATTCCCTGCTCCCATGAGACCACAGGGAAGGTGTGGAGGAATAGAGGGGACGGATTGGCACGTATAGAAGAGAGTAAAACAGGAAAGGAACAAGAAACAGACAGAATTATCGTCAGATGGCAAAACATCACAGGGCTCGATTCTGACAAACAAGCAAGCAAGCGGCAGCTAATATATGTCTATGCCACAAGCAAAAGCCATAGAGCCAGTTTCCTCGCTAGACTTCAAATTAGCTTTGAGAATTTGTGATACATTTGTTTAATTTCATGAGAGTATTATTAACATTACATCAGCCGTACTGCTAACTCAATGCAAATGAAGCAAGCGTTGCACTACTTAAATGTGTCGCAGACAAGAGTGACAAAAAAAATTAATTGAAAGCATCAACTCATAAAAATAAAAAAAAGAAACAAAATAATAAACAGCACTGCTCACTCCATGATAAGTGTGAGAAAGAGACTAATTCTGCTCTGATGTTTTGGTGGTGGAGCTCTAGTATTCTTTAGCTGTTACCCCTCCCATAAAGACATGCACTATCAAGATACTATATACATGCAGCCTATAAAGACACTGACTGAACATAAATGCTGTATAGACACATATAGAAGCCATGTCACTAGAGTTAAAACATCTGGCCCTGTTCTAAAGCCCTAAAATAAGATACTTGTGATGATCTGATTGTGGCAGATATTAAATTATTTTTTTTTAGCTGGGTGATTATTAATCAGGGGGTACTTAAAATGATTTCACCTTAAAAAAAATAAAATAAAAAATCTGTCATTTACTCACCCTCATGTTGTTCCAAACCCATATGACTTTCTTTCTTCAGGGAACACTAAAGGAGATGGCTAGGCAGGACGACAGTCTCAGTCACCATTCACTTTCATTGCATCTTTTATTTTATTTTTGACTTTTTTCCATACAATGAATGTCAATGGTGACTGAGGCTTTCTGTCCCGAACATTCTGCCTAACATATCCTTTTGTTTTCCGTGGATGCTAAATAATATCCAGTATACTGTAGTAGATTAAAAAGAGTTTAAAAGCAATACATTTGTCGTTTGCTGTCGATGAAGGGGTGGAAAACACTGATACCGCTACCGATAAATTCAATTTTACACTGCCACAATCAGTTGATCACAAGACATGATAACAAACAGGAAACAAAACAACAACATAGAGCCATTAAATTAAACACATAACAAAGGACTATGCTTGCAAATTATCTTTTTTGTTAAGACACTACAATAAAGCAACATGCCAAGCAAAAAGGTGAAAGGTCATAGTACCAGGTCAAAGGTGGCTTCGAGGGGTCGCTTCAGTGATTTGACAGCCGACTGAGTCTTAATTAGCAGGCAGCGAGCACATGATGGCAATGGGCCAATGGGGTTCAAGCGCATTAACATAAACAGCAAGCAGAGGTGCATCATGGGGGCAGCAGTGCATTTTGGGTAGGTGAGAAAAAAAAACAAATAAAAACAAATCATTGGAATGCAGTATACAGGGGGATATCAGAACTAAGGCATGCAGAATATAGTCCTTTGTGTTATAGAAAAGTCTGTATTGAGATTACATTTACAAGTACATCAATTATCGTAACATTAAAGGGTAGTATTGTATTATGTCAACATTTATCAGTGATATCAAGACTGAATAACATTGCGCTAGATTGCAAACATACAGTTTGAATTTGCTATACAAGTCCATAAAAATAACTATGATACTGCCCTCTGCTGGACAGGATGAGAAAGATGAAGTTACAAATACAGTGCATGGTTTAAAGGTGCACTCAGTAATTATTATAATAAATTTTTTTACAGTTCTTTTTCTTTTTCAATTTAACGATTGCATTGCGCAAAAGCAAAGTTTTCAATTATCGATGCCACTGCAGAAATACCGTTTTCACAGCAGGGTTTAGTCAGTAAATACCAAGTTTTGACCAGGCTGATCTCGTGACTGTGGCGACATTTTTTCAAACTGATGTTGCGTATTACTGATGCTGATTTTTGTGTAGCATTGTGTAGAACAGGGCGAAACTTAAATGTTTATGTACTGATAATCTGCCATTTTACTCGTGGTTTGGGTGAAAATGAATAAAGCTCTTTGTTGTTGTATCGCCTCTAATGTTTGTTTCACCAGAAAACTGCTGCGATAAGTATAAGCCACATAAAAACAAGCCACATAAAACAAGCCACAAAAAACTATTATGCAAATATGAAGGCATAGTAATGGGATTCTATGACACCATGTTGTTTTTGACAGTGAAAATGTCTCAATGTGCCTGATGTGAGAGTGCATCATTTTAAACAGATTTTTCAAAAGTGCCGTTTATTTATTCGATTTTTTTTTACAATGGAGTGCACCTTTAAATGGGAATGGCGACAACTTTTCATAATCATGAGGTACATAATACCCTGTACCATTTACTATGAAGCTATATAGCCTATTGGGCCCATAAATGTTTTTATTATGAAACAAACATGCAAAATGTTTACTTCTTAAAACATTTTCATTAAAACTTCTTTCTGTTCTTTTTAACACACATCCTTAAAATCGATTCAATTAATGCATGAGAACGTTATTATATAACTATGTGTGTTTATGTGTGTAGTGTGTTGTACAGCAGAGCCTGTGCTCACCATGGCAGCAGCGGCTGTGGCCTGATTGACCTGGTGTTGAGCCGCTTTGATCTTGGCCTGCAGGTGTGCAGGAGGGTGGAAGTATTTGCACTTGTCCCGGGAGCAGCGGCCCTTTATGTAATCCATACACACTGTAACTGTGTTATCACTGGGGTCAATCATTGTGCTGTCAGCAGGGTGGGCAAACCTGCAGTCCGTCTCCCCACGAGAGCAGTTACCTCGCTGGTATTCCCGACACACCTGAGAATACAAACAAACAATATGTCATAAATACTGATTTAAATATTGAGTGTTTGCTTATGTAGTGCAGTAAGTGTTGAGAGTATCAAGATTTGTGAAAATGTTTGGATTTTGTAAAAAAAAAAAAAAAAAAAAAAAAAAGCTTTTGAACAAAATGTTGCTGGATGTGTAAATAAACAAAAGATTAGTTAGAAGTAATTTGAATGTGTCTTCTTAAAGTATGCTCTACAGCCTATAACGCAACAGTGTCTGCACACTTTGTAAGTGTTTTCCTATAAAAAAAAATTATCGATAAAGGAGTTTTAAGACATGAACTAAACTAACCAGCTCTGATGGGAATTAGAACATTGCAAACTTCAATTTGAAGAAAAATAATATGTATTTGAAATTGGACAAAAAGACTATGGGCCCAATGTTAAGACCTCTAGCGTTAAAAGCAGCGCTAAGTCATAAATCATAAGCGTAAAATTAATGTCCATGGCTATGATGCTTAAGGTGTTTTCGTGTAATCATGTGCTAAGTCTAGGTGCAAGTAGGTTTGGAAATCCTTGAGGTCTTCTCAAGGTTTTCCACCTTCTGCATAGTATAGTCCATATCCTGTCAAGGACCAACGATATAAACAAAGACATCACATTCATAAAAAGTTGGTAGTGAACTGTATGCTATAAATGTAAGCACAGCGTAGTTCTAGCGGGAAGACTAGCAGCTGTACATCATCGCACAATTAGCTGGGTAATTCCCAGCCAATCACATGTAAGCCGTTGCTTTATAAGTCTGCTCATAATCTATCAAATTGCTGTTTCAGTGTGCTAACACGGCAACCTCCTCCACCCCACCACCACCAGTCGAGTCCCGTCCTGCACAGGGGTAGGCTCCTCGCCCCTGCCTCCTATCTCCGGCAGGATATGACGGTTCCGAGTACAACTCCCTCGGACCGCCAGACAGGGCCTACGCCAATGAGAGACATTACTTTTCTGTTTTATATTCACCCAATAAATGTCATCTTAAATTCCACTCAAGTCTGCGAGTCTTCCTGATTGAAATTAGAAGAATAGGAAATGTGCATTAACTGTGTCCTTGATGAATGTCAGGCATATTTCTATGACCTTGACATGCTCCTTTTATATGCATAGAAAATGTGATTCTCTTCTGAATTTGAATATACGCTCAGTTAAATTATAGGGAATTTAAGTATTATTAATCATTTTCATCTACTGACACACAAATCATGGCTAGTACTAACAGTGATCGTAAGCCAAAAATATTTATAAATTAAAATACCACTTTAACTGAAATTATAATATAATCAAAATAACAAAGTGGTAAAAAAACAGCATCCTTTTAGTGTGTCTGACAGAGTTGATAAAAATCATAGTAAGATATGAATTGAATAAATGTCAATTTTCAGAAAAAAAGTATTTTTCATAAAAACCTGTTCCTTTACATGGTTCATTAGCTGAGACCTGTGTCTACAGATATATCCATTTCAAATTAATTCAGTATTAAAAATAAAAAATAAGATTTACATTTTTTTTATTTTGACCCTTTAATTCCTCTATGTAAAATAAATAAATAAAAGAATAAATAAATCAAAAAATGAATGAATGAATGTCATTTTTACTTCTGGAACCAGACTGTTGTGCTCAATTGTGTATGTTTGGAATAGAATGCTACCAACTATTTTTGAAAGAAATTTGTATGCTGTACGTCATATGTATACGGTGTGCACAACAGAAGATTTCTGTAAAGACCCCAAAACAATGGAGTTGTTCGGCATTGTGTGATGATGTCATGGTGCTCTGTGATGACCTCATACCTCCAGACGATCTGTTCTGAGGAGTTTCTGAGCCGCTGAGGCAGCTGCATTGTTGGCAGCAGAGGGCACAGATGCCATCGCAGGACTGCCCGCCATCAGCATAGGTGCACTGGGCAGGATCTCTGTTTGCATCAGCCCGGGTGACACCGGGCCCAGGTACGGATTAAACGCGGCCGCAGCGGCTGCTGCAGCAGCTGCATTTGCGTTGGTTGCAAGGCTTGGTGTGACCGAAAACATAGGCTGCAACCACAAACAGAACAAAACAGAAATCAAAATAAACTAAGCATTATATATAAAATTGACTCTGTTTCTGTGACTTTTGCCAAAAATTAGGTCAAAGGAATATTCAATGTTATTTGACAATTAGCAAATACCCTTACAAAAAAGTTTTGTGCGGTACCATGATTCAGTGGCTTTATCAGTTGGTAATACCATAGTACTGTTCGATTACAAAATTGTTACACTGTGGTATGTGATACTGTCAAGTAATAATACCATTTTATTACCATAGTGGTAGTGTCTAATATAAACATGGGTTAACCATTTTGTCTCCATGAAATATTTTTATGGTACTACCAATACCAATAGGCATCCCATTGATCAGAACAGTTTATAATGTTTGATCAGTCAACTGTAGCAATCATTTAAATATCTGTAATATTAAAAAACAGACCCGAAAATGTTACCCACCTTTTATACATACATTTATACACACTTAAGACACACTTAAACATACAGTACCGGTCAAAAGTTTTGAAACACTTGACTGAAATGTTTGAAATTATTTTTGTAGACAAAAATATAATAACAAAACAAAAAAATGTAATAATAAAAAAAGCTTTTGAAATGGACGACTTGGACCAAATAATGAAGAAAAGCAGCCAATAAATGCACAGCACAGATGGGATCTCCTTCAGTACTGTTTAAAAAGCATCCCATGGTGATTCCACAAGAAGTTGGTTGAGAAAATGCCAAGAGTATGTTTCTGCAAATTCTACTCAAATGGTGGCTACTTTGAAGATGCTAAAATAGAACAGAGTTTTGATTTATTTGGAATTGTTTTTAGTTACATCATTCAGTGATTCCCACAGTTCCATTTCTGTTATTCCATAGTTTAGATCAGGGGCGTAGCAGTCATTTTAAAAGTGGGGGGACACAGCTGTCAGTAGGTGCACAGCTTGCACAGACCCAACTCTTACATTTCAGTATTAATATATTAAAGTATATATTAATATATACGTTTGATATAAGTACAGTATTATATTAATGTATACATATTAGTTATTTTAAAATTTGTAGTATTTTAAAAATTAAAGTACAATTGTACATCTTGTTGAGCACATGCTGGTCCTGAATAAATTATTTAATTAATTACAATAATGACATGTGCACAATTTTATTTTTTACTCTGTGCTTGTGCATTGTGGGATTTAAATGTTTCCAAGTGGCTTGAGTGTTTTGACTACGTTCACCAAAATTTGTTCAGATCCTTTTAATGATTCAGTCACCATTTCTGGTGATGCCAGAAGGTGGTGACAAATGAGTGTCTTGTGTGAAATCAGTTAGTCACAGAATCAACGATCAAAATAACATTTTAATTCTTTAAAATTTGTAAGTCTACAGACCTACAAAGAGACTTTAGGAGAGGTTTTAAGCATTATAAGAACAAAGCATATCTTTAATTTCCCTACAGTTTGTGAGCTGCTGAGCATGACTTAAATGAAATGACAACAATAATCTTATAATAATTATAATGAGTTTCAATTACATCCGAATGTTTTCATGTATAAAAATGGGATTCGGTATGGGATTAGCATGTAAAAAAGTAGGGGACAAAAATCCTCTTTTTAAAGAATGCGGGACACGTGTCCCCCACATTCCCAGTGGCTGCTACGCCCTTGGTTTTGATGACTACTTATTATTCTAAAATTAAAATTAAAATTAAAATAATAATGAAGAATGAGTAAGTGTTTCAAAACTTTTGACTGGTAGTATGCATGAATATCATTGCTTTAGATAAGAAATTTCAAAGAAAGATTTGTTAAAAACTACATTTCATAAATAAAAATACATTTGCTAAATATCAGTGTGAATATTAGGGGAACTCACTTCATTAATCCACTAAAAAAGCAGCTTGGATTAAAAGTAAATGTAAAAATGCCTCAGAAAAGTAAAGTTAGTTCTGAGAAACAGTCTATCATTTATTTGCAAATGCTGTTTGGTGTGATATTGTATTCAATGCAATGACATCCAGACTTTGTAAGTGTGGCATAAGTGTTCAAATACTTTTTTGGGGCAAATGTATTCATAAGCAAGACTGGGCTGTAATGGAATACATGTAACATGAATATGAACATTGCATATTCACAATCCATAAATGAAGTAACTGTATTCAGCCCTAGTTACATTTTCAAGCATCTGTATTCAGAATGCAGTTTGTTTATAAACTTTTGTTAGAATACTTTTACAATTCTTCTCTCATAATGACCACAAAATAAGGTAGATGTGAAAGAAAAAAAGTCTTGTCAGTGAAGTAAGATTCTAGTAACGGCGTTTTTCTAAACACGGCACAAGCGCACGCTGCACACTTGTCCTCTCGCTCTCTCTTCTCTTCCCCAGAGCAGCTGCGTGTGTGCAGTGTTGCTAGAGTTTTGCTTCTGAGACAAATTTGGCTAATTTGACATCTATTTTTGTTTATTTTTTCAGGAGAAATAAATCCAATCATACACTATTTTCTCATTTAGTTATTTTTCACTTTGACTCTCACCAAATGCAACAGTATCGTAAAGAAATAATCAAATCACTAGTTTAGTAAAAACCTTTAATTTCGGTATTGGTATGCGAGTATTAAATTGGAAGTATCGATACATTAGGATTGATCCGCCCATCTCTACGGCACACAGTTTTAACAATCAACGCGCTGTCAGCTGTGCACCGGAATAAATATAGCCAGCAACGTTTTTTCACAATTAGAACATAAGATTATGATACATTGTTTCCGCGATTGTAATTGCTGTGTAAATACATTTATGCAGCTGCAGATGCGGCTTCTGTGCCGAGCTTTGCAGTTTAAAGATGGACAGCTCTCAATAAGCATTTGGTGAGTCATGTCCACATCAAAATCTGGCAGAAAGTAGATCTGTTGAAAAAATAGCAGTTATAAACAACACAAGAACAGGTGAAATATGGGCGAAAGTACTGCAAAAACTGGGAGAGATAAAGGGACTTGAAGAAGATCAGGGGTGCTCCAACAACAACAGAAAAACCTCCCGTAAAAGCTTCTGTACAATATGAGGCTTCTAGAAGTATGGGAGGCCAGTTCAGTGTGACGCATATTGCAACATACAGGCATATTAATAATTATATCTCACTTTCTAAAAAAACATCTCATATGAAGCGCCACAAAAATACATAAATATATAAATAAACAGTAACTAAAAAACAAAACAAAGGAAGAGTAAAATAAAATAAAAGTATCATTAATTAAAGATTAAAAGATTAAACAGGCCTAAATATGGAAATATGTAAGCAAACCTAGTTAAAATCATTCATATACTACATAGTTTTCTTTCATTTCTGCAAGTAGCACCTAGTTATCATCTTGGAAATAAATATGGTTAATGGTAAATGGTCTGCACTTATATAGCGCCTTTTTAACCTCAGCGGTATTCAAAGCGCTTTACACTGCGTCTCATTCACCTATTCACACACCAATGACGGCAGAGCTGCCATGCAAGGTGCTAGCCTGCCATTGGGAGCAACTTGGGGTTCAGTGTCTTGCGCAAGGACACTTCGGCATGTGGAGTCATGTGGGCCAGGAATCAAGCCACCAACCATGCGATTAGTGGACAACCCGTGAAGCGGTTCAGATAACATAGCAATGAATATCACACATAATTCTTTAAATTGTGCCTTGCCTTTATGAACATGTATTCTAAATGTATTCATACACTATACATTACTTTTTATGTGATATATTGGAATATGTTCCTTAATACATTTAAGAGAGAGCATTTAGTATCCAGCCCAGAGGTATTATGCACAACCCGTTCATAAGTACATTTCAAACAATCACACACTTAGAAAAAGGTGCAAAAGATTAATTCATAATCAATGGAATCATGTTAAGAGAAAATGCTATTCAAAACTGCCTTTTCTCAGAGGTGGGTGTTGTTATGTGTTAAAAAAAGAATCGAGCCTCACCATTGGCTGAAGCTGACTTCCTGGCATGATGGCATTGGCTAGCTGCATCTGCTGGGCAAGCATTGCCATGTTCTTCTGCTGGATCAAATTGTTACGGCCGTTTATCTCCAGCTGTGTCTTCAGGTGTGGAGGAGGGTGCAGGTACTTGCAGTTCTCTCTGGAACAGCGACCCTGAGAGAAACAAGAATAAGAGAGAGAGAGAGAGAGAGAGAGAGAGAGAGAGAGAGAGAGAGAGAGAGCATGCAGAGAAAAGAAAATAAGAAATATATCAATTGTTGTTTTATTAAACTACAGGCAATGTCATGTTCCATGGGTTGAATTTTAATTAAATGAACAGATTTCAGATACAAATGATTTTAGAATAATTATGACTGCGCGTCAATCATTTCCACCGCGATCATCAATTCTGCCACAACAGTGTCAGTAAAAAGCATGCTTGAAATCAAATATGAGGCATTTGATGTGTGATGAAAACAAAGACGAATCAGTTCTCATTATCAGCCCTGTAATTTCCATCACAGAATGCTTTCCAACATGATACATCATTTGAAATGTACAGGAAAAGACATTGTGGTGGAAATGTTCATGACGTTTCAGTAAATGACAAAAATTGTAATTCATGTACATTCACTGTTGGACATTGTTAGTAGACAAATTAAATAAATTATTGAGAGTGTGAAAAGGGTGTTTTTAAGGAGTTTATTAAATCTACAGGGCCAACAATGCCCATATAAATGACCTAATACATTATTAGAGGCATATAAATGTGAAAATACATTTTAATGGCATGCAACTGGCATCTCCTGTTTTGGTTCATTCTCTCCGTTTGACTTTCGATTATAGAAACACCATGTTCTTTTCCAGCTGACCGTATTGAGTGTATGGGAAAGCCCTGAGCTCTGATGTATCGGACTGCTCCCTCGGCAGCTGCTTTCGGCCCATGTGGAATCCGGCCTGACAGCCTGTCACTCTATTGATTAGCAGATTATTGACTAATGAGTCACGTCAGTGTGAGAGAAATTCAGCTGATGAGTTTATGGATCTACAGTAACCCCGTGTGACACCCACCCTCGTACACGAGATGACGCGTGTCTTTATTTGGGCTGCAGTGGTGAGAATATCAGGAAGCTTTCCTTTCCTTAGCAGTCAGTCATTAATCTGCCCTCATTTGACGCCACATGTCTGCAGTGACGGTCCAGCCCTGTCTGTCTGCTGTGGCCAAAAACAGAGCCCCATAAACTGTTATTGTCCATTTCCGTGGTTAAATGTTTAATTATAGCAGTAGGTTTGGTTCTGTGTGGCCATAGGAACAGGCCCTATCTGGTTGACACCACATGGTTAATAAAGTTGTGGGAAGTTGCGAATGAATCTACTTTTGTCTGCTCAACACTTTCAGTGCAAAAAAGTT
The DNA here is from genome assembly GCA_032164185.1 of Moxostoma hubbsi. NCBI lineage: Eukaryota > Metazoa > Chordata > Actinopteri > Cypriniformes > Catostomidae > Moxostoma > Moxostoma hubbsi. The sequence goes on along the minus strand of JAVLUX010000005.1, from coordinate 2,446,527 downwards.
AGCAAAATTTTTTGGTAGAGTGCTTTGCACAACACATATTGTTTCAAAAAGGTTTTACAGTAAGTCAGTGAGCAAGCCAAAGGCAACTGTGGCAAGGGGGAAAAAATGCATAAGATGTTAAAAAAAACTCCAAAAGATGTTAAAATTGTGGAGGGTGAAAAGTCATCCATCCATCCATACCTCCCTCCCTACCTACCTATCCATCCATACCTCCCTCCCTACCTACCTATCCATCCATACCTCCCTCCCTACTTACCCATCCATCCATCCATCCATCCATCCATCCATCCATCCATCCATCCATCCCTCCCTCCCTCCCTACTTACCCATCCATCCATCCATCCATCCATCCATCCCTCCCTCCCTCCCTACTTACCCATCCATCCATCCATCCATCCATACCTCCCTCCCTTCCTACTTACTCATTCATCCATCCATCCATCCATCCATCCCTCCCTACTTACCCATCCATCCATCCATCCATCCATCCATCCATCCATCCATCCATCCCTCCCTCCCTCCCTACTTACCCATCCATCCATCCATCCATCCATCCATCCATCCCTCCCTCCCTCCCTACTTACCCATCCATCCATCCATCCATCCATCCATCCATCCATCCCTCCCTCCCTCCCTACTTACCCATCCATCCATCCATCCATCCATCCATTCATCCATACCTACCCATTCATCCATCCATCCATCCATACCTCCCTCCCTTCCTACTTACTCATTCATCCATCCATCCATCCCTCCCTCCCTCCCTACTTACCCATCCATCCATCCATCCATTCATCCATACCTACCCATTCATCCATCCATCCATCCATACCTACCCATCCATCCATCCATCCATCCATCCATGCATCCTTACCTCCCTCCCTCCCTCCCAACCCACCCATCCATACCTCTCCTCCCTCCCTACCATCCATCCATCCATCCATCCATCCATACCTCCCTCCCTTCCTACTTACTCATTCATCCATCCATCCATCCATCCCTCCCTACTTACCCATTCATCCATCCATCCATTTATCCATACCTACCCATTCATCCATCCATCCATCCATACCTACCCATCCATCCATCCATCCATCCATCCATGCATCCTTACCTCCCTCCCTCCCTCCCTCCCAACCCACCCATCCATACCTCTCCTCCCTCCCTATCATCCATCCATTCATCCGTCCGTCCATCCATCCATCCATCCATCCATCCCTCCCTACCCATCCATCCATCCGTCCCATCCATCCATCCATACCTCCCTCCCTACCCACCCATCCATACCTCTCCTATCTCCCTACCCATCCATCCGTTCATCCATCCATCTATCCATCCATCCCTCCCAACCCACCCACCCATCCATCCATACCTCCCTCCCACCCTACCCATCCATCCATTCATCCATACCTCCCTACTCATCCATCCTTCCATCCATTCATCCATCCATACCTCCCTCCCTCCTCATCCATCCTTGCATCCATCCATCCATCTATTCATCCATCCCTCCCCTCCCTACATTTTTGCTTTTCAATTTCATAACAAAATGTCATCAAATTGAATTTAGTATTTTTAACAAAATAAAGAAAAAAAACTAAACATTTTAAAATGAATTATTTAATTTTGTTTAAGCTTACACAATTCAATTTGATGGATTTTTTTAAATGAAATTGAAATGTGTAAATCTTAAAAATAGTCAAACATATCTTTTGACTGTATTTATCTGACACTTTTTTCTAGCGATAGTAGTTTGTCTTACTGCAATGTCTATACAACCTTCAAACTTTAAACATTTAAAATTTTCAGAAAAGACTTTGTCAAGCCAATATCAAAGTTTTTTTTCACAAACGTTAAGGTCGGCAACCTATGGCAGGTGTGCCAGCATTGGCACTCAGAGGGGTAATCACTGGGATGCCTGCAATGGGGAGAGACGAGTAGAATATTTTATTCATATGAAATTCTGCACCTGCATTCTAATCTACATCTTGATAGAATCCTTCCTCATGATCATGAAGCATGTATTCATGAGCTGAATGGGAGGCTAAACAAAAAGTTAAAATGTGTATACCCAACTTCAGTATACCCAACAGACTTGTGCAGCACGTGCAAGCCATTCGCACATCTCGAGCCGGCAGTGCTACACTTTCACTTTGGTCAGGCTGTGCGGATGACATCCTACATTCTGTGTTTCATTTATGTCTTTTTGCTTTCAGAACAACACATGATGTAATAAGGTAAACACCACTATTAAACCCAGCATACAGGTACACCCTCCTTAAACCATGGTAACGCTCAAAATTACATTAAAAGATTAAAAGTGAAAACATAAACCCACACTGTGGGGTTCAAAAACCTGAGTCTAAACCTTGAAATAAAGTTTTAGGACTTTGCAGGTGCGATTCACCGGAAAAGGCTAGTTGAACGGCTTGTGAAGCGCGATTGGCTTTCACACACAGAGCGAGTTAAACACTTTAATAGTGTTTAGTCTCCCTTTCAGCTGATGAAAACACACTGCGTGATCATGAGGAAGAATTACATCAAGATGTAGATAAGAATGCAGGTGCGAAAAAATTAAAGGGGACCTATTATGCAAAATTCACTTTTACATGGTGTTTGTACATAAATGTGAGTCGGCAGTGTGTGTACACAACCACCCTACAATGTTAAAAGTCCACCCACTCCTCTTTCTTATATTTCTATTAATCAAAAACAGTCAAATGTCAAAATGAATGGTTTTCATTTCTGCTCTAACGTGACGTCACATTAGAGCAGGCCTCACCCACGACTGGTGACTCCACCATATTATCATAGATCCTCCCCAGTGGGAAGAATAATGTCTCAGCTTCATAAGCATCATAAGTGTTCTGTTATTGGCTGTAAAAGTGAACATAAGAGTCTTTGTGTACTCCTGGCATCAGAGCCACTGAAGACGCAAAGGACAAGTTTTGTTTTTGAAGGAAATGTGCCCCAAAACACAAAAAGTTGTGTATGTTTGTGCAAATCATTTTAAACCGGACTGCTTTGTGAATGAGTGTCAATATAAAGCAGGATTTCCAAAAAATGTGATTCTCAAGCATGGATCAGTACCAACTGTTCGTGTTCCAGATTTATATCCTGAAGATGTAAGTATCACACTTTATATTTTGTGAATGTTTGCAAATCGCCTTTCCAAATGTGCTTGTTAGCTGATTCCACGACTAATGCAGCTTAAGTTAGCATTGTATCTGATTGTATTCACGGAGGCCAGAGCTATGTCGTTATTTAAAACTTTAACCCAAAAACGCTTACTGTCAGTTACCAATGTCTCTGATTGTATTCATGGAGACCAGATATACATATATATATACATATATATATATATATATATATATATATATATATATATATATATATATATATATATTCATACATATATGGCTGAACTCCGGTATTTACGCTGTCAGTCATATTGGTTCTGATTTGTTGTTGCTGTAGTATTCGAAGCACAATCTGTAAAGGCACAGCCCTCATTCGGAAAGGGTGCGGGGGGCAGCAGCTCATTTGCATTTAAAGAGACACACACAAAATCAGCATGTTTTTGATTCCACCCAAAAAGAGGCATTTATATCATGGTATAATAAATAATCCGTGGAGTATTTTGAGCTGAAATTTCACAGACACATTCTGGCGACACCTGAGACTTATATTATATCTTGTAAAAAGGGGCATAATAGGTCTCCTTTAAATAAAACAGACTGTTCCTCTCTCGCTGTTGCTTGCATGCTAGTGATTATATGATTAAAATCACATAATATAAGACATATTTAAGATTCCACACAATTTTGTGATCAGCAATCAAATAAACAAATTTGTGACATTAACTGTTTTAACTCATTTTGTGCAAAAGGACAGGGTTTCTTTCATTAAAGCACTTTCACGAGGCTCAGTGAAAATTCACATGCAAGATTTTTCGCATGCGAGTTTTGGACAAAACTCAATCAATCAATTTTTTCACTCAAACAGTTATACTGATAATGTCATTGTAATGATAAATAAATGACTAAAATAGACAATGCAAAATAGAAACATTTTCACAAGCAGACTCAAACTTGGGGTGTCGGCATTAATCAGGAAAATAAAAAATGGCAATCCATGCCAAAAAGTTTGCTGAACCCTCGTATAAAATATAAATGTATAAATTCATATTAAACAATTTATAAATGATTAAAATACAGGATATTTTATATGTGGCATCCCTACAATGCAGTGCAATCAATTTGATACTATTGTTACAGTCATTTGTTGTGTTGCAATATAAAATGACCTAGTCTGTATTGATTTCACAGTAAAATATGGATACAGTACTTTATTGTAAAAAGATGCAGCTAAATTATGTGAAACACAGCGTAGCTATTGAACATGTTTTAAAATTGAATTACATTGGAAAAATTGGAAAAATAAATGATTTAGGGTCAGAAGAGTAAAGATATAGAATGACAGAGTGCAATAAACTAAAATGATCGCTAAATCAACTAAATAATTCAAATGAAAACTAACTAAAATTAACTAACAACCTATTATTACAGCTTTATGAGGCATTCACACTGACAGCGATTTACATCAACAAAATTACCAGAAATTAATAATAGCGAGTAGTGAAGTGAATGGGCTCTTTCAAACAAAAAGTCAATGGTAAGTGTATGTGAGAGTGTTTAGGGGGTGGGGCATATCTTCTGAGTATAAGATGTTAAATAAACATTGTGCTAGAGAGGTCAGGCCAGTTAAACTGAGGGCAGGGAAAATAGCTGGGAGTCAGGTTCCTCCAAGCAGTTCCCCCTGCAATGTCACACACACATACACACACCCTGAATGTTGAGCCCTCTCATGAGTTTGTCCTTGTCCACCTATCATATGTTAACAGGTGTGATCAATTCATCCTGGTCAGTGATGATGTCACAAGTCAAGTTCTCCACAGGCTGCAGTGAAACGTCAAGTGCGATCCTAGTGAAAGAGGTTTTAACATAACAGAACGGAAGTTTTCCAGACACAAATAAACCAAGAACTTTCCCACTACATGTCCTTTATAGGCCTGAAATGGACTAATGCTATGTGGCAGAGAGACCAAAAATCCAATCATTCCCTGCCCTGAGTTGCAACTCAATGTTTTCACCAACACGTTAAAGGATAGTTCACCCAAAATTGAAAATTATGTCACCCTGCCACTTCACTGGACTGCCAAAAATACCTTTTTACACAAAACTGGATTTAAAATGCACAATAACCATATTTGTTTTCAAGATGTTGTAAAGTAGTGTTATCTGTGCAGCAAATGGTCTCATTCTGATCCTTTACACAGGAAAGAGCCATGCTGTTTAACACTTTTACCTTCTTATCGCATTAACACACAGACTCTGGTGTGACCTTAAAACGGTCAACGATCACATTTTCACAACAACACAACACATCAGCAGACAGGTAAAATATAGTACCAGGGACGGATTTACGACCGGGTCAATGGGGCCAGTGCCCAGGGGCTCTTGACTGCCCAGGGGTGCCCTGGGCTTGAAGGCTGCGTGATCTAGTTTGGTGATCCCCCCTGCTTGAAAAACAGTTTGGGCATGAACAATGACCTCCCAACTTTTGGAGATAATTGGCCCCAGGGGCTTTGCAAGTCATAATCTGTCTTTTCTTTTTTTTTTTTTTTTTTTTTACATTTTCTTAATCGGTAGGCCTATATTTGTCTAGTTGTCCAGTAAATATATCTAAACCTTTGTATTAAAGATATTAAGTCTTGTTTTCAGAGAAGTCTAACAAAAGTTTGTGATATTGAATGCTGAAAAACCTGTTAGATTTAACAAAGATTTACCCCATTGGCAAAAAATAAAATAAAATATCACCACATTTTGTTAGACTTCTCTGAAAACAATATCTTACATTATTTTGCTTCGCAAGTAAATGTGTTTACTGGAAAACAAGACACAATACTGAGTAAAAAATGATTTATGCAGTGTATTGTTGGTCTTTTACTTCTAATATAAACACATTTAGATTTAATTCACTTTCTACATTTGTCCAGCTATCCATACACCATAGTGTTTGAGACTTTGAGCTTAAAGCTAAACACAGCTGGCAGAACATTCTAGATCTGTAAACTAAGTTTGCTATCCTGTCTATGCAGCATGTAAATAAAAACACACACATGCATGCAAATGTGTGCAGGCCAGTCAAAGAGTCTTTATTTTGCATTTTGTGAGCTGAAGTTTCTCCCATCTGCTAAAGGCATTAGGTAAACTGGCTTCTGTGAGATGCCACTTAGTTGCCAGAGAATGAAATCAGTACTCGATACTCATTACTCTATCTTTATACAGTATGTCTCTCTCTACATGTCAGGGATAAATCATGAACTTTTTCCACTTTTAATGTGACCTATAATGTGAACAATTCAATTGAAAAACAAACTGAAATCTTCGTGGGGGAAAAATTAAATGAAAAACCTTACAATAAACTGGTTGCATAAGTGTGCACACCCTCTTATAACTGGGGATGTGGCTGTGTTCAGAATTAACCAATCACATTCAAGCTCATGTAAAATAGAAGTCATTACACACCTGCTATCATTTAAAGTGACTCTGATTAATCACAAATAAAGTTAAGCTGTTCTAGTAGGACTTTCCTGACATTTTCTTAGTTGCATCTCAGAGCAAAGCCATGGTCCGCAGAGAGCTTCTAAAGCATCAGAGGGATCTCATTGTTGAAATATATCAGTCAGGAGAAGAGTACAAAAGAATTTCCAAAGCATTATATATACCATGGAACACAGTGAAGACAGTCGTCATCAAGTGGAGAAAATATGGCACAACAGAGACATTACCAAGTACTGGACGTCCCTCCAAAATTGATGAAAAGACGAGAAGAAAACTGGTCAGGGAGGCTTCCAAGAGGCCTACAGCAACATTAAAGGAACTGCAGGAATTTCTGGCAAGTACTGGCTGTGTGCTACATGTGACAAAAATCTCCTGTATTCTTCATATGAATGGGATATGGGGTAGGGTGGCAAGACGGAAGCCTTTTCTTACAATAAAAAACATCCAAGCCTGGTCAAGTCTCCCAGTGAAGCATGGTGGTTGCAGCATCATGCTTTGGGGCTGTTTTTCTTCAGCTGGAACCAGGGAATTAGTCAGGGTGGAGGGAATTATGAACAATTCCAATACCAGGCAATTTTGGCATAAAACCTTCAGGCGTCCGTTAGAAAGCTGAAGATGAAGAGGAAGTTCACCTATCAGCACGACAACGACCCAAAGCACACATCCAAATCCACAAAAGCATGGCTTCACCAGAAGAAGATTAATGTTTTGGAATGGCCCAGCCAGAGCCCAGACCAGAATCCAATTGAACATCTGTGGGGTGATCTGAAGAGGGCTGTGCACAGGAGATGTCCTCGCAATCTGACAGATTTAGAGCACTTTTGCAAATAAGAGTAGGCAAATATTGCCATGTCAAGATAGACTCCTACCCAAAAAGACCGAGTACTGTAATAAAATCAAAAGGTGCTTCAACAAAGTATTAGTTTAAGGGTGTGCACACTTACAGGTTATTGCGAGTTGTTTTTCATTTTCATTTTTCCCCCTCAAAGATTTCAGTTTGTTTTTCAATTGAATTGTTCACGTTATAGGTCACATTAAAGGTAGAAAATGTTCTGACATTTTCTTATCTTTGTCTCATTCTTTTACATCACAAGAACCTAGCATTTTAACAGGGCTGTGTAGACTTTTTATATCAACTTTATATATTTTTTTTAAAATTTGTATTATTATTATTTATTTATTATTATTTTTTTGTGTACAGAAACATTTTACCAGTAATTACTTTCAGATTGTTGATGTCTATTAGTATAATTTTGTCAATAATTGGAGGAGTTTGATTAATAAAAATTGTTGAGGTATTCAAATATTAAAACAGCCTGGCATTTCTTTTTAAGGTCATATATATTACGCATTTAAATTTCATAACAAATATTTCAAGTTCAACTCTGCAATGTTTAACATTTTATTAACTAAAAATACATTTTTTATTTATTAAAGATTACTCATACATTTTATGCAATTTTGTTATGAAATTGAAATGCGTAAATCTTAAAGAAATGTTTTGAGTGTGTATACATATTTCACTAAATTCAGGACAGGAACTTATATGAAACACTTCTGCTAATAGTGAATTATTTTAAAACTGCATTAAATTCTTATAAAATGTATACTGTAACTATTGCGCATGCAGACCTTTCATGACCTGTCCATTGAGAATCAATTTACATTATATTTGTTCTTTTAAAAATGTACTCGTCACTCCGATGGACTATATAAACAAACTTCAAAACAGCAAACAGGTCATGAAAAATAAACATTTGAAAAAAGAAAAAGAATTCTCAAGAAAAATTAAGAAATGTTAACCAGAATTTCATCATCCAGGATTACATGCTTTCTTTTATACATTAATACACATACAGAATTCATAGCTAAAAAACATAAAATTGAAAGTTACTTGCAGAGGGACTTTGTTTAGTTTTTTACCTCAATTGTGCTTTGGCACTGCATTTTTTGCATGGACGAATCTGATGTTTTGAGGTTTACTCAGATACTTAGAGGATCTGACCAGCCACACCAAGAGTCCTACAAGGCTTATTTCCGAGCCAGACCTTCTTTTCATTGTTTATGGACATGTGGTACATATGGTACCTTAAACCTAAAATCATAATATATATATAAAATGCAAATGCTGAAAGCGGTTAGTGGATCTTCATGTGTGTGTGTGTGTATTGTATGCTGATCTGTACATGCAGAAGCGTGTTTGTGGGGTGAGAGCATTCAGTGCAAGGTGTGTCAGGCCCACAGGTCTTACTGAGCATGTGTGATAGATGTACATTTTCTGACCTGCCGAGAAAAGAGGCTAAAAAAGAAAGGAAAAAAATAGATGCAGGGCAGAGGTGAAAAAATGGGGTGACCATCAGGGGGAAGGATAAAAGACAGACGTGTTTATGGGAGTTGGGTGATACAGGGTGAGCCGTGTGTGTCCGTGGTAGCGGAGTCAAGTTACATTCACCCCAGCTAACCCCACTCGCCCCTTATCGTAAACTACTGCAGTGAAGCTGCATAGGGGCCCGGGTCAGTGGTCACATGGCAGACACATGTAAAAACACGCTAACTGTGCTTAAAAGGAAATTTCGCCAAATACTGTGCTAAAATGAGTCGTTCACTGGGTTAAAATTATACTTTTCCATCAAACCAAGGGCTCTGTGGTCAGATTGTGCTCCATTAACTGTTCCAGGTCTTTAAATTAAAAATCTGAAAAACAAAAAAATACTCATATTTCATTATTAGTTTACAAAACCAGAATTAAAAAACAGATAATGACTTGCTTTTCATAATATCGATTTAATGCTCTAGGTAAAAATAGGAAATTGGGGAAAAATGTAATTATTTGATTTCACTAATATACAGTATGGCTTGAATATTTGATTCACACTTATGGGTGGACCTGAAACGCCCTTTTCTTCTGATTGGTCAACCTGCACCATCGTCTTCCTCAATGCTGAGAGACAGAATAAAAGTTCTCTGCTGTTTAATTGTTCAGATAAATTTGTCTCAGTTCATATTATACTCTTTACCATTTATTCTCCCAAACTCGCCACATTTATTGCCGCTGAGCTATCTCTTCTCATTATATAGTCAGATTTACGATTAGGGTTAGTGTGATTTACACATAATCCTGCTGTCTTTGACGTAGCTCCGGTTTGAAAAGGCATGGTTTTAAATGATCGTTAAATCTGCATAAAATCCATAAAATGCATGGAAGTCTATGGAGAGTCCCAGCAGTGATATAAAAACAAGTTTGTGTGTCTGTGTGTGTGTGTGTGTGTGTGTGTGTGTGTGTTTGTGTGTGTGTATCGCTCTTATCAATTGCATCTCGTGGCAATGATTGTCCTAATGCTGAATCGTATGAAGACGACACCCTGTCTGCTTTCAGTGCACATTTTACAGTTGTGTAGGCACTGTGTCTGACTATATAATGAGAAGAGATAGCTCAGCTGCAGTAAACATGGCGAGTTTTGGAGAATAAATGGTAAAGATTTTAATATGAACTGAGACAAATTTATCTGAATAATTAAACAGCAGAGAACTTTTATTCTGTCTCTCAGCATTGAGGAAGATGACAGTGCAGGTTGACCAATCAGAGGAAAGGGGCATTTCAGGTCGACCAATATGTGCGAATCAATATCCAAGCCAAATATTAGTGAAATCAAATAATATTTTTTTTTTCATTTTTCTATTTTTTAAATATTATATTTTAAATTGAGCATTAAATCGAAATGACAAAAAACAAGTCATTATTTGTTATTTAATACTGGTTTTGTAAAAGAGTAATGAAATAAGTCATAAAAGTTATAACGTTATAAAACTAACTGGAAAGCCTTGGAATTGATCCTTTGCTAAGCCCGCCTTAAAAGCGTTTATGACCAATCCTGTCTTCGCAACTGTTGCCCTGCCACCATTACTCTGACACGCGTTTGCTATTTTACAATGACCCCACACTCACACTAGTACTTGAGACAATGTTGCTGTGTCAGGCTGGTCAAGACGCTTAAACAAACAGTGCAATGTTATAGAGCAGGGGTGAGGAATATCAGCCCTAAGGGGCATATAAGGCCCGTGAGGCCATTTGAGAAATAATTTGAAAAGCAAAAAAGTGGCCTTGATTCAATAATGTGTAAAATAACATACAAGTAAAATAATGATTACAAATCATTTTAAATAATTATGCAAAATATTGAATAATAGACAGACCTTTTAGTGTTTTATCTTGGTGCGTGAACACGTAGCGGAATGTGTACATTAATTTCAACCCACAATCAGAAATTGCAAGCAATTGTATGGCCTGCGGATCATTTTGTAAATACACAATTTTCGGGGAAATCAACCTGAATGGCTTACTTGGAAAGTTTTTGGAAATATAAAACAAATCCTACAATTACATAACTTTACTTCAATTTTCAGTGAATCTAGTGCAGTCTGGCCAGTTCACAGAGCACCTGCCTCAAGCGTTAATTTGAATCTCTTCTTTTCTTGTTTGTGTTGTCTTATCACAGGGGTGTAAATCTTTCAGTTGCGCATGCCAGGCAATGCATTTGAAACTGGATCGTCAGACAGAGGGCAGTGTAAACCGCCCTGTCAGTGAAATCAGAGAGGCTACAAGGAAAGTCATTCCTGAATGTCACTCTGCATCTTGACAGCTGAGAGAGAGAGAGAGAGAGAGAGAGAGAGGGAGAGAGAGAGAGAGGATGCACTGATATGGCAGGTCATTTAGTTTATTGGTTGCACACAGCAACATATCAGCTCTGTTCCATTAACTAGTGAGCTGCCTTGTTGTCAGCTGTCTACAAAGGCAACTAACTTGAGTGGTTGTGGCGTAGTGGGCTAAAGCACTAAACTGCTAAGCAGAAGGTTGCTGGTTTGATCCCCACAGCCACCACCATTGTGTCCTTGAGCAAGGCACTTAACTCCAGGTTGCTCCGGTGGGATTGTCCCCGTAATAAGGGCTCTGTAAATTGCTTTGGATAAAAGCGTCTGCCAAATGCATAAATGTAAATGTAACTTCTAACACTGTGACCTCACCAATTTTCCAGCGCAAACTAATTGGAGTCCCCACTGAATGCAATATCCATCACTCTTTCCAAAGCACATTAATTACTATTAGTCAATAAAGGGACAGTTAACCCCAAATTCTGTCAACATTTACTCACCCTCATGTTTTTCAAAACCTGTATCACTTTCATCATAGATCACAATAGATGTTAGGTAGAATGTTAGGGACTGACAGACTCAGTCACCATTCACTTTCATTGAACAAATAAGATTCAATGAAAGTGAATGGTGACTGCGACTGTAAATCCCTAACATTCTGCCTATTTTGTATTCCACATATGCGGGTTTGGAACAACATGAGGCTGAGTAAATGAATAAATACTGAATAGATTAATATGGTGAGAGACATAATCTAAAAAAAAAAATCCAGAAATCACAATGTATGATTTTTTAACTATTTATTTGTATGATACAGCGGCAAATAAGTATTTGAACACCTGTCTATCAGCTCGAATTCTGACCCTCAAAGACCTGTTAGTCTGCCTTTAAAATGTACACCTCCAATCCATTTATTATCCTAAATTAGATGCACCTGTTTGAGGTCGTTAGCTGCATAAAGACACCTGTCCACCCCATACAATCAGTAAGAATCCAACTACTAACATGGCCAAGACCAAAGAGCTGTCCAAAGACACTAGAGACAAAATTGTACACCTCCACAAGGCTGGAAAGGGCTACGGGGAAATTGCCAAGCAGCTTAGTGAAAAAAGGTCCACTGTTGGAGCAATCATTAGAAAATGGAAGCAGCTAAACATGACTGTCAATCTCCCTCGGACTGGGGCTCCATGCAAGATCTCACCTCGTGGGGTCTCAATGATCCTAAGAAAGGTGAGAAATCAGCCCAGAACTACACGGGAGGAGCTGGTCAATGACCTGAAAAGAGCTGGGACCACCGTTTCCAAGGTTACTGTTGGTAATACACTAAGACGTCATGGTTTGAAATCATGCATGGCACGGAAGGTTCCCCTGCTTAAACCAGCACATGTCAAGGCCCGTCTTAAGTTTGCCAATGACCATTTGGATGATCCAGAGGAGTCATGGGAGAAAGTCATGTGGTCAGATGAGACCAAAATAGAACTTTTTGGTCATAATTCCACTGACCGTGTTTGGAGGAAGAAGAATGATGAGTACCATCCCAAGAACACCATCCCTACTGTGAAGCATGGGGGTGGTAGCATCATGCTTTGGGGGTGTTTTTCTGCACATGGGACAGGGCGACTGCACTGTATTAAGGAGAGGATGACCGGGGCCATGTATTGCGAGATTTTGGGGAACAACCTCCTTCCCTCAGTTAGAGCATTGAAGATGGGTCGAGGCTGGGTCTTCCAACATGACAATGACCCGAAGCACACAGCCAGGATAACCAAGGAGTGGCTCTGTAAGAAGCATATCAAGGTTCTGGCATGGCCTAGCCAGTCTCCAGACCTAAACCCAATAGAGAATCTTTGGAGGGAGCTCAAACTCCGTGTTTCTCAGCGACAGCCCAGAAACCTGACTGATCTAGAGAAGATCTGTGTGGAGGAGTGGGCCAAAATCCCTCCTGCAGTGTGTGCAAACCTGGTGAAAAACTACAGGAAACGTTTGACCTCTGTAATTGCAAACAAAGGCTACTGTACCAAATATTAACATTGATTTTCTCAGGTGTTCAAATACTTATTTGCAGCTGTATCATACAAATAAATAGTTAAAAAATCATATATTGTGATTTCTGGATTTTTTTTTTTTAGATTATGTCTCTCACAGTGGACGCATGAAATCATGGAGGGGTCTGAAATTGTCATCGTAGGTGCATACCTACGATGACAATTTCAGACCCCTCCATGATTTCCAAGTGGGAGAACTTGCAAAATAGCAGGGTGTTCAAATACTTATTTTCCTCACTGTATATATATATATATATATATATATATATATATATATATATACAGTATATACATGGGTGGACATTTCTTAATGTACTCATGGTTGTGACGTAAACATTATGAATGATCAATCTTTGCAGATTACTCTATATATAGAGATTTGGGAAGGGCAAAAGGGCAAGAAAATTGCTTGTTTTACATCATATGTTGCCTTTACGTTTTAATGCTAGCTTTGTCAATTTAATCAAGAATTGTTCTCTCAGCTCTATAATTGGCTGATGCTCCCTTTTACAGCTGGATTGAAATTCCAGGGGAAAAAGTGAACTCATCTCAACTTTCAGATAGTTCAGCTGACTGTACAGGGCTGGGAGAGAATTCTAGAATTCTCAAGGTCTTCTTTCAGAAAGGCATAGTCCTTATTCATGCTAGCGCCATCTTTGATTTTGAATGGGAATGACAATGAGGCTGTGAGGGATACACTTACAGTCTCTTCAATGGGCTGTATTACAGTTTAAAGTGGAAAGTTTGGATCGTTCCATGGACAAAATGTTGATAAAATTATCTATCCAAGAACATTTAGTATACAAAGAAATCCAGACAACACGAGCTGTGGATCAGATATGATCTAGGAACTTCATAAAGCTTTATACCGTTTGTGCCAGTGAAGAGATGGTAAGTGTATCCCTCACAGCCTCGTTGTCATTTCCATTAAAAATCAAAGATGACACTAGCGTGAATTCTCTCTTCATTTACTCACCCTCGTGGCATCCCAGATGTGTATGACTTCTTTTTTATAAGAATATCTCAAATCTCCAGGTCATATAGTGCAAGTGAATAGTGACCAGAACTTTAAAGATACAAAATGGACATAAAGGCAGCATAAAAGTAGTCTCCAGTTGTTAAATCCATGTCTTCTAATGTGATATGCTAGGTGTGGGAGAGAATCAGATCAATATTTAAGACCTTTTTTTTTTGTTTTATTTACAACAACAACAAAAAAACACCTCCCTGCCCAAAAGAAGAATGTGAAAGTGAAAGTGGAGATTTATAGTAAAATAGTACTCAAATATTTATTTGTTTCTCACTCACACCTATCATGCCATGTCTGATGACATGGATTTAACGTCTAGAGTCATCTGGATTACTTTTATGCTGCTTATATTTGCTTTTGAAGATTCAAAGTTGACATCTTTGTGTTCTGCAGAAGAAAGTCATACACATCTGGGATGAAATGAGGGTGAGTAAATGCAGGAAGAGGATAGAATATGTTCTTATCTTTGTGTATAGTGTCAGCTGCTGCTGTCCCCCGTCAACAGAGTCCCTTTGTACTTGCGGTGACTTAGTTTACTGACAGACATGTTTGGAGTGTGTGTGTGTGCGCAAAAGTCTCTGTGCTCAAAAGCGATCTAGCTCTTCATTTTCATTAAGACACCCTTCTTTCATTTGTCGCTGGAGGCGAGAGAGAGAGAGAGAGAGAGAGAGAGAGAGAGAGAGAGAGAGAGAGAGAGACGCGTCAGAGCTCGGTCTGCTGTCATGTCGGCTGTCGCTCCGTCTGTCAAATCTTTTTTTGTTAACAGTTTCTTTGCCTCTTTCTTTTTGTCCAGGTATAACCCCCTTTGACACTGCCATTGGCTCTCGCTGTACTCGTTTGTTGTCGCTGTCTAACTCCTGTCATGGTTTACTCACACATTTCATATGCTATCAAATGCTTCGCTAATCCGGACCGAAAAGGTGGGGTCAAAGTTTACAGACCTGCCTGCAGTCATTAATGTCATTTGGATCCGTGTACTTCCTCACACACACACACACACACACACACACACACACATGCTTTGCCATCCCTATATGATAACCTTATCAGTGTGATATTACATGGATCTCAGTAACAGGATTAACTGTGTTCTCAGTAGCTTTAGGGCACTTTAAACATTTAGCAGGGATTTGAGCTGTCCAGTGTGACACAGGATTAGGATTATAATCCCTGGATTATCCATATAGTCTCTATAGGATTATCAATCTCTCTTGCACTTACTCTCGAAGGGAATGTGATATCTTTCAGGTCCTGTGCAGGACTTTTCCACCACTATCTAATATGTGGAAACTCAGCTAATACTTATCGAACGCAGTTTAGTCTAGTTTGATTGCCTATGATGTGTTCTAAATCATTTCTAGGCATTAGAAATTATACAGTAGATATGGTTCACAATATAGACAGAGATGTTTGAACTAGACATTATGCATAGAATGGCATAATACTACATGTAATATGTTTGCAGTATGCATTCTGTATATGAAATACACAATGAGTGGACTACCAAAACACATTTGGACTTAAAATACTACATTTAATAAAATATTTAAATTATTGAGGTCATGCAACAACAATTTGTACAGTTTATAACCGTTTCTTTACTGTATATTACTGTTTATAAAGCTAAAAGATCTTCTGAAGATATGGATTTAACAACTGGAGTCTTTTGGGTTACTTTTAAGTTCCTTTATGTGATGTTCGGAGCTACAAAGGTCTGGTCACCATTCACTTGCATGATAAGGACCTGCAGAGCTGAGATATTCTTCTAAAAATCTTTGTGTGTTCAGCAGAATAAAGAAAGTCATACACATCTGGGATGGCATGAGGTGAATAAATAATGGGTGAACTATCCCCTTCATTGTTACATCCTGCATTCTTTGTATATACGATTGCAGCAAGGTCTTACTATAAAGAAGCACAAGTAGCAAAGTATGTTGTAAGGAAGCATTCAATTTCAAACATACAGTACCACCATCTAACTGGCAATAAAAAGAATATCATAGCTTGTGAAACCTAAAACTCACTCTCTTTCTTCATTTGACCATTGCTTTGATAATTGAATTCAGTCTTTTCGATCCTTTTTCATAAATACAAATCAGAATGAGCTCAGCTTAGACTGAGGGCTCTGTTGCTAAGAAACCATGACCACGACAGACACAAGGTTTGAGCAAACAGCCTGTGGAGGGCTAGTCACATGCGCATCATTGTGTGAGAAATGCAATGCAAAACCTCAAAAAATGCTGGTAATTATATGAATTTTACCTATGATATGAAGCTTCACAAACTAACCCAAATGCACTCAAAACACACTCTCACCCACTCTCAACGATTCCATTAAGATGTTTGCTTAAACAAAACATAATATATATATATCTACCTGTGTCTTTAAATTGCACACAGAGAGATGATTTTCATCCAGAAATGTCTGACACATGTACTGTCTGTGTGTGTGTAGTGTTTTGTGTGCATGAGGGTCATTATTTTGAGTCTCACATAAATACAGTAATTCAGTTTTGTGACCCCTCCCTCTTCAGTATGATTGATGTGTCTAGATAGATGATGTGTTTCCTGTCAGTCAGAGGTCTGATGGCTCAGCATATTAAGCTCCACAGGAAGTTCAGGGTCCACTCCCAGAGTTCACTAGAAGCTGAGTCACGCAGCGCAGAAATCTTGCTCTCACAGAGACACAGAGGGCTGGGCTCAGAGTACACACACACAGGCACACATACACATGAATACGGTGTGTTTGTGAAGTAGGCCAGGGTCAGGGTGTTCCTGATATGCTGTCTATTTAAGTTTATTCAAGGGCCAATTCAGGTTTTCAGTTTTTTCAACTCAACTGCAAAAAAAAAAAAAAAAAAAAACTAAATTGCATTTTATAAGAGTACAGTTAACTCTATTTATTTATGTGGGAAGGAAAATGGAAAAATGTTCTTCAATAAGAAATTCTTTGGAATTTTTGTATGTATCCAGAATTCCAAAGAGCAAAAAAGGCTGAGACCAGTGTTTACCCTTTTAGAGAAAAGCACTGTGGCAGTGCCATAGTACAGTGATGGTATCAGATGGTTTATATGGTACTTAGATATATAGCCATAGTATGTGCCAAACAATTATTGTATTTATGTATGTTTTGACACACTGGTCAGGATCATCATGCTGTATGTGTGTGCGCGTTTGGTTGTCTCTATGGCGTGATCCAGGAATGAAAAAGTCCTCTGTGGATTTACTATGCTCATGTTTATGCTTTCAAACAGTCCTTTATTCTCTAATGAATGCCCAGTATGTGTGTGTTTGTGTGTGTCTGTCTGTGCTTTTCAGTGAGTGTACATTCCATAACAGTGCTACTAACAGTGGTTCGATAGTCGTAGGGCATTTGGCGCTCTTTCTCCATACATGGCGATACTGGTTAAGTTCCTCAGTCTAGTGGTTGGTGAGTGTGTTTAGATGGAACACATTTGCTGTGTGTTATTGTTTCATTTCACACCAGACCAATGAGCGCAAGAGTTAAAGCCCATCTAAAGCCATGCAATTTCTCAAGACCATTCATCCATCCATCCATCCATCCATCCATTCCTCAGTTTTGTTTCATTAAATTATAAACTTTGTCTCGAAAAATTCATCAAGACAAATAAAAACAGACACCATGTGACAATTATTGGTAGACAGTAAGAGTATAGACCTATATGATTTATATGGACAGCATAGCTCAGATAATTTGGTGTTGGTTAATGAAAAATGTTCATTAACGATGGTCACATTCTTTGGTATCTTGGCAAATATGAGCAAAGTTTGTGACATTGTTGAGAAGTGTTTTGAAATATTAGAGAGGACGTACTTTTAGATTGCTGTCTATCTCTTTTCTTTTTTATATTTCCTTTTAGGACCTGAAGCCAACTGTAAACATGCTTACAATCTGGACATATACACTTTGACTCGCCTCCC
The DNA here is from genome assembly GCA_032164185.1 of Moxostoma hubbsi. Lineage (NCBI taxonomy): Eukaryota > Metazoa > Chordata > Actinopteri > Cypriniformes > Catostomidae > Moxostoma > Moxostoma hubbsi. The sequence goes on along the minus strand of JAVLUX010000005.1, from coordinate 2,428,237 downwards.
AAAATAGAGGCGTTTTACTGTGTAACTTCATGAGTAATCAAACAGATGGAACCATATATTAGTGTCTCTGAAACTTAGAGTTCAGTAGCAGCATACTGTTTACAGAAGCTTTGAATTTTATTGGTGTTTAGTGTAGTTGAATTAAAAAAAAACAAAATAAAAGACATTGAAGTGTTGAGTGTGTTTGCCATTACTTAACCAAATGTACATACAGCAAGGAATCTGAGAGCAGTCAGACACACAAACACACACACACACACACTTGAAATGATGTCTCATCCTTCAGATTTTGGAATGTAAGCTTGGTGTCAAAATTAGCCATATACAGAGAAAGTGAGTGCGTGCGCGCACACACACACACGCACGCACGCACACACGCTCACACACTAGAGTTGATACAGGGTCAGAGATGACATGAACTTTCAAAGCAGTGAGTTTGCAACACGAGAGTGACTCGGCCGCCATGATGGCTTCTGTAGAAGCTGTCTGTGATTCGTGGAGTGCTGGGGGCTGTTTCTCAAAGCGCTGAGGTCTTCAGATGCACAAGATCAACTCGCATAAACAAGGGAGCAATGGTATTTGGATCCAAGGATACAACACTTGAGAAACTCGTGGGCTAACCAAACAGTCCAAAACAAAATAAGCACAACACACATTTAGTGAATGTTCATGTGCTGGAAAGCCCAGAGAAAGATTTTTGTTGCTCAGAGTTTGTTCTTTCACAGCTCAGGAGACTTTTTGAGTTCTCAGTTATGTTTACTTTTAGTAGGCTATCAACGTTGTCTCAACTATGTCTCCTAAAATTCCTTAGGAGACATAAAAATTAGACAAAAATGAGATAATTGTTGACATTCAGTAGGAAAACTGAGATTTCACAGGAGAGATTTCATATACAATTCAGAAGAAAAAGAATAAGATTGTTATAATATATCTTGCATTAATAAATCTCTAAAACTCTAGAATAGACTTACCAAAGACTTCTCTCAGGAGATCAATTTGAACAGTAGATGAAATCAAATGTTTCTATTTGCTCTACATTTAATCTCATTGGTGTTTAGGAAAAACAAATGAAATATTAAAAATAAATTAATATTTTCTTTTCTATGAGAGGGTTGTCAAGCTGGTGTGTATGAACCTATACAACCTATAGCGTAATAACCAAGAGGTGTAGGATTGATTTGAAAAGAGAGCTTGGATGTAGTCATTCGTCCTTTGAAAAAAAATTGCAAAGCTGCATTACAACAACAAACATACAAACACTCTCTATTCTACCATTTGTTCAACACCACGGCTGATTGGTGCAGTTTATTTAAAGGGATAGCTCACCCAAAAATACAATTCCATCATCCTTTACTCACCTTCATGCTGTCCCAGATGTGTATGACTTTCTCTGTTCTGTAGAACACAAAGATTTCTAAAAGAATGTCTCAGTTCTGTAGGTCCTCACAACGCAGGTGAACGTTGACCAGAATTCGAAGGTCCAAAATCCACATATAGGCATCATAAAAGTAACCCTTATGATTCCAGTGGTTAAATCCATATCTTCTGAAGCGATCTGATAGGCGTGAGTGAGAAAAGGATCAATATTTAAGTCCTTTTTTTACAAAAAATCTACACGTTCACTTTCACATTCTGATGTGGAAGTGACTTTCACTATCATATTCAGCAATTACTGGTTGGGGCTGGTCAGAAGACTATTCACTTACATTGTGAGAACCAACAGAGCTGAGATACTATTCTAAAAATCTTAATTTGTGTTCTGAAGAAGAAAGAAAGTCATGCACATGGGATGGCATGAGGGTAAGTATATCACTAAAGAATTCACATTTTTGGGTGTGCTATCCCTTTAATGGAATTAAAAAAAACAACTACAACATTATTTCAATGGTGGCTAAACAAAAGCAACTTTTTAAAATATAATAATAATTTCCCAAAAATGTGTGGGAACACTGTGTTAAAATCACATGTCCACCCCAAATAATATGTTAGTTGCCCTTCGTAAAATACAAATGTGTAGAAACATTTAAGAAAAAGTCATTTGAATTTAAAGGGAAGGGCATTTTAAAGGGGAACTGGTATCTTTACTCCGTGAAAACCAGATTAAAATAGTTGCTGCCAAAATTTTGTCTATTAGCTTTGCAACATGTTTGCTAATGGATTTGAAGATTGCAATTTTAAAGCTGGTAAAGTCGTTCATAAAGACGCAGAGCTCAAGTTGCTCAAAGAGGAAATTAATATCAGGTTAAAAACGTCAAATGTCACCAAACCAGTCACGTTAAAAAAATAATTCAACACCTGGTGTAATGCTACGTTGGCTACATCACCTGGCCATTAAAAACAAATCCCGAACAGATCTATCCTCAGCATTTCTACTCACTACAATAACATGCTTCAGATTTTCTCATGCTATGCCAAAAGCTTTTCTTTTCCTTGAGTATCAGAGTTTATGGTAAGACCAGGTTTATGTTTGACAGATTAATGCTAAGTAAACCTAACAGGTCTTGTTAGCCAAATGAGTTCGGGATTACAGTTCACACTGGGTACTCACTCACACACATGAATAAAGTACTTTCATATATTGTGACTTGGCTAAGAGGGCTGCATGCACATGCGACATCCCTTTATCCATGACTAAACTCACAATATGTACGGTAGCACATTTGTTAATGATAATAATCATGATAAACCATTTTCTACCATGATGTATAGTACATTAGACTAGTCGGCAGTCAACATAGCAACTCTCCACATACAGAATTCAACTGATGTGTAATCATAGGTGTGTGGATATCAGCTATTTTACAGGTCAATGTGGCTCTATTTAATAATGCCTATTTAAATTCATTCAGATTTGTCCGTCTGAATGGGCAGGCTCAAAGTAGCGTTCGTTACCAGCAAACAGCCCCATTAAAATGGAAATAGCCCTCTGGTCAATCACATAATTGCACTAATCCAACCCAAAATGGAGAGAAAAGCATTAAGGGAAGCGCTGGTCCCTTTCTATCAGTTTAAATCAACTTTCTGCTGTTGGTTTGGAGCATATAAGGACAGAATGGGACGAAGGCGCATGTTTGACTACTGTATCTTCAGTCAACTGCTTTGCATGATATGCAAATACTCACTGTATACTACATTGAAAGGATACATACTTATATGTAGGTGTCTGTATGTGCATGTGTATGTGTGCCAATGCGCTTTAGATGCCTGGTGGTCATGTAATACCTGTTCTAATTATATCATCAGAAAGAAGGCCATCCACTGCCTACTGTGATTTTTAAGCTCTAATAATGCAGTGGCACACATAAATGCACAATATGAAACATATTTACAATGACCTTGGTGCAAAACTTTTTACGACAATATGAAGTTATATTTGCAATACATTTAACTTCAATAATGCAACTTATTTCAGAGTGAAACAGAATGCTGAGCAGGACATAATGTAGGACGGCACTTAATTTTAACCATCATACAATGTTACCTTATAACAGGTAAGGAATAATGCATTATTATAGTGCATTTTCGCAAAATAAACCCAGACAGGGTAATCAAGATCAAGATCAGTGTTGCATCATCTTCAAGAGGTTGATTTTGTGATAATAACCAGCTGGTCATACATTATCCTGCTTATAACACGGCTAATATTGACTTAGCTAAGCTGATTATATTATATTATTGGTTCTAGTATTATGTTACCCTGCCCACAAGGCCTTGGTTTCACCCGTAGGAAAGATATGTTATTTCAGAGATAAATTATTTGATTTTTAATAAAGAATAATGAAACTTTTGACCCATTTGAATACTCAAGACTTCCTTTTTTCGGTTCCCGCCAAAACTATGGTGGCCATCCTGGCTCTGCGATCCATATGTTTGATCTGTTTCTCGTTAGAGATGAGGAAACTGGCCAGCCAGTTCAAACGTCTCTCACCCACGTCAGCTTCATGCTCGAGCCACTTTTCCACTCTGTGATCTTTTGCTTCACTAAGAGCAAAAGTGTAAACAACACAAATTCATAGCTGCTTCTCTCTCTTTCTTGCTCTGTCTCTTGCACAATCACTGTTATTTTTTACAGCTCCATTTCCCTCCGTATTAAAGCTCTCCTTTTCTGTCAGTTTTATTTACTTCATTTGTTGTTATTTTCTCTTTCTCTGACAGCTGGGTGTTATTTATATAGCTGCAGATAACAGATCTATCATCCTGTCAGATGGATGGATGATAGATTAAGCTGACCTGTGTTTGTGTGTGTGTGTCTGGACTTTGGCCGATGGCAGTCAGCGTCAGCAGCCTCACAGTGTGCTTTCATTCCGCCAGCACGATCCAAGACACACACGCACACTCATATACACGCTATGTGTGTAAATCCACTATAGACAATGTCCCTCTGTCCACATCTGCACTGAAACAATTCCTTTAGATCTTTTGCCTTTCTCTCTCTCTCTCTCTCTCTCTCACACACACACACACACACACACACACAAGGCCAATGTTAGATTCACGCTCTCACTGGCCTTATTCACAGTAGATCCTCAATATTATTTACAGAGATGAGATTTAAGTTGTCTGAAGTAGTTTTACAAGAAAACAGATGTTCATGTATTCATCTGTTTTTACTCTACAGTTCAACCCTTATGCTGGTATCATGGTAAAGTCATGGTAACAGATAGTAATACCATGGCACTGATTGTTTACAAAATGGACGCAGCATTTAGCAGTGAAGCGCTAACATTCAATGACAAATAAGTGATTTCATTCTTAATTCAGTCAATCGTGCAGCCTTGATGAATACCATACCAATATCTCAGAGGTCAAAATCTGAATACCATACCAATATCTCAGAGGTCAAAATCTGAATACCATACCAATATCTCAGAGGTCAAAAGCTGCAGTGTTTGGAATGGTTTCCCCATATCATACAGTAAGTGCTACTTTTACTGTCAATGCCACGTTTATAACGTAGGTTTTTCCACATTTATGTAAAAATGACAATGAATAAAAACAAAATAATACATTTTCCCTGGAGTGCCAACCCCTCTAAATTCTGTGGATATTATTATTTCTGGATTGTGCATTTAAATTCACAATTTTGTGGAGGTCAACAGAGAATGGCCAGACTGGTTTGATCTGATAAAGTCTATGGTAACTCAGATAAACACTCTGTACAATTGTGTTGAGAAGAATATCATCTCAAAATGCTACTCTGAGATGCAGGTTGAGGCTATTTTGGCAACATGAGGGCGACCTACACAATATTTGGCAGGTGGTTTTAATGTTGCGGCTGAGATATATATATATACTATATATATATATATATATATATATACAGTAAATTGTGTGCGTGAGTGTGTGTGTGCTTTCTTTTCTCCAGTGGTGTAAAAAATAGATGGAAAATTACAAAGTGCCGTTTCCTACTGCTCTGAAAGGAAATGGTTACAGACACATCCAGTGTACACACACAGGATCACATACACACTACGTGGAGATGTTTGTGTCATACAAAATGACACCTAATAAACTCATAACAGAAGTTTTTAATATTTTAGCATATTTATACATTTTAATAATTCAGTGCATTTGGTCTTTTTAATATTTAAGTATTTTAATAATTTAGTAGCTCTACACTAAGCCAAATATTGGACGACATGAACCAATGTATTGGTTTGGTAGAACTTCATAGCAGCTCACCCCAGACAGATGTAACATAGCATGTCATAATACATTTATCAAAGCCACACTAACATAATCTGCCGTTTTATGTTTTAGTGGAGAGGGCACCTGAAGTGTCCAAAATCCAGTGAAAACACCAGTTTGACCAGGTTGAGAGACCAGCTAAGACCACTTTACCATTTTGTTTTTCAGCAGGGCTCTAAAGGGGAGAAAGTTTTGAGAATGCTATTTTGTATTGCTAGGCAGTATACATTTTCTATATTTGTGACTCTATATTTTATTATTTGTGAGGGCGAATATTGGTTTCTTTACTGATGAATGTGACTTTTGGTGTTATTTGAGCGAAAAGCAGCGGGCTCATGATAGATCAGATTGCGGTAGAGTTAGCAGCTTGTATCAGCCAGTTCATCATGATAGATTAGGGATTGGAGTGATAAAACACACTACTCAGAACTCAACAGGAAATTACAGAGACAGAAACACATGCAGGAATTTTTGTAAGATGCCACTTTCTCTCTCTGCAAGGGGGAATTTACACTTGGTCACATATATTTTTGCTGATCAGAAAGCTATCCGATAATGAAAAGACCAAGTGTAAATGCCCTCCAAGATTTGATAATGACAGCAATTGTGTTACTCAAATCACGCATACACACTGTGCCTGTGACTTTGGGTGATAGTTTACCCAAAAAATGAAAATTCTCTGATCATTTACTTACGATTTCCCATATGTGTATGACTTACTTTCTTCAGCAGAACACATTTGAAGAAATTTTTTTAAATATCTTAGCTCAGTAGGTCCTTAAAATTCAAGTGGATGTTGATTTGAATTTTGAAGCTCCAAAAATTACAGACTCTCAGCATAAACATGCAAGTCCAGCTGTTAAATGAATGACTTTTGGTGGGAAAAAGATAAATATATAAGTAATTTATTAACTCTAAATTATCGCTTCCGGTCAACAGCAGTATGGACGTGTGACATGTGTGACACATCCTGAAGAGCAGTGCTGTTTACAACTGAGTAGGAGGAACGCTGTACAGAAGCTTTGTTGGTTTTGGTTTAGATCTGTATTTACTGTATATGATTCTTTACTCACAATGGTGCATTTGTGTGCTTATCCTCAATGTCTCAACAGAGAGGAGAACATGAGATTGCATCCGTAACATGGCAACGTGAATACATCACACAAGAGGCCGAGTAATCTCCACCCTCTTGTGAAGCTTACCATTGGATTATAGCTCAAAAGTACTTTCTTTTTTCACTTTAGAAGACATCAATTTAACCACTGGAGTCATATCGATGATGATGATTTATCTGTAATTTTTTAGAATAAAAAGTTGGATCACCATCCACTTGCATTTTAAGGACCTACTGAGCTCAGATATCTTTCTGTTTTTTGTTTTTTTTCCAAATGTGTCCTGGAAAGAGAGTCATACACACCTGGGATATCATGAGGGTGAGTAAATGCGAGAATTTTCATTTTTGGGTGAACTATCCCTTTAAAGACCCCATGAAATCACTTGACATGCAGTTTCCTGTACCGTGCTGTTTAAACAGGACACTTATAGACTTCCCAGACAGCACTCACACATCACTAAGAGGTCTATTTTATGTGTGTGTTTACATCTGGAAGTCGTATTTTTTATGTTGTCTTATCATCTGCAATACATCAAAAAGGCATTTCCCTCGGATGCCTATATAACATTCAGCAGATGTCTTTGAGACGTTTATGATTTGGAATGTTTGTAAATTTGATCTTTTAAAGATGTTTAGCAGATGTGAATTAGAATGCAATGCTTTCCAGATAAAAATATCTAAAACAGGCATCTCAGAGATGACGTACATGTGCTATCTGGGTTGTCTTTTTTTGATAAATAGCTACAGTATGCAGAAGTTACATCACAGCTATTAACCAAGGATTAAAATGGACACTAAGTAATTACTTTAAAAAAAAATATTTCTAAATAATAAACAATAGTACAGTTAACTCACTTTAACTTGGCAAATCCCCATTTTTTTCCAATGTGGGAAAAATATATTGGTGACAAATACAACTGTAAATCAGTTATTTACAGAATGTCTTTGGTAACTGAAAACATTTCCTTTTATGTGATGAGGTGTCAGTATAAAGAACAAACCCACGATTGTATCTGTCACAGAAAGAGCCAGGAACGATGACCAAGTGCAGGAATGAGGCAAAATAAATATTTTAGCAAATTAAACAATGCAAACAGGGAAAACAATCTCTCACAATGGAAAAAAACTGAAAAGAAAAACAAACTTTTTTATTTTTATTGACTCCCCTTTTCTCCTCAATTTGGAATGTCCAATTCTCAATACGCTCTTTGTCCTAGTGGTGGCGTAGTGACTCAATCAAAGTGGCGGAGGACGAATCTCAGTTGCCTCCACATCTGAGACAGTTAATCTGCGCATTTTATCACGTGGCTTGTTGAGCACATTACTGCGGAGACTTCACGCTATTCTCTGTGGCATCCACACACAACTCACCACGTGCCCCACCGAGAGCGAGAACTACATTATAGCAACCACAAAGAGGTTACCCCATGTGACTCTACCCTCCCTAGCAACCAAATTGGCCGGTTGCTTAGGAGACCTGGCTGAAGTCACTCAGCACCCCCTGGATGCGAACTCGCGACTCCAGGGGTGGTAGTCATCATCTTTACTCGCTGAGCTACCCAGGCCCCCAGCAAAACAAACTTTTAAACATAAATACAAAATGGACTAGAAGCTGAGCAAACAAAACACTAACTGATCTACATGAGAAACAAAATGATCCAACAAACACAAGAGGAAAGAGAGCACAAAATATGCAAGTAGAGCACACGAGGAACAGGTGAAGACAATAAACATAACAAGGAATAGACATGGGGTGAGGCCAGCAGAAACGAGGTTGGAAGAGCACATGGCACAAAAAAAAAAAAAGTTTGGCTCAGCCATGTGCTCATACACAGTATAATAACTCACTGTATAATATTGTTTCAAAGATGAGAAATAGACAAAGACAATGAGACAGAAAGAGTGGGATCATGACATTACCCCTCTGCCCCCTCGACGGACACCTCTTGGCATCCACACCAGAATAGTTAGACGGACTGCACCAGGGAGTAGGCAGAGGACCAGGCGGGTAGAAAGATTGAGGATTGGGTGGGTGGAGGAAACAAGGGGGATGGTTTATTCCAGGTTGTAGTAGGACCAGAGACATAGGGCAGACCAGGGGAACAAGGTGACACCAGAGGAGAACCCAGAGACATGGATGGGCCAGAAGGTCAGGGTGGAGCCAGAAGAGAAACCAGAGGCCTAGATGGACCAGGAGGCCAGGTTGGAGCCGGAGGAGAACACGGAGACCAAGGGAAGTTCTGAGCAGCTGGGTTTGAACTGGATTATCTTCGACCACTGGGAAGATGGGGTCAGTGGCAGCTGCTGGGCAGAGGTCAGAGAAGTTAGTGGAGAACCCAGGGCAGTGGGTGAAGTCAGTGTCAGCACAAGACAGGTCAGAATGGGCAGGGACCCCGAAGGGCCGGACAGACTGGGCAGGTGCCCCAGAGGGCTGGACAGACTGGGCAGGTGCCGGCCAAGGGGATGGACAGACTGGGCAGGTGCTGGCCAGAGGGGTCTGGACAGACAGTTTGTTGGCAGCCGCAGGGAGCTGGGCTGACCTGACGTAGGTGGCCTCTGGGCAGAGGGTGAGGTCCAAGGTGGCTGCAGGGTTCTGGACAGTTTGAGTTGCAGCTGCAGGAAACAGGACTGACTGACCAGTGGCCGCTGAGTAGTAGTCTGTCTGGTTAGCGATTGCTGGTTAGGGGTCAGTCTGGGTGGCGAACGAAGGGAACTCTTTGTGGTCAGACTTAGCGGCGGCCACTGGCAACTGGAAAGACTGGACAATGGCTGCTAGCGAAGTGTTTAAAGTGGGTGACAGACGCTGGCGACTGGGCAGGCCCATCGACGGCCACAAGTGACATCAGTGGTCACCCAGTGGACAACAGCAGGCTCGGACCCCTCCAAGGGTGCTGAAGTGGACTCGGACCCCTCATGGCAAGTGGCAGCGGACCCAGATGCATTAACACCTCTACTAATCTTCCTTCTCTTGTGGATGGAAAGGTGGATGGTCAGCAGCAGGCTCCTCTGCCTCCAGGTTGTCAGCAGCATCCTCTGATGAGGGAGTATAGTTGACGTTGGGCAGGGATGAAGGAAGAAAGTACTTTGAGGGACAGGCTGAGATGAACTCATCCCACTTCATGGCCAACTTGATGGCAGTGGCAAGAATTCCCCATCACCTGTCTCTAGGACACAAGACCTGATGGGCTCATTCAGACCAGCCCTAAAGATATGCATTAGGCTGGCCTGATTGTGACCCAGACCCGAGAACAGCACCAAAAACTCCAACACATACCCCTCACCAACTTGTCCTCAACTCATGTAAGAAGAGAAAGTGAAAAAAAAAGAAACAAAACATTCCTGCTGGGTCTATGTTGGTCAGATTGTTATGTCACGGAAAGTGTAAAGAATGAGGACCCACTTACAGGAATGAGGCAAATTATTATTAGATGAAACCATACAAACAGGGAAAACAAACTCTCACAAGGCATAAAAATTGAAAAGAAAAATGATAAACTGGACTGGAGGATGAACAAACAAAACACAATAGGAAAGGGAGTTCAATATATACTGTACAGGTAGAGCACATGAGGAACAGGTGAAGACAATAAACAAAAGGAGGACTAAACTAGGGGTGAGGACAGAGGGAACGAGGGGGCGGAGTTGGGAGAGCACATGAAAAATCTAAACATTTGGCTCAGCCATGTGCTCATACACAGTACAAACTCACAAAGCTGAGAAACAAAGACAACAGGACAGACAGAGCAGGATCATGACAATATCAGCCAGTGAAACATAAACAAATATTACTTTGTGCACCTTAAACAATCATTGATCAAATGATTGAAATTGCATTTGAAATTCCAAAAACATAAAATACAGATATTAATTAAGATAATTCAGATAAATCTATTTCTTGATGTGACTGTAGATCAACACTGATGTTGCTGTAGCACGTTGCTATAAAAACACACTTGTTGCTATAACTAGCGTCTTGACACAATTGCTGTATTGCTATGAGTTATATTTCATGATACAGAAGTAAATTATACCTATAAGTGCAATTCCCAAATAAAACTGTTGAAAAGTGCATTCGATTTGCTGAAATTTTTCTACACCTCTTGGAATGCTCGTATTAGTACAAAGAGTAACTAGGGAGAAGGTATTTACAGTAAAAAGTTAAATGGTGTCATTTGAAGGTAAAAGACTAGACTGTTCATAAGGGTAGCCTATATAATATAGAAAGTAACCTAGCATCTTTTAATACTTTTAAAAGTACTATTTGACTAGTAAAATGAGCAAACTTCAGTGATAATTAAGAATTGAACAACTTCAATGGAATATCTGCATTGAAAGCAAACATCTTTAACAAAAAAAAATTGCAATGGCCTTGTGTTAAGCACATGTGCCCTAAAAGTTCTCATTTGAGTAAAACAAGTTCAAGTCTGGCTTGCATCATTTCCTGATCCTGTTCCCTCCTCCTCATAATTTCTTGTAGAGAAATATCAAACTCAGTCTAAACAGAATTATACAGATTTTCAGATACACTGGTCTATCATGTACAGCATCTTGTCTCTTCACATCTGTGATCAGTGAATAAACTTGAAAGCAAGAAAACAGTTGTTTGCCACAACGCCATATGATGATAACTGTCTAAACCAGGGGTTTTCAAAGTCAAAGAGAGTGGGCTTCCCTTGTGACACAACAATGCTGTCTAACATTTGCTCCTTTACATCCTGTGCCATGCCAGAGGTGTGCTGACCCATTGTGTTGTCAGAGAGTGGAATAAAATCAAGCTTAGAAGTTGCTGTGTTCAAGATGTCTACTATCAAGGAACACTTATCTTTGGCTGCCGGCAGAATTAATGTCTCTCCAATGTTATGTGCGTTGCCCACCTTGGCAATACGCAGTGCAATGTGATATGAAGCTTCAGTGGCCATTACATTTAATTTTACAAATTCTACAACAACTTTTTTCTGACTTTGAAAGGCTTCAAGTCTTCTTTGGAAACACTCAGGAGGTTATCCTGCTACCTCAGCATGCTGGGCATCTGCAGAGTTTAGCAGGTTGCATGATCTGCATGCATCGTCTTTTGGGGCATCTGTATTTTTTCTTCGCCCATCATGCCCCCTCTAACCCCAGGCCCTTGGACAGCTGTCCACCCTGCCCTCACTATAGGTAGTTACCTCATTGGTACATATAACTGTTTACAATTGGCTGATACATCTGTGCATTATTAATTAAAACATTTCAAAACCTTATGGGCTTACATGTGTCATTTTTATAGTAATAAAATGCTGTGCTGGAAGGGTGATTCAAACTTTGCATTGGTTGTGGTCTTTCTGTAAGTTTATTTCTTTTGTCCACTTAAATCACAAGTTTTGCTTTGATTGCACACATATCAGTGTAAAACCGGAACTGCATTTCTTACCTTGAGTGAGTCAAAGCAAGCGATAACTCGCCCATTCTCCACCTGGCAGCTCTTGGCGGGATGCGCGAACTTGCACTCGGCATCAGAGCGAGCGCACGTTCCCCTCTGAAACTCTCGACACACCTCCAACGTCAGCCATTTTGTGTCCCGCATGTGAGCAACATTCATCGCCATGTCGACAGCAAGGTCAGCACGCTTTAGCGGTAAGCAATCTTCAATTCCTTACAATCCCAAAGTGGCTGGGGTGTGCTTGTGTTTGCGTGTGTGTGTTTGTGTTTGTCTAGTCAGTCAAAAGCCGACTTCCCGTTTGTCCTTCTATTTATGCTTCCCTCTTGCTTTATATCATTAAGCTCCTCTTTCCATAGGGATGCACACCAGTCCAAAGCAAAAAGATGAGAAAATTTTGCTCTCAGGAAAAAAAGACTGCAGAAACGGATCCAAAAGCAAAATCCTCAAATGTGATTCAAAAGTGCACACTTCAGCGGCCTGTTTTGTGTATGAGCAAAAGGCCAGAGTTGTCTGGGGTCACCAGGAGGGTTGTGGGGTCCTTTCACAATGTTGACTGGAAGCAGGCAGGAAGCTAAGGCTGGTACTACAAGCAGGTCCAAGCAGCGGCAGATGCAAGAGAGGGCACAATATTCAGTACCCACCTGCAATAGACAGAAAATACAGCTTAAGAAGTGTATGTGTATGACAATCAGTTTTCAAATCTGATTTTGTTCCAAAAAACATTCTGTTGTGACTTAAATCTGGTGGTAAATTATTTCATAACGTTATGCCTTGAATAGTGAATGATGACCGTCCTAATTTAGTTTTTCATATTGTGACTTGATGCACCCCAGGTTGGGCTTCTACTGTTATTTTTTGTTATAAAATGTTGATTGTAAAATAGTAACTAGATAATTTCACTATGGAAGGAACTATGCAAGGGATGTACAGTCAACCATTATCACAAATTAAAATCAAAGTGATCAGAACCTTAGGGAACCCTTCAGAGGACAGGGAGGGTATTAATTTTCTGAAATCGTTTAGCATTCCATCGCAAAAAGATTTGTGTATTATTGCAATAGTTTGCGTTCCCTCACAAAACATTTACCATGGTTTTAAAACAGTAACCATATTTTAACTATGGTATTTGTACAGTAGTAAAACCATAGTCACCAGAAAATGTACCATGGTTTTACTACAGTAACTATAGTTCATCTATGCTATTTTTAGAAAAACAAAACTTAGAATGGTTTTACTGGTTTTCTTGTTTTATTACTATGGTTTCACTATGAATATCATGGTAAAAAATATGATAAGTTTAGTAAAAACCATGGTTAAACCTTTAAAAAATTAGCCATGGTTTTACAAACAAGGTATTTGTAGTAAAACCAAAGTAACCACAATATTAAGCATGGCTACTACAGTTATGATTAATACAATACTATAGCACAGGCATGGTTACTATATGGATACTACAGTATTATTGTGATAAAACCAAGGTGAATTATATCCAAATCATGAATACTACAGTTATGGTTACTAAAATATTACTATAGTAAAACCATGGTTAATTTATTGCAAAGGAAACCCAAAATAATTGTGAGTGAATGCAAAACTATTTAAAAAAATGAATTCAGGTAATTAGGGTAATAAGTGGAAATTATTTTGACAATTATAATACCAATTATTTTATCAGGTGAAAAGAAGGACACTAGAGTAATACGGGTGATGTGAAACTAGCACAGCCATGTAGGAAACCAGTTGTCTGACTGGGACAATGTCCAAATATACAATTTACTTGCCATTATACACAAAAAAAAAAAAAAAAAAAAAAAAAAGGACTGCAGAATCATGCGGTTAACAAATGAGAGTGAAGCAATCCAGAGAGCAGTGTCGTAAGGTCATTTAACTCTGCAAAACAAAGACATAACATAGATGACATAAACCATCATCATCCAACTGACTCTTTCTAAATCCCCCTCTTTCTGTCGAGATCTGATATTGGCTCTGACCCAGTTTGCGCATTTCTACTAAACAGTAACTTTTTTAGGATTGTCATTGTGCGTTCTTCCGCCAATGCGGATGCAATACAGTGCCAAAATACTCTTGTTTCTAGCTACCACTCAGCGCCACTGCAACACCGTTATTGAATCAGCAACGCAAAACATAAATTGTGAACAGTGTAGTTTGATTCCCGAACAATTACGAGCTGGTCTTTTGAAATTACAGCACGAAACATACAGCGCGACCAGTGTAGACTAATTCACAAATAAACCACACTTACAAGCAAGTTCTTTTGAATCTACACTGCAAAACATAGAGCGTTTCCTCTCGAATGAATGAGTCTTATCAGCCAGTTCTTTTTTAGTGAATAAAAAACTTACTGAACCACAAGTCATTCATGTCCAACTTGAAATGAACCAAGAATTGATACTGTGCTTTGTGTACTGTACTTAACCTCTTACACTGAGCTTCTAATCCACTCAGAGGTATAGATATTCAATGAAACAACGAGGATGGTGCTTGAACTGAAAATTATACTGAATGTCTATGGACAAGTACATATTTGAGCGCTAAAATGCATTAGAGCGCCACCTACATTTCAGATCTGTATATTGTGATGGAATGTGATAGAGAAAAAAACATTTTAAAAAAGCTTTCTGTCACCTAGTGGAATAAAAGAGACTTTTCAAAGTGAGATTGAGTGAACAGAACAAGAATTACATGTTTACAAATTTAGGACAAAAAAAACGTTATTATTATTTTTTATATATTCAGTTTTTTATAAGATTATAAAACACATACAATAACATTTATGAATAATTGGAGTCTTTTTTTATATATGGGTGGTTCTATGAAAAGTGAGACCATTTTTTGGCAATTAGTCCACAGTATGTGTGAATGGTGAGCATTTCAATTTGAGTGTGAAAAATTGAGTTTAAGGGGTTAAGGTTTGTGATTCTTAAATTAGAGTAATTACTGGATGGTTTTTGATAAGGCAATTTATAGTTAAATACACACATGATGAGTTTTGCTGTAATTAGACAACATTTAGTATAAAAAAAACATTTATAAAATCATACTATTAGTGAGAAAAGAATGCAAATTGTGACAGGCCACCATCCTATAATATTGTCTCACTTCCTCTCCATCTCACTCTTTTTCTCACTCCTTCTCTAGACTCTCACCAGCTGCATAATTCCCTCACACCCCTAAAAATGCCAGAAATGTACTGCCAGTCCATTCAAATAAAACATTGTCAGACACATTCCTGGACAAACACATCTCCTTCTCACTAGCACACATACACATACTGAACTCTTTCTTGAAAACACACACACACACCCACACACCCACACACACACACACACACACACACACAGCAGCCATTCAAAAATTTTGAATAGTTTCAGTCCAAGATGAGGAACCAAATAGCATATCAATGCTAAAGCCAAAAAGTGACATACCATTTAATAAAACAGAAGGGACAAAGAGAGAGAGGTGGGAAGGTCATTTTCATTACACTACCCACGGTGAGCCAATCATAGCAAGAGATGGAGCAATGTTACCGTGCCAGTTAAGAGCAGCAGTCTAATTTTACAGAGATGAAAAAACAAAAAAATTATTATAATACAGAAACAAGCCTAAACTAGTTTGCAAGGCCTGGTTTGCTGGTTTTAGAGGGTTTTTGGGCACTTGTCTGCAGGAATTGAACCAGAGGCACAGAGAAACCACAAAGAACACCCCACCAACCACCTAGCATCCCATAAAAATGTCTAGAGTTCTAGCAAACTAGCCGCAAACATGCCACAAATTTGGAAAATGATCATTGGACAATTTACAGCAAGATTCTGGTAAATTTACCATGAATTTTGATATATATAAAGGCAACCACTTTTACAAATATTGAAAGATCATGGCATTTTCACATGCAATTGAGCTTTGCGGCAAATTGTCCATTGTTGCCAAAGGTTTGCTGCGGGTTCACCACTACCGGTGAAGAGCTACAAACTTCTGGCAAACATTTGTGGTGAATCACACGCTCATTTGCATGTGAAAATAATGAGTAGCAAATTTGCGGCAAGTTTGGCAGAACTCTAGATTTCTGTAACCCACCCAGATCATTCAAGAAAACCCCAGCAATACTATATGTATTAGCAATGTGCTAAAAACACTCAAAACCCCTTAGAAACAACATAGCAAAGCACTGGCAACAATCCACAACACCCTAACACCACTTCTACTATTTTCAGAAAACAAAAAAATCTAGTCTAGTATAATGTTTTTCCAGTAGTAGCTGCATCCCAAATTTCATACTTCTGCACTATTCTAGGCCAATTTGAAAAGTACTGCGAGCACCCGGATGATGTACAGGAAGTCTTCAACCAAAATAATGGTGTGGTAAATGTTGGACACACACAATGCACTCAGCGCTCGTGGCTTGCCCTGTGCAGCGGAAGGGGTGGAGTTACCTGGCCACAATGCTGGCCTGACAAACAGTTTTAATTAACGGTGATTGTGGCAACTTGCAAAACTTCTGTGAAGACAGCAACGTGCATATGTGAGTTGAATGCTTTTCAATCACCCCTCTTGGACTGTTGGACTGAGCTTGGCTAACACGCTAAAGCTAGCAGCAACACATTGCATGCCGTTGAAACGTCACTTCCATCAGATGAAAACAGCGAATGCTTCCATATAGTAAGAAACTGTGAATGTGTACAATTTGAGACCATACTACGCAAAGTGCACAGTGTATAGTGTGTCATGAGGGACAAACTGTAGCCAGTAACAATCATTTTATTATGCTGCATTTCATAAGGGCACTAGTATGGTACATTGCTTGAGTACACTATAAAATACCAAAATGTAATCAAACTAAAATACTAACCACATAAACACCAAAGATTTCCCCACACAAAGGGTTTTAACACTGGTCCCATCACACACAGAAATGCACAAAAACTCAATAATCCCTATATTTATGGACAACGTATCTTAATCCAAGGAATTTCAGAGTGTAGTTAAACGCAATCCTTGGAACAGTGGACACTCAGAACTGCAAAAAGCTTTTGGATAACATTAATCAGTGAGCCTTGTAGTGTGACTCCATACTGCATTTAACAGGCTTATGCCTGTGTTATCTGTCTTCACTGAGAAAAAGAATAATCACCGTGACAATTAAATATAATTCATGCTCAGACTCGGATCCCTTGTTAAGATCTTCTTCTTCACTCTATCATAATGATGGCATTCCTTTCGTCCTTTTATTGATTTTTTAAATTAAATTATTTGGCTATTATTTCATGACAATCTCTTGCGGTGCAACAACAGAATTCTTAGAAGTAGCTGCAAGGTCAAAGAAGGAGATAAAATAAAATAAAATAAGAATGAGTGAGTGAGCGCGCGAGCGATCGAGAGAGAATGATCTGGAAGTATGCCAATCAAAACCCATTAAAAAGTCAACATTTTTCCAATGGGAGAAGAACTGGATGTTATGTTCTCTTTGAAGAAATGGAAACTTATTAAATGATTCACATAAATTAGATATTTTGCCAACATTCATTTTCTTGTTCCAGTGTGGTGTATGGTTTTATTTACTTGAGAAACAACTGATAGCACATATGATTTACAGTCGCGCTTGTAATTCATCACCAGCGACAACGGGATTATTAAAGGACTGTTTTACAGACATAATCTTGGACTGCAAATTATTTTTAAATGGCAGAATTATAATTAAAGGCTATCGGACTGAATTCAGTCTGTTTCTAGGAAACTACAGAAAACAAACTATGCCTTCAGAGTTCTTTGACCCTTAAAATATGCCATGTATTAATATTGGAGCAGCAGTGTTTAAGCCTTTAAAGTAAATCAAATGTATAAACAGGCTAGCAACAACACAACCGAAGAGAAACTGCTACCGTTTAAGGCTGTAAAAGTGTTTTGAAGTGCATATAGCCTATCAATTATGACTTTAATCAAGCACTCTTAAAAAAATAAAGTTTTCAAATAGTACCATGAGGGTTATACAGCCTGATATCATACAAAAGAACCTTATTAAAGGGATAGTTCACCCAAAAATGAACGTTCTCTCATCATTTACTCACCCCCATGCCATCCCAGATGTGTATGATTTTATTTCATCTACTGAACTCAAGTGAAGATTTTTAGATGAAATTCTCAGCTCTTTTGGTCCATACAATGCAAGTGAATGGGTGTTAAATATTTGAAGCTCCAAAAATCACATACATCATCATAAAAGTAATCCATAAAATGCCAGTGGTTAAATCAATGTCTTCAGAAGCGATATGATAGGTGTGGGTGAGAAACAAATCACTTTCACATTCTGTTTACCAATTGTTGGGTTATGGGTATGCATTACAGTGTTGGATGTAATGCATTACAAAGCAATTAATTACTTATTTATTGAAAAAGTAAAGTAAGGGATTACTCTTATTTTTTCAGTAATTTAATTACAGTTACTTCTGATGTAATTGTGTTAAATACTGTATAGACTATAGAACAATTGTATATAAAACAACAGTGAATTTCAAATTGAAACGTTAATGCAAATGTTAAAATGTATGTTTTGTATTTTAACGCTGCCCCCTTAAATTCTTTGGCCAGTTCATGAATAATTTATTTGATTTTAAATGATTTATCTGAAACAAATAAAAGAACAATTTAATGTCTATCCTTATATTTTTCATCTGGTTGAGGTTGATTAGGGTTTTAGAATGTAATTAGTAATAAGTAATGCAATTAGAGTATTAAGTACAGTAATCTAATTACACTGTAGAAGATGTAATTAAAAGTTAGTAATTAATTACTTTTTTGGATTAACTTACCCAACATTGACCCTCAATGGGCAGGGAGAAGACTAAATGATATTAAATATTGATCTGTTTCTCACCCACATCTATCATATAACTTCTGAAGATATAGATTAAAACACTGGAGTCGCATTGATTAATTTTAAGATGCCTTTATGTGCTTTTTGGAGCATAAACATTTTGGAACCCATTCACTTGTATTGTATGGACCTACAGAGCTGATATATTCTTCTAAAAATCACAATTTGTGTTCTGCAGAAGAAAGAAAGTCATACACATCTGGGATGGCATGAGGGTGAGTAAATAATGAGAGAAATTTCATTTTTGGATGAACTATTTCTTTAAGTACCGCAAAGAACATTCTCTAGATCTTTAGGAAACTATGAAATACTGCTTAATAGTATTAGAACCCAGACACCAATACACTGATCTGAAGAAAGCAGCTGATTTGGCACTTTCCTGCACTTTTATTAGTCGTTCAATGTGGGTTTTTAAATGACAATTATTACACTTTTACTGTACAACTGGTCCCCCCAATATTGACTATATTCTTGAGAGTAGACCATCTTTATGATGTCACTATGTAATTCACAACTAATTGAATCAAAATACTTCTCTGATTTGGTATCAGTCAACATGTGAAAATTCTACAGTAGAATTCCAATTATAACTGCTCTGCTTCGACTGAACCCATCAGTTGTTTTCCCAGCATTACCGCATGAATGACCGACTATAGGTCTAGTGCTTGATCATAAAAGTGTTAGTGGGAGAGATGGTTATCTGGTTTGACTCAGATGTGTGTAGGTGATGATTGCCATATTGGAAAGGGTTGAAAATAGTATCATCTCCATGGTTACACAGTACAAAGCTTCAAGCAAAAGCTCTTCTACCCAGTAACTCAGAAACATGCATGCAGATTTGGCCACGAACGTTGTATGCAGAGCTGTCCAGATCGGAAAGTTTCATGCAATGTGTAGAATTTAGCAATACTGTAGAACTATTAATAAAACAATTATAGTGATCAATGCATTTATTTAGTATGGTATGAATCTGGAATTAACAAAACAGTATATTTTTAAGCACTTTTTAGAATTACTTTTTACCTTCTGTTCCTAAGCAGCTTTACAGAAAAAAAGGAAAATAAAAAAACACTGCAGTAAAAACCCACCACTGAGCAAGCCAAAGGCAACAGTGGCAAGGAAAAACTTGCTAAGATGTTAAAAAGATGAGGAAGAAACCTTGGGAGGATCCAACACTCTGCAACAAGATATTTTGAACATTAAACATGATGGATGATATAAACTGCTTTCCCTTTATTTGGACAACTAAAAAATAAGGTCTATTTAGGGTCTCTTTTTAAAAAATATATTCATGGGGCTTATTTACATTTCCGCTATAGCCTATACAGAATACATTGTGTTCTACAAAGCCTTCCATATGATAAATGCATGAACATCTTGCTCTAAGATTAGGCCGTGATCAAACATATTTCATTAGTGACATCGAAGACAGCAGGTATTGCTCGCAAGCAAAACACATATGCAAACACATCCTTTGACAAAAAAAAAACCCTAGGATGAAAAGAAGACAGAAATGCAGATGTCAAGTAAGGTAATGAGATAAAAAAAGAGTTTAAGGTTAAAAAGCGTTAGCACCATGTTGTGAAATACTGGCATGAAGAAGTGATCACAAGGACATATGAGGTAGTGCAAACCACCAGATGTGCTATTACAAACTTTATGCAGGTGATAAGTCATTTTAGAGCTAGCATTTGGGATTATATGCAACTGTTCATTTACAGGAATAATTTTTTACATCATTGTCACAACCCATGATGAACTAGCTAGGAATAATCCACCAAATTTTCGTCAAAACACAACACCATTAGAAACTAAAATTAGGAAAGTTCCTGCAAGGTATAGTGTTTATTCTAGGAGAATTCTGTTTCAAGAAAGATTTAGAGCTAGTGTGAACAGAAACAAATCAGAAGTGAATCAATAAACCTATGATCAACTGGCTGTTTACATTTAATCGAATAATCCACATAATGTCCGTCTACACATAAAATGTCTCCAAACTAAAGATAGGAAAACTTCGTTAATAATCTCATTTATTCTATGAAGATCTGGTACCAAAATGATTTAAACTAATGTGAACAGAAATAAGTCAAAAGTGAATTAATTAATGCGCAATCAATCTGCTGTTTACATATAACAGTATAATCTACCTAATGTTCATCTACACATTAAAGGTCTCTAGACCAAAGTTATAAAACTTACTGCTAATAATGTTGTTTATACTGAGGATTCAGTTCAAACAAAGATTTGGTGCTAGTGTGAACAGAAAAAAGTCAGATAGCTGTTTACATCTAATGCAATTATACACTATGTGTAATAATGTTCGTCTACACATAAAAGTTACTGAAGTTACAAAACTTTGTTTATTCAAGAATAATTCAGTTCAAACTAGCGCTAAAGATTTAGAGCTAGTTTGAACAGAAATGAATTAGAAGTGAATTAATAAACATGAGATATCATCTGTTTACATTTAACAAAAACATCCACCTAATATTTATTTACACAAACATGTCTCCAAATAAAGTTATGCAACCTAGTTCAAATAACATTGTTTATTCTAGGATAATTTGGTTCAAAGAAGGATTTAGATCTAGTGTGAACAGAAAACAATCAGAAGTGAATTACAGAATTAAAGTGAAGTGAATCGAAGCGTGCTTCCCTATAAAAGCTTCCATGTGCTTATTTTCTCAACAGATTTTCCACTTTCACTTTTTAACCCACTGGAGCACGCCATCGACAAAACCCGAAGACTTTGCGTCAGACCAACCCAACAGACCACTTCAGTTTATTTTACTTTTCCAAGAAAAATGGTTTCTTCAAACAATAGAAAACACCACCAACTGAGAGTTTTTAGATACAATATGCTGATCTGGTAAAACTATAACCCATAAGTGCCATAAAACTCTGCATAAACTCTGTTCCTAAACAATGTTCTCTTACATGCTTCCATTTCAGAGCAGGAAACACAGAACGCAGTCCACCGCGAGCAGCCGACAAGTAAACCTGAGAGAGCTTGGATCCATATGTATGAGCGTGTTGGCCGTTTACTTACATGACTGCACAGAAGAGTGACGCACTCCAACAGAAGTGAAAGCCTGCGTCAACATCTCTCTCTCTCCTCTCTCTCTCTCTCTCTCTCTCTCTCTCTCTCTCTCTATGTCTCTCTCGCAGACAGCTACGGTCTCTCACACACGCCCCTGCGCAGTCCCAGGGTGCCTGACTGGGTCCTACTGCTCTGAAATCTAGCACGAGCCATATTAGGAAACTGCAGTTAAACATGTCACACATAATTTAAATGCACGAGGGCGGGAGTGGGTCTCTTATGACACTGAGAGCATATGCAAAAAAGCTCCATGCTCACAATGGAGCGAGGATAAAACAAACAGACGGGAAGTGAGACTGAGCGGGGGCTTAAAAAAGGAGAAGCGCTCTTGGGTTCAACATTTAACCAATCGCACTGTGCCACTGTCTAAAGTAGCTGGATTGGAGAGGAAGTACCTGTGCGAGGTCATTTCCTGCCAAATACACACATGCACAGATGTAATTGCATATGCACATGCAAGGACTCAACTTTTCAGAACAACAAAAAAAGAGCCGTGCTGAGGTGTCCCGTTGTGCTGTTTGCGATCACCTAGACATAACAAACTGCAGTTAACCACAAAAGCCCCCTGTAAAGTCAAACACAGCCCACACACTGAACTCCCCCCTCCCGACCCACAAACACACACAGTAAGCATACAAGTGGTGGTGCATTGCTTCAAGCTCACTAGAAAAATCACAGTTGCTGTAAGAAGAGAAAATAGAGAGGCAGAGAGACAGAAAAGAAAAGAAGTTCTTACCTCTCACATAATGATTAATACTGAGCCCGCTTCAGTGTGTGTATGTGTGTGATCATGGGCGGCAGGCCGTGACAGCAGAGCCTAAGGCACCGGGTGGACCATTCTCAAAAGGAGGAGAAAGAGAGAAGAGAGAGACAGACAGAAAGCACCTAGCGTATTGCGAGATTGGCTTCTGGTTGCACCACTGTGTGTGAACTCTATGCGTGTGTGTGTGCGAGCTGAGAGCCTGCAAAGAGAGAGTGCGAGCAGCAACAGCAGCACTGCGCAGAGCACAGCACTCAACCACCAATGACACACACTGGTGCCGCCCACCAGCACAACCAGGAAGTGCTGCTACTGCTGCTTTGAGTTCCTCACTGAAAAGAGAGAGGGAAAGAAGGGGAGGGGAGAAAAGGAAGGAAAGGGAGGTGAAGAAAAAGAAAACGAGTGTGCCAGTGAGATTACATCTTGCTTTTCCCATGAGCATGTTGCCTTTCAACACCAGACTGCAGATGGACAGACACACGTAGCCGGTTGTTTCAGTACATCTGGTGCACTGTGCAGTATTATCTACCTCTAGAAATGCTGGATTTGGTCTTTAATCAACTCTAAATCATCGCACTATCTGGGTTACAGCCATTTCAGCTGGGAAATATATCATCGCTGTGTGTCTGAATAACATATTTACTCCATAATCCGTTTACGAAAACTGCCTGAGCGTAGCAAGCATTACACCTGGGGGGGGGGGGGGGGGGGGGGGGGGGGCTTTAAAAAGTTTTTACTTTTTGTGCAAGGTTACTTTTTAAAGTAAAAAAAAATCGTTTGACGATTTTGGTGGGACGTATATTTTACAGCCTGGTCTCATGAAAATTACATGACCATAGCAACATGTTTGCAAAATGAAATTACGTGCCTTATTACACGTTAGGCTGCAGTTTCCTAGTGAAATGTCCAGTGGGCGACAAAAGCAAGTGAAATGGTGTTGTAATCAGACAAGGTTTTTAAGGTGAATATTTGATAGAGGGCTCCATGAGTAAAAGGTACCTCCTTAACCTAAAACTTTAACCTAAACCTAACCAATAACTCTTAACCAATGCCTAAACCTAGCCAATTGTGTCCAATAATCAAAATGAGAAATGAAAAGCATATTTTCTAAGCAACAATGCAATCTTGTTTTGATTCTATGACGCTCTCATCTCACGTGTCAGCTTGCGTTCTTTGGGGCCGGACTGGCCATCGGGAGAACCGGGCCGGCTGATGTGTCGGCAGCGAAAGGTGCCGAATGGGCTGCGATAAGCAAAAATGAGCCACCGCGTTATGCAGAACGGAACACAAAATGGTGCCGCGATATGCATAAAAGGACAGCTAACACCCAACCCGCACCCCCCGCCCCCCACTAAACAAGTTTTGGGTCAGATGCCATGTAAAATCCTGGGCCGATTTCTCTTCCCAGTCAAGCCCTTGTTAGCGTCAATACCCGCTGAGATTCCCTGGCCCCCAATTTTTTTGATTTTTTGGAAAACGGTAATATACTTACCACATTAATTATTTATTAAAATTACACTGATGAGATTACTTTTGTTATTTCACCAATATTATTACAAACAAACTCCCACATGCCCATGAATTCCTCTAAACTATAGAACATTTTCATGGAGGGCAATAAAGTGTGGAAACGGTGATAGCAATTCATTATCCAGCGAGGAACGCTTTATTGCATTATTTGCATACTTGAGCCTCGCCTAGAGATGACTGCCATTATTACTTTATCTAACGCCTAGAAAAATGACTCAGTTTCTAGCTCCTCACAATGGAATACCAGTAATAATGAAAGATTATTGGAGCTTTTTGAGCAAAACTCATACTGTAGGACCAAGGAAATAACAACCTTTCTGTTGTTCACATGCCCTAAACCAAGTAATGGTTTTCAAACATTCATGCTTTTAATGGTTGGAATTTTGTTTGTGGACAGAATTGTTTTAAGATTTATGCAGTCAGTTCACAGATGTGTGAAATGCTCAAGTGTGTCCTGGAGCTGTTTGTGTAACTCTGTGTTGTGTGTATCATCAGGAGATCTGCTGTACTGCACTCACTGCTGGGTTCTTTAGCTGCAGTCCAAACCTGCAGGGTTGTGGGTATACAGAGTGCAATAGTGCCCGCCCACTTTTTCAGCCATCTTGGTTTCTGGAAGTATTTTTTCCATTCATTTTTTTCATATGGTTTAAAAAAATGATTTATTAAAGAGTTCCACAGCAAGAACCAAAACAACCAGTTCCAAGGTGAATCACAACTTTTCAACCTTTGATTTGAAGCTAGTATTTTAAAACTGGCCAAAAAGACAAAGAAACAAGACTGTGAGGTGAATTAATTTAACATTCGCGGCACTTTTATTAACTAACAACTGTCATTGTTATTGTTTTCTGCGCAAACCCACCTCCTTTCTATTTAAAGGAATAGTTCACCCAAAAATTATAATTCTCTCGTCATTTACTCATCACATACCATCCCAGATTTTCTTCTTTTCTGCAGAACAAATTAATTTTTTTAAAAGAATATTTCAGCTCTGTAGGTCCATGCAATGCAAGTGAATGAGTACCAAAATGTTGATACTTCAAAAAGCACATTAAGGCCAAAAGGCATCTTATAAGTAATCCATACAACATGTCTTCAGAAGTGAAATGAGAGTTGTGGGTGAGAAACAGATCAACATTTAGGTTCTTTTGTCTAGAAAAAATCTGTGCCCAGTAGGAGGTGATATGCATGAAGAATGTGGATCACCAAATCACAAGAAGAAGAATGTAAAACTTAGTGGATATTGAATGAGCAAGGCAGAGAATTTATATTGAAATATATTTTATATTTAGTTTCAAAATTTTGACACCCATTCATGGTCATTGTATGGGCCAAAAAAACTAAGAAATAAATTCTTTACTTTCAAGTGGGCATTTCAATGGGACAAAATGTGCATTTTTATCTTATATATATATATATATATTTTGTCCATTTAATTTTCATTTTATAGATCAAAAACAAATATTGCTAGCCGCAATTTACATCACGATTACAATATTAAATCAGGTGGTAAAATGTTTTTTTATTTAAAATGTGATTTTTTTTTTATAAAAAAGTACATTTATAATCGATAACATCGGCAGTAATTCATCATATAACAATCAAATGATGGATAAGAGCGTTATAATCTGGCATGTATCCAGATCCCTAGTGTAGTCAAGTGCACTTTCGGCATCACTAAAGAGATGATTAAAGTGTCTGGATAAGGTAGTCTGTGAAGCTGTAAAATCCTGTCAAAGTGTGTCAGATAACAGTGGTCTGCTGCATACTTTGATACATCAATTGGAATTGCGGATGCAAATTGTGTTCAACAGCGTTTTTCTAGGCACACTTGTGCCATTGCTTGATCTGCATAACTCCTTTAATGCATCTGGCGCTAAACTAGTGCATACAGCACATGCAAATAACTGGCCATTTTACTCTGCACAATTAATTCTTAGTGAACTCCCTCCTGTGAATTTAACATATTTAATTAGGTAATGAACAACAATCCCGTTGAGCATTGCGAATGATGCAATCAAATATAAAAAACAATGGGAAAATAGTTGTCGATTGTTTGAATAGAAACAATATGTTTTAAGTTTATTGCCAAATATTCAGACATATACAAATATATAAGCAGTTTGAGAATAAAGAGAGACAGAATTGGATGTGTCATTCGCTGTGCATCATGGTAGTGGGCAGTTGCTGCAGAGATTGTGACTTAAAATTGAAATAATATGGACCGATAGCTACAACAGAAGCACAAGTCATCCCTTTAACAACCTTGGAGCTCACGGTAGATCTGTCTTCAAAGCTTTATACAGTAAGTTACCGTTAAAAATCTATTTTCCTATTGTAAGAAAATGTATGTGAATTTTACTTACGGAACCCAATTGTTGCTCTCTATAGCCTAATTTCTACGGCATGTCTATGGGTGTCAAAAAAGAGCCATTCAAACACACACATAAACAGCTCTGGTTAACATTTGTACTACCCAGCTGACACTAAACACATCTTGAACTTACATCGTCCACATAAGCACCACAGCTCAACATGTCTGAGCACATGTGCTAATCTCTAGCCATGGCTCATTACATCAGTCTTTGTTATAAGATTGGTGGATTTCGTTACTGTGATAGTAATACATGAATAAAGAAGACAATAATATACCTACTGTGCCTTAGTATCTACTGTACTGTTATTTCAGTTTTATGTTTGTACCTTATATGCATATAAGAGTAACAAGCTAGATAGCAGCAATGGTAGTGTTGTTGGTGGCTGCCAGGGCATTACTATTGTGTTCTGAGTGGTTTTAAATGTGTTGCTATGTGGATGCTGTGGTATTCTGGGTGGTTTTTAATGTGTTGCTATTTGGATGCTGTGGTGTTCTGGGTGGTTGCTTACTTGCCCAAGTCAAAAGAGCCCACCCCCATGTCTCTATGATATCCTGGCCCCAAGATATTTCTCCGACCCCTTTCTCATTCTAGGTGTACAGAATGTCTTATCGCCATATCGCTTGCTATGAGCAATAGTAACAAGAGATCAAGCTCTTCTGAAATGACTGTTATAAAATCTGGTTATATCCAAATTAATTACCAACCTATGCAAATGTAGATATTTTCTTATTCATTTAAGATATTAGCATGAACTACATTATGGCAGGTAACAGGTTGGAGTCTCTCCCAGTACACTTTGGTGGTCATTGCTGTGGCAATAAGTATATGATAATTTATGCAGCTGACACTTAAGTCCAAGGCAACAATCCAACACTGGCTTATATTAACAAACAGACATTCACACACACACACACACACACACACACATTTCTCTCCATTTCACTCTGACTACTTTTTCCCCAAATTCTTAAACTGACCTATTCATTCAGATATTACACATGAGAAAAATATGTCATAGACTACGAGTAATTCCTGTCCTTTTCCTTAACGCTTTCTTGCTCCCTCTTTTCTGAAAGGTTGTTTTGGTAATAAGAGTGACACTAGTGGCTAAAATACAGTAAAGTTTAGTCAAAAAAGCAACTGAAGATGGTCATACTTTCCACTGAAATGAGTCTCTCTCTCTCTCTCTCTCTCTCTCTCTCTCTCTCTCTCTCTCTCTCCCCTCTTTTTTGCAGTACATATATGACAAATGGAAATCTATTAGTAGACTGTTAAAATGGCTGACCACTCTTAAAATGGGGGGAAAGTTTTGCTCCCTTGTAGTTTTACCTTTGTAGTTTTCAATTAATTAATATTAATAACATTTTACTTTTTTAAAATGTAATAAAGATAATAATAAGGTAAGAAAATAATAATTAATAATATTTAAAAATTTTAATAAAATTTTTCCATAGGCGCTGTAAGCGATGTTAGCCATTCTGAAACTTCCATCAGACGTAGCCAATGATTTAGACACACCCCCTTTAAAAAACCCACCCTCCAAAGAGACTATTATACCACCACAGAGCAGAAGAGCAGCAGTGGATCAGAATATGCATTTAACCTGTATGTGTCAGAGTTCAGCCACATGTTGAGCTCTGGCATTCTTGTTTAAGTGTCTTGTCTAGTCTTTGTGAGAGTGCATCACTCAATCCTTTGATGCGGTCATGCATTCTCTTGTCTTGTTGGTTATTGGCATGAGTGCATGCTGCAAGAATGATATAAGAGCAATGCACTCATGCCAATAACCAACAAGACAAGAGAATGCATGACAGCGTCAAAGGACGAGCCTGTCTATTGTTTTGTGTTTGTCTCTCGCGACATCTGGCATGCTTAGCATGGCGCTCGCCTTGTGCTGCATGTCCGGATCATGATCCATTGTCATGTTGTGATGGGGTTTGGCCGCTTCTGTCTTGGTTGCCTGTTTATATGTGGCCAAAATGTAGCACAAATGTCCCATCTTTTGCGAATCCAAGGTGTGCTAAGTGGCTCCAGTCAGGCTTCCTAAACAACAAGTTGGCCCGGTTACTGCGTAGGATTTGTAAAGTCATGTTGGGTCAACCACCTCGTGGTCTCTATAATGTGGTTCTCGCTCTCTGTGGGGCACGTGGTGAGTTGTGCGTGGATGCTGCGGAAGATAGCGTGAGCCTCCACGTGCGCTATGTCTCCGCGGTAACACACTCAACATGCCATGTGATAAGATTGCGCTGATTGACTGTCTCAGAAGTGGAGGCAACTGAGATTCGTCCTTCGCCACCCGGAATGAGGCAAGTCACTACACCACCACGAGGGCCTAGAGCGCATTGGGAGTAACAAAATGGGGAGAATTGTGTCATTTGCCATGAGCATATATTGCTGTTGTCTCTGGCAATATGCACTAGTGCAATTTGTGTGTTTGTGTCTACGAGAGTGCATGGCTTTGTTTTGTTATCTGTATTGCCACTTGTCTCTCAGTCTTGCGTCATGCCCCACATTATGCCTCGCTCTTTCTTTTGTTTTGCAGGTGCCTCAGTGATCTAAGCCACGTGGCCTTGGTTACTTCATTACCTTGTTAGCCGATCATCTGAGACACCTGTTATCCTCGTTTTCCCTCTTGATTTCTCTCACATATATTCTCCCCATGTGATCATGTGTCAGTTTGTTGACTTTTTACAGTAATATCAATCATGTCATGTTTATCACCAGTCTAGTCTTTTCTGTCGTGTTTGTTATTTGTCTGTATATTTTGTATTTCTTTTGTTTCTCAAGTTTTCCTTTGTGGTTCCTGTTTTGTTTTGTTATCGTTTTGGTTTTGTGTCCTTTCTCTCCACCATGAGAATTTGGTGTTCTGCTTAGTTTAAAAAAATAAATAAAAGCCCACCTTGTACTCTTTCATTTGGGTCTTCCTCACTTAATGCTTTCAGTGATTCATCATAGTACAAACTGACTAATTATGGGCACAGTAGATACAAGATGGGCATCTTCCTTTTTCCATCTCCCCCCACTGGTTTTACCATCCGGCAATGCATGTTTCAGCTTCAATCTGCACAACATCCGTCAGAGGGGAACTGATGTGAGAGACTTTGCTTATGTCTTTTTGATTGCGGTGGACAAGCTGGACTATGATGAGGCTGACCTTAAAGAGTTATTTAACATTTGCCTTGATCAACCTCTCAGTCGACAGGAGATGGAGAAACTGGGACACTTGGGCTTTTGGGATTTCGTCGATCACCTTTTCAATCATGGTGAGATGGAACTCTCATCCCAAGAGGGGCTTCCCCAGATGGACCTCACCATCATCCCATCCATTATAAGGCCAATCCCCAGTCCTCTTATGACCTGTAAACGGAGGAGGAGGAGGAAGAATGGGTCAGCTGCTGTACCCCTGGAGACGGCCGCAGGTTCCCGCTGCCAAGGCCCACGGCCACAGATATTGTTTCCCTGTTGCTGCCAGTGCTCATGGCTATGGAGGCCGTTCCCCTGTTTCTGCCAGTGCTAATGGTGATGGAGGCCGATTCCCTGTCACTGCCAGTACTCACGGCTATAGAGGCCATTCCCCTGTCACAGCCAGTGCCCATGGCCACAGAGGTCATTCCCCTGGGACAGCCAAGGCCCACAGCCACGGATGCTGTTTTCCTGTCGCTGCCAGTACTCAAGGCCACAGAAGTAATTTCCTGGTCTGATTTTGCTGCCACCTGTCCAGTTCCCTGAGACTGTCAATAAGCCTGTCCAGTTCCCTATGGCTGTTGACGAGCCTGTCTAGTTCTCTTTGGCTATTGTTGAGTCTATCGAGTTCCCTGAGTATGTCCAGTTCCCTCAGACTGTTGATAAGCCTGTCCAGGTCTCTGTGGCTGTCAACAAATCTGTCGAGTTCCCTGAGCCTGTCCAGTTCCCTAGGACTGTTGATAAGCCTATCCTGTTCCCTGTGGCCATTCCTGACCACCCCCCAGTAGCAATTACCCTGCCTGCCCTGCCTATTGTGTCTGCTCTGTTAGCCCTGTTTTCAATACTCTTTGCCTTGTTGAAACCTCCTACCAGGCCACCTCACCCTGCTCCGTGTCTGGAGTCACTTCCATGGCCACCTGACATCGCTCCATACCTAGATCCACCCCCATGGCCACCTGAAACTGCTCCATGCCTGGAGCCACCCCCATGGATACCTAACCTCGCTCCATGCCTGGAGCTGCTTCCATGGTCACCTGACATTGCTCCGTGCCGGGAGTCAACCCCATGGCCATCTGACCCTGCTTTGTGTCTCTTCGTGCCCTCCTATTTCTATTTTTTGTCTGTTCTGTTCTGTGTTTGTGCCTGTTCTGTTGGTCTTGTGTCATGTTTGGTGTTTTCCTTGGGATGCTAAAAGGCGTCCCTAAGGGGGAGGGGGGCAGGGGGTGTTAGGCACTTTGTTGTCTTTGTGGCTGAGCTCTGATATTCTTGTTTAGTGTCTTGTCTAGTCTTTTTTGAGAGTGCATTGCTCTTATGTCATTCTTGCAGCATGCACTCGTGTCAATAGTTTTGTGTTTATCTCTCTCAACCTCAGGAGCACTTCAAGCTGCCTGTCTGGGTCATGATCTGTTTTCATGTTGTGCTGGGGTTTGGCTGCTTGTTTTGGTTGCCTGTTTATATGTGCCCAAACACCCACACAAATGTCCTGACTTGTATGTTTTTTGGCATTAGTGCATGTTGTCGTCGTCTCTGATAATATGCGTTTGTGTCATTCATGTGTTTGTTTCCGTGAGAGCGCATGGCTTTGTTTTGTTCCGCATTGCCACGTGTCTCTCAGTCTTGCATCATGCCCCACCTTATGTCTATTTTGTTTTGCAGCTGTTGCAGTGATCTCAGCCCTGTTGCCCTGGCTACTTCATTACCTTGTGTGGCAGGGCAGAGGGCAGGGCCGGGTCGTGATTCTGCACACCCAGCCCCTAATTAGGCTGATGAAGCCCGAGAGGGATAAAGGCGACCGAAGACGGCAGTACGATAGAGAGAGAGAGAGAGATAGAGCGTTCCAGACAGCTGTCTGACACCTGTGGGTGTTTCCTTTTGGTTCAGTTTTTCATTAAAATATTATTTATATTATCAAGCTGGTTCTCTCTTCCTCCATTCCATTGAACTATTTTACACCTTGTTAGCCGATCATCTGCAACACTGGTTCTCCTCATTATCCCTCCCGATTTATCTCCCATATATACTCCCCATGTGCTCTGTCTTGTGTCTGTTCGTTGTTCAGTCATATCAGTCATATGTTATTTGTCTGTAGGTTTTGAATTTCTTTTGATTCTCCCTTGTGAGAGTTTTAATTTCTGGTTCCTGTTTTGTTTTGGTTGTTATCATTTTGGCTTGTTTCCTTTCTCTCCACCATGTGAGTTTTGTGTTTTGTTTAGTTTTCCTTTTGATAAATGATCAGCGATCCGTGACAGTATAATCCGTTTCAACTACTGCAATGTGCAAAATGATTGACAGGAAGAAAACGCATCAACGTCTTCTAATTGGCTGATCAAAGAATGTCACAGCCCGCGGTCACATTTTTGTTTGCTGTTTACACAGTCTAGTGCTATGGGATGTGAGATGTCTCAGGACATTTATTTCAGTTATATCTTTCAGGGTGCAGGACAATTTTCTGCATACCATTCCATAAAAATAAATCACTTACAGCCCATTTAACAAGTTTATTTTGAAGCTCAGGAAACATATTAGTAGAATTTGACATGGTTACTCTTTCATTCTCCTTTCTAAATATTGGTCAGAAATCATAAAATGTACTGGGATTATTTTATTCTATTGACAGTCCTAGTTTTGATGGAGTGGTGGTGGTGTAGTGGACTAAAGCGCATAACTGTTAATCAGAAGGTTGCTGGTTCGATCCCCACAGCCACCACCACTGTGTCCTTGAGCAAGGCACTTAACTCCAGGTTGCTCCTGGGGGGATTGTCCCTGTAATAAGTGCACTGTAAGTCGCTTTGGATAAAAGCGTCTGCCAAATGCATGCATACATGTAAATGTAATATCAAGAAATAACTAATTTGTACATGAGGTTTTTTATAATTTTAACTTAATTTTTTTTTAATTAATACAATTTACATTTTTAAAGTTGTATTTAATTTGATGGAATCTGTTATGAAATTAAAAAATGTGAATGCATTAAAAAATATTAAGATTTACACATTTTAATTTTAGAAACAAATTTCTCAAAAATTTAATTTAGTCATTTTTAACTAAATTAAAACCTTAACTATATCAACTTTTATATATATTAGAATTTAGCTTTTATTTATATTACACAATTTAGTTTGATGGAAATTTGTTATGAACTTGAAATGCATATAAAATAGGCTTTAAAAAATAGGTTTGTGTTGGTGTTTTTGTTGTATTTTTCTAGGGAGTTTTTCCTTATTGCTGTTTGCATTACAAATTATTTTGTAGTGCTGAACAAATGTATTTGAATTAAATTGAAAATGTTTTTTCTTTTTAGGTTCATGCATTTAAAATGATCTAACAGTGTGTATACAAATTAACAGTAAAATAAGTAAAAAAATTAGCTTAAGTATTTGGCTTAAGTTGCTAATTACTTAATTTTTTAGCAAACAACATTTTGTCTCAATAAAATCATGCTTGATATTTTTTCCCTCCTACCCTTAAAAAAGGGCCTTTATACATGAATATACATAACTGCCTTTATAGTTCAGGAACAGAAGTTTAATTCTTAGAAGTGAGCAATAAAGACAGTGCTGACTGGGGTGAAGTGATTTATATTGCTGCTGGCTTCATCACATTACAACTCTTCACAGCTTTTTCTCAACTGCACCGCCAAACACACTGACTCACCAAACAGACATCTAGACAGACACACGCTCGCCAAACAAACACACACACCGAAATTATTTTCCTTCAACGTTCTGCTGCAATCACACCAAAGTGCCTCTGTTTCTCTTTCACAATTACTCGTATCATCTCTAACAGGTCAATCTTTAATGCTTAGCTGAATTGTCTGTCTGTGAGTGAATATGTTGGAAAGAATGGAGTGAAAGTGATATGTAAAATGGGTGTGGCTGAGTGAAGTGTGAGTGATAGACGTGGCTGTTTACACAGTTAAGTCAAAGTGATTGGGTGTGGCAATGTAGAGGTTTCAGAAACATTAATTGAGCATGTTGGTGTAAAGTATAATAAAAACCAATTGTGTAAGCCAATAGGAAATGTATTGCTCAGTTGCAGCTCCAAAATACTCTTTTCACATTTCCGGTGTATGGAACCATCACGGGGCAAACATTTTTAACGGTGAATGGGAGACCACAGCAAATACAATTTTTGCATTCCCATTTTTTTCTGACAGCAAAAGAAAATTCCAATGACTTTCCAAAAGTGGGGAAAAAACAGAGAGAAAGATGGATTACAGCAGTCAAAAGAGAGATAGAAGGCAAATCGCTTACTGTCACTCGCACAGCAGCTGTATTTGAATCCCCATCACAGCAGTGTTAACTTAAAAATGTTTTGTATTAATGCCTGGGTAATACAACACAAAGAGTAATATAAAACAATTACAATAAATGATTAAACAATTATAAAAAAAAATTAAAACATGTAAAAAAAAAAATGCTAGATGGCGGAAATGCATCCTCACAGTCTATGTAAAGGGTCCACTTGACATTTATAATATTCTATGGTGAAGATGTAAAGTGTAAAGTGACTGGGGATGGCGCAGCGTACAGGAAAAATGTTGCTAAAGCTCACAGTTTCACTCGTGTTGCTTTTGTGAACAGACAGTATAGCAGATAAGAACACGGGCATTTTGAATCATACGAAATAGGAAAGTCACACCTGAATATTGAGCAAAGACAGGAAGCTCGCCTTCTGAACAGGAAATGAAAACCATGAGGTAACAAAAGACAACAAATGTCAGCACCATCTTTATCAACAGCAGATTATTACTCGATGCTTCGGTTTGGCTCCTTTTCTAGCTCCCAAATCGGGGGCTAAAAAGAGCATAGACAAACACGCTGAAATTATTTTCCACCCAAAAAACATTTTAGCCTTCAATAGCTGGCTCATTCACTCTCACTCTCGTCTGAGCACT
Organism: Moxostoma hubbsi; assembly: GCA_032164185.1. Lineage (NCBI taxonomy): Eukaryota > Metazoa > Chordata > Actinopteri > Cypriniformes > Catostomidae > Moxostoma > Moxostoma hubbsi. Next base: position 2,393,279 of record JAVLUX010000005.1, on the reverse strand, counting down.
GGTATGTGTCATGATGCTGTAAATTGTGCTGGCTGGTGGATGTGAACTCTTGCTGGGTTAGAAAATATTCTCTTTACACAGTAAGTCTGGACACCGCTCGATTCAGTGCAGCTCATTTCTGCATTGAATAACCTCATTTAAACCCGGCAAACTCCTTCAGTGGCTGTATTACAAACCCCATATCCAACAGTGCTTTTTTATGCCAGGGTCATATAACACATAGTTATTGCTGTAAATTTACACTAAATAATTACACATTTAAAATATAAAGAAATTTTCTAAATTTCCGCTGCTAAATAGGGAGTAAATGCATTATCACGTTCTGTTAACAAGGGTCCATTGCGCCCATAATAGCAGATTATTCATACACAAAGTATTATTTATTTATCTATTGTTACTGTCTAATATACTTAATCGAAAGAAGGCGTGACTTAAGACTTATCTAAATGTTCACTGTGCAGCACTATTTCAACACATGTTGCACCTGGTTAAACTGGATTGCAGGTGGTTAGTATCGGTGTTAGGTAATTTACTCAAAAAGTAATCCACTACAAATTAATTACTTCTCTCAAATTGTAATCAGATTACCATGCTGATTACTTTATTGAAAGCGGACTCACATTACTAATTTCTTTATTTTTAAGTTACTTTTTAAAACATTTTTCACCTAAATGTTTTTGTTTCTCCGCTCAACGAATTTAGAATAATTGCCCCTTGGTCACACGCCCTTCAGCTGTCACAGAAACACAAACAGCCATACATATGAACATAATTCATGTTTTTAATGTATTCTACATAAATAATATAATCTTAGAAATATGTGTAACCTAAGTAATGTCCTTAACCTTAAAAAGTAATTAACTTAATTGAAATTCAGTAGCTGTAATCTGATTACCATTAGTTAATGCAATGTGTTACACTACTTTTGACTAAAAGAGTAGTTAGAATAACTATCTTTGTTATCAGATTACACCCAACACTGTTAGTGAATAAGACGCTGGACTTTGCGCTGAAATACGGTATGCAAAAGAGCTGCACCTGGTTTGTGAATTCACCCCTCCGTCAGTGAATATGCATCTTTAATGAGGCTCAGGTGTCATAACTGTGCAACACTGTCTAGCTGCACTGCTGAAAGTCACTAGTGATGTTTCAAATGTCCTTGATAAAAGCAGATTTGTGCTGCCCTACTTTACCGATTTATCAGAGGCATTCAGCGCAGTAGGCCTTGAGTTACTACAGCACCCAAACTCCAGCATTGCCCTACATCACAATGCTAGCAACACTTTTCTAATAGAATTCTTGTGATGATACAAAAACTCTTTGCAAACATTATAGAGCTGATCTTTCATCTTCCTATGGCATCTACTATTGGCATTGCTCATACGTAGGGTTAAGCATTTGAACAAACCCCTAGTTCAAAGCATTAAGCTATAGCATGTAACTCCTGCATTGTTTGTGCTACGTACATGAATGATACCACAAATCCTGTGGCTTATTGAGAAGAGGAGATCCATCACTTTCTAGGCATTCTGATTTACAATTTATGTCTGGTGAAAGGGCAGGATGTAACATATTGGGTCTTTAATTTTGATTTGGATTCTTATTTTGAAAATAGCTTTGGTTTCCTGTCTTGTCTCTGTTCTGTGTTTCCATGGATTCATCCAAGCTGTGTCTTGTTAACCTTTTTAGTTCTTGTGTATATAATGCCCTCATGTTTTCCCTGGCTTGGTTGGTTCTTGTTTTGTATATTTCAGACTGTAATATAGCTATGTGTTTTGTTAAGTTTTGCGGTTTCTGTGTTTTGCGATATTCTTCAGTGTATAGTGCAGAATATCACTATACACTGAGTTTTGAGTTCTTTCATTAAAGAACTGCATTTGGATCCAGCCTCCTCCAGCCTTGTATTGTTAAAGAAGAACCGACCCAAAGAAATGGATCCAGCAGTGGAACTGTTATAGCTGATGCAGGAGGGTGAAATAATTAAAGAGTTCACTGAGCTTTTTAGTGCCTTCGCGGACTGTGTAAACTGGGGAGTGCTCGTGGTAATGGACCTATTTCAATTTGGGCTCAACAAGACCATTAAGTCATGTATGCCAGGAGGCAGATGTAACCTACCCATAGGTTAAACATCGACTATGCTATATGGAGGAGCGGCTCTCCCTACAGGGTGGGATGCTGCGATACTCCTCTCACATCATCCAGCCGTCTCACACCAGAGACGGCACCCAGCACTCTAACACCAGAGACGGTGGGTTCTAGAAAGAGGAGGAGGAGGAGAAGATAGCTCCAAGCTCAGGTGGTCCCAGTTGTCAAAGCCCCATTCACACCAAACCTTAGTGGTCCCATTGATCTCTTTCCCAGTGGTCCCTGCTGCTATGGAGGTCCCAGAGGTGGCTCTGTTGGTCCCTGCCGCTATGGTGGTCCCAGAGGTGGTCCTAGTTGCACCAGCGGACTCTGAGGTGTTCCCAGAATTTGCTGTCTTTGCCACGGACCACAAGCCAGCATCCACACCTACCACAACCACGAGCTAGAGTCCACCCATGTGGCCTCGATCCCTGAGCCTCCACCCCAATGCGGCCTCGATCCCTGATCCGCTCCACCCTGGACCCCCGAGCAGTTCCTCATCTACTGACTGTTCCAATCCTCTTACTCACCTGCCATTCCTGCCCTCCCTTACCATGATCTGTTTATTGTTTTGGGTTTCAGGAGCTGCCCATTAGGAGGGGCGGCATGGGGGGGTGAGGAGTCTGTAACATATTGGGTCTTTAATTTTGATTTGGACTATTATTTTGAACATAGTTTTTGTCTCCCGTCTTGTCTCTGTTCTGTGTTTCCTGTATTGATCCCAGCTGTGTCTTGTTACCCTTTTTGGTTCTTGTGTATATAAAGCCCTCATTTTTCCCTAGTTTAGTCGATTCTTGTTCTATTTATTTCAGACTGTAATATAGCTGTGTTCAAGTTTTGTGATTTCGCCCGTGTTTTGGGATTCTTAACATTTTTTCATTAAAAAACTTTTGGATCCAGCCTGCTATTGTTACACAGGACACTATGGATTTTGAGGATTTGTTATACAACAGTAATATATTTCTGTCCTTTTAACTGCATCTGGAGCTTTTAATTTTGGCATAAAACTGAAAGTACAGTGAGTATTTGACAGTTTAAAATGTTCCTCATGACAAATCTGGTCACATGCTGCCCTCCCCTTCTTTTCTTTTATACTGTATCACATTTCAGATTTGTATAATATTTGTACCTGTTACAAATATTTGCAATTGCCAAATGTGTGAAGCTGCAGCACTTTGAGACCTTTTTAGCAGCACTGACACTCCTGAAAACAGCATGAGCTCCAAGAGTGCACACAAAGCTTGTTACCCTTTCATGCTGAAGTGCACACAGACCATGTATTCATTAAATTAAATGGCAGCCTTTTGCAGTTTAATTATCACATGACCATATTATGATTTTTATGCTATTTAGATCAACTGTGCAGCCTTGAAGGGTTGTGAAATAATATTTAGGAAACTTAATGTCCAAATAAAAAGCACCACAAGAGATTTTCCTGATATTGCTTAATTTTATATCGTTGGTAAAATTATTGCGCTGATATATTGTGAATATTCAATATATTGCCTAGCCTTGGTGGATGATAGTAAAACATAGACTATATACAGACACTTTTGACCTTAAAACAACCTAGAAACATGCATAGAAATGTGCTAAAAACACATCAGCAACTACATAGCACTGCCCTGGCAACCAACCACAACACTTTAGCATTGTGGTGGCGTTTGCACAGGCAAACATTGATGAAATTCAATATAGGCTACACAGTATAACTCCTCAATTATGGATTTGCTTTGAAATGGCTGAAAATAGTTTTGTTTTTTTTAATCAGAAGAAACATCATTTGAACTAAACAGCCATTGTAGTCAAGTAGATTCAAAATGTCTAATGCTTGACCTAAAATCTAGTTAAAAATAATGAAAGCATGTAGAATCATTGTGATCATTTTATGTCGCCATCAAAATCATCATGCTTATATCATGAATATTCAATATATCGCCTAGCCTTTGGCAGATGGTAGTAATCCTATAGATTACAGACTTTGAAGAAAGGTCCCGAGCCATATCTAGGGACCAGACTATTATAAAACTTTTGATTTTGCAACAACCTAGAAATGATCCCAAACCCCCTAGAAGAATGCACAAATAAACATGATAAAAACATTCAGAACAAATTATCACAAACAGGAATGTTAAGACAGCAAAGCTCATGGTGATCTTCAAATTTATGTAAAGTTTACTGATTTTAGGGGGCCTTCGTATTGCTTTATAGGTAGCAACACAGATTTGTGTTTATCCACAAAAGCACTCTGGGAAATCTTCGTTTCCACATTTGTAAACTATCTGTAATAAATTCCTTCATGTCATTATTTAGGGTTCATCAAATCCTGTTGTTGCCCTCTCTCTAGACGGCCCTGCTGATCGCGCTCGCCTCCATCAAGAGGGTCGGGGACCTGCAAGCGTTCTCTGTTAGCGACACTTGCCTGAAGTTCGGTCCGGCAGACACATATGTGATCCTAAGACCATGACCAGGCTACTTGCCCAAGGTTCCTACCACGCCCTATAGAGACCAGGTAGTGAACCTGCAAGCGCTGCCCCAGGAGGAGGCAGACCCAGCCCCTTCGTTGCTGTGTCCGGTACGTGGTTTGCGTACCTACTTGGACCGCATGCAGAGCTTTAGATGTTCTGTGCAGCTCTTTGTCTGCTTCGGCGGACAGCAGTAAGTGAACGCTGTCTACAAACAGAGGCTTTCCCACTGGGTCGTGGATGCCATTTCATTGGCCTATCACACCCAGGCCGTGCCCCCCGAGCACAGTCATCAAGGAGCGTTGCGTCCTCATGGGCACCGGACAGGGGCACCTCCCTGGCAGGCATATGTAGAGCAGGGGGTTGGGCAACACCTAATACCTTTGTGAGATTCTACAATCTCCGGATTGTGTCAGTATCGTCCTGTGTTTTCTCAGGTCCGAGCCGGTAGAACTCGGTAACACGCTGACGGACTGGCCGGGTGGATCGCTTGCACCTGGCGCCCTTTCCCTCGGCCGGGGTAAAACTGTGCGCTTTCTCTCCCAGGAGATCCCACTCATTTGGATCCCTGGATGATTCCTCCCTAGCCCTTTGGGTCCGCAGTTCAGCGGAGGAACTCACCGACCCAAACTACTGTGGGTACTTCATCTACCCTGTACTGGAATAGGTGCCCTACAGGTCAGGACTCCTACGTAGACTCCCCCTGTGTGTATTTTCCACATACGGTCCCCTTACAAAGTGGACCCACATCTCCCTTAGGCAGTCCCAGTTGCCTTCCGGTCGCCGTGTTGTAGCAACTCCCCCCTCCTTGAGGCTGGATCTACCACTGCGCCACTTTACACATGTCGCCTAAAAACCCATGTGATGTATTCACCACACTTACCTCCCCCTTCCGGGCAGGTGTGTTCTCCGCAGGGTCTTTTCCCCCTGAAAGAATAGGAAACAGGGTAAGACCCCCTTCCCTCGATGCATGTAAGGGCCCCGGCCGTTCTTGCTCTATGCGGAGAAACACAGAGAGAAAAGAGGCCCAGCCAGGCTTGGCCTGTTCCCAGGTTGGCAAGCGTCGCCTTGTTCCCCTGTCTAGGATAACCAGAAGGATTCCGATGACTTTTTGGGGGCATTGGGGAAGGGTACGTGCAGTCTGACACTGCTGGTGCACGTAGAATACCTGCCTGCTCCTGTGTCAGCAGTACATGTACACGGCTCAGTGCATGGCGTGATTTAAATTGGACACCTAGTGTCGCTTCTTCGACACAACGTCGAAGTGAGCGACAGACGGGGAACGTCTAGGTTATGTATGTAACCTCCATTCCCTGATGGAGGGAACGAGACTTTGTGTCCTCCCTGCCACGTCACTGAGCCGAGCCACTGTTGTGGCCAGGCCATTTCCGGCTACTCAGAAAAATCCTGAATGAACTCGACATATTTCCCCACCTTTATACCCGTATGTCCAGGGGTGGGGTATGAAAATACTACCAACTTCTCACTGGCCTTTTTTCATAGATCAGAGGCATATTCGGTGCTCTTCAACACAACGTCTCGTTCCCTCCATCAGGGAATGGAGGTTACATACGTAACCTAGACGTTTTCTCATATTATTCTTTGTAGTTTTGAAAAATGGACTATCCAACTAAAAATCAGCTATATTCCCTAGCAGTATTGTCAGTATTGTGCATTGTGCTATTCTGTTCTTATATGCTTATACTGTATATGTGCTGAAGTAACTGTCCTAGCCATGGTTCCTTTTAAAAATCATAACCATTGTTGCAGCTTGCAGAGAGGAAATCTGTTTAAATAAACTGGTCTGATGCCAACAAATCACTATCACTTAAAGAATAAATACAGCAAATTAGGTAAAGGCATACCATACCCCAATAATAAGCCATGCATATATCAGTCTAGAGATTCTGTTTTCAGCCAAAACACTTCATTATTTCCACTTGACCTGTAGCAACAGTCGCTAAATTAGGAAACTAAAGTAAGTTTCCCTTGTTGAAACAGTTAAAAGAGCAAGAAAACAGGAAGTTTATCAGTAACAGCAAGAGCGAAGTTCTCACTTTGCAAATATCCTCTTTTGGAATAGGCCTTACAAAACCTAACAAAGCCAAACACTGTTTGACCCAAAGTGTGTTGAGAAAGAAGCAGTTCAGTTCACTTCAACATTTAAGAGAAACAGGAAAAAATGGTGACAGCTCACAATGACTAAACAGACAAGCTGTTCACTTCCTCCCGCCAAATATTATCATCAGCTACAGATGTATCGCAATAAACAAAAGCACGAGCTGAAGATGCCAGTCAACATCACATGAACACCGCTCTCGAGTTTTCTAATGTAAAAGCAGCGATGTGCTATTATAAAGTGAGTTGTTCTGAAATAAGTTGTCATTAGAAGCACTCAAACATTCAGAGTTAAAGTCACTGTTGTTTTCCACGACCAGTGGCATCTGGCATCAGATATACAGCATTGACTCTTCAAATGACTTTGAATATAAGCAAATAAGTAGCAGAGAAACAGCAGAGGAGAGCGAGAGTGATCAGTAGCTATTATGACTCCTAAACACAGTGAAACAATCCATATAATGGAAATTAACTAAGTGCGAAGACATGTACATGTAAAAGGCCATGTAAATGGTTTTATACCAGAACCTGAACCGTTAGAGCGGAACATTTTCTCTCGATGATGTGCTATACGAACAGGTTTAGTTGTTCCACACTCTCTCTATGTTTACATCAGCGTCTGCCGCAGAACAAGTTTACATACACCCTCCCAAGAACATCGACGGGAGTTCGGGGCAGCCCGGAATACAACTACCAGTTTTTAACCATAAATATAAAACTATTGTATATAAACTGTGTGTATATATATATAAATACACACACACACACTACAGGTCAAAAGTTTAGAAACACTTACTCATTCTATCTTCTAATATATATATATATATGAATATTGTGTCTTTTCATTTAAAAAAAAAAATTTAAATAAAAAAAAAAATATATATATATATATATATATTTTATTTTATTTATTTTTTTAAATGAAAAGACACAAACACATATATGATGAACAGCTGCCAGTGCATGCCCTGTTCTCTATCTCGCACCATTGTCTGTAGTCCGCCTTTATCCCTCTAGGAGGCTTGATTAGCCTGATAAGGGGCCGGGTGTGTAGAATCACGACCCAGTCCCACCCTTCACCCTGTCACAATGGTCTTTTGCCTGCACCTGCTGGCTAAAATATGTAATGTCCCAAAATTAAATGTAAGTGACAGATGGCTCTTAACACATCTGCACTGCTCTTACTCTTTAGTTTAGAATGGCACGAAGGCAAGCGGAGTGATACAAACAATGATGCGTCCGAGTACTGATCAGTACTCATGGAACGTCTCTTGTCCAATCAGATTTGAGGACCGGAGCTAACTGTCGTATATGTATACACATATAAATATATATAAGCAATTTAAGCAATATCACACAAGCAACAGTATTTTATATATATATATATATATATATATATATATATATATATAAAATATATAATGAAGCGTGTTTTTGCTGAGAACACAATCTCTGGACAAAAAGTTAATGTAAAATATTTTTATAAACTGTGTACACAAACGTATATAGCACCAAATGTACACAACTTTTCCAATTTCTTGAAGACAGAAAGCTGCAAAAAATCTAATTTGGTCATCAACATAGACGTCGCAATAATAAAAAAATGGCTTCCTCTTTTTAAAGTCTGCATCACCAAATGGATGTTTTAGATTTTTCTGACACAATCTACACAATTAAATTAGATGACAAATAATGCTCACACTCATACTTCATAACAGTTTATCACTAGTTACCTGTGAAAAATAAACGGAACTGAGGAATGAATGCAAAATGTAGAATGTAAAATAAGTCTATCTAAAGACATCATAGTCAACGTGTGTAAGCATGTTTGCGTTCGTTCTTACCCGCGTGTGTTGCAAGAGCAGTATCTCCACTGAGAGAGAGACAGGAACTCACACATGGGTCACCAACCAATGTGGCTCACTGAAATGCATTCTGGGTCACATACTAACATATACCATTTGTGTGTCATGGTTCACAACCAAACGCAGTACAGAGAGTAACATGCATGCAAAACACTGTGTTAAGATGTTTAAGTGTGTGTTTATGGTTTCAATGTGTGTTTATATGATAAAGACAGAAGCAAATGTGCATGCGTGTGTGCAGTGAATATTCTCCCTATCACCATGGAAACCTGCTTTTATCTTGTGTACTAACCTCAGAGAGAGCTGTGTTAACACCCCCCCCCCAAAACACTGCTGACCTCCTCAGAGACTTTAGAAGTTTGCCATTAAGTCCACACTAGTTTCACATGCATACATAATTTACCCTTATTCTGAGTGTAAAGAAAACACTGGTAAATCCCAGTCCTCTTTTGCTTTATGGAAAAACATAAATTGATAAACTCGCACTAAAAGTCAAAACTTCAAAAAGAGGAAACAACTTTCATACACTGCTACAGATAACAGGGTGCAACATCTTGCACAGGAAGAGGGTTGTGTTTGCTGCATATGTGCGTATTTGTGTTTGCATTTGAATATGTGTGCATGCACTTGTGTTTGTGAGGTTACTTGAGGTCTGTAGTTCAGTCATGCCATGTGTTATCTCAGACTTTCCACATGATGGTTGAGTTCCTCTCCTAGACTCACTCACCTGGCACAAAAACACTCACACAAATGCAACCCCTCAGGTGTTATTTACACTTATGACAGAGTAAAACAGATTTAAAAGTAGTGTTTATCTTTCAAATAAAGGCTCAAAAAAAGAGTTTTACAACCTGATGCCACAGAATAACGTTTTTTAATTCACATTAAATTCACACTGAACACCTTTTTGTATTCATCTGCATTGCTTCTAAATTTGTAATATAAACATGCACTAGATGGATGTCTTTGATCGGTGTAGCACATCTCTCTGTTTTTTGGAGTTCGAGCAGGAGCAACAGGTTTTTTAGATGTCCGTCAAGTTAATAAGAACCATAACTTGTCTTGATAAGCCAGTGTTCTGTGATCGTTGCACTGTTTCTAGCTTTTTTAATGTAAAATTCAGTCTGAACGAGCCTTATGCTCCTATGGTTTCATAGAAGAACCTTTTTAAGTTCCTCTATGATGCATTGAAGTACCTTTTTTACGTTCTGATGAAGCCACAGAACAACTTTAAAGTCAATATAATGCCATAGAAAAAACTTTTTCAGTTCCTATGATGGCAAAGAAGAACCTTTTCAAGTCCAAGCCATAGAATAACCAATTAAGTTACTATGATAGAACATTCCAAAGCTATGGATAAAAAGTCAAATAAAAAGCTTTTAAGTTCCAATGATGCCATGGAAAAGCCTTTTAATGTTCCTATGATGCCATAGAATCTTTTTGTGTTCCTATAAAGCAAAAAAATGGCATCAAAGAATTTTGAAGTTCCTGTGATGTCATAGAAAACAGGTTTAAGTTCTTATGATGTCATAATAAAATATTAAGCTCCTATGTTGTCAAAAGAACTTTTTAAGTCCCTATAAAGCCAGAGAAAACCTTTTAAAGTTCCTAAAAAGCCATAGAGCAACATTTGAATTTCCTATGATGCCATAGAAGAACATGTTTGAGTTCCTATGACGTCATAGAACCTTTTAGAATCCCTATAAAGCCCCAGAAACTCCTTTAAAGTTCCTATGATGCCATAGAAGAACCTTTTAAATTCGGATGATGCCATAGAAGAAACAATTTAAGTTTTTATAAATCCACAGAAGACCCTTTTTAAGTCCTGATGCCATTGAAGAACATTTTTAAGCAATCTGATCTAATGAAAATTAATTGATTGTCGCAACATTTGTTTAGTGGCAGTTTAGAGGTGAAATGTCCACTATGTGGTGCTAAAAGCGAGTTAAAAGTTCTCCCAGACAGATGGGGTTAAGGGTAATTCTTTATCGAGTTTTAAATAAACAAAACCTACCTCCCTAACCTAAACCTATGAGCAATAGTGTTATATAAACCAAATGTGACATGAAAAACAGATGAGGTTTTTAAGGTTAATGCTCAATTAAGTTTTAAACAAACAAAATTGACATCCCAACTGATAATGTTATAAAAGCAACCATGTAATTTTTTGGTGCTTCAATTATACCTTTGGCTCAGCTGTTGACGGATGTGCTTTGCTGGACTCGTACCTCAGTCTTTCGCGTTGCAATTACATCGCTCTAACAGTTGAGCTACCACGTAACATAATCAATCTGGAACTGTAAATGTAGTTGCTTATGTCATGCAAATGTTAAAATGCACTGCCTTTCAAATCATGTGTTATAGTAAAAGTGTTTAGATATCATAAGATAACATTGTGTGAGGAACAGAGCAAATTATAAGTGTTTAACCGATAATCAGCCTTTTACTCGTGATTTACGTGGAAGTGAATAAAACGTATAGTTGATGTAGCGCCTCTAATGAATTTCACCAGGAAAATGATGCAATATATAGTAACCTGATTCTATGAACCTGAGTCCAGGTCCCTATAAAGCCATAGAAGAATGTTCTATGCCATAGGATAAAGCCATCTATGTACTGGTGCCTCATAGAACCCTGGAGGGCTTCTTGGGAGGGTTCACTACCTAGAAAATATGAATAACCCATTTTTTTTATCTTTAATATAGAACAATTTAGCAAACTGAAACAAAAAAAATCACAAGATTCTTCTCAAGAAAAGGATTCTGATCCTAAAAACCTTTTAAGGACCTTTATTTTTAAGAATGAGAGTGATGCAGAGAGAGAAAGGAGAAATGGAAAAGGAGGGCATGGAAAAGAGATTGACAAAAAGAACAACACAGGAGAGTGAGTCAAATGCTTAATTTCAAGACTGATTTCAAACCTTTCCCTGCTCACTTCTGACTTGGCACAATGGTCAGTATCAGGATGCCATATAACCTTAGCATGTGAAATACTCAATCTAATTGCATTGTCAAGCCACAGCTGGACAGGAAGTTTAGCCATCTCAAAATTAGCACACAGGCAAAGTTTGTGGTCTTACCCGATTCTAGCAGCTCAGATCCAGTCCCGTACGTCCTATCTGCTGTCTGCCGACAGGAAGCACGTTCAGTCCGTCCCTATTTACGGTCCCCTGGCACTGCAGTATGGCTTACAGCTGGTGCATTCCTGCTCTGCTCTGACTCAGCTGATGGAGATAGGAGAGATAGAGGAGAGGAGATTAAGATAGTCAGACAGGGTGAACAGGGAAAAAGGCAGAGAAAGAGAGGGAGAAAGAGAGAAAAGAAGAGACCGAGAGCAGCCACAGGGTAAGAAAATACTGTAGAAATCGTCTGTTACTGTGAATTTGAAGTCAGCACATCCTGATCAGCTAATCAGAATCTTGATCTATTAAAGCAAAAGATAATTGCATAATGCTTTTGTTATTATGTCTTTTTTTTTTACTATCTGCATTATCTGAATTAAGATTCAGAGCAGATATATGAAGTTATTTACTTAAATAAAAAACAAGTCAATTTTCTTGCACTGGGCATTACTCAAATATAATTAAAGGGTGAATTTCATTAAATATATATGTATATTTCACCCCAAAATTACAAGATACAAATAAGAAATTACATTTTTGTATAAAAAAAAAAAAAAAGATTTTTTTTTGCATTGTGACACGATTTTCATGACAATTATGCAAATCCCCCCCATCCGCCACCCCACCCCCAATTCTCAAAAGTAAAACGGATGTTCTAGAACGCTCTTGATTTGATTCACAGTTTAGCTTAGCCAGGGAAGTTTCCTTTCAGTTGTGCATAATGGTTCCTACAATGTCCCCTAACATTCCCTTAACCTCTTAATTCCAGGAACCTTTCTGCAACCATACAGCAACATTACATCAATATCAGTCTACAAGCCATGTATTGTTTTGATCTGTTGTTTAGTTAATTATCAATCTAGGCCAAATACATAACCAAACTTAATATGGAGGATTAGATGAAATGTAAGATTTAATTCTGCTATTAATATGCAAGAATTACTCAAACATGTATTTTTATTATCACCACAATAATGAAATTGAGCACAGATTGTAAATTAACAGCAGTGTACTTAGGCACTGGACATTTTATGTCGGTATGACTAGAGACAATGAGACGATTGTTTTATTTAATCAGCATAAATTAGAAATAAACAAATTACGATTCAGATAACATATCATTCATTTTTGGCACTACAGTAATGAAATGTGATTTCCCACATTATAGTAATACAAATTGGAAAAATTATATTAATGAACACACCATGCTCTTAAAATGATAAACAAATGTTTAAAATCTCATCAGTGGAAATAAATAAAACAAAATTACCAAAGAAAGAATATATCTTTCTAAACAGTTTCTAGAAATGATGTAATAATTTCAAAGCTGCAGATGGTGATTGACTCATAATGAATTGAATCCTATGTAAATAGAAAATGGATTAGACTTTGAGGAAGATGGATTGAGAGGGAAAGTGAGGGAAACGGAGGAGAGAAAGATGCCAGACGTGAGCTGTCTAGGGATTACGCTTTGTTTGTTCTCTTGTCATTCTGGCATAATCATATTTTCTACACTCTCTTAATCCCAGACGATCCCCCTAGGGTGTTATAGGAATGGTATATTCTTATGTAGTAAAGTTCTGCTGGTGCCTATTAAACCTCTCTTCATTCTTAAAATCAGGATAGTTTCAGCTATAAGACTAAAACATCACCCTGGTACTGATGTCATTTTGTTTCCTCCACACTGACACAGAATGATAAACACTGTGATAGACTGCCATGACTGGTATTAATGTAGAAATGCTCAAAGGTTGTACAGTTTTTTGTTCTTAGATCTGTTCAAACACTACAGCATCAATAATAAACTATATAATAATACACAAGTTATATGTGATTTCAGAAGTATCTAATCATTTCTAAAACACTAGCATCACTAAATGTAATTGCAAAAATAATGATGGTAAGTATATTCACAACATAATAGATCAAAGGCAAATAAGGTTGTCTGAGCTGATTTTTTTTTTTTTTTTTTTTCTAGTTAAAAACACAGTTCCCAAAGTTTTTATTTAATGACACTGATCATTGATGTACTGTAGCCCTCTAGAAAAAAGTAGTAAAATAGTTTCCATACACCTTGAGTGTACTTAATCATAATTAATCTTAATCATATATTTTTTTAATATTTTCAGTCATCATTTTTTTTTACAAATAGTTAATTTTTAATTCATTAAAGGAATAGTTCACCCAAAAATGGAAATTCTCTCAAAATGCACTCGCCCTCATGCCATCCCAGATGTGTATGACTTTCTTTATTCTGCTGAACACAAACAAAGATTTTTAGAAGAATATCTCAGCTCTGCAGGTCCTTATCATGCAAGTGAATGGTGACCAGACCTTTGTAGCTCCAAAAATCACAAAAAGGAAACATAAAAGTAAACCATAAGACTCCAGTGTTTAAATCCATGTTTTCAGTAGCATATGATGTATGTGGGTGAGAAACAGATCAATATTTATATCCTTTATTTATTTTTATTTATTTTATCCCTTTTCTCCCAATTTGGAATGCCCAATTCCCACTACTTGTAGGTCCTAGTGGTGGCGCGATTACTCACCTCAATCCGGGTGGCGGAGGACAAGACTCAGTTGCCTCCACTTCTGAGACCGTGAATCCACGCATCTTATCACTTGGCTCGTTGTGCATGACACCGTGGAGACTCCACAAGTGGAGGCTCGTGCTTTTCTCCGCGATCAATGCACAACTTACCACACGCCCTATTGAGAGTGAGAATCACGAATTCGTGTGGAATCACGACCCAGTCCCTGCCCTCTGCCCTGTCACACAGATGTTACTATGGACTGTGATACTATTTACAAACAAAAGCAGTTTATGCAGTGGTCTGAGCAAGGAACTCGGTGTGTGGCATCTCCTCCATTCACTTGCATTCAAACCAATTCATACAGCTCTCCTAGTTGACAGTTCCAAGATGGTGCCGCAGTTCACGTATCCAAACAGCCAAATGAGGCATCTAAGTATTATTGTCTATGCTCCTCTGTTGTAAACAAAACTGCACTCCCGGTTTTACCGTATTTCACGCGTCAGTTCTCGCATGAACTTGCCAACACGCTTGACCTGGACCCTTGTGAATTTTTAGTAAAAAAGTTTTAAATATTGATGATTACACAAACCACCAATAAACGTTGCATAAAAATACATTTTGTCAATTATAAATGGTTGTTCTTGGCCAAAATAAGCAGCACAATGGACTAGATTTGATGCTGATACATATGAGAGTAGATGTGTATGCGTGTGTGTATGTGTGACTGTGTGTGTGTGTGTGTGCGTGCGTGCATGGGAAAGTGTGACAGTTTCAGGATTAGTTTGAAAAGAAAAAAATGGAGCAGGAATTGATATATTGATCCACAGACACATAAAACGCATCACTTATAGACAGGTATCTGTAAGAAAATACGACCTACCTGGATTTGAATTTCTGTTTACCTTATTTAGATATTCGAGTTAAATCATTATTTTCTTTTTGAAGAAGAAGCTAACTTTTTAATCTCTTCCTTTTTGCTAAGAATGCTTTTTGGCACAAGGCTGCCATCACATTCAAACATGTGACAACAGATTCCACACATGCAGGCTGGACCTATGTTTACAGAAGAGAAGCTTTTGCTTACAACAGTCACCCAGCGTGAGGAACAGCCTGCCCGCGCGTGTTTAGCTTTTCACTTATGCATTACGAACTCCAGGTCACCTTTTTCGATCAAACTAAACAAACAGTTACAAGGCCATTGCATTCATTCATACACCAGGGGAGTTGCCACTTTGTAGACTAGCAACCATAAGATACAACATCACCCTGACCAAAAACACGAAAGAGAGCGAGCGAGCGAGCGAGCGAGCGAGCGAGCGAGCGAGCGAGCGAGCGAGCGAGCGAGAGAGCGAGCGAGCGAGCGAGAGAGAGAGAGAGAGCGCGAATTCTCTCAGGCACTGGACATAATTATACCCTCATTGAGCCAATCACATGACAGCGCCTGAAAATAGCAGAGGACCACGCCCAAGCTGAGCCAACAAACGCCTTCTATTGGGATGTCATTATCTCCTTGTAGGATTCATGAGCTAAAAGACAAGAGAGAAAGTGAGGGAGGTTGAGGAGAAGACAAAAATGGGAAAAACAAACTCCAGAGACCCGAGTCATTGCCACTAAAGGAAGGAGGGAGACAGAAAGACAGACAGAGTTGTTGCCTTGTTGACATACTATTATATATATATATATATATATATATATATATATATATATATATATATATATATATTTATAGTAGGGCTGTCAATTGATTACATTTTTTTATCTAATTAATTAAGTGGTGTCCCGCTTAATTAATCGTGATTAATCGCATTGTAACACAGATCATTTCACGGGCAAGGAAGAGGCGAGAAACCGGCTTAACAAATAACTTAAAGGTTTAATGGAAAACTCAAAAGACAAACACATAAGATAACGGACGTCCGTAATTGAGCTCTCTCTCCCGATCACCGTCTGCGAGTGGCCTTTATCCCTCTTGACGGCGTAATTAGCCTAATACGGGACCGGGCGTGCGTAATCGTCTTATGTGTTTGTCTTTTGAGTTTTACATTAAACCTTTATTTGTACATCAAGCCGGTCTCTCGCCTCTTCCTTGCCCGTGAGCGCGAACTACTTTACAGGCGCTTTTTGAATGGTCTTACTAATGATTAACTTTTCTGCCACACGAATGTAATGCATTTTAATCATCTAAATATTTTTTAAGTATATATATATATATATATATATATATATATATATATATATATATATATATATATATATATATTTAAAGATATATATATATATATATATATTTAAATATAACTATGTATAATTATATATTGAATTATTGTGATATGAGGGGATTTCTCACCAAATATTTGTATATGCGATTAATCACGATTAATTAATTGGCACACCATGTAATTAATTCTATTAAAAATTTTAATCGATTGACAGCCCTACTATATATATAAAATCAAAAAATATTCAGATAATTACAATGCTTTACATTCTTGTGGCAGAAGTTTTCATCATTGATAAGACAATACAAAAGCGGCTTTAGAATACAATGTATTGTTTACTAACATATTATTGATCATAAGTCAGTCATTGGCATACAGTTCACAGCAATCCATTTCACAAGTGAATTATAAATCAGCTGGAGATTTATTATGAGGGCTTGTTTAAGGACACGTCAATTTACACCTGCATCAGACGTCTCGGGTGTGTTGCGTCATAAACATAAAATGTTTAGGTCACTGTGTCAAGTTAAATATAGTTTAATACTCAATCTTTAAACACATCTTGAGATCTCTTAGTTCGCATTTGTGCTCTTTCAAGTGTTTTGAACGCAAGAACGTAACGCATGTCTCTGTTGTGCTGCTGCTGGATGGTTGTTTTTCTTCACTATATAAACTGCGCATTGCCACACAGCTGAAATTTCACTTACTGCCCTCTGGAGTAAACAGGTGCTACTACAAGCTTGCATTCCTCAGGAATCTAACATATCAGTGCGGGCATTGCGATTAATTGCGTACATTTTTTTAACGAATTATTTTTAGTCAAATTAATCGCACTGAATTAACAAATTAAATCGACAGCCCTAATATATATATGTATATCTACACACACATTTTCACAGAAAGTTCATAGAAATGTATTCTTTGTATTCATGTAAGTGTCATACATTTTTGAAAATAAATGTTTGACTTAATGAAACAGAATCTATCGAGTAGTGTAATTTTTAATATTAATATTTTTCCTTAAATCCAAAAACATGTGAGTGTACACTTATATTAAAAAATATATGTTTTTACATTTTAAAAATGTTTGCAAACATATTTTCAAAGTAAAAAATATATTTATTTTGAGGTTCTGTTTATATCACACTTACTTTGATTTAGCAAATTTTGTCACATCTCTTGCTCTTAGTGTAGATAGAGGGGGTGAGAGACAGAGTGAAAACAACAGGAAAACAACAGCCCACAAAATAGCTGAGCTAAAGACAGTCATTTTTGCATCCCACACAATGAGACAAAGAGGCCTTGATTATCACTGTGTATTTAAATGCACAGTGGGTTTCATAATGCAGTGCCATCACCTGTGTGATCAGATTATGCAATGTGTGGAATTTCTGCTATGATCGTAGGACACGCCCCAGGGCAATGATGAAGTCACATTTACAAAAAGGTCTATATAAGGTTACAAAAAGTGTTTCACAGCCTGATTTTATAGGAAAACCATTTTATGTTACACAAACAACATTTCATTCTGTAGTTCTTGAGAGAACCATCTATGTACAGTACCAGTGGACCCAGAAACCAATATGCTGATCTGAAGAACCTACAGTATATTAAGACATCATGAACTTTTTAAATGTTCAATGAAATATAGCAACCCTTCGCTGAACCTAAGAGTGCTCAGAGAAACCACTGAAGAACCTTTATTTTCAATTTAAAAATAAAGGTTCCAACTGACCAAAATTAGTTTTAGAGTCTTATGACATAGGAGAATCATTTTAAGTCTCACAAAATAACTTTAGAGAACTATATAGCCACCTCAAGAACCCTACTGTATATATATGTAACCCAACAAAACTATTGATAAGAAGGTTTCATTCGAAACTGATAAGGATCTGCAAAAAAACCATTGAAGAACCTTTTAAGAGTATAAATCAACACTGTAAACCTAACCCTAACCCTAATTTAAACAGTAAAAGACTGTACAAATTTTACATGAAAAAAAAAACTTGGTTAAAAATTGGTTAGCAAGTAGTTACTGTAAAATTTGCAAAAATATTTTATATATTTAAAAAACAATTCATGTAGTTTTACAGTAAAATGTTGTAAAACTGTTATTTTATTTAGATGTAAAAAGTATGATTCCCATATAATTAATGGTTCAAATGTATACTATGTTTAACAACAGATTACATGTACTTTTTATGGTAAATTATTGTTAAAATTACGGTAAAAAATATCAATCAGGCGTTCCCAGAATTCCCTGTGTGATCCATTATATTTAATTCTATTATATGGGAATAGTTATGTTTCTTATTATTATTATTTTTTCAATTATGTACCTTGGAATGTTCTGTGTCATATGTGATGTGGTTTATTGAATTTTATTGTAAAATTTTAATTTCACATGTGTTACCCTGATGGTGTTTTTGGTTTGTGTGTGTGACACTGAGCATTGTCTCTACATGTTTATTGGTCATTTCTCCTGGAAGGACCACTATTGATAAACTTCATGTGCTCTTCTGTAATTACTACGGTGATTAACAATACATTATAAAGTGAAAAGCAGATTTTTACAGTATCAGAAGGTTAATATATTAAGTTTAGAATTTAGTAATATAAACGATGGTACTGCACCATAAAATATACAGTTTTAAACTGTAAAATTTACAGCTTGTTCATTAAAGTTATTAACATTTTTACTGTATCATTTGTATAATTATTCTGGCAACCACAGCTGCTAGTTTTTTTTTTTTTTTAAACAACGTATTTTTTTTTTTTTACATTGAACCTTTCCTAATGGGGTGATGTTTAAATTAGGGATGTTGATTTAACGCGTTAATTTACTGCAATTAATTATCTAAAAAATAATGCATGAAAAAATAATTAACGCACTTCATCATGTCTGTTGACGCATGCGTAAATTCCGTAATAAAAGGATTTTCCCTCCATACGAGCCATTCAAGCTTGAAGTACACCTGATTTTATGAGCCGTGTCAATAGGTGGCAGCGTGCATCAGCAAACCTCACAAGCAGCGCAGCCACAGAATGAGAACCGCTTCAATTGGGAGGAAGCGCAACAGATTATAGGAATCTTGAGACACGACTTTCAAAGTTTCCACTACTTTACCTTGACAAATTATTCTAAAAATGTGGCGTTTATGATGCTAAATACCATTGAGATGTTCCAAATGTGTCCATTTTAGACACGCACATGTTCTTATAGAGCTACAATTAAAAATAGTGCAGGTGGAGCCTGCTGTGAGAACTAGACGTTTACATGCAGTGAAGAAAACAATTTGTTCCAGGGTTTTTGCAGAAAGCAGCATTCTGAAACGTCCTGTAACAAGAAAGCTGATTTCTTTGTGTCATTTAAGACAAAGCGGTTTAACACACCTGGTTTCTTCCAAAGAATGCAGCTTAATTCAGTCAAGTTAACGCATAAGCAACATTCTTACCGTTTGTAGAGGAGTGCGCGTGAACAGACTGAATAAACTTGGATGGAGCCCAACAACTTGTCAACATAGTTAGGCGGGAAAATCACATAAACTATAAACTAACCATTTAAAAACACCAATGTAAAATACAGATTGTCCCTCACGTTCTTGTAATGCATATGTGCTCAAGTATAGAGGGGAATCCAATAATTGCAGCACAATTCAATTTCACAATTTTTTGAAATAAAGAAACAGAATAAAAAAGCTAAGTTTTCCTCAGACCCCCTGTTTGTTATACAAGCATCACAAGACAATTTGTTGCCATGGAGAAAGCTGCTTACTGACTGAGCTGCATGTATAAACGGCCAATAAACGGCTTTCTGGTGTCCATTTAAACGTGGTCATGACAAACTCCAATGCAAAATGGATTGCTGTCAACTGTAGGCTTGTTCAATGATATGAGAATAAATCAAACTTTATTGATGTAAAAAAATTATTGAATTCTTAAGCCACTTTTTGTATTGTCTAATCAATGCTTTAATCATCTGCCACAAAAATGCTATTTATTTCAAACTGAATTTCAATCCATATTATCTATTTATTAACCACCCTACAAATTATATTTATAAATATTTGAATTATTATGCATTATTTATATGAACTCTTCAGCATATAATGATGTTTGCGATTAAATCGATTAATTAATCAGCATGTCGTAATTAATTCGATTCAAATATCTGAATCGATTGATAGTCCTAATTTATAAATGGCTTTAAAGAATAAACAGCAAATATGGCTACTTACAGAGTTGCCTACATCAAGTTTATTCGTAAACTCAGTGTAAAAAAATTACAGTTCTTCTTTAAATATATACGCCTACCTCATGGGGTATGTTTTTCTTTAGAATTGGTATATAATGCTATATATTTAGTATATCTAAATAAATCTCACTGGCTTGGGTTCATGGGAAGATTCCCAATAATGATTAAGTTTAAATTCTTCACTAGTTCTTTTAGAAACCATATATGTACTTGCAATTACAGTATGTACTGTGCACAATGGTGCTTTAAAAACCCATGAAACTACTAAACTTTTCTCCAAAGAACCATATAGTTGGCTCAAGAGTATAGACTACTATAGTGAAAATTGGTTCTGGATTGCTGATTCAAAAGTGCTGCATAGAACACCTGAAGAACCATTATTTTATAGAATGTGAGGCATCTAAAGTGTACTGTATTTGGTTTGGTTCAGTTCCCTTCCACTCGAAACTGAATGCTTAGTTAGGTTTTAGTTGTGAGTTCTGTCTAAAACTATTGCTTATTTGCAGAATCGGGATGAGTGATGCACCGGGGCGGCCCGTCAGTCAAAGAGACAGCCTGACTATTGATAACGCTGACAAATGCACAAGCCTCACAAAAATAAAATCAAGATTACGTGTCTGCAAAGAGAACAATTTCAGGTACATGCCACAGACTCAGCAAAAGAGGGATTTGCAAAAGAGAAGCAGTTCGGTGCGTAACTGCTCTCTCTTTCATTTAGCCTGATGGGTGACGGATTATTTGTGGAGAGTGCTTTTTAAATTCACAGATGGTCTTGGAGTCAATTTAGGTCAAACATGCCAGCCTGGATCCCACATAGCAGGTGTTTATATGTGTACCTGCCTTTGTGTGACATGTTAAGTCAAAATGAAATCAAAACAGACTGGAAAGGAGTTCAATGGAAAGGAGACGAGAACCGGCTTGACGATATAAATAATAACTTGTTCTATCTATCCAACAGTGCAAAGATCTGGGCCCTTGCATTGCATGGAGATATATGGAGACTTTCTGCCAAATCATTGCAAATGTGGAGAAATTTTAAATTAAAAAAACACATTAAAAATCACATTAAAACTCTCGGGAGAATTCTTCAGAGGAAAAATGACCATCTGAGGGTACATTCCTTCATTAGAGTCCGTGTTGTTTGCCGCTGACCCCCGTGCAGAAACGCTGATGCACTCAAAGTCCTATATTTAGACTTTATTAGCAATATTAAATTCCAGCTCAGATGCTTTCACCATAACGCCTGAAAATAGTTCACAGCCAATATGAGTGTCATAGCCATGTGCATAAAACAGATAAATAACCTCCAAATACTGGTCATAATTAAAGAAACAATCATTTAAAACGGGGCAGAAATCATTATGAGATATGAATTATAAATGAGTTATAATGAACAACTCCGTGCACTGAATGAATCTATGAGCCCAGGCTTTGACGATTTGTGGTAATGATTTCTCTCATAAATGCACTTTATAAGCTACAGTACTGGAAAACATCTTTATACTGACATTCTTCTGACAGTGCATAACAGTAATAAACATTATCCTTGCACTACATACTTTTTCCAATGAGGCTAATGTGAAACAATAGCATAATTGTTAACAATGTTAGCTTGAGAGAACTGTTAAGGGATCAATTATATTTCTATAGTTATAAGCCAAACTTAAAGGGACAGTTCACCCAGAAATTAAAATTATCTTATCAATTACTCACCCATATGCCATCCCAGATGTGTATGACGTTCTGTCTTCAGTAGAACACAAACAAATCTCAATATCTCAGCTCTGTAGGTCAATGCAAGTGAATGGTGATCAGACCTTTGTAGCTCCAAAAATCACATAAAGGAAACATATAAGTAATCCAAAAGACTCCAGTGGTTAAATACGTATCTTCAGAAGCAATAAAATAGGTGTGGGTGAGAAATAGAACAATAAGTAATTTTTTACTCTAAATCTCCACTTTCATTTTTACTTTTATATCTGAAATTGGCAGTGGAGATTTAGAGTAAAAAATGACTTAAATATTGTTCTGTTTCTAACCCACACCTATTTTATTGCTTCTGAAGACATGTATTTAACCACTGGAGTCTTTTGGATTACTTATATATTTCCTTTATGTGATTTTTGGAGTTACAAATGTTTGATCACCATTCACCTGCATTTTATGGACCTGCAGAGCTGAGATATTTTTTCAAAAAATCTTTGTGTTCTGCTGAAGACAGAAAGTCATACATATTTGGGATGCCATGAGGGTGAGTAAATGATGATTTTAAGTCAGTGTAAATTTAAATTGTTTGGGTGAACTATCCCTTTAAGCCATTTGTTGAACCAATGTTGCTGTGTCGGGCTAGTTTTAAGGAAAATCAACCAACAAATGGCTTTCTTACAGTTGTATCTGCATTGGAGGGTTTTTTTTAACTGTGAAAAACATTCTTTATACTGATTTGTTTATAACCTTTCATAATCATCCACTATATCAATGCAGTTTGCTTTTCTTTAGAATTTTATGATGTCAACAAATCAAATCAAATCTTCAACCCAGAAAATTAAGACTCCAGTATCACGGTCAGTTATGCATGTAGCCAAACGCAATGACCGGCTCCATAAATACATGTAGCTGACCGATGTGCATTTTAATATCTAGATATGACCAAATGAAAATCCCCTTCTGATGACACACTTATCAGAAAGTACAAATGCTCAGGCAGCCACACCCCATCCCACTCTTGCCTTGTCTTGCCTCATCTCTTATTTAATTTGTCTTGAGCAACACAGTATTCACACCTGGGTGTGAGGTTCCCGACTTTCTATCAGCCAAATACAGGGCATTCCAGCAATAAATACGGGACATTTTTTCCAGAGGGGCTCTGGCGTGAAATGCTGCGCAAAAGTAATAATAATAATAATAATAATAATAATAATAATAATAAAAAAACAGTACATACGAACACAAAATGTGTTCTGTGTGAACTGCACCATATTCGCTTAAATTAAAAACGTCTTTAATACAACGGACAATAACTACCAAATGTAATGTCAATCATCACTTTTAAACATGTACGAGGCTTCACTTGTCAGTTTCCACAGTAGTTGCTGCCCCGAAGAATGCACCGATATTGCTTGCTCCTTTAGCTGGTGTGGCCTTCCTGTGCATTTCTGTGGAAGCATGTTGAGTCAAGTCATTCTCACCTCCAAGGCCAACTGAAAATTTCCTGCGACGTAAAGTACAGAAGGCTTTTTTGTGTCAAAGCAGACAGGCTTAACCCTGTCTTTTTTTACTTCCCTTTGTTTATTGTAGCTGCACAGTCTTTTTTCTTTTTTTTTTTTTTTTTTGCAGGGTTATCCATATTTGTAGTTTAATCCATATTTCCACATACCAAATCGACTGAACAGAGTCACGCATTGCCTGAATTTTCTTTTTTTGTGGAGGAATTGGCGCATTTTCTTAACGTATACTGATTCGCTTGAGAGGGGGGGCTGTGATTGGATGATGACAGGTGTCGGTGGTCATTCTGAAGTGTCGTGATTAGCACTGCTGCTGTTTTTGTTGTATCAGTCAGTGGTTAGATCAGCGTAGCAGTCAATAAACGGGACAAGGGAGGTCACGTATGGGACAGATCAATTAGGCCCAATATATGGGACATCCCGGCTAATACGGGACAGTTGGCAACCCTTCCGATATCATCACTCTGAAATGCTGCCCAACTCTGAGTTCAGTGTAAACATTGTCATACATTTTTATCCAAAACAACTTAAAGTGCATTCAAGCTATACATTTATCAGGTTGTATGTTTCCTGGGAATGAAACCCATAATGCTAGCATTGCTTGCACCATGCTGTACCAGTTAATTTATAGGAATTTCAAAACAAGTGCTAAAAGTACTGTGCTGCGCACTAAACTCTGTAATTCAGCCCCAACAGCTCTTTAATTTTACTTTCATATTATTTAAGTAATTTTAGAACTGCTATGGTGGGACATATGCTTGCACTTGTCTGTGTGTGTAAAGATGACGAGAGAGTTCAAATTAATCCCAGTAATTCAAAGGAACTGTTTGTGCATGTGTAAGTAGAGGAACTCTTTTTACACCAACACATACCAAAAAAGTAATATTCGTTTAATTATATCAAATAGCCATCTAGCCTTTAAGGTATCCAAGTGCTTGTCAACAACATTGCATTATTATCACCTTAATAGCCATAAAACTGCTACACTGCCACCTGCTGTTTGAGAGAGGCATTGAAACAATACGGTAACAGTTAATTCCACGCAATGCACCTTTCCAAAAAAACTAAGTCTGATCATACAGTGCATCGAATTATCTAGAACTATTCATACTGATGCTGATAAGATGCTGTTTACCACTGGCATTAACATACATCCAGAAAGTCCATACTAAATGACTATAAACATTCAAGTTTAAATGGCAATCACAATTGAGCAATTTAGCAACATATATGTGAACTGCACATCCAAACATGATCTGTTATGGTAGACATTTAATGTTTAGCCTGCTTGGCTATGCCCAGCTAACAAGTCTAGCTTCACTACCATTCAAATAATTAGTATTTGCATAAAACATATTTCTAACAGGCAATCATAGATGCACTTAAGATTAAGAAATACATAACATATTTGTTGCTTAGCATATGAATGCAGTATGGTTAGAAACTAGTGGTGTTAAATGTGTTTTTAATTTATGGTTATAAGACTGTTTTGATTAATGCTTTCTCTTACAAAAATCAGCTGACAAGCAAAAGTACTACCAGCAACGAAACAGTAATAAATTACTGACACAAGTTTTCAGACTCAAAACTCAAACCCTTGAGATAAACTACACCTTTATTCATTAACTTGTCACAGAAGCACTTGGAAACAGCACTTCAAATTCCCTTTAAATCTGCACTGACCTTACACAAAGAAACTGATACTGGACTAGCACCCATACTGTGAAATGTTTCACACACACGTCAATGCAGATATGTTATAAAATGAAATCCATGCAAAAATGAACTTATTAGGGAACATTCAGGCCTGTTTAATTATTGTTCAAAATTATAATTTGTTGGCATTAGATAGACTGCACCACAATGCCAAATGCCATTGCACCTTCCTCTTCTGCACTCTTAAACAACAAACACAAAAGAAAACTCTGGAACACTCTGTGGATTTATTGAAATGGGTTCCCTGCACTCATTGAAGTTGTCTCATGAAATTCATGTGCCATGTTGATAAAACCAGAATTGATTTTTTGAAGAATATCTCTGCTCTGTTGGTCCATACGATGCAAGTGAATGGTGGTCAAAACTTTGAAGACCAAAAAGCACATCAAGGCAGCATAAAAGTAATCCATACAACTCACATGTTTTAATCCATATCTTTTGAAGTGATCCAATCAGTTCTGGGTGACAGCAGACCAAAATGTATTTCCTTTCAGTCTCATTGGTGATCATGATTGCAAGCTCTAGGTCAGGCACTAGGAAGAGAAATTTAGCTTGAAATCATTATTGTGCTTAGAGATTGCAATGGCACAATATACACTGAAAAAATAGTTATGCTTTGATCGGTTCTCAAAAAAAAAAAAAAAAAAACTATTAGATCACTTCAGAAGTCATTAAACCACTGGAGTCATATGGATTACTCTTATGCTGCCTTTATGTGCTTTGGTTACCATTCACTTGCATTGTATGGACCTACAAAGCTGACATATTCTTCTAAAAATCTTTGGTCACTGCTGGTGCCTAGCTTTGTTTGTGGCCTGCTAGCTTTTTTAGCATCACTTATCTATCTGTTCAGGTTTTAACCTTTAATCTCTGCCCTTTTTCAGCACGCATAAGGTTTTTCCCCACATTATTCTCTTGCATCCACTGCTTGCATTTTTCCATGTGCATCTACTTTCTAGTTTTATCACAGTTAAACTGAATGCATTTTACTGTGTGCACCCATTTTCTCCTCTGTGTTACACAGAATATTGCATCAATCTCAAACACTTGCAGCTCAAGAAAAACCAACAAACAATTGCGGTAAGCCATAGCATCTGCTCATATTATTGCTTCCTGCATTGCATACCACATGTTTACTATAGCTTCTTCTTTCAGCAGCGAGGGATTCATATGTGATAAATGTAAGGAATTAGTCAGGCTGAAGGAGAAGTTTAATGAGACAGAGACATGATCTGAACACTAGTGGAGGTCAGTGAGAAAGAGAAGCCAGTAGATAATGTTTTGGATGCGGGTAGTACAGCAAGCAACACAAACATTTTGGTTCCGGCTCTAGAGCCCCCGCAGCAGGGCGTTTAGGTGACATCTTGTCTGTGCATACTCAGATGCTCGCTGAGCATACTCGTTCAGCAAAGCAACACCACTCTCCCGTTCCTGTTAGGGTTTCCAGTCGATTCTCCCCACTCATTGACGCACCCACTGAGAATCATGTTGAAAGAGCCCTGGTCAAAGGTGATTCTATTGTAAGGAACGTGGTTATAGAGACTCTTATAGAGACAGCCACCAGCAAATGCATTTCGGGTGCCAGAGCATCTGACATCAGATCAAATGTACAAGTGCTGGCTAATGCTAAATGTAGATTTTCCATTCGCACTAAAGATGGCCAGCTTTGCCAGTCAGAGATCACTAGAGATAATGTTAAAGAGGTGTGTGAGAAGGGAACAAAGTCCCTTTAGAAGGGAATGCACGAGGTACATTTTAGGAGAGTTATAATGATGTAAAGAGAAAAGAAATTAGATTTTACAGATGTACTTTTAGTCTAATACTTTATTTTAATTATATATTAATATAATTATATATATATATATATATATATATATATATATATATATATATATATATATATATATATATATTATATATATATATATATATATACTCAGACCCCTTGACATTTAAATTAACATTTAAATTTAATTCTGCTCAAATTAATGAAAGGAACAAAATGGCTTGAATGATGATTTGTTCATTTTGCTGAACAAAACTCAAAGATCCAAATCAGTAAAATGATATCTCATAGAGACTGTGTATGTTCCCCAAACTACCAAACACAAACCCCTCACTAAATCATTAAAAAATTTGATTAAGGACAAACTTATAATTGAAGATAAACGTCATATAAAGATGGGGCTACTAAACATTAGATCTCTTTCAACCAAAGCACTAATTGTAAATGAAATTATTACAGATCATAGTTTGGATGTGCTCTGCTTGACTGAAACCTGCCTTAAACTGGATGAATATATTATTATATCCCCCAGGTTATTGTTATATAAATGAGCCTAGTCTGAAAGGTCAAGGAGGAGGTGTTGCTACAATTTACAGTGACATTTTTGGAGTTAGAGTACAGTATATCATTTTAAGTCTTTTGAACTAATAATGCTTAATGTAACACAGTCAGATGTAAATTAAAAATCTCTGTCGTCTTCCTTGCTGTAGAATATATATCACCCGGGCCTTATTCTGATTTTCTTGGTGGATTTGCAAAATTTCTATCAGATCTAGTAGTTACTGAAGGTAGAGCTTTAATTGCTGGTGACTTCAACATTCACATAGATAATGAAAATGACACATTGGGATTAGCATTTAGTGATATTCTCAACTCGCTTGGAGTCAGATAAAATGTGGCAGGACTAACTCATCGCCATAATCATACGCTACATTTAATTCTGTCATATGGAGTTGATGTTGATACATTAGAAATTCTAATGCAGAGCAATGACATCTCTTGTATGCTGCGATCAGCTAATGTTACTCAATTTACACCAGGCTATCATTCAGGTAGAACAATTCTTTAGACCACTAAAGATAGCTTAACTAATCATCTTCCAGCTCTATCTCATACTGTCACGATTCACTGTTGTCTGCCCTGTGTTTCTCCCCTGTCATCTGTTCCCGGACTACACTTCCCATAATTCCCTGCCCTTATCACTGCCGGCAGACCTTGATTGTGTCCTCACCTGTGTTTCATTAAGTCATTATCCATTGTGTATATAATGCCCTGTTGTTTGCTGGTTCTTTGTCAGTTGTTGTGTTAAGACCACCTGTGTTTAACCAGTGCCCTTTGTTGTTTTGGTTCCTGTTCTTGTTTTCCCATCATGCATGTTTTATTTCATACATGTTTATCTTTTCATTAAAATCCTTAGCTGCACCTAGATCCAGCTCTCTTGACTTCTTCCCAACGTTACAGAACAACTGAACACAAATGGATCAAGAGGCTATGTTTGTCCAGTTGAGCCGGGTGGATTTACCCATAAGGGAATACACCCATCATTTCAGTGCCATTTCCAGCTTCAATGGATTTGCTGATTCCCACCTAAAGTCAATTTACCAGATCGGACTAACATATCGCCAGTGGAGGGAATTGCCGGAGACCGAATATTACACATGGGAGGAGTATGTGAGGCTAGTTTTAGAGACACTCTCTGCAGAGGATCCACCTCTCTCAATCCCAGTTCCGGCTTCTGAGTTTTCCACACCTGAGTCTGCTCGGCACCCTGTCACAGTCACGCCACAGTCGGCTTCACATCATGTCACAGCCAGGTCTGAATCTGCTCCATGCCATGCCACAGCAACGCCTTAGCCTGCTCTATGCCATTTCACACGCCTTCCACGACCAACAGCCCACGCCTGCCACGTCCAACGAGCCCACGCCCACGCCTGCCACGTCCAACGAGCCCACGCCCACACCTGCCACGGCCAACGAGTCCACGGCCAATGCCCACGCCTGCCACGGCCATGAGCCAACGCCCTCGCCTGCCACGGCCAATGAGCCAATGCCCTCGCCTGCCACAGCCAACAAGCTGGAAGCTTCGGCTGTCCCAGAGCCAGCGTTGCCAGCCTTGGTCGTCCCAGCTGACAAACTCTGGCCTCCCCGAGGAGGAAAAAGGCTTTTGTTTCCAAGTCTCTGTCAGTGTTCTCGACCACGGAGATCGTTTCCAAGTCTCTGCCAGTGTTCACGACCACGGAGCTCGTTTCCGAGTCTCTGCCGGTGGTCACGACCACGGAGCTCGTTTCCGAGTCTCTGCCGGTGGTCACGACCACGGAGCTCGTTTCCGAGTCTCTGCCGGTGGTCACGACCACGGAGCTCGTTTCCGAGTCTCTGCCGGTGTTCACGACCACGGAGCTCGTTTCCGAGTCTCTGCCGGTGGTCACGACCACGGAGCTCGTTTCCGAGTCTCTGCCGGTGTTCACGACCACGGAGCTCGTTTCCGAGTCTCAGCCAGTGTTCACGACCACGGAGCTCGTTTCCGAGTCTCAGCCAGTGGTCACGACCACGGAGCTCGTTTCCGAGTCTCTGCCAGTGGTCACGACCATGGAGCTCGTTTCCGAGTCTCTGCCAGTGGTCACGACCACGGAGCCCGTTTGGTGTCCCATATCGTGCCACCCCGGCCCTGCCCGAGCTTGCAAGATCGTGATGGGCGAAAGGTGCCTGGACATGCTACTCAGCCTTAAAGGCTCTAGATGGTTTGGATTATGGATGTTCATAATGTATTCTTCCATTATGAACAAACATAAATTAACCATGATCAACAGTAGGCCTATAGGTAGGCTACACCATGACTAGTGATGCTCCGATCAGCATTTTTGGGGCCGATCACCGAATACCGATCACCAAAATCATGATCTGCCGATTGCCGATCACTGCCGATCACAGAATGGCAGGGGAATGGGAATCTTTTATCAGTAGAAATATGCTAGAGTCAAGAAAATCTTAAAGAACCAATGTTTATTTGATTGTAGTTAGAAAACAAGATAACATAAGGCTACTGTATGCCATCTTTTCCAAATAAGGCAGAGTAACATTTTTCAAAACAAAGAGGGGTCAGGCAGACTACAATGGATGAAGTTGAGGAACTAACTACATCAGATCCAAAAAATAAAATAATGTATATCTAGATTAGCTACTGTAAGCCAAAGCCATCCTTCATAAATAACAAGGCAGAGAAACAAAAGGAGGCCAAGCAGATAGTTACCAACCCACATGAACTTGGGATAGGATGAGGTCACATTTAGGCCCAGGCTACTTGTAAAATGTAGTGTTTTTTAATGTAATAAAATTAAACAATTGCCCACAATACCCCCTCATGCACAGCAAGCTGGAGAGTGTGTGCCATACAAGGCAGGCCAGGGAAATCTGCGTCTCTCATTGCTTTCTGCATGTTTTTGGCGTTGTCGGTTAGAATTGCATGGATTTTCTCTTTTTGGATCCCCCATGACTGAAACATGCCGCTAAATGCGTTCACCAAAGCCTCCGCAGAATGTGACCCCGTGAAATCCTGACAGTGTAGCACAATGTTGTGTCTTTTGAAGTTTGAGTCAATAAAGTGCGCTGTTAAGCTTAGCAGGGACATTGGACAGGCGTCTGCACTCCATATATCGCTTGTGAAGCTAATAGCTTCATTCAGAAGCTATCATTCAGAAGCTTGTCAATGTGTGTGTGCACGGATTTGTACAACGCGGGGAGACACACATCAGTTAGATATTTCCTGCCTGGGGGGTCGTATCGTGGATCAAGGCAGGTTAGCAGGCGACGGAACCCTTTATCCTCCACAACGGATAGAGGTTGTTCGTCGAGGCAAATGAATTCCATGATACTGGACGTGATGTCTTTCCATCTCTTACTATCCCGGCTGTATGGTTCACGTCGTTTAAAGGCATCACTCACAGTCGGCTGATTGAGGGATGGGGATGTTTGCGTCGGCTGGTTTAGTCTCTCATACTCTGCATATTCAGCTGTTGTATGGCGTGTTCGAAGATGCCTAATCATGTTGGTTGTATTAAAATGCCGTTGGTGTATTCCACCTCGAGGGATTTCAGCACGACATGTATTGCATATGGCTAATTTTATGTCTTTGTCTGACACTTTGAAAAACCTCCAGACGGGAGAAGGAGAAGTCATTTTGCTGCTGTCTAGCCAGCTCTGCTCTGCTATTGTGTTCCCGCGCGCGCCACATGCAGAAAAGTTGCGCGAGTTATTTACATCACGTGATCGGCTTTTTTGATCGGCGCTTTTGGGGGTTGCCGATTGAGCTATTTAAAGCCAATATCGGCCGATCATGATCGGCGGCCGATCAATCGGATCATCACTAACCATGACACATGTTCTTCTAAGTGGTCTTGCAATAATTAGTATCAATCAACCATGTGATTGCTGGGCAGATATGATGAAGTCATTGATGATTTTGCATAAATGAAAACTAGGAGGGGAGGGCAAAATGTTAAATTAGGGATTAACTGTAATAGAACGGAGTAGCATCAGAGTCTCTGCCAGTGGTCACGACCACGGAGCTCGTTTCCGAGTCTCTGCCAGTGGTCACGACCACGGAGCTCGTTTCCGAGTCTCAGCCAGTGGTCACGTCCACGGAGCTCGTTTCCGAGTCTCTGCCAGTGGTCAGTGTTCACTATTCACTGTTGTCTGCCATGTGTTTCTCCCCTGTCATCTGTTCCTGGACTGCACTTCCCATAATTCCCTGCCAGCTATCCTTGATTGTGTCCTCACCTGTCTTTCATTAAGTCATTATCCATTGTGTATATAATGCCCTGTTGTTTGCTGGATCTTTGTCAGTTGTTGTATGGCTTTAGACCACCTGTATCTAACCAGTGCCCTTTGTTGTTTTGGTTCCTGTACTTGT
Organism: Moxostoma hubbsi; assembly: GCA_032164185.1. Classification (NCBI taxonomy): domain Eukaryota; kingdom Metazoa; phylum Chordata; class Actinopteri; order Cypriniformes; family Catostomidae; genus Moxostoma; species Moxostoma hubbsi. The sequence goes on along the minus strand of JAVLUX010000005.1, from coordinate 2,360,943 downwards.
TTTCCCATCGTGGATGTTTTATTTCATACTTCTTTATCTTTTCATTAAAACCCTTAGCCGCACCTTGATCCAGCTCTCTTGACTTCTTCCCAGCATTATACATACACTCAAGTAAGCCCCAAAGTCTAGAAGAACATGATGAAATAACAGAAAATATAAATACAGTCTTCTCTAGCACTCTTGATAGTGTCGCCCCACTTCGATTAAAGAAAAAAGCCCCGAACCATGGTACAATGATCACACTCATGCTCTCAAGAGAGCAGCTCAGAAAATGGAGCGCAAGTGGAAGAATACAAAACTAGATGTATTGTGCAGTGCGTGGAAGGATAGTGTCTGCTACAGATAAAAAGGCACAAAATGCTGCCAGGTCAGCATATTTTAGCAAACTCATAGTAAATAACTACATCAATTCTAGTTGTTTATTCAGTACTGTGGGTAAATTGGTTAGGATTGAAGCCTCAGCTGAACCAGATATTCCATCGCGGCACAATTGGTATTATGCAATCATCTGTCACAATACCTCAGAAAACAGTTACTCATAATTTTCCTCACGTGGGAGATATTATCAGGAACTGTGGAATAACTTTCCACTGTTATGCCGATGATACCCAACTTTGTATTTCTTTGAAACCTGATAAAAATTTCACAATTTGCCAAATTATCAGAGCGTTCCATCACGTTCATTACGATTGCAAAATTCTGGCCTGTTAATAGTTCCTAGAATATCAAAATCCACAAAAGGAGGTAGATCTTTTATCTATTCGGCTCCTAAACTATTGAATAGTCTCCCTAACACTGTTCAGGATGCAGACACACTCTCTCAGTTTAAGTCTAGACTAAAGACTCATCTATTTAGCCAGGCATAAAACTAATTTATTTTTCACCACACAATTAGGCAGCTTTAGTTAGGTCTGCTGGAACCTGAAACATTGGTCATGATCTAGAACTCTGCAACAAATTTAATGGTATTTATAATAATATTATTCTATTTTATGTTTCCATGTCTCAACCTCGGGACTCCTATCCCGAGGTCACCAGAACTGCCCGGATCCAGCTCCATTCCTGCTTGGTATTGTACTCCACTGCTACATGTCTCTGAGTGATGATGACAAAATGCATCTGGTGCCAGCCAAACATCACTTCAGTCTATTACGATGGACCTCAGAGGATGAACTGATGAACTCCAACCATCAGACATGGGATACTTCATATGCCATTGCCTGAACCTTGGACTTAGTATAGATCTCACGGAAATTACCCTCCGGTTGAACTGCGAAGCACCTGACTGATCTCAGCCTGCATCACCTTGGTCTAATGATGGACTACACTCTTAAAATGGACTACATCGACTATCAATAAAATGCCAACAAAAGCCTTCATCAGCTAACTAACAAAGGACAATGCATCTATATGAACTTCTGCAGTTAATCCAGGATAAACTTCAAACTTCAAAACTACAAAACTTCAAAGCTTGCAAAGACATTAGTAATTAATCTTACAGTTCTTACAAAATCTTTGTTTAAACACTGGCCCTTAACACTTACTTAGCTTAATAATTTTAAACCATGACTTGCACTGCACATAAATAAATAATATTTGCATTATATTCATGCTGTTGGGGAACTGGCCCCTACAGTGGCCCTGGTGTCTCCTAAGGTTATTTTTCTCCATTAAACATCATCTTATGGAGTTTTGTGTTCTTTGCTACAGTCGCCTTTGGCTTGCTCATTGGGTTTCTAAATACAATTATAATTTAATTAATTATTTTTATACACACTTCATAATAGTATTTAATCAAACTATACAAGGATGACTCTAAGACATTATAAATATTACGGTTTCATTTTCTGTTAATGCATGATTTTCTGTAAGCTGTTTTGAAACGTTGTATGTTGTGAAAGGCGCTATACAAATAAATATGACTTGACTTTGTGTTCTGCAGAAAAAAGAAATTCATACACATCTGGGATGGCATTAGGGTGAGAAGTAGTGGATCCCGGCAATGCTTCATGGGGCGGCAGGACAGGGTACGCTACCTGCCAGCCATCCCCCACCCATGGCACACAAGAACACGATGGGAGAACGGTGTCCCATATCGTGCCACCGGTCCACGCTCGCAAGTTCGCGATGGGAGAAAGGTGTCCCATATCGTGCCACCCCGGCCCTGCCCCGAGCTTGCAAGATCGTGATGGGCGAAAGGTGCCTGGACATGCTACTCAGCCTTAAAGGCTCTAGATGGTTTGGATTATGGATGTTCATAATGTATTCTTCCATTATGAACAAACATAAATTAACCATGATCAACAGTAGGCCTATAGGTAGGCTACACCATGACACATGTTCTTCTTAGTGGTCTTGCAATAATTAGTATCAATCAACCATGTGATTGCTGGGCAGATATGATGAAGTCATTGATGATTTTGCATAAATGAAAACTAGGAGGGGAGGGCAAAATGTTAAATTAGGGATTAATTGTAATAGAACGGAGTAGCATCAATCTGTAATAATTCTGCCATATACTTTATTTATTGACTATAATTTAGTTATGTACTGTATATATATATATATATATATATATATATATAGAGAGAGAGAGAGAGAGAGAGAGAGAGAGAGAGAGAGAGAGAGAGAGAGAGAGTTACTTCATTTCTATATTCATTGTCTGGTTATTTTTATTTAAAGGGACAGTTCACACAAAAAATAAAAGGAGACGGGGTGTCACGTCTGATCATGCCTTGGGCACCAAGTAAGCCAGAACTGTTACCGAGGGTGAGTAAATTATGTGAGATTTTTGGGGTGCACTATACCTTTAAGCAAGGGGGTATAGAGTTGAAACACTACAGAATTAAGCAAGACCCTTAACATTAGCCAAAGCACCTACAATATATTTTCCAAAACAGCTTTTCAGATATTTCCAGAAGATATTGCCAATAAATAGATTGCGTTTTCTAGCAGACTGCAACAACAATCTCCTAAACACGTTGACAGCACATATGTACACCTGGTTATATTCACTCTGCCTTTACAATGTTGCAGTTAAATTATCAGGGTTGAAGAAGTGGCACTTTAACACACATAGACTGAACTTCCAAATCCTACGTGCATCTTAACATCCAGATCAAGTTCATGTTATTGTTTGGGTTTCGTACCTACCTAAATTGTGAAATCAGCAGCAGATGGTGAAGGCAGGACCTGCAGAGGGTGGAGGGTGCTAAATTTACTTCTAACTAAAACTTCACCAGGGTGATTAATCAATCACATGAGGATGAATGTTCTGAATTAAACATATGCATATATATAAATGTAACACTAAAAGTCTCCTAAGCACAGTGTAACTTTACACCATATTCTTACAGTTTATTCATTATCCAGTGTCCTGCAGATCTGTAGGCTTCTCTATTAAAAATATTTGACAAAAAATTAATTCTAATCCTTCTATATTTATGCATGATTATAATCAAAAATGGTGCAACAAACGCCACTTTTCCATTTTTTGCTTCATTAAATTCATTTTTGTTTCATTCAAAATATTTCCAGCATTTTAAATAAGATAGGCCTTACGATTGACCATTTGAATTTTAATATCATGAGAAACATAAATACAGTGAAGTGTGTACAGACATATATATATATACTTATGTATTTAAAAGTAGCCTAATCTATGTGGCAAATGCAAATATAAACGCCTAGTAATACTTATCATAAAGAAATAATAAACAGCCCCACACAAAATTATATTCCCAAACAATGCTGATGGATCAGAATATTATGATCAAGCTTCATGTCAGTGTTTTGTATGAATATAACAGTCAATCCAAGTAGATTAGACTTTTCCTTACCACCGGAGTGACCGGACTGCTGTTTACCACATGTTAACCCAAGCTTGCCGCCGTTCTCGCGATATTGCTGGTATAACTGTTGACACAATCTGCATTCTCGCGATATTTCGTCGTCTTCCATCGCTGTTGAGACAGAGGGAGAGTCAGGGATACAAACTTGGGGGGGAAAGAGGGCGATAATTGTCCGCGTTTCCCCTCAGCAAATCCGCCCTGACATCTGTTGATGGCATCGCTCCCAGACCCAAAACCAAACATGTCAAACCTCAAACCCGGCACCAAGAAGGATACCAAGATGCGGATCCGCGCCTTCCCAGTAAGTATAAACCGGGATGAGCGCGCCTCAGGCGGCCGTGGGGATTACTCGAGGGCCGGGGATCGGGCAGAGCAGTAGGCCACTGTTGGTTTAGACGTTTTGAAACGGGCCGAGAGACTTGCAAATCCTTTGCAGAAGAAATTGGTTTATAACAATGATAAAAAATAGCGTGCAGATGGTGAATATGTTGATATGTGGTTTCATTAATTGAGTGATTTGACACTGGGACAGGTAAGTATCGAACATTCATAAACAGTGTATGTTAATGTTGAAAACTTAGTGATTCTTTTAGTCAGGTTTGATTGATCATTGAATTATTGTACAGGAAGGGAAAATACACTCCTTGTTCCTCACCTGCTTGTTTACTTTTAGTGTTTTGATCTGTTTGGTTTGTGTTTTGTTGTCACTTTGATGGATAATACTGTGTGATTTGTTGTCATACTGATAGTTTGAATTGTGCAGTGTTGGGTGTAATGCATTAGGTAATTAGTTACTGTAATTAACTTTTTCATTAAATAAAAAAGTATAATAAGGGATTCCTCAGTAATTTAATTACTTCTGATATAATTTCGGTAAATACTGTATAGACTCTAGAACAATTCTATATAAAACAATATGAATTTAAAATCGAAATTTTACATCTAATGTTAAAATGTATGTTTTCTAATTTAATGCAGCCCCCTTAAATTCTTTGGCCACTTTATGAAAATGTATTTTTTTTACATAATTTGTTTTATTTGACATTATTTATTTGAAAGAATTAAAAGAACAGTTTCATGTCTATCCTTGTATTTTTCATCCGGCCGATGTTGATCAGGGTTTTAGAAAGTAATTAGTAGTAAGTAATGCAATTAAGTGCTCTGATAGAATGAATTAGGTCAGAATAACTGTCTAGTTCATCTTTTCAGTTCACTGTGTGTGTGTCTCAGAGGAGCTTTATCACGTGGATTTATATAGGCCTACTGTTTTAATGAAGGTTTGGAAACTCCAGAGTATGACACCTGTCAGTAAGTCAACATGACTCAACAAATGTTCTCGTTACTATAAGTTAGAGTATTATTATATAAGATATTGGTCTCATTCAGATAAGCTCTGTTTTTTTTTTTTGAAACTGAACATGTCTCACCCTGTCAAAGGAATTCATCAGACATCTCACAGCTGCCTCAACTTCATTCTCATAGTATTACCCTCTCATCACCCACAATGTGACCTAGATTCTCACGTGATACACCCCACATCAGTTCTCTTCTGTTTTTTTTTGTTTTTAGGTGTAAATTCATGGCTTGTATAAATGTTCATTTCTGCATTGTTGTTATCATTGTAAGTGTGGGGCTTATTCTTACTTTCAAGACAATAAGTTAGTTCTGACCAAATCAGGTGTAGGGCTGGGTATCGAGTTCGATACCTTTTAGGCACCGACCGAATTGCCTCTAAACAATCGAGGTTCAAAAAATGTCTTGTTGTTCGGTACCAAATTTCGATACCTAATCGAAAAAGTCAGTGATAAGCATGTAGCATGCTAGATGTGGCCAAATCTAAAAGTGCCGGTGATTGGCTGTGTTTAGGCATCAAGGGAAAACAACAAATATCAGAAAAAGGTTTGAGTTCCAGGGCTGAGAAAGAATGTTATAAGCAACATTGCTAACAATGTTCTACATTACAGAGAAATACTAAACTGTAATAATGAGCCTTTAAAAATATTTTTTACAAACGCGCACACGAAGCGAGCCGCAGCGGCACCGGGGAAAGTGGTAATGATTCTGAATGTGTTGGAAAAAGCAGCAAGAGACTGTCTGAATATTTAGTTCATTTATAGAGAGAAATGCACATTCGGGTTGAGCAAACAGACGTTGATCTCGGGATGAATGATGGTCAGAGTGATCGCCAATAGCTGATGAGGCGTGCAATCTCATGGAACGTGCATCTAAAGATCTCACACTTTGTTTCTGCCTTCGGATTTTTTTATGAGTGCTGCAAATGACCTCAGGCCTCTCAGTTCAGGAGGTGCTTTGAGTTCAGTTCACTTAATTTCCACAGAGCAGTTTATTGTGAACGCAACTCTGCGGCCTGTAAAATAATACAAATTATATCAAATAATACAAAAACACGTTCACCTCAAACCATGATTTATATTTCAGTGATTATTATCATCATTATAATGATTATTTTTACATTTATAATTGTTTTTATGTCTTCATTTGTATAAGTAACTTTCTGCCTGCATTTTTAGATGGATTCTTGCTTGATGGTAAATGGAAAGGTGGTTATATATAATTTTATTATTTATTTCTCTGCTTTATCGCTTCGAGTGCAATTTGAAATTTTAAATGCATTTGATTAAGTTTTTTTTTAATTAATTAATTATTGAATTTTCAATGCAAAATCATTAAAGCAAGAATATTCACCAATGCCTCAGCCCCGAGGTTTCCGATGTAATTGGATATATATATATATATATTACTTTGTTTTTTAAATTTTAGGTATCCCTAAATGGAATGCTGTAATTAACACTTGATTAGTTAATTGTGACAGCTATAATTGTTAGGGATTTAATGATCCATTGATCTGAATCCCTATCGTGAAGGAGGGAATTAATCAAATTCACACACATTTATTCACACACACGATATATTTTCCTGGATAATGAAATACCCCTCTGAATGCACAGATGAAGCTTCTTTGCCAGAGAGATGTTGAACAACACATTTTAAATGCGCTTATTTTTTTTTACTTTTAGTTAAAATGAATAAAAAGTTATGTTCGAAGTTTGAAATCAAGGTGTCTTGCTTTATTGTCTAAGCTTAACCCTAAACATGTTTACCGAAAATTATCTCATAGTACCGCCTAGCGTCTAACCAGCGCTAATACCAGTGTTCAAGTTTTTTTTTTTTTTTTTCTCAACTGAAATATCAAAAAAAAGTATCGTTTAGGGACCAGTATCGAAGTCAAGGTATCGGTATTTAAAATTTTTTTAACGATACCCAGCCCTAATCAGGTGTCAAAAACGATGTATGTCTGTGATGGTTCTGATTGTCTGGCTTGGTTCAAACTCCAAAACTGGGCTCCTTAATCCTGTTGCTGCAGATAAATGCCTGTAATGTTGTAATCCATAGCTTGAAATTTGAGTTTTGCCTCTTTTCTGTGAAGTTTTGGACCCTGAAGCTGTTGGCCTTGCCCGTGAATATTTTATTGAGCTCTCTGAAGAGTGCAAATTTAGTATACACATTTGGAATATCCACAACAAAATGAGGTACTTCAGATGTTGAAAATATATATATATTTTTTTATAACGTCACACACAAGTGATCATCAGTCATTTGATTACATCTTATTTTTTAGTTTAATCCAATTCAAATTACTTGCATACCCATGATTTGTTTTCAAATATCCATGCTATCCATGGTTTTCTTGGCTAAAACTGCCACACTTGTAATGAAAAATTCTGTTACAGTTAATTAGAATAAATGTTATTAAGTGTGTTGATGTGTAGTTGCTTGAAGTCTTATAACTGATGCTGGAGCTGAGCAGGTGTTTCTATTTCCCTCGTTAGTGCTGTTATGTCTGCATTGTCAAGACGTTTCACATGATGGTAAATTTCAGATGGGTTGCATGCGCAACAATATCCATGGAAGCTAGGGCTGGGCGATATGGCCAAAATTGTTATCACGATAATCTTTTTCATATTGTTCGATATTTATTTCGATATACATTTACACATTTGACTTTTTTTTTTTTATTATTTCAAAGTTGATGGAAGAAATGAAGAAAACAATTATTCTAAACAGTAAAAATAGTCTCTACAAAACTGCACAGGGGGTCAAGAGACGGCCAAAGCAGTGGGGTCTGAGGGATCTTTTACCAAAATATTAAAATATTTTACCGTTTATCAATTGAAAATGAATGTTGAAAGATCATCTTTTTGTTCTGAAGCATAGTGACAGCAGTCCAGTATTTATTGGGATATTTTTACATTAAAATGAAATATTTTGTATATTTCTTTAGATTCAGATATCCAAGCATGGGGCATTATTAGCCCTTGTGACTGTGGAGTGATGCTGAATGTGAGTTCAGGGCTGTCCCGAGAGAACATTTAGAAAACGTTTTTTAAAAAATTTAAAAAACATTTGTATATTTTCATTAAAGTGAGAGACTAGTCTACCAACTAGTAATTTTAGTCTTTCCTTATCCATTCAAGAAATCGATTTGTTTATTATTAAAGGCTCGTAACATGCTGATTAATAAAGATAATTTTACAAGGGAAAAACATTATGGTCTAAAAGGTGCTTTGAAACCACGTTAACTCATGTAGCACTTCATGTCTGCACACATGCAGGGAAAAGAGGCAGAGCGGGACAGGGCAGAAATGATGCATGTTTGGTGCTAGAGAACAATATTCAAGATTACAGCACAGAGAGATCAGAGCTGTTGTCCACATCGCTGTTGTTCTGTCACGCTCTTCACAAGAGACGATGAGAGAGCGCAACCGTTGTCATGAAGTCTTGCGGTGCGGATGGAATCAATCCGGTGTCCGACGTAGCCTAATCGTTAGCAAGGCAGCTAGCATTAGCAAGTTCATCCTGTCTGACCCTACTTTACCACTGGCATGTTATAAGCGAAGCTGAGAGCATTATCAATTAATTCCTATGAAAGCCGAGTGTCGTGCTCGCAAGGTGGATCGTAGGATTGGCAGCGGTGCGGAGCAAGCTCTCTCCATGCGCTGTGAACGCCTTTGAGCGGATTTCGTCCGCCCCAGTGGAAATGCAGACAGAGAAAGCCGAACTGCTTGTGTTTTAGCGACACACAGTAAATACAAAACTTTCTCAAAAGCTTATCATGGATTTTCTTTATCGTGAAATATGTCTATCGTTTTATCACCCAGCTCTAATGGAAGCCCAAATTAATCGCGCATGTAAGCCACTTTGCGTTTGTCACAGAACTTGCATTTTGAGGAGCACACGGTTGACGTGCTCTCACTGATCCTGGAGCTCGCGTTTTGCAGGAAGCCCTGTTTATGCACGCGCAAGGATAGCAGGAGCGCAGTTTGGCTTCACAGATCCTGTGCATATCCTGGTCCCACATGGAATGCATATTTAGTGCTCATAAAGTGAAATGAATGTTATATGGTTGCTTCATCGCCTGACGGAAATGCGTATGGATGTGGCTGACATGAGAGTATTAAGATAAAGGTGCATCTTAAAAAAAATATCTATATTGATATTTCCGCATTGTATCAAACAATGGATCGATGAATTGCAATATGATATTTTCCCCAAATCGTGCAGCCCTAGTGTGTGTTTTTTTTAATTATTTATATATATATATATATGTATATGTATTAGTAATTCTATATTTGATTTTTATATTTCTAATTATAAACGGCTCAAATTAATTTCTGAATTAATTCCTCCTTTTATTATTTTCCTCTTCTGAATTGCTCTAATCCAGCACAGGTCTGTTCATCTAAAGTCCTGTCTGTCTTTAGGCTTAATAGAGAGAGACAGACAGGTGAGAGCTTTCCAGTGCCCGTGTTTGTACCAATATAACTGTCTCCTGGCATGAGGCCAGATTTATGTGAGAAAAGAGGCTGTGACGTGCATAATAATTATCGTGAGCTCTGACTCAAAGCTCTGCCAAAGTGTAATGTTGTTTTGACATGTTGAATTACTCACAGCTGTTTAAAAATGTAATTCACACATATGATTAGATATCAGATGCCAGCAAGACCTGTTTACTGTGATATGCTGAGTCATATCAGGCAGGGTTGGGCAGTATTCAGAATTTAAATATTGGCACCATTTCAATTCATACGTTGGGATTTGAATTGGATTGACAGGAAAAGTAGTTTGCTGAATTCAGTGCGATTCTTATAAGAAATTCAATACAAGTCACACAGAGGAATCTATTTGTCAAATACAAGATTTACTACAAAATAAACATAGTTTATTCCCTGTGAATTAGAAGACACTTTTTCTCAACTGATTTTAAGAGTTCAATAATGTAAAAACAATAAACACGACTGTCTAAATTTTGTCACATGGCGTCAAATAATGTCCACCACATCATTTTCAGATGATAAAAATAAATCATGGCATCAAACTTATCTAATGTTTGTGAAAATACACCTGTAGAGCGGAGGAGGGTGGGGCCGGGCTGGAACGGCGCACGCCTGGTCCCCAATCAGCGAGAGAGAGATCAGAGTGAGAATTACTGGCAGCTGTCCTCTGTGTTTGTTTGTGTGTTTTTGTTTACATTTATCATTAAACTTTATATTGTCAAGCCGGTTCTCGCCTCCTCCTTGCCCATCTTGCATTATTTATAAAAATCATCACACTTAACAGCAGTTATTTAACTCAATTCAAATGACAAATTTGCATAAATTTCAGAAATTCGACTTTGGCATGTTCAATTCTGAATGTCACACATCCCTGCAATAAAGAAGTATGCAATGTTGATGTTTAATGGTAAAAAGCGGGCGATCTGTTTAGGGTTGTCACGGTGTACGGTATTACTGGTTTTACTCTGTACAAGGGACAAAACCGGTGTGAAATTTTATACTGGTGGAAACATTGCACGATGATATAATGGGAAATTGTGATTATACATGCATGCATGCATACTGCATATCGCCCATCCCTAGGAGGGAATTTATTTACACATTCAAAAACACTGTAACATTTGGACCAAAAGTGGGGTATTAGATGATTATTTGAACCCTAACCCTAAAAAGAATGCCTCAATGTTAGCTTCTATATCATTGACTGATTGTGTGATTTGTTTGTTTTGTAGATGACCATGGATGAGAAGTATGTCAATAACATCTGGGATCTTCTGAAGAACGCCATCCAGGAGATTCAGAGGAAGAACAACAGTGGGCTTAGCTTCGAGGAGCTCTACAGGAACGCATACACCATGGTGCTGCACAAACACGGGGAGAAGCTCTACACAGGCCTAAAGGAGGTGGTCACAGAACATCTCATTAACAAAGTATGAGCTACTCTCTCACACTGGGATCTTGCTTTTAATACTCCGCTCCATGCAGTATAGGTAGATCTGATCTTAAAAGGACTTGATTAGGTAGTGGTCACACTAGGCTTTGAGAATGTGAAATTACTTCAGACCCGGTAACACTGCAAACCGTGCAGCTTTAACGTTTGTGTTCTCATTTAAAGGACTATTATGGATTCAATTGAAGTTAATATCAGTTGACAACATTTGTGGCATAATGTTCATTACCACAAAATGTTATTTTGACTCGTTCCTCGTTTGTAAAAAAACCCCAAAAAGAAGCAGAAAAAATTGTGCTTACATTAAGATACTTACATTGGAAGTGAATGGTGCGATAAACGTTATCGTTAAACGTTAAAATTAGGACTGTCGATTTAACACATTAATTCAGTGCAATTTTAATCATATTAAAAGTAAAACTAAAAAATTATTATCGCAGTTTGCCACTGGTTCTGACCCGAAATCAAATCGTCATGGCCCTGTTCAAGCTGGCAACCTGCATCAAGTAGTGACGGAAACTTTCGGTCTTATTATAAGAACCATCCATCAATGTGTATATGCCGTGTGCACCGCTATTAAAGAAAAAATGATGCGGTGTAATATCAGAGTCTACATATATGATACATTCCTGATATTCAAAAGGCTATTTTAAACAATCACCGTATCTAAGGCATTGCATTATGTCCTGCATATTTGTCCTGCAACTTAACTGAACTTGACTGTCATCGTTTTTGGCATAATGCTATTGACATTTTCTGAAGAAGCTCAATAAATGTGATCCGAGGTAAAGGGGGTTATTTAAAATATTTAAATGTTTTAAAATGTTCAAAAGCTCGTTTTCTGAAAGTGAACTCAGCATTGGACAAATAGTTCTGGTAGATTATGGTCTTGAAAAAAGTTCAGAGCATTCTGATAATGTAATTCAGCCGACTTTTTTTGTCTACAGAACAGAGTAAAGCTAATTTAAGTTTGTGTAATGACAAGGCAATTATATAGGTCTAAACATGTATATTTTTTCATTTGGTAATTCATTTTTTTAATGTAATGCTTTTTTCGTTTCGTAATTTATTTAATTTAATAAAGGGAATTTTGCTGACATTTTTTCCAAAAGTAAGCTAATCAATATTTTTGTAGAATTGGGCTATACGTTAATGTTCCAAAAAAGCACTCTGATACTTTTCTCCTAGTATTTTTTGTATTGTGGGCTTATTCCATGACTGCCGTCTATTATTTTGAATGGTGTGGAAAAGAAACTTTAATAAATAAATGGATGTCTACCACGATTAAGGTACTCAGATGGACAGTGGCCATTCATTTGTTCTCTGTGCACTTGTGGATGTGCATGATACGAGATATTTGTGTTGGCACTCATGGAAGTGTCATGTTTGCAGCATCAGATCTGTATGCCGTTAAGATCAATCCATAATCACGTACAATAAATTCAATCCATAATCACGTACAATACAATAAAGGTAGATGTATACCTTGTTGTCATGATTTACACAGGCTAACGATCGGGGTAAACTCTGTCATGTGACACTGCATTTTTGCAATGCCAATTTTCTCTCGTTTCCAAACCAGTTTTTTGTGACATTTGAAGTATCAACATAAAGTTTATGCGCTATTATAGTTAAAGGTAAAAATATTATGTCGGCATTTGTGAAATTTTAGCGATAATTTGCATTTCCGTCAGCTTTATTTTGATGCACTAAAACTTTTTCTGCAAAAAAATCCTTGGATGGAAACGTAGTTAATGTAATGCATGTAACCCTGTAATTCCAAAAAGCAATTTTAATCACACAAACCTAACCAAATCCCTGAGAACATGTGAAGGGCACTGACTCAAATCTTCACTGTGTAATATGACGGCTCGAGTTTGAATCTCTGGTACTGGCTAGAGCTGCACGATTCTGGATAAATTGAGAATCATGATTATTTTACTTAGAATAAAGTAAAAAATTCTGAAGAAAAATGCTTATTTCAGTGATTTACAAAACCTGGACATAAGGGTATTAAAGTAACATATCATTTACTAGAGGTTCTTTCAAAATGTTCTCTGCTTCAATCTATTACATTATACATACATTATATACCAAGGGTCTTCAACCTGGGGTCCACGACACTCAGTGTGTCCACGGTTGTACCACAGGGGGTCCGCAAATTGTTGTTGGATCCACCAATGGTACTTCTAATAATCACTTTCATGCTAGCAATAGCTAGAGTTAAGTGTATGAATTTCAATCCATCGACATGTTGAAGTTCCTCAGACCTGCATGCCAAATCCTCCCCTTTCTTTTTAATCCTTGCTCATATTTGCACATCTTGTGTATTTAGTTATGAACTGATTGGAACGCTAAACACTATTGAAGTGTGACTGAAACTGAGCTAGTCAGCACAAGTGCAGCATGGACAAGCCATTCATGTGCCCATGCACATCACAAGCCACTCAAAGCGCAACACACATCAGATTCAGCAGCGCTGCAGTAGAGGGCAGGGGTGGACTGGCCATGGGGATAACCGGGAATTTTCCAGATGGGCCGACCGCGAAACGGGGCCGAACAGCCCAAATGTAACATTTAGAAGAAATTTTCCCATCTGCTTGTATATTAATGGCTGTTTGTTTTAATGTCTCATCAAGACAGTGCAGATTTAATCCTATCTGTTTACACTGGTAATTAATTAAAAGATGTGTTTACATTAATATCACCTAAAGAGCGGTATTTTGATGAAAAACAGTGCAGGAGTGCTGTTTTTCATCACAACACACAAGTGCGTTGGCAGACACACGCATGTGAGCGTTTGAAAGCAGCTGGCTGTGATAAAACAGTGCATGGGTAGCGAATTTAGTCGGATCTTCGTAATGCTGTTATTTTTGTTGCATCGGTGGCTATTAAAATATTGAAATGAACAGAGATTATGTCACACTCCTAGCTAATCGTGGCTGTAACCTGCAGTTTATAAAGCTCTGTGCTGTGCTGGACAAATGCCTTTGGCCATTGCATGTTAGTTTATTCAGTGTCTCGTGCAGGAGCGCTGTGTTTTGTAGATGCCATATAAAGTATATCAACATTTAAAAACGTGTCTAGAAATGAATTTTGAATTTAAACTTGACCGCCTTACGAAAGCATGCCACTGAAACAGCTCTAGTACCGGCTGTGGTTAATAATGTCAGTTTTGGAGATGGTGGCAAGTCCATGGAAGCAGATGGTGGCAAGTGGCTTGTCCCTGTGGAGTTGTTTTTAAGGTGATGTCACTGTGCACACGTGTATGAAACGTCTGTGCTATTCCTGCAATAATTGCTTTTTTTTTGCTTTTTTTTGTTTTTTTTTGTTACTGGTCCTCAGGTACGAGAAGATGTGCTTCACTCGTTAAACAACAATTTCCTGCAGACATTAAATCAAGCGTGGAATGATCACCAAACGGCCATGGTCATGATTAGAGATATCTTAATGTACATGGTATGTTCTTCAATGTAACTTTTTGAGAAGTAAATATTATATACATTGAGTTATGTTGCATTACATTAGGAGCATTCACATTTGTATTGTTGGTTTTTGAGAGTTCAGGGAGGATGGTGTATAATGTGTATACTAAAATGAAGACATTACTATTGGGTGGCAACATTAAAAGTGTCAAATCTGGCTTTAGAGATTTCAGGGAGGGAAATGTGTAAATGTAAACAAAAATTAATACCAACATTTTAAGAACCATGCCTTCAAAACAAACAAAATAATGTTTCCAAGACCATTAAGATTTAATGAGACAATTGTTTCAAAATTGCAAATATATATATACACCTTACAAAAGGCATGTCATGATCTTTAAGGAGAAAGTAGATTTGGAAACTTTTATTAACCAATTGCAGCTTTGAGATGCTTTTGAGACAAGAATAATTTATCTTTTTTTTTTTATTGACATTTCTGGGGCTTGTCTAATAACAATTTATAATGAATAAAATGTACTCAATGTATCTCTCTTTTTCTCTCTCTGTAGGACCGTGTGTATGTTCAGCAAAATAATGTGGATAATGTCTATAATCTCGGCTTGATCATCTTCAGAGATCAGGTGGTGCGGTACGGCTGCATCAGGGACCACCTCAGACAAACTCTGCTGGACATGATTGCTCGAGAACGCAGGGGAGAGGTGGTCGACAGGTCTGCGGCCACGTCTGTCTGTCTTTTACAGTTTTACAATTTAAAACCTGTTAAAAGGGTCATGAAATTAGGAATTAAATTTTCCTTGATCTTTTCACATTTAAGAGTTCATTGTAGTATAAAACTTACTGTAAGTTTCAGAACTCAAAACTTCCTCCTCACTGCAAAAAGAGCATTTGTTGAAATAATTTGTTGTGATGTAACACAATGCATCTTGTAACAAATGCATCTGACAATCTCCACAACAACACATCAATAACTACTTTACCATGGATAAGGAGAGAGCTGGTCAGTCAAGAGCAGAGAGCCTGTTTTACAAATATATTATTGTTTTTTGTGCAATTTGTATTTAACTAATATTCTCTAAAGTCAATCTCAAGGAACATAAAATAATTTTAAAAAGCCATTTCATGACCCCTTTAATTAAATCAGCTACCAGCTCTGTCCATTAAAAACATTTTTTTATTGCAAATGCTTCACTTTTATTTTACAAGTACAAATGAACAGCAGTAGAGGAGTAGTGTATTTGATTGTGTGTTTTGTGGCAGGGGAGCCATCAGGAATGCCTGTCAGATGCTGATGGTTTTGGGGTTAGAAGGCCGCTCCGTATACGAGGAGGATTTTGAAATCCCATTCTTAGACATGTCTGCTGAGTTCTTCCAGGTGGGTTCTGTCAAGTCAATTAATTTTTTATTTGTATAGCCCTTTTTCAACTGTAACAATTGTAACAGAAGTATGTTGATATATACACCACCAGTCAAAAGTTTATGGTCACTTACCTATTCTTTATTATTATTATTATTTTTCACATTTAAGGATAATATTAAAGTCATCAAAACTATGGAAGAACAGAAATGGAAATATAGGAACTGTGTTTCCAAAATAAATCAAAACTGTGTTATATTTTAGCATCTTCAAAGTAGCCTTTGAGTAGAATTTGCAGAAACATACTCTTGAAATTTCTCAACCAACTTCTTGAGGTATCACCCTGGGATGCTTTTTAAACAGTACTGTAGGACTTCCCATCTGTGCTGTGCATTTATTGGCTGCTTTTCTTTATTATTCGATCCAAGTCAATGGATCAAATTTTTGCGAAGTTCTTGAATTTACGTTTTTAACCACAATGAAACCGCAATGCAAGCACCGTCTTGGCTGCACAAACCCCACACACAAATTTACCAGTTGTCAGGTCCCGTGTTGTGTGAAACTGCCTTGTGTAGTTTCTATTACATTGGATGGATAACCCGTCTTTTATGTTTTCGTCGTGCCAGCCACCTCGGTAGTCGATGTTATACAGTCGAGTCCAAACTTGAGTACCCCAACTCTACTAAAAGGACTAGAAGAGAAATGCAGCTGTGATCAGATGATAAGAGCAAGTAATTTGTAACTCCGATAAGTGCCATCTCTGTTCTATGATGGGTGGTCTAAGTTTTTTTTTTGTGCTTGTGTGTTTTGAGGACTGCAAAGCAATACAATTCAATTAACTTATTCTCAGCTGCAGGTTATGAGTGCAACATCTAAGGTCTCTCGCTTTCTGTATGTTCACGTCTGTGTAGATGGAGAGTCAGAAGTTTCTGGCAGAGAACAGCGCAAGCGTCTACATCAAAAAAGTAGAGGCTCGGATAAACGAAGAGATCGAGCGAGTGATGCACTGCCTGGATAAATCGACCGAGGAGCCCATCGTGAAGGTGGTGGAGAGAGAGCTCATCTCCAAACACATGAAGACCATCGTAGAGATGGAGAATTCGGGGCTGGTCCACATGCTGAAGAATGGCAAGACGGAGGGTGAGCAAATCTGTTCGAGCATTTTTTTTCAGGGATTTCAATAAATATTGGTGACTGAAACCAGATGCACTGTATGTGGAACTTGGTCCTTGGGTGTTCTGTGGCTAAAACGACAGCTTTTAACCTATAGGGGATTTATTTCCATAAAATTAACTGAAAATACATACAAAAATTCCCTCAAAGATATGAAAACATTTAGATATTTGATTCTAACAGAAGAGGGAGCTAACACTTCTGTTAATTGGCCAAGTAGTCAGCTTCCAGAAGCATGGCCACCAAACATTTATTTGATCCAATTAAAGGCCAATGGTTTAATAATGGTCTGCCAATTATATCAGACGCTATCCCTCCATGTCTTGTTTTCACACAATTTTTCTCTCTCCTCATTTTCAGACCTGGCGTGCATGTATAAGTTGTTTGGTCGGGTTCCGAACGGACTAAAGACGATGTGCGAGTGCATGAGCTGGTATTTAAGAGAACAAGGCAAAGCACTGGTGTCTGAGGAGGGAGAGGGCAAGAACCCTGTCGACTACATCCAGGTACCCTTAGATTTCACCAAACATAGCCACAGCTGATTAGAGCTTCTAGTTGTTGATGTTTAATTGTGAAGACAATACTTTAGTAAATCCCAAGCAAGAAAATTATCTGCTAAATCTTCAGGATTCGGACTAGTGACAATTTGTTAATATTAGGAACGTAAAATTTGTTGTGGGCATTAAAATGTTTTATTTTTTTAATATTGTTTTCATTTGAACCACTCAGGGTTTGCTGGACTTGAAGTCGCGTTTCGATCGGTTCCTGCAGGAATCCTTCAACAACGACAGGCTCTTCAAACAGACAATCGCCGGAGACTTTGAGTATTTCCTCAACCTCAACTCCAGATCGCCCGAGTACCTCTCACTTTTTATTGATGACAAACTCAAGAAAGGGGTAAAAGGGGTAAAAGACCACTAATAGACCATCTTCAGCTCTAAATAATAAAATCTGGTCCCTGCTTTAAAGTATCAGTCTTAAAAGACTAGGCAAAATAATTTTTGTGCTTCATGATTATCTGTTTTTGGTTGCCTTCCCTTCTTTGGAAAAAATGATGGACTTTATTCCCCTTAAATTTTGCTAGGCAGATCGTTCAAAATTAAAATAGACAGAATGGTATACTCTATGCAGATATAATGAAATGAACCAAAACACACAAATAGATTTCCCTGCCCTCTACTTTTGTAGCTGACGGAACAAGAGGTGGAGTCTATCCTGGATAAAGCCATGGTGCTATTCCGGTTCATGCAGGAGAAAGACGTGTTTGAGCGTTACTACAAACAGCATCTGGCTAGAAGACTCCTCACCAACAAGAGCGTCTCAGATGACTCGGAGAAAAACATGATCTCCAAACTAAAGGTGGACATCACATCCTGAACTACTCTCTCACTTCATTCCTCTTCATGTCTAATGTGACAGATACTCACACTCTCTCTCTCTCTCTCTCTCTCTCTCTCTCTCTCTCTCTCTCTCTCTCAGACGGAATGTGGTTGTCAGTTCACATCTAAATTAGAGGGTATGTTTAGAGACATGAGCATCTCTAATACCACTATGGACGAGTTCCGCAATCATCTGCAGACCTCACAGGTACACAAACACACACTTATGCTTGTGAAAACCTCCTAAAGACTTTGATTTTTGTCTTAAGGACATATTTACATTAACCCTGATTTTTGGGCACAACAACTGAAACTCATTCACAGTAAACATGATGCAAATGTTCTCGACATGCGGACAGTCCTTGTCTGCCGTTGACTGTATGAAAAGAGCATCACAAAGCAGTTGTAGTGTGCATACATCGAA
Organism: Moxostoma hubbsi; assembly: GCA_032164185.1. NCBI lineage: Eukaryota > Metazoa > Chordata > Actinopteri > Cypriniformes > Catostomidae > Moxostoma > Moxostoma hubbsi. The sequence continues at coordinate 2,342,011 of JAVLUX010000005.1, read as the reverse complement.
CGCATTCGTATTCACTTGCAGTCGCCTATACTTTAAAAGGCTGAGTGCTCGACCATGTGCCAGATGAGCCAGAATGTGGAAAAAAGAACTATACCTGAGCCTTTAGTGTTGAGTTAATGTGTGTGGTTGATTTTCCTCATGTTGCAGGTGTCTCTCTGTGGTGTTGATCTCACAGTGAGAGTTCTGACCACAGGTTATTGGCCCACGCAGTCGGCCACGCCCAAATGCAACATCCCGCCCTCTCCCCGCCATGCCTTTGAAGTCTTCAGAAGGTACGACTCAAAATCCATTAATTATAATCAAGCAAATGGATGGGTGATAAAACCAAAATTCAGTAACACTTTAAAATAAGGATGCATTTGTTAACATTAGCTAGCGACATTAGTGAACATGAACTAAAAATGAGCAGTAATTATAATTTACGTCACTTATTAATCTTGGTTTACGTTAATAGCAACATATACTAATAGTTTTTTTTAAAAAAACGTTATATTTGCCAACATTAGTTAAATTATGAACTAACATAAATTAACAGTGAACAATTAGGTTTTGTTCAGGAGGAGAAAGATACTAGGAATTTATTTTGATATTTTCTTTATGTTGCTACTTTTTGGTTCAATGTAGTGAAATGGCTCGCTGCATTTGATATTAAATTCCCATTGAATCAGTGTATGATAATTTGGAGTGATTATACTCAAAGAAATTTATTGAATTCCAATATTATTTTGTATGGAAAAGTATCGATCATCTGCAACACCTACCTAATATTGTGTAGGTCCCCCTCTTGCCACCAAAACAGTGTCAACCAGCTTCTCAGAGTAGCATTCTGAGATGATATTCTTCTCAACACAATTGTACCGAGTGTGTATCTGAGTTACCGTAGACTTTATCAGATCAAACCAGTCTGGCCATTTTCTGTTGACCTCTCTCATCAACAAGGCATTTTTGTCCACAGAACTGTCGCTCACTGGATGTTTTTGACACCATTCAGAGTAAATTCTAGAGACTGTTGTGTGTGAAAATCCCAGAAGATCGCAGTTACAGAAATACTCAAACAAGCCGATCTGGCACCAACAATCATTCATGCGATAATCTAATCAGCCAATCATGTGGCAGCAGTGCAGTGCATAAAATCATGCAGATATGGATCAGGGGCTTCAGTTTATGTTCACATCAACCATCAGAATGGGGAAAAAATGTGATCTCAGTGATTTGGAACGTGGCATTATTGTTGGTGCCAGATGTACTGGTTTGAGTATTTCTGTATTCAACAGAGAATGGCCAGACAGAAAATCAGATAACCGCTCTGTACAATTGTGGTGAGGGGTTGGTGACCTTTTGTCGGCAGGAGTGGGACCTACAAAATAGTAGGCAATTGGTTTTAACATTGTGGCTGATCAGTGTATATTTTCAAAACTATTCATAATAAAGATTTAAGTCTACTTGCATTTAAATGTAAATTTGAAGTACTATTATTATTGATTTTATATATATATATATATGTGTGTATATAAACAATGACCAAAGTAGCCTAATAATGTTTGTTAGATGTGTGTCAGATGTTTTTATTTGTTGCTTGATTTCACACGAGTTCAACTCTATGCAGGTTTTATTTGGCTAAGCACAGTGGAAGGCAGCTCACACTCCAGCACCACATGGGATCTGCAGACCTCAACGCCACCTTCTACGGCCCAATTAAGAAGGTACAGACACCTGCACATTTACTGCTGGAAACTAGAGAACACCTGTGTCCATAGGAGGCACGCTGTGATAATGTGTCTAGTGATAGATCTCTTCTTTTTTTAATCATCTTTAATTTTGAGTTTTTGCCAAACTAGCCTTGACCATGACAAGAGGTGCACAGAACATTTTGTGTCACTTGATTTCTAGTGACAACTAAGTAAATGATTGACCGTAATTTTGTCGATTCACGCAGTAATAAAACACTTGTTGCTGTACGTGTGCAACTTAAAAAAATAAGTTGAGCTTAATTGACTCTTAAATCTCTCACACACTGTAGGAGGATGGGTCAGATGTGGGTGTGGGCGGGGCTTTGCTAACAGGCTCAAACACACGGAAGCACATTCTTCAGGTGTCCACTTTCCAGATGACTATCCTCATGCTCTTCAACAACAGAGATAAGTTCACCTTTGAGGTACAGCTCCCCACCCACCTGTTCAGAAGCCTTCAGACTGCAGTGTTCAGTTATTTTCTCATATCAATTTTGTTGACCTTTGACCCTTCAGGAGATCCAGCAGGAGACTGATATCCCTGAGCGTGAATTGGTCCGGGCTCTGCAGTCTCTCGCCTGCGGGAAACCCACCCAGAGAGTTCTCACGAAAGAGCCCAAGAGTAAAGAGATAGAAAATGGCCATGTGTTTACAGTCAATGACCAGTTTACCTCGAAACTGCACAGAGTCAAAATACAAACAGGTAACATGCTAAATGCAACAGCCATAAGGTGGTGCTGTTGAGTCGGAATGTAGGAACCCGTGGAGGAGTGACTGAATTTGCTTTAGAGATGACTGGTGATAAAAAAAGTTTATTATTCATGCGTATACACAGATATTTATTGCATTTCTTTTTTTTTTAACCATATTAATGAGGTTCACCTTTTATGATCATACTGAATCATGTGAGGGTTGATGCGCAATCAACTTGTCATTCTTGAAAAAAATAGAACTCAAAGTATATTTTGTAATGTTGTCTGCATTTTTCCTGCCAAATTTTTCAGTTGAAATTTTATTATGTGAGAAGAGACCACAGGACAATACAAGAGACTACAGCTATGTAGGAAATCAGTTGAATGGGACAACAGTCAATTATGCAGTTTAGCAATCATTATACATACAGTATTTGACTGCAGAATGTCGCACTTGATCAGTATCAAGTATTTTAAAGGGCTGTTTAATAAGCTGAGAAATTGTACCTGTATTTTTCTGTCTCAAGTGAATGATCTCATGGAATTTTAAATTCATAAACTTAACAAATGTGTCTGTCTCTTACAGTTGCTGCTAAACAAGGTGAGTCAGACCCAGAGCGAAAAGAGACACGGCAGAAAGTGGACGACGACAGGAAGCATGAAATCGAGGCTGCCATTGTACGCATTATGAAGTCACGGAAAAAGATGCAGCACAACGTACTGGTAGCAGAGGTGAGTGTGCTTTTCTTGGACATTTATCATTCCTGTGAATTCTTTAAAACAATGACGGTGCGTATCTGCTCATTTCTAATTATTTCATTGGTTGTCTCCTGTCAGGTGACCCAACAGCTGAGGGCACGGTTCCTGCCGAGCCCTGTGGTAATTAAAAAACGCATTGAAGGACTTATAGAAAGAGAATATTTGGCTCGGACGCCAGAGGATCGTAAAGTCTACACATACGTTGCGTAGTGGATCAAGGAACAAGGAGACGAATGTAAGAAAAGGAAAAATAAAAGATTCAGGACTGCTGATTGCATGGACTGGGAAGTTCCTTTTTAAAAAACAAAAAAAAAAGAACTCTGGGTAGCGGACATTATTATTAAAAGCAAACCAAGAAATCATAAACCATACAATCTGAAAATAATCAGGAAATAAAATGAATCCATTATGTGTTGTAGAGTATTTTTAATTAGACCACTCCCACTCTTATGAGAATCTCTGCTATGAATGGATCCAGCTTCAATCTCTTCACCGTTTTACCCTCATAGAGATCAATGGAAAAGAATCCCTTGGGAAAATGTGAATGCACTGCACATTGTTGTTGTTTTTTTCTTTTTCAATACTCAAGGCAGATTTATTAAAAACCCTAACAAAACCGTAAAAACATGGCTACAGAATTAAGACAAAAAAAATTTAAATAAAAAAATGTTGATATATTGAGCCTTTTGCCACTTTTTTGATGCAATCATTGTTGCCTTGGTGAAGTCAAGGCATGGAGGCTGAACATGTCAACGTAATTTCATTCTTGGTTTATTAAACAAATACAAACGTTTCGCACTGTCCCAGGTGGATGTGGCGTTCTGACTCCAGAGTAATATGAAATGAAATAACTGAGAATTAGAGGGTACATCACTATCTTCAATTTCCTGCTATTAAATGTCTTAAATGCAATTACTGTCAGGCTTGAATTATGTGTGGGTCTGGCCCAAACACAATTGGATTGTTTTTAAAATGGGTAAAGCTGAAGAGGGGCACATCTACACTGCAGATCCTAGGTTAGAAGGTTTTATAATGAGAGTCAGTGAACATCAACTCACTGGTGAAATAAAGGTTAGGTAAAAAAAATAAAATAATTATATGTCGAGTCAATTTTATTTGTGTAGCTTCTTTCACAACACAAATCGTTTCACAGCAGCTTTACAGAAGATCAGGCATTAACAGATGATAAAACTGTAATGTCTATAATGTCAATGAATCATCATTGTGTACTTTAGATAAAATATGATTATTAATCGTGTTTAAAAATAAGTAATTAAATAACCATTGTATTAATAACCCCAGTGAGCAAGCTGAAAGCGACTGTGGCAAGGAACGCAAAACTCCATAAGATGATTGTTAATGGAGAAAAATAACCTTGGGAGAAACCAGACTCACTGTGGGGGCCAGTTCCCCTCTGGCTAACATTATGAATATAATGTAAATATTACTTATGTATAGTTAAAGTCATTGTTTAAAATTATTAAACTAAGTAAGTGTTAAGGGTCAGTGTTTAAATATAAATTTTGTTTGAACTGTAAGACTAATGGCCAATGTCTTTGAAGTCCATCCTGTATTAACTGCAGAAGTTCACATTGATGCAATTGTCCTTGTTAATTGGCTGATGAAGGCTTTTGTTGGCAATTGTTAGTCTATTTATTCCATTTCAAGATCGTAGTCCATCAATAGACCGAGGTGATGCAGGCAGAGATCAGGGAATTAAAACGCAGTTCAACCTGGCCGGTAATTTCGGTGAAGTTCGGTGTGGTCCATCCTAAATCCAAGGTTCAGACAATGGCATATGAAGTATCCCATGTCTTATGGTTGGAGTTGGCATCAGTTCATCCTCTGAAGTCCATCATATTAGACTGAAGTGATGTTTGGCTGGCACCGGCTGCATTTAGTCATCATCATTCAGCGACATGTAGCAGTGGAGTTCAACACGAAGCATGAATGGTGCTGGATCCCGCCGGTTCTGGTGACCTCAGGATAGGAGTCCCGAGGTTGAGACGGGGAAACAATTAAAATAATATTAGCATAGATGCCATTCAATTTATTGCAGAGTTATAAATCATGCTCAATGTTTCTGGTTTCTGGTTCCAGCAGACCCAACTAAAGCAGCCTAATTGTGGGTTGAAGGATAAATTAGGTGTATTCCTGGCTAAATAGATGAGTCTTTAGTCTAGACTTAAACTGAGAGAGTGTGTCTGCATCTCGAACAGTGTTAGGGAGACTATTCCATAGTTTAGGAGCCAAAAATGAAAAGGATATTCCTCCTTTTGTGGATTTTGGTATTCTAGGAACTATTAACAGGCCAGAATTTTGCGATCGTGATGGAATATAGCGTGGTAGAAGGTCACTTGAGTACAGTGGAGCTAGACCATTCAAAGCTTTGTATGTAGTTAACAGAATTTTAAAATTAATATGAAATTTAACAGGTAGCCAATGTAACGATGGTAAAATTGGGCTAATATGATCATATTTCTTGGTTCTCGTCAGTACTCTGGCTGCTGCATTTTGAACCAATTGAAGTTTATTTATTGATATTGCTGGACGTCCTCCCAGTAATGCATTACAATAATCTAGTCTTGAGGTCATGAACGCATTTAGTTTTGTGCCTTAATTTAGCAATATTTCTTAGGTGGAAGAATGCTGTTCTACAAACATTGGTAATTTGATTTTCAAAGGACAGATTGGTATCAAATATAACACGTATGTTCTTTCCTGTTGAAGATGATGTAACCGTACATCCATCGAGAGTCAAATTATATTGTAGTGGCTTATTATTGGAGTTTTTTGGTCCAATAATTAGTACCTCTGTTCTGTCAGAATTGAGTAGAAGAAAATTTCTGGCCATTCAATCTTTTATTTCATTGATACACTCTGCTAATTTCGAGAATTGTGAAATCTCATCAGGTTTTGAAGAAATATAAAGTTGTGTATCATTGGCATAACAGTGGAAACTTATTCCATGATTCCTGATAATATCTCCCAGGGGAAGCATATATAAGGAGAAAAGCAGTGGCCCTAAAACTGATCCCTGTGGCTCTCCATATTTTACTTTTGTTTGGTTTGACAATTTCTCATTTACATAGACAAAGTGGTAGCGGTCTGCTAAATATGACCTAAACCATGCTAATACAACTCCACAAATGCCAACATAATTCTCTAGCCTATTCAAGAGAATGTCGGGATCTATAGTGTTGAATGTAGCAGTAAGATCTAAAAGCACTAGAAGAGAAATGCAGCTGCGATCAGATGATGAGAGCAAGTCATTTGTAACTCTGATAAGTGCAGTCTCATAGCACATAAGTGCATATATATATATATATATATATATACTGTATATACATATATATATATATATACTGTATATACACCTAAGCCACAACATTAAAACCACCTGCCTAATATCGTGTAGTTCCCCCTTGTGCCGCAAAAACAGCTCTGACCCATCAAGTTATGGACTCTGCAAGATCTCTGATGGTGTCATGAGGTATCTGGCACCAAGACGTTAAGATCCTTTAACGCCTGTAAGTTGCGAGGTGGGGCCCTCATGGGTCGGACTTGTTGGTCCAGCACATCCCATAGATGCTCAATTGGATTGAGATCTGGGTATTTGGAGACCAAGTCAACACCTTGAACTCTTTGTCATGTTCCTCAAACCATTCCTGAACAATTTTTGCAGTGTGGAAGGGCGCATTTTCCTGCTGAAAGAGGCCACTGCCATCAGGGAATACCGTTGCCATGAAGGGATGTACGTAGTCTGCAACAATCTTTAGGAAGTTGGTACTTGTCAAAGTAACTTCTACATGAATACCAGGACCCAAGGTTTCCCTCGCATCACACTTCCTCCGCTGGCCTGCCTTCCCATTATGCATCCTACTGCCATCTCTTCCCCAGGTTAACTATACACACGCACCTGGCCGTCCACTTGATCTAAAAGAAAAGGTGCTTCATCAGACCAGGCCACCTTCTTCTTTTGCTCCATGGTCCAGTTCTGACACTCATGTGCCCATTGTAGGCAGTGGACAGGGGTCAGCATGGGCACTCTGACTGGTCTGTGGCTATGCAGCCCCATACACAGCAAGCTACGATGTACTGTGTGTTCTGACACCATTCTAAGATGGCCAGCATTAAGTTTTTCAGCAATTTGTGCTTTAGTAGCTCTTCTGTGGGATCGAACCAGACGGGCTACCTTTCACTCCCCATGCATATCAATGAGCCTTGGACGTCCATGATCCTGTTGCCGGATCACCAGTTGTCCTTCCTTGGACCACTTTTGGAAGGTACTAACCACTGCATACCAGGAACACACCACAATACCTGCCGTTATGGAGATACTCTGACCCAGTCATCTAGCCATCACAATGTGGCCCTTGTCAAAGTTGCTCAAATCCTCGTGGTGGTGTAGACATTCGCCTCAATCCGGGTCGCAGAGGATGAATCTCTGTTGCATCGCATCTGAGACCGCCAATCCATGCATCTTATCACGTGGCTTATTGAGCACGTTACCATGTAGATGTTGCGTGTGGAGGCTTCATGCTATTCCCCGTGGCATCAACGCACAACTCGCCACGTGCCCCACTGAGAGCGAGAACCACATTATGGGGGGGGGTGAGAACCATGAGGAGGTTACCCCATGTGATTCTGCCCTCCCTAGCAACTGGGCCAATTTTGTTGCTTGGGTGCCCAGGCTGGAGTCACTCAGCATGCCCTGGATCCGGACTCGCGACTCCAGAGGTGGTAGTCAACGTCTTTACTCGCTGAGATACCCAGGCCCCCAATTTATTTATTTTTTTATATATTTTTTTTTTATATATATATATATATATATATAAATTTGAAAAGTTATCAAAATCTGGTTTTTGTTTTGTCATTATGGGGTGTGGAGTGTAGATTAATGTGAATAAATTATTTTAGCATAAGGCTACAACATAACAAAATATGAAAAAAATGTAGGGGTCTGAATACTTTCTGAATGCACTGTGTGTGTGTGTTTATAGATAGATAAATACACACACTCTGGCGGCCAAAATTTTGGAATAATGTACAGATTTTGCTGTTTCAGAAGGGAATTAGTACTTTAATTCACCAAAGTGGCATTCAACTTTATCATAAAGTATAATCAGGACATTACTGATGTAAAAAAACAGCACCATCACTATTTGAAAAACGTAATTTTTTATCAAATCTATACAAGCCCCATTTTCAGCAACCATCACTCCAACACTTTATCCTTGAGTAATCATGCTAACTTGCAAATTTGGTACTAGAAATCACTTGTCATTATATCAAACACAGTTGAAAACTATTTGGTTTGTTAAATGAAGCTTAACATTGTCTTTGTTTTTGACTTGCCACAGTATGCAATAGACTTGCATGTCTTAAGGTCAATATTAGGTCAAAAATGGCAAAAAAAAGAAACCGTTTTTCTAGAAACTCCAGACATTTTTTTTGAACAATGAAGGCTATACAGTGCTTGAAATTGCCAAAAAACTGACGGTTTCATTCAAAGGTGTACACTACAGTCTTCAAAGACAAAGGACAACTGTCTCTAACAAGGACAGGAAGAGATGTTAAAGGTCAGATGTTCAACTAAACAAGAGGATATGTACATCAGAGTCTCTAGTTTGAGAAATAGATGCCTCACATGTCCTCCGCTGACAGCTTCATTGAATACCCGCTCAACACCAGTTTCATGTACAACAGTAAAGAGAAGACTCAGGGGTGCAGGCCTTATGGGAAGAATTGCAAAGAAAAAGCCACTTTTGAAACAGAAAAACAAAAAGAAAAGGTTTGAGTGGGCAAAGAAACACAGACATTGGACAACAGATAATTGGAAAAGAGTGTTATGGATCTTAACCCCATTGAGGTTTTGTGGGATCAGCTAGACTGTAAGGTGTGTGAGAAGTGCTCGACAAGACAGCCACATCTATGTCAAGTGCAACAGGAAGTGTGGGGTGTAATGCCACCTGAGTATCTGGACAAACTGACAGGTAGAATGTCAAGGATCTGCAAAGCTTTCATTGCTGCACATGGAGGATTTTTTGATGAGAACCCTTTAAAGTAGTTTAAGAAGTTCTGAAGTTTGTGTTGTGCAACAAAACGCAGAGCTGTCATTATTTCATATTAGAATTATTTTTCACACAGTTAAATTTAAAGTGATGGAGGCTATCCATTAAGCTAAATGATTGTGATAGTTAATTAATTCATATTTGAGCAGCATAAGTGTGACTACACACCCGAGTATGAAAACATGTCGCCACAGGAGTGAACAGTACATGAGGGTGAACTTTAATCACACAGGCTTTGATCCACATGGGTGTTCTTAGGACTTACAGAGAGAAATGACTCTTACACACACACATTATCACTATGAACCTGCTTTCAGCATAATGCAACAGCATCTGCAGCCCATTATTAAAAACACTGTTACTGTACCATTCAGATGAGATGAACCAGAGGATATGCATATCACAGGATATCACATGCAAAGCTTGTTTTGGCACACTTGATGATAATTTATTTTGATGATGTGACCATCATAATGGGTCATACTGTGAGCGTGATGCAGGAAATTAAGGATTTATATCAGTTTCATCCTGGCACAGAGACTGCTACTTGTGGAAATGATGATGTACAGTCATCGCAGGTGGATGCTAGTTATTATCAATTTAAAAAACATCATGTTTTTAAGAGCAATACTACAAGAGCTTGTTTGTAATTTTGTGTGGATTTCTTAATTTTTACATACAAGTGTATCCAGAGGGTTACAATCAAAAGACCTAACATAGGTTATATCACCTCCTGTTACTCTACAGGAAGTTGCCTGTGTGAAAATGACTGGCTAGGGAAGAAACACTTTTTTTATTATTATTATTTTTGATCATTTTGCCTTTATGGGACAGCCCAGTGGAAAATGACAGGAAATTAAGTTGAATGGAATCAGGAAATTATTCCTGCTTCCCTTCTGAGAGCCTAATGGTTTAATGTGTCATACATGTGGGCAAACCACTACACCACAGCTCCACCCAACTCATTATTTATGCTGTAAAGGTTTTACTCTGTATGTTTTTTCCAGGTACATGGTTAAGCACCTTAAAGGGTTAGTTCACCCATAAATTCAATTCATAATTTACTCACCCTCATACTATCCCAGATGTGTATGAGTTTCTTTCTTCTGCAGAACACAAATGAAGATTTTTAGAAGAATAATAGCTCTGTAGGTCCATACAATGCAAGTGAATGTTGACCAAAACCTTGATGTTCTTTAAAGGACAAAAAGGTAGCATAAAAGTAATCCATACCACTCCAGTAGTTTAATCAATGTCTTCTGAAGTGATGTAATTGGTTTTGGGTGAAATCAGATGAAAATATAACACTTTTTTCACTAAAAATCTTGACAGCAGTCTCTTGGCAATCATGATTTCAAGCACGATTACACTTCTTAGCACCATCTAGTGCTCTGCACATGCGTCAAGCACTAGGAAATGTTATCAAGCTTGTAATCATGATTGTGCCTAGAGACTGCAATGGCAGAAAAAATGAGTTACATTTTGGTTTGTTCTCACCCAAAACTTATTAGATCGCTTCAGATTAAATTGACTAAACCACTGGAGTCTTATGGATTACTTTTATGCTGCCTTAATGTGCATTTTGGAGCCTCAAAGTTTTGGTCACCATTCACTTGCATTGTATGAACCTACAGAGCTGAGAAATTCAAAAAATCTTCAATTGTGTTCTGCTGAAGTAAGAAAGTCATACACATTTGGGATGGTGTGAGGGTGAGTAAATGAAGAGAGAATTTCATTTTTAAAATATCCCTTCATATACATATGTGGCCAGACTATCCCTTCAAACCCTCGTGTTTTACAGTTGTTTCAGAGAATTAGAAAACTTTGAGAACACTACAATAAGGATTCATCTGTTGGCATGAACAGAAAATTGACAATACTTTTACAGCATTTATTAATATTGGTTCATGTTTATTTCAGCATATACTAATACATTTTTAAAATTAAAAGTTTTTTAACTTCGTTTAATTCAAATAACATGAATTAATGAATAATGAACAATAGTATTTTTATAAACTAACATTAGAATTAAACTAACCATATTATTAAATGCTGTTAAAAATGTAGTTTGTTTGTTCTTAATACCTACTACATTGATACATAACTATTAAATAATGTTAACGAATTGAACCTTATTGTAAAGTGCTTTCACATGGTGGCTGTAAAGCTCTACGTCACATAACATGAGAGAGTTATAATTTATTTATAAAAGGGCTAGTTCACCCAAAAATTCTGACATAATTTATCATCTTCATGTTGTTCCGAAACTGTATGACTTTCTTCCGTGCTACACGAAGGAGGCAGAATGTTAGGCAATTCACCTAAAGTCACCATTAATTTTCATTGAATGGAAGAAAGATGCTATGAAAGTGTCTGAGACTAAAATTATGCCAAACATTTCTTTTTGTGTTCCACAGAAGAAAAAAGTGGTGCGAGTTTGAAACATGAGGGTGAGTAAATGATGACAGAATTTTAATTTGTGGATGAACTATCCCTTTAATACTTTAAATATCTTAATGTTTTCTCCAACTGTACAGCACATTCCAACGTATTAATCAGTGTCAGTATGAATGCCTCTTTAGACGTGTCCTCACTCTGATGGTTTGACAGCCATGGCCAAAGTCTCCAAGCAGCCCATACACACATTGACTTTTTTTGAGAGCCGTGCGTCCATGCTAGAGGCAAATGAACGGGAACTATTTTTAATTTAACATAAAATAATTTATATATTTTAAATATATGATATATATATATATATATATATATATATAATTTTATATCAAAAAATTTATATGTACCTAAATGTTTAAATAGAAATAAATCAAACAAACATAGGCCTAGTTCAAGTCCCAAATAAAGTCTAACAGAAACGGTATCACATATTTTGCTTGCTTCTTTAGCTGAACTAAAACTGTTTTCCTCAGGTTAGTCCACATAATTAGCATTTTTGTTATTGGTAAGTACCAAGGACCCATATAAACAAAAAATAAAATAAAATGATAAAACACTTCACCTACATACTTTACTTTTAATTGACCATGGAAACAAATAATATGAGTATTTCAGATTCAATACAAGGTAAGCTCAATCAACAGAATATAATATTGGAATAATATTGATTACCACAGAAATTCATTTTGACTCGTCCCTCTTCTTTAAAAAAAGCAAAAATCTGGGTTACAGTGAGGCACTTACAATGGAAGTAAATGGGAGCCAATTTGAACAAAATACTCACTTTTTCAAAGGTATAGCTGCAAGACATAAACAATATCCGTGTTAACATGATTTTAGTGTGATAAAATCACTTACTAACCTTTTCGTGTAAAGTTAAAGCCAATTTTACAACTGTGTTGCCATGACAATGTAAAGCCAACAAACTCTAAAACATTAGAGGTGCATTATGTAACATTTTTCATGTAATATTCGCTTTTTGTTTGCCAATGTGTGAACGGCTTGTAACGCAACTTAAAAAAATGAGCCCTTCCCAGACTTCCTAGGTTGCCTATTAAAGCCTGTAGACTGATTTCCATGTGAAGGGAGCGGGTCGGTTTTGCCGGGAAAATCCAAAGGATGTGACGCTTATGTGCACTCGCGAGAGCGTTGCCTCAGTGCGTCTCTTAGACAGCGACAACAAACTGCAACATTAGGTAATGTTATATTAGAGATGGAATCCAGCAAACATCCGGCACAACACCAACTTCTACACAAACAACAAGTAAGACAAAAAAAAATGTATCTACTGAATCCCATCTGGCTAAGCGGAAACATGATCGAGTGAAAACTAGAGTGAACATATGTAGTGTGTGCGCGTGATCACGAGCAACAGGCAGCTGCTGCAGTTCACTTAACAGCCACAAGTGTCATTAATAACAAAGGTTTCTGAATCTTACATACTGCACTTTTACATTACTGTAAAAATGTCAATTTAAACAACTTTAAAACTCAAATAATACACGAGTTTCAACCGTAGAATCAATGTGCTTTTATAAAATTGTAAGCCTCAAGTTTATGCCTATAAACCCTCTAAAATTGGCCCCATTAACTTCCATTGTAAGTGCCTCCATGTAACATAGATTTCTGCTTTTTTAAAGGAAGGATGAATTGAAATACATTTTTATGCCACAAATGCTGTTGATTGAGCTTAACTTGTATTGAACCCAGAGCATTCCTTTAACTGAAATAATGTAAATAAACAAATTCATTAAGCCAAATGGAGTCATAGTCACAACGATAAATCAAATGAAACGTTTAAAGTCGTTGTAATTTTTGCTGAATGACTTGCGACAATACCTGGTATGTCAGCCCACCTGCGGTCCATCACAGAAAAATGAATTTTGGGAATGGCTTTTGCCCAAATTTCTGTCATGACAACCTGCTGCCTCTGTGGAGAAAGCAGACACTAATCAGAGTGCACATAACGAGTGTTTAGTAAAAGGTCAGCATCAGAGATTATTTAATGGAGACACTACTGTTGGTACTCTTGTGTCACTTGTTGCTTGGCAACAGCTGAGAGACTGGTAAACCCCGCTTGGCTCAGTTTAATAAAAACTGTTGATGACTTTTTGTCCCTTTTAATGAATTAAACATCCTTCATCCATAATCTTTTTCATCAATCTTTTTTTGAAAATGAATTTGATTAGAAAGTCTGACAACACTTACAAAATGCAATGTGGCAGCACTGTGATTCAGTGTTATATACCATTGACATGGTACTTTGATATATACCTTAGTGCTGTTTCATTACCAAATTCATATACCATAGCACTAAATTATACTGTGAGGTACTTCAAAGAATGCCATGGTATTATTATAATGGTAATGTCCAAAAATCATGGGATCACCATTGATTTCCCATGGTATATTTTTCTGTGATATTTCCATGGTACTTTTCTGTAAGATGATGTCATGTATTAAATGAAACCAATTAAAGAAATATTCCAGGTTCAATAAAAGTTAAGCTCAATTGACAGCATTTGTTGCATAATATTAATTACCACAAAATGAATCTGAACTTGAGTTACAGAGAGGCAAAAACAATAGAAGTGAATGAGGTTAATTGGTATACGTTATTATACTCACAGTTTCAAAAGTATAGCCACAAGATGAATTGTGATGTTTTTCACAATTCCTGACATTTAAGCATAGTTAGGATCAGTACTTTTTTTAATAATGTGAAATGTCAGAATAATAGTAGAGAGAATTATTTATTTCAGCTTTTATATTATATTATATAATATTTGAATTATTTATTTCATCACATTTCCAGTGGGTCAGAAGTTTACATACACTTTGTTAGTATTTGGTAGCATTGCCTTTAAATTGTTTAACTTGGGTCAAATGTTTTGGGTAGTCTTCCACAAGCTTCTCACAATAAGTTGCTAAAATTTTGGCCCATTCGTCCAGACAGAACTGCTGTAACTGAGCCAGGTTTGTAGACCTCCTTGCTCACACATGCTTTTCAGTTCAGATTGAGGTCAGGACTTTGTGATGGCCACTCTAATACCTTGACTTTGTTGTCCTTAAGCCATTTTGCCACAACTTTGGAGGTATGCTTGGGGTCATTGTCCATTTGGAAGACTTCCTGGCTGATGTCTTGAGATTGTTGCTTCAATATATTCACATAATTTTCCTTCCTCATGATGCCATCTATTTTGTGAAGTGCACAAGTCCCTCCTGCAGCAAAGCACCCCCACAACATGATGCTGCCACCCCCATTGCTTCAAGGTTGGGATGGTGTTCTTTGGCTTGCAAGCCTCATCCTTTTTCCTCCAAACATAATGATTACATTTACATTACATTTATTCATTTGGCAGATGCTTTTATCCAAAGCGACTTACAAAAGAGGAAAAAAATAAGCAAATCATCTTAGGGAGACAGTGGTACGAAAAGTGCCATATTACAAAGTTTCACTATCATCAGAATAGTATACAAAACAGATTTAAGTGCAACAAGAATTATTAATATTTTTTTAAGTTACTTGTTAAGTGCTCTTTTGAAAAGATGTGTTTTTAGTGAGTGAGGATGGAGTGGGGAAGGTCATTCCACCAACATGGTATGATGAAACTGAATGTCCGGGAAAGTGTTTTGGTGCCTCTTTGTTTTGGTACGACAAGGCAACGTTCCTTAGCCGACTGCAGGCTTCTGGTGGGAACGTAGCTCTGCAGAAATTATTTTAGGTATGCTGGAGCAGACCCAATGACTGTTTTGTATGAAATCATCAGGGCCTTGAATTTAATACGTGCATGAACCGATGGCCAGTGGAGAGAGACAAAGAGTGGTGTAACGTGCTCTCTTTGGTTCATTAAAGACCAGACGTGCTGCTGCATTCTGGATCATTTGCAGAGGTCTAATAGCACATGCAGGAAGGCCTGCAATAGTTAGTCTAGCTAGTCTAGTTATGACAAGTGACTGAAAAAGCAGTTGTGTGTCATGTACAGAGAGGAAAGGTCTTATCTTCCTGATATTGTAGAGTGTAAAGTGGTCTGTGGTCTGTGAAATTTAGCTTGTTATCGATGGTTACACCTAGATTTCTGACCGTTTTGGAAGGCGACACTGTAGTTGGACCCAGCTGCACAGTGATGTTGTGTTCAACATCAGGGTTGGCTGGAAAGACAAGGAGTTCAGTCTTGGCTGGGTTGAGTTGTAGGTGGTGTTCCTTCATCCAGGCTGAGATGTCTGCCAGACAGGCAGCGATTTGAGCGGTCACTGTGGTGTCGTTGGGCTAGAAAGACAAGTAGGGTTGCATGTCATCGGCGTAGCAGTGGTAAGAGAAACCATGCGACTGGATGATGGGTCCTAGTGACGTTGTGTATATGGAGAAAAGAAGTGGCCCAATGATGGTCATTATGGCCAAACAGTAAGATTGTTGTTTCATCAGACCAGAGGAAATTTCTCCAAAAAGTAAGATCTTTGTCCCCATGTGCACTTGCAAACTGTATTCTGGCTTTTTTATGGTGGTTTTGGAGCATTAGTTTCTTCCATGCTGAGCAGCCTTTCAGGTTATGTTGATATAGGACTTGTTTTACTGTGGATATAGATACTTGTTTTCCTCCAGCATCTTCACAAGGTCCTTTGCTGTTGTTCTGGGATTGATTTGCACTTTTTGCACCAAACTTCTTTCATCTCTAGGAGACAGAATGTGTCTTCTTCCTGAGCTTAATGATGGCTGCGTGGTCCTGTGGCGTTTATACTTCCGTACTATTATTTGTACAGATGAACGTGGTAACTTCAGGCATTTGGAAATTGCTCCCAAGGATGAACCAGACTTGTGGAGGTCCACAATTTATTTCTGAGATCTTGGCTGATTTGTTTTGATTTTCACATAATGCCAAGCAAAAAGACATGGAGTTTGAAGGTAGGCCTTAAACTACATCCACAGGTACACATCCAATTCGGTACACATCTTATCAGAAGCTAATTGCCTAAAGGATTGACATCATTTTCTGGAATTTTTCAAGTTGTTTTCCAGCATTATTTACCTGAGAGAGTGTTTGAGAAAGAGAAGAGAATATTTCAACATTTGACTTGTAACCTGCTGCCTGCTCATATTTGCTCTAATATAGTGAGGAACAGGGTTTCCGTTGTCCGGTAATTACCGGACATTGGCCGGGAAAAAAATGAAATGTCCGACAAAATTAAATCTCTCCGGTCAAATTGTCCGATTAAAATGGCCTAATAATCCCGCCCCCCTAATACAATCTGAATTTGAGAATAAGCCTAAAATGTATAAAGCAAAAATACACCGACCTTTGGCTATGTTATAAAGGAACAGGCTCTACCGTTTGAAAGTTATTAAACAACATCGCATGCTGCATTTCAAATAAAGCGCACGCCTAAAACGGCTGTAATATAGACCTAAATAACGAACGATTGAGTGAGACGTTTCAAATATGGCCAGGCCCAGGCAGACTAGCCTTAAAAGCTTTTTTCTGAGGCCAGACAGCTCCACAACCACCGGAGAAAAAGCCGAAGTGTAGGGCGTATCGGTCGGAATGGAGTGACAAGTTCCCATGGCTAAGATGTGAGGTAGTTGATGGTCGCTGCAGAATCGGATCAAGACGAAGCAGCTAAGTCGCCTTGCGGAGAACATGGTTAGGCCATCCTTAAAAATATTTTGGTTTGCAGTAACAGCTGCAAAAAAAAAAAAAAAAAAAGGGTCGGTAGGTAGGTCTATTTTTTTTTCAAGTTTCAGTGTAAAAAAAAAAGTAAAATTTTGGTCATGGTGATTACGTAGGTATAAATTTAAACAATTTTGCATATTGTGATGTCACTGTCTGGGTCTTCAAACCGTGCCTTCGGGCGCACCATTGCAAACCTCATTCTGATGCAGGTCGTATAGACCACAAATAATTTGAAATCTTGTCAAGAAACATCTTTATTGCATTAATTCAGTCGACTAATTAATTCAGTCGACACGGTCACCGTTAGACTAGAGGGGAGAAGGGAGGGGAATAGATCTGGGCACAGGTTTTCCAGAACTTCGTGCCAAGTTAAAGCGGTGTCGAGATGTTTTAATGCATTTTTTAAATGTATTATGGTGCCCGAACCCGTATGACTTTGAACGGTGACCGCGAACATTTTATTTACTGCAGCCGCAGCCATCATTACCAAGCGCGAACAGTGAATGAAGCGCGAACAGTGAATGAAGCGCGAACAGTGAATGAAGCGCGAACGTACAAGCCATAGTGTGGCATGCGTAAACCAATAGCGTAAACATAATCATAGACGCCACAGGTTTTTAAAAAAAAGAAAGAACGTAGCCTACGTTTGTATGTAGGCATAAACAATTTATATTCACAATACTTACTAAAATACAATTAATATTATTTTATTGAATTTGTATAAGTTGTTTGAAGAGTAGGCCTAAAAAAAAAATCGGTCGGTCTTAACGCAAGTTTACAACCGGCAAGTCGGTCGGACTAAAAGAAAAAAAAATAATAATAATTGGGTCGGTCCTAAATTGACAGGGTCGGTTGGGTTACGGCAAACAAGAATATTTTTAAGCATGGCCTTACGCGGCTTATGCGCATTGCAAGTTGTGGAGAGACACTGGGAAGTTTTGAGTCGGCAGCTGCACAATTCAGCACTGCAAAACAGCGTAAAAAGTAGCCTAAAACGACGCGAGACAATGTTATAGGCCTAGTCATTTGTTTGTTCCAGTTCATTTGACAAGGAGTCATTTCATGTTACCAGCTAAATGAGACATACTGAGAGTGTATAATTAAGTTCGCTTTAAAAACAATAGGCTACTATTCAGATATGTTCATGTTTTTTCCGTCTATTTGAAAGTTAGGCTAATAAACATGTTGCATTCTATATGGCCTGATTATGTCATTTTTTTAAGTTACATAGCCTGCCTCCAGTTTTCCTCAACTTGACTAATTAAGAGGCGATATTTGACCGGCATATCATCAAAATGTCCGTAAAACGAAACCTCTGCTGGTCACTTTGACCGGCACCATTTTTTTCTAGCGGAAACTCTGGTGAGGAATGATGAGAATCTCTAATGCTCTTACCAAACCATTGAGAGAAGAATGCTCTTTCTTAAAGGCCTCTGCAAACTCCCACACATTCCTTGTCTCTGACAAATCCAACACATGCACGTAAACCTCCTACAATAGATTAGATGCACATAACATACTGAGAACAATATGTGAGGACCATCTTAAAAAAGATTCAGAAATAATAGAACTGTTATTTATAATCTGACTGACTAAATTAGGCATAAATTATATCCTTATAATTTCTTTTCACTCAAAGTAAACCACTGAACTGATAAATGAACATCCAGAGTCTGATAATTTCTGCATGCAGCAGTAACTGAGGACACTCACAGTATTTCCACTGGTTGAGACTATTTCTTCTCTGGCTCTGTTGGCTCACTCATTGCTTTAGCAAGCGATGTGGACAATACCACCTGGGATAAGAGGGGGAAAAAGGTGATTTGAACAAACCCCCTAATGCTAAACCCTAACCACTAAATAACAAAAAAGTTTACAAACTGCTCTGCTTGGCAATGGACGAACTATGCAAAGGTTACTCAATGCAGCCTCTGTACTCAGTTCTTTTTCCAAACCTGAGAACTGGACTAAAATTGCCAAATCTTACATTAGCTGTATTGCTAAATACTTCAAACTGGAAATAGTTTAGTGTAGTACCTAAACAACAGAGCATAAAATCAGTAAGAGGCTTAACAACTTCAAGAAATTTTGAGAAAGCAGCAGTATTAATGTTTAACAAAATAACAGCAAGCAACCAGCTACTTTATACAACAGTTTGCCAATGACAACTATTCTAATAGCTTGACATTAGGCCTTTTATAATAAGATACTGTATATAAACTCACGACCACTTTATTAGGTCGTAGCTGTGCAATGCATAAAATCATCCAAATACGAGTCAGGAGAATGGGGAACAAATTTGATCTCAGTGATTTCAACTGTAGCATGATTTTTTAAAATGGTTTGAGTATTTCTGTAACTGCTGAACCCCTGGGATTTTCACACACAACAGTCTCTATCTAGAGTTTACACAGAATGATGCCAAAAACAAAAAAACATCCAGTGGGGGGCCTGGGTAGCTCAGCAAGTAAAGACGCTGACTACCACACCTGGAGTAGCATGTTCAATTCCAGGTTGTGACTCCAGTCAGGCTTCCTAAGCAACCAATTGGCCCGGTTGCTAGGGTGGGTAGAATCACATTGGGTGAGAGAATAGAGAAACTATTCCAGTGTGCGTGACAAGACTGCTTGACTCTTTTGTGTGTTTGTTTGGTCACCGTGTGCCCTTTTGTCTCTCTCAAGCACACACACACACACACACATCCTTATTTCTCCAATAACTTGTTAGAAATAGCCTAAGCTGTCAAACTTGTTCTAAAGTGATGTTTTTTTAATTAGTAATGGAGGCTTGGGAACATCTTTGTAGTAATGGAAGCTTGGACACAACGAAAGATCCTGATCCATGGCGTAAAAAAGAAGTTAATTGCACAAATGTGTTTTTTTTTTGGGGGGGGGCAGTCCTTAGTTTTTCCTCATTTTTTTATTTACATGTTCTTTGAACTGAATAAAAGCAATATCACACTCTCAATCATTTGACCCAATGACCCTAAATCAGCACTGCTGTGATTTCCTGTGGCACGAGGTCACTGCAGCCAAATCACAGCCGTGCTGATGTTGGACCATACGGCACTCTTTCTCATATGATATTGCTTTAATATATTGGGGCTCAAAAACATATATGCAATGCTTAAAGGTGCCACACAAACATTACATTTTAATATAAAAAATTACTATTTATGACTAAGTTTCCATTTGTTAACATTAGCATTAGGTGTCATGAATATATAACAATATAACACAATATATTTTTACACAGTTTATTCATCTTAATGTTAGTTAATAAAAAAAACTATTGTTCATTGTTAGTTCACAGTGCATCAACTAATGTTAACAAATACTAATTTTGATTTAAAAAAAGTATTTGTAAATGTTGAAATGAACATTAACCACGATTAATAAATGCTGTTAAAGGATTGTTCATTGTTAGTTCATGTTAACTAATGTTGTTTACTCTATGTAAACAAACGAAACCTTTTTGTAAAATGTTACACTATTTAAATAAATGCTGTTTTCTTCAAACTTTCTGTTCATCTAAGAATTATCCACTTGCAACAATGACACCTTAGGTATTCTAGCTGCCAGTTTATTCTAGATCTTCATTTAAGTTTCATCTTATGCTTTCTGTAGCACACCCCAAAGATGTAATTGACTTGTAGGACATTTCTCACGGATTTTCCAACTAAACTTTTCTAACAACAGCTCAACACCTCAAACTTTGATTCTTCCATCCATAATAATTAGATCTAATAATTTCCTACTTGTTTACGTTCTTTTGCACATTCTACTATTTCCTTCTTATTTGCCACTTTTAGATGTGGCTTTTTCGTTGAAAGTTTGCCTAAAATTACAACTTCCTGTCTTCTCTTTTGTAGATGAAACTTGTGTTATTGTGGCATATACTGGTCATTAAAGCTGGGAGTTTAGGACCTGTGAGGGCTCTGTTTCTCAAACTAGAGACACTGTCTTCTTGTTGTTGTGAATTTGGGCCATGCACTTTCCTCTCTGTTGTGCACGGAATAGCCTTAATCACTCAAAAGAACAATAGACTGAGGAATTGTGTTGTTTGGCCATTTTTAAAACCAAAATTCAACTTGCAAGGGATCTTCAGCAAAGACACTGTATTGTGATGTCCAATCTTCTTTAAGTAGCACAAACATTTTTAACTGTTCTATCAAAAATACATGTTTCTCGGTTAGCATATTAGAATAATACTACCCTTCAAAATATTTTGCTAAGAAAATAATGTGTCATGTAATCCTGAAGATAAAGTAACATGGTATTTTAGGGGTTGTTAGAATAATAATACTGTATCTGACAACCTCATAAAACATACCTTTTTTGGCTATGGCCATAGCTGTCGCCTTTCCTATTCCGCTGTTGGCACCAGAGATCATGAAGGAACGTTCGTCTATGGACACATCCAGATCCTTCTCCACAAAACTCTCTGAGGCATTCTCAAATCCAGACTGGCTCTAAAATTCAACAATGAAATAAATGACTCAGAAACATGTACTTAAATGACATTCACATTTTTGCATTTGGCAGACACTTTTATCCAAAGCATTGAAGGTATACAGTCATCATTATGTTTGTGTTCCCTGGGAATCAAACTCACAACACTGACATTGTTAGCACTGTGCTCTACCAGTAGAGCTACAGTAACTGAAAACACGGTTATTATTACAATTGTTTTGTGATTTCTTATGTGCTCCTAAATCAAAGGGCCCTGATCCGAGCTTCTGTGTGGGATGACAGAGCACTTGAGTGAGCAGTTGGCATCTCAGTGGGGCCCATTGTGTTGTGCTGTGTCAGAGGAGATGACTTGATGAACTATAAAAGCAACATTTGTGCAGGAAACCGCTAAATCTAATTTGAATTGCCAGGACACGTGGTTCGTAACCCATCTGAGCAGACACTTTATGTTCTGGTTTGAACAAGTTTATGTTCAAACCAGAATATTTTTCAATATATATATATAAATTAGCTAAACTTGATTATTTTTATTTTTAAGCTAACAGTTACAAAGTAGCTCAAATAACTCAACAATATTGCAACAATTTGAACAATTTAACAACATAGCAAGTTTTCCGCATTGCCTTGATAAACCACACTATTCCTGTAGAGAGACATTTGTGCGGCTGTTGTGTTCGCTCTGCCGGACAAACGTGTTATGACAGATGAGAGTTACATTATGCGACTACTGTAACCCTATAGAGCGCCCTCTAGTGCCAGATGACAGATAATCAGTTATTATCTCTGGAGGTCTTTATATTTTGACACAACAATATGGGTTGTAAGACTTTTACATTTTCAATAATTTAGTCTTTGGAAAATTTGCTTAAATTTGTATTACATTTTTTTTGTAAATCTATTTGTTTTTTTTAATGTATTTATTTATATTATCTATGCTTAAATAATTTACTAATTCATAGAATTGTTGTGTTTGTTTTTGAGTTGCCACAGTATGCAATAGTTTGGCATGTCTTAAGGTCAATATTAGTTAAAGAAACCGCTTTCTCTAGAAACTCATCAGTCAATCATTGTTTTGAGGAATGAAGGCTATATGATGCTTGAAATTGCCAAAAAACTGACGGTTTCATTCAAAGGTGTACACTACAGTCTTCAAAGACAAAGGACAACTGTCTCTAACACGGACAGAAAGAGATGTTAAAGGTCAGATGTACAACTAAACAAGAGGATAAGTACATCAGAGTCTCTAGTTTGAGAAATGGATGCCTCACATGTCTTCAGCTGACAGCTTCATTGAATACCCGCTCAACACCAGTTTCATGAACAACAGTTAAGAGAAGACTCAGGGGGACTTATGGGAAGAATTGCAAAGAAAAAGACACTTTTGAAACAGAAAAAAAAAAGGTTAGAGTTGGTATAGAAGCACAGTTGAACCTTAACCCCATTATGGATCTTAACCCCATTGAGTTTTGTGGGATCAGCTAGACTGTAATGTGTGTGAGAAGTGACAAGACAGTCACATCTATAGCAAGTGCAACAGGAAGTGTGGGGTGAAATGTCACCTGAGTATCTGGACAAACTGACAGCTAGAATGCCAAGCATCTGCAAAGCTGTCATTGAAGTAGTTTAAGAAGTTTGGAACAGTTTTTCTTCCAATTGTAATAGTAATTTTTCATGTTATTAATGTCCTGACTATACATTGTGATCAGTTGACTGCCACTTTGGTGAATAAAAGTGCCAATTTCTTTCCATAAGACCAAAATCTGTACGTTATTCCAAACTTTTGGCCACCAGTGTATATACATATAATGAATAATGTACGTTCAAACCACCATTAGTGATTACTTTTGATCCTTACTCAAAATTCCACATGACTTTCTGCTTTCATTGTGTTTTTATTTATAACAACATAAATTCAAAATAGCTGCCGAAAGTGGTGATACACCAAGTTGGCCTAGCTCTGGAAAATCTTCTCTACGGTTATCTATTAATGCAGTAGACAGAAGAGTAACTGTCTCATATGTGTCAGTAAAAAAGATAGGGAATTAATATATTTTTGTTTTAAATTTTAAGATTTTTCCTTTATTATTTAAAAATCCTAATACATCAAGTAGGAAGTTAAAAGTATAAAGTTTATAAAATGAAAGCTACTATAATTTATATTATTTTATTTAAAAAAAAAAAAAACTTTATTGCCTTAATTAGTTTGAAGTCAAACATAGCTTAAAATAGAAAGCGTTACTCTAATTTTTATTTTTAAAGAGATTTGTCAAACAAAAAGGTGGTTCATGCCATATCTCTGTCATATTTACAAAACGCCCTTTGGTAACGTAAATGAAAATATGTTTGGAGGTTGCTTTTGTTACTCCGCCCCTACTCATACCAGGTGCAGCACTTTGACCAATCAGAGGTCAGATAGAGGAGGCGCACACGGAGATCTTCGCTAAGATGCGGATCTGCGCACGCGCGGCTCTCCGGCTGTATTGGAAGGGCATTGGTGAGTTCGGCTGTCTTGACTTACCAGCCGGGAACTGAATAGTTCATACTTCTATGTTTCAAGATGGTAAGTTTGACAGTATATTCTTAAGTCTATCCTTAAAACACGCATTTAGATCACATGCTTTGATGATTGGTAATTTAACCTTAACAGGTTCTGCTTGTACACCTGTTCAGGACGTACGCGCGAGCGCACCTTAAAACTTCCGTTTTGGTTTTACACTTACTTTCACGCAAACGATGTCATTTATATTTTCTGTAAATCACATATTCTTGTTTTATTTTAAGTTTGAGCAAATTATTCGGAAGTAGAAAGAATGTTGGGAACGTTCAAATATGTTGTTTCCGTGAAGTCAATTTATCGACCTACCTAAAAAAATAAAAATAAAAAAAATGTATCGACCTACCTGGATACGGTCAGCTGATTTGCTTTGACATCGGGGTGCCGGATTATTCAGTTTTGTGACATGTAAATTAATTCCCTTTGTAATTTGACAACAGGTATTGTCTCTAAAGTCCTGTTGTTGGTGATTTGATTTGTTAGTCCGGGTAAACTCGTTTATCTGGTGTTCAAACATTAGTTTTTCACTCTGTGTTTAGTTTGACTGGTGAACCTGCAGCAAGTGTTCATCTATTCCTGTGTAAACTCCTTTTACTGGTTAATGTTTAAATGAGGAAGGAATTACTATAAATACTAAAATAATTCTATTTTTTTTAAATAATTATTTTATTAATACAATATTTTATATTCAATATATTTTAATACTAATGCACTATATCAAAAATAGCTAATATAAATGTTATGAATCAAGCAAGTCTATGAATTATTCCTATGCAAACTCACTTTTATGGTTAATGTATTGAGGTAGAAATGACAGAATGAGAATCACTCCTTTACAGTACATTTGCTATTAATAAAATGACGTTTTAATAAATAACATGAATAATATTTTTTCATAATATATGATTATATATAATTATATACACAATATATTAATATTAAGCTATTTTAATATTAATAAAAAAACGGTGTTTTTTTTAATAGGAGTTGTCACTATTATATAATAATAATAATCTGTTTATTTAATGTTTTTTATTAATAAAGTACACTACTGATAATTATTTATATATATATATATATATATATATATATATATATATATATATATATATATGTGTGTGTATATATATATATATATATATATATATATATATATATGTGTGTATATATTTTATCACATACATGCATACATATACACTGGCGGCCAAAAGTTTGGAATAATGTGCAGATTTTGCTCTTATGGAAAGAAATTGGTACTTTTATTCAACAAAGTGGCAGTCAACTGATCACAATGTATAGTCAGGACATTAATAACATGAAAAATTACTATTTTACTATTTATTCTTATATATATATATATATATATATATATATATATATATATATATATATATTATTACAATTTGAAGAAAATGTTCAGAATGTCTTAAACTACTTCAAAGAGTTTTCATCAAAAAATCCTCCATGTGCAGTAATAACAGCTTTTCAGATGCTTGGCATTCTAGCTGTCAGTTTGTCCAGATACTCAGGTGATATTTCACCCCACACTTCCTGTTGCACTTGCTATAGATGTCACTGTCTTGTCACTTCTCACACACCTTACAGTCTAGCTGATCCCACAATATCTCAATGGGGTTAATATCCATAACATGTTTGTTTCTTTGCCCACTCTAACCTTTTCTTTTTGTTTTTCTGTTTCAAAAGTGGCTTTTTCTTTGCAATTCTTCCCATAAG
Source organism: Moxostoma hubbsi (assembly GCA_032164185.1). Taxonomy (NCBI): domain Eukaryota; kingdom Metazoa; phylum Chordata; class Actinopteri; order Cypriniformes; family Catostomidae; genus Moxostoma; species Moxostoma hubbsi. Next base: position 2,315,876 of record JAVLUX010000005.1, on the reverse strand, counting down.
GCCTGCACCCCTGAGTCTTCTCTTTACTGTTGTACATGAAACTGGTGTTTAGCGGGTAGAATTCAATGAAGCTGTCAGCGGAGGACATGTGAGGCATCTATTTCTCAAACTAGAGACTCTGATGTACTTATCCTCTTGTTTAGTTGAACATCTGACCTTCCTCATCTCTTTCTGGCCTTGTAAGAGCTAGTTGTCCTTTGATTTTGAAGACTGTAGTGTACACCTTTGAATGAAACCGTCAGTTTTTTTTGTCAGTTTTAAGCATTGTATAGCCTTTATTCCTCAAAACAATGACTGATGAGTTTCTAGAGAAAGCGGTTTCTTTTTTGCCCTTTTTTTTTTTAACCTAATATTGACCTTAAGACATGCCAGTCTATAGTATACTGTGGCAACTTAAAAACAAACACAAAGCTAAGCTTCATTTAATGAACCAAACAGCTTTCATCTGTGTTTGATATAATGGCAAGTGATCTTCTAATACCGAATTAGCAATTTAGCATGATTACTCAAGGATAAGGTGTTTGAGTGATGGCTGCTGAAAATGGGGCCTGTCTAGATTTGATCAAAAATTACTTTTTTCAAATAGTGATGGGGCTGTTTTTTACATCAGTAATGTCCTGACTATACTTTGTGATCAGCTGAATGCCACTTTGAGAATAGCTTTCAGAAGATAAAGCTTTAGCTTGCCAAGTACGTTTTTTTACACATACAAGGAATTTGTTTTGGTGGTGTTGGCGCAAGTCACACATTCTCTAAATATAAGTTAAGAGAAACAAGTATTAAAATATAAGCAATATATATACACACACAGTATGTATTAAAAGTAGAAATAAAAATTAAAATAAAAAGAGCAGTACAGTAGAGTAAGTACAGTGGCATGTAAAGCCAGGGGTGGAGTGTGGAGAATATCAGGGTGGGTTCCGGGCCTTGTTGATAAGGCAAGTTACGGATGGAAAAAAAACTCTTCTTGTGGCATGAGGTTTTGGGCCTAATGGACCTCAGCCTCTTGCCAGAGGGGAGTGTCTCAAAGAGATTGTGTCCAGGGTGGGAGAGATCAGCCACAATCTTTCCAGCACGCTTCAGAGTCTTGGAGGCGTACAGGTCCTGGAGCGGCGGCAGATTGCAGCCAATCACCTTCTCTGCAGACCAGATGACACGCTGCAGTCTGCCCTTATCCTTGGCAGTGATAGCAGTGTACCAGATAGTGATGGAGGATGTGAGGATGGACTTTATGATGACTGTGTAGAAGTGCACCATCATTGTCTTTGTTAGATTGAATTTCTTCAGCTGCCGCAGGAAGTACATTTTCTATTGTGCTTTCTTGATGAGGGAGCTGATGTTCAGCCCCCACTTGAGGTCCTTGGAGATGATGGTTCCCAGGAAACGGAAAGACTCCACATTGTCAATTGTGGAGTCACAGAGGGTGATTGGGGCAGGTCCAGGTGAGGCTGTGTTCTTCCTGAAGTCCACAACCATCTCCACTGTCTATAGAGCTTTGAGCTCAAGGTTGTTTTGATTACACAATGTCACCAGGTGGTCAACCTCTCACCTGTAAGCAGACTCGTCACCATCAGAGATGAGTCCGACGAGGGAGGTGTCATCCGTGAACTTCAAAAGCTTGACGGACTGGTGACTGGAGGTGCAGCTGTTAGTGTACAGGGAGAAGAGCAGAGGAGAAAGAACGCAGCCCTGGGGGGATCCGGTGCTGATTGTCTGTGAGTCGAAGACGTGTTTCCCCAGCTTCACATGCAGCTTCCTGTCAGACAGGAAGTCAGTGATCCACCTGCAGGTGGAGTCAGGCACACTTGGCTGGGAGAGCTTCTCTTGAAGCAGAGCCGGGATGATTGTGTAAAAGGCAGAACTGAAATCCACAAACAGGATCCTGATGTAGGTTCCTGCAGAGTCCAGGTGCTGGAGGATGTAGTGGAGGGCAAAGTTGACTGCATCATCTACAGACCTGTTGGCTCTATATGCAAACTGCAGGGGGTCCAGGAGGCAGCCAGTGATGTCTTTGGAGGTGTGAAAGCACAAGGCGCTCAAAGGACTTCTTAACCACAGAGGTCACTGTGGTCCTTGACTCCTTGCGAACAGGATGATAGTTGAGGACTTGAAGCAGGCTGGCAAGTGACATGTCTCCAGTGAGGTGTTGAAAGTATCTGTGCACACTGGAGACAGCTGATCAGCACAGTGCTTCAAGCTTGATGGGGAGACAGCATCCGGTCCAGCAGCTTTCTGGGGGTTCTGTCTCCTAAAGAGTTTGTTGACATCCCTCTCGTGGATGGAAAGAGTCATCACTGAGGTGGATGGGGGGGTGGAGGTGATGCACTGTAGCTGGAGCTGTTGGGGGGAGTTGAGGGGGATGGTTTCATGACTGACCCTTTGTTGGGAGGTATCGTGGGGGACAGTTACAGGACTGTCCCTTTGTCTTTCAAAGTGGCAGTAGAACTCGTTCAGGTTGTTGGCCAGCCGTCGGCCATTGATGGCCTGGGGGGCTTTAGGCTTGTAGTTGGTGATCTGCCTGAGCCCTTTCCAGACAGATGCAGAGTCGTTGGCTGAGTGCTGGTTTTGGAGCTTTTCAGAGTTCCGTCGTTTAGCCTCTTTCACCGCCTTGCTAAACTTGTACTTCGCCTCTTTAAATCTGTCTTTGTCCCCCAAGTGAATTTGGTGAATTAAAGTACCAATTTCCTTCTGAAACAGCAAAATCTGTACATTATTCCAAACTTGTGTGTGTGTGTGTGTGTATACACATCCCACAGTTAGTTCCGGTCCTCGAATCTGACTGGACGAGAGACATTCCATGAGCACTGATGTTGTGACAGCATCAGCACTTGGACGTTTCACTGTGTGTATCACTCCGCTTGTGTTCCTGCTGTTCTAAACTAAAGTGTAAGCGTATTGCATATGTGTTAGGATTTACTGTCTTTATTTTTGAAATTATGTATGTTAGCCAGTAGGTGGTGTCAAAGATCATGTTTGTGTGTAATGTGAGCCAGTTGGTGACATGAAGTGAATCCGTTAGTCATTGTTTACATAGAACAGCACAATGTCTGTTTCTACATTGGATACATACCGTTTAAAATGGTGGAGGACATTGCTGTTTCTATAGTGAATGGCATTTGTGCACCGGCTTCCCCGAAATAGAGAGGAATACCCTGCTGACCTTTAAAAAGCTGTAAGCATCTCTGATTGGGTGTGGCAACAGGTGATCGCACTTCTCTCTCTCTCTCTCTCTCTCTCACACTCTCACTCTCACACACACACACATACATCCATCTGTCTATCCTTGTTTATCCAATGACTTGTTAGAAACAGCACAAGCCATGATACTATTTCTGAAGTGAACATTTTGAATTGTTAACTGAGGCTTGGACGCATCATTTGTTTTGAACCAGCAATGCCATATTCTGATCGGTCGCGTAATAAAGTAGTTCCATGCACAAAAGTATTTTTATGACTGTACTCAGTTTTTCCTAATTTTTTAAAATGTACTTGTTCATTGAACTGTTGTTTATAAGCAATATTACATGAGCAAGAGTGCTATATGCTATCATGCGATATGGCCCTACATCAGCACTGCTGTAATTACCTGCGGCCGAATCACAGCAGTGCTGATGTAGGGCCATATCGCACTATTGCTCGTGTGATATTGCTTTTTTATATATATATATATATATATAAATATATAATTCTTGTTTATAAAAGTGTTGAGATGAATTGGAAAGGCTTGGTGTTGCTAACTAATCTAATCTGTTGCAATTTGGTGAATGTAAATCTCTCCAGATTTGTTGTTCAAGACAGAGTCACCTACATTGCATTGTCTGATATTGTGTTTATAAATGATGCAGAAGTTTCCCTTTTATTTTCTTAGAAATGTCAACACACTTTGGAATCTCAATTAGACTAAAGCAGTAAAGTGGGTGTGTGAGTGTTTGTGAGCTGCTTCTCCTGTGTGCTGTAGCTGCTCACAGATGTGTGGACGAAAACAATAGAAGGAAAATGAAATAAGAGATTCACAGAACTGGAAGCACAGCTACTTAAATCAATGCAAGAACATACCCAAGAGGAAACAAAGCTTTAATTTAACCTTTTCCTAGTGAAACCTCTGCTGAGATTTGTATGTCTGTGTGTGGGAGAGAGACAGAAGTTTGACAAGGAGAGAAAGTGAAAGAATTTAGTGAAAATATAGACCCACCAAAAAAAAAAAAATATATATATATATATATATATATATATATTTAGCCACATATATTGCAAAATTTTAGTAAGTTTCATAATACATATTTTATTTATTTATTTTGTTTATTTTTTTGTACAGTTGTCTCTGGAAAAAAAATCTGAATCTCGTGAAAATGTCCACTGAAAATGTGTGACTTATTTATCATTTTCAGCCCATTCTAACTGATGCTTTCAAAAGTAAACATCAATATCTATAGCGCACTATTTCCTTTCCCTTTTCTTTTCCTGTCATGTAGTGGGTGTGCCATACTCTAGAAATACTTGAGAAATTAATTTTCCTCTGGAGCACAATAGCAAAACTGTCTGCTATCTTGGACTGTCTTGTTTCTTTTTTTTTTTTTTCATCTTTTGTCCCTCATCAGAGTATACAGAGGAAGCAAATAAAGAGTTTGTCAGCATGCTTTGATCGTAACAATGAACCAGCTGATGTTTTCATTTCCCCACCTGTTTTTTTTTTTGTGCCTGTGTGGATTTGAGCAAAAAGTGTTTTGCAGTATCAGGCTCCTTAATGCTCAGTAATCATTTCATCTTCTAGTTAAAAATGAATGTTTGACGAAACAAAGGTTATTTTTACATGAAGGTTGTAGGTTCAAGCCCCATATAGTGCGAGTCATGAAGCATCAGCATTGTGTTCTTGAGCAAAGCATCACATACAGTCGCATCACTAGACCCCTTTACTGGGGCATGTGCCCCAGTATAAATCTGCTGTGCCCCAGTAAAAGCTCAAGTTTGAGTTTTAAAAATTTACTTTATTTGTCAGTGCATTCATTTAGATTGATAATCCTGGAAAAAAGAAATGGATTTATGTAAATGCATCGCAGTAACCCACCCAATCAACGCTTGTAAAAGTAACGCAGTTTAACCGAAAACACAAATCTGATGCATGCTCGCAGAAATCCACATCTGCGCGCCTGTGCGCTTGCTGTAACCAAAGCCACTGCTGCGTGCACAGCCACACACACACACAAGTCCAGGGGCCTGTTGCACTATACATACATTATAACTTAGCCTAGTTGTGGCGTAAATGGGCACTAAGTCACAACTTACGCACTACTAAATATTTGAGAGTTGCACCATTAAACTTGGGTAGGACGTAACCCAACATATGAACTAAATATTTATGGAGCATCAACTCGACATCGACATTTATTATGATGTTGGCATTTACACTCGTTTACATTTACAAGAGAGAGAAAAAAACCTTTCTTTTAAGCGGCTCTTCAGCATGAAACGGTTCAAATGGTGCCGTTTTCAGGGTGCGTCGTCCGGTGTCAAGTGTCAACATATACAAATATAAAAGATATTAAAATTAATAAATGTCTATTTTCCAGCCTGTTGTAATAGCATTTATTTATCACCCCTTATTTATTTTAGATACAGTTCCTATATATTGTTATTTCCACAGGGCAAATATACTGTTTATTAAATGTACTTTTATTACGTATCATATTTTAATGGGGATATCATTTATTACAGCTGACAGTTACACGAGCCGACAAGGTTTGAACATCAACCGTAGCGAGATAAAACTGAAATTCACGGCTTTTTAACACTTCTGTGTATAAATTTGTTGGCTTTTTATTGGATCAATACAGGTAAACGTCATATTATGCGACTACGCATTACTTTATGGAGAGTTTACGACCTACTAGTTAAGTGTTGCTTTAAGAACAGGTGGTGCAACCGAATTAAGCTCTGACTTCATTACAAACTAACCAGTGAGCCCTTAATGTGAACTTTACCTCCTAACATACGTGAGAACCTGCCCACAGCTGGCACAACCATACCCAGGTGTCGCACACATGTCAGAATTGAGGTAGTTTATGAAAACATGATGAAACTAAAGTAAGTTTGTAAATAATACCGATGGTCTTATTTTGACACATTATTGGCTCCTGTATACAGATGGACATCAGAAAATGATTTGGACAAAGCAGGGATAGGAAACAGAGAGATGAGTTTGTGGGAGTTAAACAAACTACATCCTCAGCCGTCAGAGTCAGGTTTCAGACATCAGATGAAAAAGCATCAAGTCTCAGGAAAACCTCTGTCAAGTCTGTGGAATTGCAGAGAAAATAAACACATTTTTGTGTTCTGAAGTACTGTCTTTGATTATGATAACATTGAATCAATCTTTTGGATATGAAATCAATCATTTAAATCACTAGTGCTAGTTTAAGACACTACATAAACAGTTGTCAGTAACTAGATGCTCTATGCTAATTCCCTAGCGACTAAAAAGGACTAATGTTTGACTTGTTTTGAGTTGTTGTTGCAAGTAAACTTAATGAGATTCAAACATCAGTTTAAACTTACACCAATGATGCTAGCTAGCTAGTTATTCATTTTATAGAAACAACACTTCTGCATTTATAAAGTTAGAGATAGCTCAGCTAGTTTCACAAGCTAGCAACCAAACTCAGCTAGTTTAGCTACCAACTCTGCCTAGCGACCAACTCTCTGATCATTCTGAGACCTTTTCTGATCATACGAGTAATGGCGGACCTGTGCCCCAGTAGACCTTTATGCCTAGCAACGCCCCTGACCACATCCCAGGTTGCTTGAACCTGCAATACGTGTACTGATGTATTATAAAATTAGCAGCCTTGACTCAAAGCATCACATTACCTACAGTTTTGCAAAATGACTCTTGCAAAAGTATCTCATTGTATGTATCGCAACAGTTTCCTGGTGAAATAAACACGAAGCGTTACAGCAAGATTTTTATTCACTTTCACGCAAATCATACTTGAGTAAAACAGCAGATTATTAGTGGATTAACACTTAATTTTTGCCCTGTTCTTCATACAATGTTATCTTATGACATCTATACACTTTTACTATAGTGCATGACTTGTAAGCTTGTAACCAACTGCATTTACAAGCTTGTTCATTTGTGATCAAATAGCAGCTTCACTGATAAGATTGTTACACTTCCGATGCAAAGGACCGGGGTGCAAAGTATCACCACACAATTACATGGTTGCTTCAGCAATAGCGTTTTTCATCTTGCGTTTGCTTTTTATGACACTATTGGTTAGGTTTAGGGCAAAAAGTTAGGCTTTGTTGATTTAAAACTTAATAGAGCATTAATTTGAAAACCTCAACTGTTTGGGAGAATATTTTACTTGCTTTTAGTGCCACTCAGTGGACATTTCAACTCTGAAATGCAGCTATGTACAGTATCTCACAAAAGTGAGTACACCCCTCACATGGTCGACCAAAGAAGTTGAGTGCACGTGCTCAGCGTCATATCCAGAGGTTTTGAGGTTCTTTGGGAAATGGACGTATGAGTGCTGCCAGCATTGTTGCAGAGGTTGAAGGGGTGGGGGGGGTCAGCCTGTCAGTGCTCAGACCATACGCCGCACACGGCTGTCGTCCCAGAAGGAAGCCTCTTCTATAGATGATGCACAAGAAAGCCTGCAAACAGTTTGCTGAAGACAAGCAGACTAAGGACATGGATTACTGGAACCATGTCCTGTGGTCTGATGAGACCAAGATAAACTTATTTGGTTCAGATGGTGTCAAGCATGTGTGGTGGAAACCAGATGAGGAGTATAAAGACAAGTGTGTCTTGCCTACAGTCAAGCATGGTGGTGGGAGTGTCATGATCTGGGGCTGCATGAGTGCTGCTGGCGCTGGGGAGCAACAGTTCATTGAGGGAACCATGAATGCCAACATGTACTGTGACATACTGAAGGAGAGCATGATCCCCTCCCTTCGGAGACTGGGCCTCAGGGCAGTATTCAAGCATGATAACAAACCCAAACACGCCTCCAAGACGACCTCTGCCTTGCTAATGAAGCTGAGGGTGAAGGTGATGGACTGGCCAAGCATGTCTCCAGACCTAAACCCTATTGAGCATCTGTGGGGCATCCTCAAATGGAAGGTGGAGGAGCGCAAGGTCTCTTACATCCAACAGCTCCGTTATGTCGTCAGTGGCAACCTGTGAAGCTCTGGTGAACTCCATGCCCAAGAGGGTTAAAGCAGTGCTGGAAAATAATGGTGGCCACACAAAATATTGACACTTTGGGCCCAATTTGGACATTTTCACTTAGGGGTGTACTCACTTTTGTTACCAGCGGTTTAGACATTAATGGCTGTGTGTTGAGTTATTTTGAGGGGACAGCAAATTTACACTGTTATACAAGCTGTATACTCACTACTTTACATTGTAGCAAAGTGTAATTTCTTCAATGTTGTCACATGAAAAGATATAATCAAATATTTACAAAAATGTGAGGGTTTCACTTTTGTGAAATACTGTATGTAAGGAACCATGTCATATAATTTTACAAAAATGTCTGAAGTCATGTAATTTTCATGAGATCAGGCTAAATATTAGTGTACTGCACACTGCACAGTACATACCGTATAACACCTACCATTTTTAGGAAAGTAGTATGCGAAGCAGTACACAATATGCAACGATAAACATTTCATTATGCTACATTTAGCAAGTGCATGGCGTCCGTTATCCTCTCTGAAATAAATAGTTACTTTTCCTTTTCCATTCCAGTTTTGTTGTTTGTTTGCTTTTGTTTTTTTTAAACTGTATTTTTTGGTAAATAACATCATATGTTACTATGCATACAGTAAATTCACATGCTGTCTGTGCAATGTATGCATACTGCAAAAAAGTGCAAGTAGTATGTCCAGCCGAACATATACCATCACCACTTTTTTTTTTTTTTTAATCTGGCTTTACCTGATTTTTTTTTTTTTTTTTACATGACTGACACTGTATTCAAAAACTAATATTTTCTTATTTGCTGAATTGTTATGTAGGTCTGTGTATTGATTTGCTTCATTACGTGCCATTACTCACTTCTGCAGTGGTGTGTTTTATCCATATCAACCATTTAAGTGAACACCCTTTCCAGTTCATGCATTTATCTTTTCAGAGGTATGACTAACGTTTCTATGTAATAATTTCTGCTAATAGTTGTTGGTGTGGCCAGTGACCTGCTAACATGTGAAAGAGGCTTTTTATAGTGAGTTTGTGTGACTCACGAGTCATAAAGTGAGCGTCGCAAATACTCTGTTCAGCTGTGATGTAGCTATGTGAGAAGAACTCCGTAGTATCATTACTCTGAGCTGATTAGTTTTGCGTACAGATCTGTTCTGCGGTTGACAGCGACTCTTATCTCGGTCTCATATGGATTTTGTTAATGTGTGAGAGTGTTACACATAGTTTACACGGAGTTCGTTCATGTTCTTTCAGTTTTATTTTGGACCCCCTGAAATGTGGGGTCTGGAGGGATGTTCTGTATTTCAGTGTTATCACGGTAGATCATTAATCAATTTGCCACGCCCACCCCCTAAAAGATAAACGGATGGAAAAAGTTTGTCATTAGTCATCCAATTAAAATGCATATCCTGTTTTTTTGTCTGATAGATGCATTTCCTGTTGCTGTTCAGTCGCCAGGGGAAGTTACGTCTGCAGAAGTGGTTCCTGCCCCTCCCCGAGAGAGAAAGAAAGAAGATTGTGAAGGACATGACCGCTATGGTGTTGGCACGGAAACCCCACACGTGCAACTTCCTGCATTGGAGGGATCTGAAGATTGTGTATAAGAGGTGGGCATGAAACTCGCCTTAAGGGTCCCAAGCTGAGACAAATACATATGCAGCCACTTTCTCTTAAAGGGCTGCATATGTGTTCTACACTATATTGCAATATAGCAGGCTGGAAGGCTCTCGCGTTTGGTCATTAGTCATCGCTGCACAAGGTGTGATCAGAAAACTCTATTTTTGCAAACCAGACACCTGGTCACCAATCAATGTGGTCTTATGTGGTCTAATTAAAAATACCACATGCAAAGTGTTTCAAGTCCTAATGGAGTTTGTTGCCCTAGTCCCTGCTGTTGTTTGTATACCAGTTCAGTCGAGTTCTTCTGCTATTACTGATGTCATTAGTTGATGTCATGGGGCTATCTGTGTACTCCTTGTTTTCCAGTGAAAACTTGTGTCGGTTTCCTACACAATGGCACCCTATTACCCTAGAATAGGGTGTAAAATGAATCTGTATACTCACAATAAGATATGTGCAATTTATTCAAATTAGTTGGCATGATCCGTTTTAGAGACCTTCAATTGTCTCTTCTAATAAATTACAGTATACACTTTTGTAAGTCTTCAATCTTCCATAATGTGACTTTCCAAGTGAAACGGAATATAAAAAAAATTAATTATAATAAATGGAATGGCACTTGACTTTATTCATCTGGAATTCATTTGATCATTAAAAGCGGGTTTTCTGCAGTATCAGAATGTAGTCAGGTGGTTGGAGGGATAGAAAAATAATAGAACTTAGAAAAGGAAAGTCGTTTCAGTGGCAGGCAGAGCAAGTTATTACATTTTGGTGAAAGGTCATGAACGCGCACAATTTTATTTATTTGGAAAAGCATGAAATCTCCTAATTTCACAGGAGAACCTTCTTCAAAGAGCATTTTGCCAATATCAAAAACCAAGGTGGTGGAAAAGTTTGATAATTGTTTAATCAATTATCAAACTAAAAATGTTTAATTTTCGATTAAAAAATCGATTACAAAATAAAACATTCCTTTACTATGAGGTACTATTGAGGCCACAAGAGTCCAAAAATTAATACAATCCAAAAAGCAGTTTATTGTGCTACAAAAATCCCAATTATGACCAGTAAAATTAAGATTTTGTGTATAGACTTTAACTATAAACAAGCCCAAAATACTCTGGGACTTTTCTTTTGAAATAACAGCGGCTTGGCCCTGTTTCAATGCTCTACATGTAAGTATTAATCGAATTAAGCTTTTTATAGCCTAAATATTCACCAAATGAGGTTTATAGATGAGGGCTTAAAAAAATGAGGAATAATAACAATAAAAAACCTATCGGCAACTATAGTTATAGATTTTTGTCGATAATCGATAATTCCAAAAATCAACTTTCAGCACCGATTTAATGGCACAACCGATATATCGGTCTACCTCTAATTGTAATGACTTAAAAGGGAATAGGGCATAGCGATGATCACTTCTGAAAGGAACACAGCCCTTGTTATAAAGAGCCCTGTATAGCGTAAGAAGATGGTTATTTGCTTATGTAATATTCTGGGTTCAATTCAAGTTAAGGTCAATCGACAGCATTTGTAGCATTATGTTGATTACAACAAAAATTTATTTCGGCTCATCCCTCCTTTTTAAAAACAAAAAAGAAAAACCATGGGTTCAAGTGAGACACTTACAATGGAAGTGAATGGGACCAATTTTCTAAAGGAATATTCCGGGGTCAATACAGGTAAAGCTCAATCGACAGCATTTGTGGGATAATGTTGATTACCACAAAAATGTATTCAATTATTTCGACTTTCCCATGCTTTTCTTTAACAAAGCAAAATGTAGGTTACAGTGAGGCACTTAATGAAAGTGAATGTGGCCAATTTTTTGAGGGTTTAAAGGCAGAAGTCTGAAGCTTAAAATCTTCTGTAAAAATTAATGTATTTGAGCTTTAAAGTTGTTCAGATTGTCATTTTTACAGTCATTTTAGGGTTTGCTGACATTACATCATCATGATAACGCAGTTGTAAAACTGGCTATAAAGGTTAAGTGATTTTATCACAATAAAATCACGTTTATGTGCATATTGTTTATGTCTTGTGACTATACAGTCAATTGGCCCCCATTCACTTCTATTGTAAGTGTCTCACTTTAATGCAGATTTTTGCTCTTTTAAAGAAAAGGATAGATGAGTCAAAATACATTTTTTTTGTGGTAATTTATATAATGCTACAAATGCTGTTGATTGATCTGAACTTGTATTGAACCTGGAATATTCCTTTTAATCTAAGATGCTGCAAAGAACCTTTATTGGTTATTTTAGCTATGCTTTTATATTTGAATGTTTCATAGCTTGACAGTTTTCTTAGTCATACATTTTATGTTACATTTAAATCTTTATTGAAAGGAACTGAAACTCATATTTCATATTACTGAGACTCTACAAACTCAGTCTGTTTTTCACACCTCACTTAACCTCTATGTCTTACTCTGTTCTCTCCTGTTGTTTTTCCATTGTGGCCTTTACAAATATGTAGTTTGCTATGCCAACAGTTGTTTAACACAGGATCTAGATGACTTTTACATGAACGATAGATAATATATTCAATTTGTAAATGAACTCTAAATGTAATTGCTGCTGTTTATATTATGTCTAATTAATACATAGATTATGACTTTAATCATGGCTGGGCTTAACTGATTTTCTGTTTGTATGAATATAAAAACATACTGGATAAATGTATGTTTATATAACATGTATGTTTTCCACTTGCGTTTGTAGGTATGCCAGTCTGTATTTCTGCTGTGGTTTGGAAAACCAGGATAATGAACTTCTTGCTTTAGAGATTCTGCACCGCTATGTGGAGCTACTCGACAAATACTTTGGCAATGTTAGTATACGCTCCCTCTCATTATCTTATTATTATTATTATTATGACTAATAGAATGTTTACACAGACCTTTCTGAACTTTGGAGGATGTGTTTAGTAAAGTGTTCTCAGGAAGACTTTCAGAATTTGGATATTGAGTGCATTTTTTGTTTGGTTGGTTTATTTATCCTCTTTTTTTTCTTGACTATTCTCATTCATTTGCGTTCTTCATTTATTGATCAATTTCACCTTGTTTTTGCCTATGAAATGCTGTGTCAACAGTGTTGATATGGCATTAAAGAGGTAGTTCACCCAAAAATATAATTCTCTCATCATTTACTCGCCCTCATGCCATATCAGACTTGCATTGTATGGACCAACAGAGCTGAGAGATTCTTCATAAAATCTTAGTTTGTGTTCTGCAGAAAAAATAAAGTCATACACATAATGAGAGTTTTCATTTTTAGGGAACTATTCATTTAAACAATATTAAACAATTAGAAAAGGTTGTAATGCAAATGTCATTTTTGCTCAATGATTGTTTTGTTCATCAGTAATCTTTTCACTTTCTACCTTAGGTATGTGAGCTAGACATCATCTTTAACTTTGAGAAGGCGTATTTCATTCTGGATGAATTTCTGATGGGTGGTGAGGTCCAAGAGACATCCAAACAGTCTATTGCGAAGTCTGTAGAGGCATCAGATATGCTGCAAGAGGTCAGACACTCACTTCACTCTGGTGCTCCATATTGGACAAACCTACCCAAGTGGCATTTTTAGGAATTGTAGATGTGTAACCTTTCTCAAATTATATTTTGAGAAAGCCAAACTATATTCAATTTTAATGAATCAGAAATTAAATGTAACAATATGGAAGTAGGATAAAAAGAAAATACATTTAAATGACCTAGAAAGGGCAGTTATTTTGATGTTTTAAAAACATTAACTCATTACTATGACTTAAGAACACAAGACATATCTTCATCCTCATTTCTGAGCCAAACATTTCAGAATGTTGTACTTGGGTAAAGAACCCACAGATGATTGGATACAAAGCTCCACTTTGGCCATCACCTTCAGGAAACATTATTGATTTGGAGATGAAAAAGGGAGAGAGAGAGAGAGAGAAATAAAGGGATGGAAAGTGTGAGAGAGTGGGTTTACAGTGTAGTACTGCTAAATGGCAGCTTTCCCAGCATGCCTCATATAAATGAGATCACATTAACACCTGTATAGCACATTATATCATTTGTTTGGTTCACTGCTAAGTACAGGTCACAGTCCTTCACTGCTCCTTAGTAAAGTATATTAGAAAGAAAGAGCACCGGTTTTGGGAAGTTTTGAACAATAAAAATCAATAAATTATACATTGCTTTGTGTGATTCCCTATTGTTACATTTCCTCCCTGTCTAGGGGTCTGGAAGAAAACTAATAAGTGATAAGGGACTTAAAGAAAAAAAAAAATGTGTTTGGAGGTCTTCACTCCTGTCCCAGCCAACAATAACCACAACAGGTTACGAAAACAGTTTGCAAGTTTATTTTCCTCTATAAATACAAAACAAAGGGAAGCATAAAGTCTTCAAGAGGGGACCAAGCCAAAATAACAATCAAAATGAGTCTAGCTGAAAGGGAGGCACAAACTACTTACCCTTACAAACAAAGAAATGGAAAATTAACAGCATAAATCTTGCCTCACTCCCTACCTAGCCATAAACAAGAGAAAACAGGTTTAATAACAAAGAAAATGGCGCCCACCTCTCTACCACTTCCGTAGATACAAACAGGAGGAAATTATCACACACCCAACAAAGGATCTTATAGTTACAATGTTTAAAGTGGGGTATCAGTTTAACATAAAATACAACTTGTAGTTTCTTGTTAACAACAGCAATAAATCACAAAGGCTACCAACGCTGGGGCATGAGGAAAGAGTCTCTCCTAAGCAGACTTTCCATCTCGGCTTTATTCACATGTTCTTCAGGTAGTGCACCAATCAGAGCTGCTCAGCACTCGATCTTAATCACTCCGAGCTGATGTAAATTAACCTGGTTGGGACGACAGAGAACACAAGGGAGACAACAGAAAACATACAAACAATGTATAATCAATATACATGCAACTTCTACATCCACAGATGTAACAAGTAAATAAAAAAAGATATGCCCTGGGACGTAACATTGTGCAAACACCTAAGCGGCATATTTTTCTTCATTTATAAAAAATAATATTTTATACAAATATTTTTATTAGTGGTCTTCAGAGGAAATATGTTCAAATGCTATACAGTGTATATATAAAATACATAGTTGTGTATGTATATGTATATATATATATACACATATACACAGTTGAAGTCAGACGTTTAAATACACTTGGGTTGAATTCATTAAAACTCCTTTTTTTAACCTCTCCACAGATTTAATATTAGCAAACTATAGTTTAGGCAAGTCATTTGTGCATGACACAAGCCATTTTTCCAACAATTGTTTACAGACAGATTGTTTCATTTTTAATTTCCTATATCACAATTCCAGTAGGCCAGAAGTTTACATACACTAAGCTAACTGTGCCTTTAAACAGCTTGGAAAATTCCAGAAAATGATGTCAAGCCTTTAGACTAACCAATTAGCTTCTGATAGGAGGTGTACTGAATTGGATGTGTACCTGTGGATGTAGTTTAAGGCCTACCTTCAAACTCAGTGTCTCTTTGCTTGACATCATGGGAAAATCAAAAGAAATCAGCCAAGACCTCAGAAAAAAAAATGTGGGCCCCCACATGTCTGGTTCATCCTTTCCAAATGCCTGAAGGTACCACTTATTTTTAAACACAATTCACAATCGTATTTTAACTAATTACACAATGATGACTCATAGACATTATAGTTTTATCTTCTGTTAATGTCTTCTGTAAAGCTGCTTTGAAAAGATGTGTGTTGTGAAAGGCGCTATACAAATAAAAATGTGTACGTTCATCTGTAAAACCAATAGTTTGCAAGTATAAACGCCATGGGACCATGCAGCCATTTTACCGCTCAGGATGCAGACGCATTCCATCTCCTAGTGATGAATGTAGTTTGGTGCAAAAAGTGTAAATCAATCCCAGAACAACAGCAAAGGACCTTGTGAAGATGCTGGAGGAAAACAAGTATCTATATCAACATAACCTGAAAGGCTGTTCAGCAAGGAAGAAGCCACTGCTCCAAAACCACCATAAAAAAGCCAGACTACAGTTTGCAGGTGCACATGGGGACAAAGATCTTACTTTTTGTAGAAATTTCCTCTGGTCTGATGAAACAAAAATTGAACTCTTTGGCCATAATAACCATCAATATGTTTGGAGGAAAAAGTGTGAGGCTTGCAAGCTGAAGAACATCATCCCAACCCTGATGCATGGGGGTTGGTAGCATCATGTTGTGGGGGTGCTTTGCTGCAGGAGGGGCTGGTGCAATTCACAAAATAGATGGCATCATGAGGAAGGAAAATTATGTTGATTATATTGAAGCAAAATCTCAAGACATCAGCCAGGAAGTTAAAGCTTGGCTGCAAATGGGTCTTCAATATGGACAATGACCCCCAAGAATACCTACATAGTTGTGGCAAAATGGCTTAAGGACAACAAAGTCAAGGTATTGGAGTTGCCATCACAAAGCCCTGATCTTAATCTGATAGAAAATTTGTGGGCAGAACAAAAAAAGCATGTGTGAGGGAGGACTACAAACCTGACTCATTTACAGCAGTTCTGTCTGGAGGAACTTATTTTGAAGACTACCCAAATGTTAAACAATTTAAAGGCAATGCTACCAAATACTAACAAAGTGTATGTAAACTTCTGACCCACTGGAAATGTGATGAAAGAAATAAAATCTGAAATAAATAATTCTCTCCACTATTATTCTGACATTTCACATTCTGAAAATAAAGTACTGATCCTAACTGACATAAGACAGTTAATGTACTGAAGTAAGCTGCTTTATATTAGAAGCATGTAGTGCTGCTACTCTTTAAAAAAGGTAGTTAAACTACTTTAAAGTTAAACTATTTTAGACTTGACTGCAGTTGAACAATTTGTATTATTTCAAGTTCTTTAAAGGGCTGATCAGCTTTGCACTGTTATCTTCTCTTTAGACGATGGAAGAATACATGAGCAAGCCAGCCTTTTGACTACAGCAGACGTGATGCAAGGTGACAACAGGGAAAGAATTCTGCCTCCACAGTGTAGGTTGTGTTCCTCGTTCTGGAGTTGCTTTTTCACTGCAAGAAGCTACTGTTCAAACTTTATCCAAGAGGGCTACAGATGAACTTGTTTTCCCAATGCTGGTTTAAACAACTTTCACCTGTCCATTCAATTTTAATATAACTGAATCAGGGTTGTAAAGGAATCTTTGAATAACATTGTTTTTTCAATTTCTAGAAATAAATGTAATGCTGAATTTCAATAATGATAACTCAAGCATTCACGTAGATTGAACTGATCAAATTAAAGGGATAGTTCACCCAAAAATGAAAATTCAGTCATCGTTTTTCCCATCCACATGTTCCAAACCTGCATGACTTGTGGGTGTGGGAGATCATTTCAGTTTGGGACAACATGATGATGAGTAAACGATGATAGAATGTAATATTCTGGGGAACTATCCCTTAACGTTTTAAAACCAAAATTGTTTTATACAATGATCTGTTTGCAGTAGCTTTGAATCTTTGTTTATTTGAAGTGCCTTTTCATGTAATTAAACATGCTGCATGTCTCAGGAGACTGAAGAAGAGAAAATAATATGTATATTTTTGAAGGAATATTAACAACGCTTTGTGAGCACACTTTGTTGATATTGTTATTAAAAAATAGTTTTGATATGATTTAGTCCTATTCGAGTGTTTGTCTCGATTTCCTCTGAGATGTGTCCAATGTGCTGAAATTACTTTAAGTCTGTTCTTCCTTCCAGAGGGTGAACATTTTCTGACAAACTCACCCAGGTAAAAAAACAAAAAACTATTTGATCATTTACTCACCCTAATGTTGTTCCAGACCCGTATAACTTTCTTTCCTCTGTGGAACACAAAATGTGTTAGTTTTAGTTACCATTCACTTTCATTGCATCTTTTTTCCAGACAGTGAAAGCAAATGGTGACTGCTGTCATTCTGCTTTAAAACTCTTTTGTGTACAATGGGAGAATTTTCATATTTGTGTGAACTATTGTTTTAACTATCTCTTAAAATAATAATACCCTTATTTTATTAAAAAATTCTGGATACATTACATATATGAATTTTTTATTTTATAAAATGTTTTCTGTGTTTAATATATGTAAAAATTATTAATCTCAGTCCAGATAAGATTTAAGTTTCTTTCATAAGTAGTACTTTTACTATGGCACACTTTTGTTTTAAATTATGAATAGGTCTGTGTAAAAAGGAAGCACAATACAGCAAGAGAAAAAATAATACGGTAATGCTTTATTCATGTTTCTTTTCTCACACTTTAGAACACGTACAAAATGATTTATAAATTAGAATTACATCCATCTTTATTGGTTTAATAATTATATAGCCTGTAAAGATTGCAGCAAGCGGAGTCCTACGACTACACAGGAACATTCTCTTGAGACCAATGAAAGGAACAAGAAAACATTTTGAGGACCATCAATTCATAAACAACACTTAAAACTCCCGCACAATGATATACCATATATATTTACATCATATAGAATTCCAAGAAAGCTAAAGCACTTTAAACATTGGTTACTTTTGAGGAGATATAGGCATGTCCCACGGCTAAGCTTTATTTTTGGTCTCCATCCGTATTCCAACAAGTCCCTTTTGCAGCAAGATTGGCTAGTAGGGGCTTCTTGCAAGCAGTTTGTGATTTGGACTGTTCAGAAGTTGTTCATTTAGCCGTAGCAACCATATCAAAGAGATTCAAGGTAAAGGTGGCGGGACTTGTCGGGATACGGGTGGGGGGAAAAAATAACCCTTCACATTCCTGCAACCATTTTTCCATGATAATCTTTACCATCTTCTGTATTGGATACAGCAGGGGTTTGGTCTATGGGCTTTGGAGCTGAATCTTGAGTGGGTGGTTTTTCGGGTGCCTCTGGCTCCTCTTTCCCTTGGGTGTCTCTCTTGGTGGGTGTGCTTTTCCCATTATCAACCTGATTGAAGAAATCTTTCATAGCCTCCTCGTATAACTCATAAGGCAGCTGTCTGTTTGTGGTGGAATCGATGGATCGTTTGCGATCGCTCGAGCTGGTGTCGGGGTACTCGGTCAAGAGTTTGGCTGCGAGGAATGTTGATTCTTCGTCCTCGTCCACTGCATCATCATCATCATAAACATCTTTTCTTTTGCTTGGAGCTTTGTTTAACTCGGACAAGAACAAGTTTCCCCGTCTTCCGCTTGGGTTGAAGTAATTTGCCATGGCCGTTTTGTATGGTCTTTGCTTAAGGAGAGAAAATTTTGAATTCTTGCTGGCCAGATTCCCCAACCCAAGGACTTTTAAGATATCTTCGGTCTTGACGTCATGGGGGATGCCACTCAATGTCACTTCTGGCTGTCGGCCGTTGTAGTACTTGATAACTCTGCTCTTATACCGAGGTTGGCTGGGCTTCCTAGCCAGCGGAGTCTCAGGAAGGCGCTGTTGTTTTCTGGTTTCCTCCATGAACAGCATTCCAACCAGGTCTTCAGGAGGCACCTGGAGCTTCATTGAAATAGCTGACAGCAGTTGCTTTATAGCCCTGGGGTCGATTACAGAGGGTTGGGGTAGAAGCCGCCTCCTTCCTTCCATCAGGTCTCGTTTTTGTGCCTGGTCAGTCATCTCCAAGACCTTCAGCAGGTAGTAATCCACGAGTTTCGTGTCATCCTCTGGATTCTCATCATCAGCTTGGCCAGCTCGCCTCTCCATGGCCTCGCCCTGTTCGCCATTATCTGCTAGTCCTCGTTCATATTCTTCATGGCCTCCTTTAACGACTTCCTCTGTCTCCATCTGCTCCTCTAGCGGCACCCACTCCTCCCCTCCAGTCACGTCCTCGTACGCCAGATTTCTGACCCTGTACTGATCGTCATCATCCTCACCATCGTCATTATCCTGGTTCTCTCGCTTCTGATTCTGTGCGGCTGACAATTTACCAAGCTCTTCGAATATGGAGCGCATATTGGCAAGGCTCTGAGGGGTATATTGCTCATCCAAATCCTCCGTTGCACGCTTGTTGTCTCTGCCATTCTCCTCATCCTCAAACATCAATGGATACTTCTTGTGGGGCTTCACAAAGCCACCATAGTCTCCAACAGGGCTCTCCCCGTCCGGCACAGGGCGCCTGCTCTTGTGAGTGCGCCGCTCGTTGCCAGGCTGGCTTGCTGGGTTCTCTCCAGCCTGCTCGAGCATCCGAAGCAATGATTGCACCCACTGTGGCACCCCCTTGTTATCAGGCCAACGTGCCGCATCCTTGCGTTGAGGAGTGTTCTCTTCTTGTAGGGAGGCGAGCTGGACTAGAAAACGGAATTTGTCCACCTCATCATAGTCCCCAGTAGGGCTCTCTGATCCATCGGCTCTCTGCTTCAAGCTTTCAATATACTCCAGGGCTTTGATCATGTCAGCACTGGGAGAGAGAAAGCCACCCTGGTCGCCGCCTTGCAGGTAGTGGTGCCGCACGGATGCACCCTCCACAGTTAGAGTTTGGAGGAGGGAAGCAAAAAGGACCGCCACCCTTCCAGTAGATAGTTTCGTTAGTGACAACATTGTACTGCCTAGGGATAAACAAACACAAAAACCAGTTAACCCTGGTCAATTCAACTCTTTCTTCTCCTTTTTTCTGTTTTTTTCTTTTATTTGTGAATTTTACATGATGCTTTTCAAGACAAAATGCATGCAGTTTTACCACAATCTTGATAGAATCAATCTTGATCTAAAAATGTCATTCTTTTTTTTTTAGTTTAAACTACCTTTGTATGCAGTCCTAAGAGTTGCTTTACAACCCAAAATTTGTTTCCAGAACCTAGCTCAAGAGACGCTCAGAGCAGCAATGATATCAGTCAGATCACAACATGTTTTTAAACGACAACAGCACCGGATGAGTCACCGCCTGTTGTCAAGGTAACCTTTCACTTGTGGCTGCCGATCTCTAAGAATAGATCTATTTGATATTTTTCAAGCATATGTTTGTAAAACATTTCTCGATTTAAAATAAGACTTGCAGGGATACATTTCACTGATCGTTAAACTGAGCAGATAACCCAGAGATGAGATACGCTGATGGTGAATGATAGGATCTACTGTAATCAAGGCAAGCAGTAGAAAAGCGGAGAAAAGCTTCACACCTCTTTAACCGTCACAAAGCAGATCATTTTAATTATGTTTACACAACATGCTTTTATGAGTATTAAATATGAAAATGAGCCGCCGTACCTTTGTGTAGAGCTCAGAGAATGTGAATAAGCGTGAACAGCATGTCCTATGTGCGTTTCAATGGGCTTCGCTTGTGTTTCAGCACCCGGACAGCTCCCCGCGCTATATGAGGCGCCACCTGACCTGTGCGTCACAGATGCACACGCAAAACCGAGGATATGCATGCATACGAACTGAAGTTTACAATTCACCGTTCATCCGTGATGAGAAACAGAGATTACATCTTATGAATTTTTTTTTTTTTTTTTTTTTTGCATTATTAGTGAGAAAGATCATGTTCTGTTTTTATGAATAACATACTTTTTATGCTAGAACTGACTTTTGACGCATATACCCTTATATGAATTATTTACTTTTGACGCATATACCATGTGAAGATTGCATATTATTTATTGTTTTACAGTATCGTTTGTTATTTTCCCCAAACCATTTGCACTGTTAATATGTGAGGAGAAATATATTGATGGCTTGATCTATATTTTAGGTTTTATTTCATTAACAAGGAAATGGATAGATATTTTTATATATACAAGCAGGTATATACACCTACATTTTTATGCTCAAACTGACTTTTGACGCATATGCAAAATACCATGGCATGGTGTTAGCCACCAGTGCCATAAAAAGTCATTTATAATGAGAAAAAGTTTCTAAAAAGCTTTTTATAATGTTTGAACAAGATCCCATATCAATGCATATTAATCCAATTATTAATGCATGATATTTGAAACATTTACACCTCTGAGGAGTAACCTGTATTTTTGGGGGAGTGTTATACATAAGGAAGACAGTAGTCTGTTTTTGGGTGCAACAGAGATTTGTACCAACATTTTTATGCTAGAATTGACATTTGACACACCCTATTAAAAAAATTATTACCATCTTAACTCGTTTCTGTAAAAACTCCTTTTTTTTGCAGGAGTATTTGCATCAAAAGTCAGGTCTACCAAGACCTGAAAAAAAGTTACAGCTGTCTGTTGTTTAAAATTTTGAGTGGGTCATTTACATTTCATTGTATTAGTTGTAGATAACTTTTCACTTTGTATTCACGATTGTTCCCGCCCCACATAGAGAAAAGCCAATGTATCATTTTAGTAACCTCTGTTTGATTTGTGATCAAATATAAACCAGAGACTTTTTACAGTCTTTACATAAAGATGTTTTGATTCATCAGAATTTAGAATTAACATACTGTAAGTATGAAATGTTTTTTTGCAATATTTCTGCACCCACAGGCATCACAGAGTTAAATCGTTCGGAGATGAGTCACACATATACACTCAGTGGGGCTTATTGGCAGTGAAGAGAGAGGAAGGCGTCTGATGAATGTGTGGCTGCTGGTTGTGGCTCTCTCTCTTCTGTCCCTATAGATCAACGGACTTGAGCATCCATAAGACCCTGTGGGTGGGGACTGCCAGCAGCAGAATTAGGTGCCCTAGTGAAATCAGTCCCAGAATGACACTCAATTCTGATCACTTTTTCTGGAAAGTGGAGAAATCCACCCAAAGTCTCTGTGAAAACGGGTTTGCAATTGTTTATTTCAGGCACATTATTTGAAGTATTAATAGCTGCAGTGTCCAAGTGGGGGGAAAAAACCCCAGACATTGTTTCTTTACCAAATATTTTTTTTGCAGTGCACATTTGCCAATACAGATTCACACCCTAAAAGAAAAACCTTTTTAAAGGAATATTCCGGGTTCAATACAAGTTGAGCTTAATCGAAAGCATTTGTGGCGTAATGATGATTCCCACAAAAATGTATTTCGACAAGTCCCTCCTTTTCTTTAAAAAATCAAGCAAAAATATGGGTTACAGTGAAAGTGAATGGGGCCATTCTACATAAACATTAAAATACTAACTGTTTCAAAAGTATAGCCACAAGACGTAAACAATATGAATGTGTGGCAGGGCGGAGGGGAGCACACCCAGTCCCGTATCAGGCTAATCAAGCCTCCGAGAGGGATAAAGGCTGACTGCAGAGGATGGTGTGGGAGAGAGAGATCATTTACGGACATGTCCGTCGTGTATTTGTGTCCTTTAAGTTTTTCATTAAAATATTATTTATATTGTTAAGCCGGTTCTCGCCTCCTCTTTTCCATTGAAATCCTTTACAGAATGTTAACATGATTTTAGTGTGATTATAATCGCTTGCTAACCCTTTCTGTGTAAAGTTATATCTGATTTTAAAACTCTCAAAAAATTGTCCCCCTTCACTTCCATTGTATGTGCCTCACTGTAACCTCAAACCTTTTGCTTTTTTAAAAGAAAAGGAAGAATGAGTGAGAATCATATTTTGTACCAATCAGCATTATGACACAAATGCTGTCTGCTTCGCTTGTATTGATCCTGAAAAATTCCTTTAAGTTCCACCAAGTTTTTTTTAATTCTATCATCCTTTAATAAACCATGTGTCTATATACTTGTGATTGAAAGTTTTTAAGAACCCTTTTTATTCCCCAAAGTACCACATAGCAACTAAAGAAGCTTATAGAGCAAAAAAAATAAAAAAAAATAAAAATGATTTGCAGGGTTTTGCAGTTAAATTTAAGGCCCAAACAAATATACTGGCCATGCTTGTTTGTGACTATTGGAAAAGCATGCTTCATTCACAATGTGATGACATAACCGAATCAGAACAGTGCAGAGATTCCTTTGTTAAGAAGATCTCCGCAGCCTATAGCTGCATACTGATTCAAGACTCATAACATACAGTCAGCTGACTACACTCGAGGGAGAGAGGGGTGAGATGGGCCCTTCTGACGTTAGTGGAGCAGTCACATGGTCGTATGAGTCATGAGTTTGTATATATGCAGTTTTGGGGGGATGTTTCCTCGGCTGGAAAAAAAACAAGCTCCCCTATGTCTGCTTCTTGATTCATAAAAAAATAATTTTTAAGTGACTTCCATTAGAAGGCCGAAGGTACAGTACATGTCACCACATCTGTTATCTTAAAAGCTTTATATAAACTCATGCCTGCACTCTGAATAAGATTACAAGAAACTCTCAATTCACTGAATTGTACAATTTTCTCCCTTTAACGATTAGGGCATCCTCCGGTTGGCATGGTGATCATTCTAGCTGAAGCTCCACTAGTGGATGGGGAAAACAACAATAGAGGGATGACTCTTAAAAATGTCTTGCTGGAATTGTCTATAAATAGGTGTTGTGGAGGTGTCAGAGGGAGGTTACAGTCATGTGTGCATGGACTGTGACGGAGGATCTGATAGGTTGAGAAATGTGTAGGCGGGTTGACAAGGGATTCTCACTGTAATTTTGTTCATTAATTGCCTGAAATGAGTTGTTTTGAGGTGAACCAGAGCTTTTTCTTTTTAGATTGGAGTGCAGTTGTTTGCCTGAAGTAGCTGAATGTGTGTTTTATGGATTTTAAAAGTCTCAGAATTCAACAGTTTATTGGTTTAGAATGTTTAAACACACTCCACAAAATCCTAATTTTACTTAGTGTTTTGTCTTGTTCGTTCAGTAAAATATATCTTAACATCTTTATAGTAATGCTCTGGGTTTAATACAAGTTAAGCTCAGTCGACAGTGTAGGCTTTTTGGTATGCGACATTTAGAAGGGAACCATTAAAGTGCCCTCATTCTCAAGGATTTTTGGTATGCTAAATTTAGAAGGGAATTTAGGGTCTTGAAATATGTGAGCTATGAACTAAATTAAACTGTCCTTATTGTACATTATTAGGTAATGAAATGTATAATGGAATTAGTGGCGTTCGACAACCATTATAAATTTGATAAATGACAAATAACTAGATTATTTGTCTGAATAAATTCTCCACTATTAAAATCGTAATACAAATCCATTTACAATTTCTACTGTAAGGAATTAGCTTTAATAAGTGAATTATGATTAATTCACTCATTGGAGTGATATTATTCTCATGGCTTATTGAAAATAATATCGCACGTATTTAGGTACAGCTTTGAAGCGAAATCTTTTAGAAACGGGGATGAGATTATTTATCAAAATATACCACAGTCATGTCATCTTTTGAATACAGACGAAATTTATTGCTATTCTAAACATAAATCTAATCTAACACATATATATGCATAAGACAGGTTGGTGAAAAAAGTGACAGAATGTGAAATAAATGATCAATACAGTGAAAATTAAATTTATGGAGTCTGTTGACAATACCTGAAGAACCATTTACCCTTCTTTGAGTCTACATCGATTTGCTATTGGATTACTCAAATAATGTAATTAATACACCAGCACTTTGAGCACAATATTGGAGATGTACTTGCGTGTAGTGATGTTTCCTTGCTTTCTTTGTTCTCTGCACTGTCTTGGTTCTTGGTCGAAAGTTCGTTCCGTCAATGTTTTGGACCTCTGTAAGATCTTATAGAGTTATTGTCTGTATTAAGGATGAGGTTGGCTTTGAAGCGAGGCCTTCTCATTGACCATAGAGAGTGAGAGGCTTTCTCGGAACTTTGAGTCCCGAGCTCCCTTGGACCTCACATGGCATGGACCTGGTTCCAATGAGATCCCTAGTAGACCACGAGGGAAGAGTCAGAGCAAAGTCTGAGCAATCAAGAGAGACCAGACGAGAGACGACGATAAGACAAGAGACTGAAGAGATCGTGTTCTTCCTGTTTGGAAACATTTCAAGTGAAATTGGACGCACCCCCAAAGGTGTCCTGTGCCAATCAGAAGTGACTTTTCAGAGTCACAAGGTCAACTGGGCTGTCTTTTCTGACAGTTTATTTATGGTCCTTTGTTTCAGATTATCACAAATCTCTCGCTCAAAAATAGTGCATATTTAAACATGAACATTTATATTTGAGAACATACAAGAGACATGATATTCATTGTCATCAGCTTCCTCCATGTAACTAAGCGAGCATTTGCATATCAAATTTGACATTCTTTCATAAATATCTGTAGGTGTAGGTAACAAAACATGAAAATCCCTGGTTACAAATCATACTGGTTAATTCCTTGGTTATGCAACATGGATAAAATATTACACATATTTTAAAGAGGTACATCAGGCTATAATCATTTATTTGTCAGTTATACAAGTTACCACAGTTCAAAGCAATTGTCAGAATGCCTAGCAAGACTAGGCATTGTGTGTGAGTCCATGTGGTCTTGTCTATTTTATAGGATTGATTCGGCAAAGTACTGTGACTTTGTGTGAGGTGTTTCTGGATTAAGGAATGTGTTAGTATTCTGTGTGGAAGTTCAGGAGGTCATGCAGAGGGGTCTTTCTGAACAATGTTGATGCCTGGGCCATCTAATTTATGACGTTGTGGAATTCCAGGATTAAGATTGGGTAAATCCTAGATTCAAATCATGTCGTTTCAATTCTTCTGCATATATAAAACTACAACAGCATTTATGGGATCATTTAGATTACCACAAAAATGTATTTTGAGGAACCTGGGAAGCTCAGCAAGTAAAGACTCTGACTACCACACCTGGAGTCGCAAGTTTGAATCCAGGGCATGTTGAGTGTCTCCAGTCAGGCTTCCTAAGCAACCAATTGGTCTGGTTGCTAGGGTGGGTAGAGTCACATTGAGTTAACCTCCTCATGGTCGCTATAATGTTGATCTCGCACTTAGTGGGGTGCGTGGGAAGTTGTACGTGGATGCCGCAGAAAGATGTGCTAGGATAAGATGTGCAGATTCATGGTCTCAGACACGGAGGCAACTGAGATTCATCCTCCAACACCCAGATTGAGGCGAGTCACTATGCCACCACAGGGACCTGGAGCGCATTGGGAATTGGGCATTCCAAATTGGGGAGAAAAAAAATTATATATATTTTGACTCGCCCCTTCTTTATATACATTTAAAAAAAGCAAAAGTGTGGGTTACAGTGTGCACTTGCAATGGAGGTGAATGGGGCCAATCACAAATCAATAAAATACACACTGTTTTAAAAGTATAGCCACAAAATGTAAACATTATATGTGATAACATGCTTTTTGTGTGATGAATCTGCATACTAGCCTTATCTGTATAGTAAGTGCCTTACTGTAACTGTGATTTTTGCTTTTTTGTCAAATAAACAAGGGAGTCAAAAATATTTTTCAGTGGTATTCAATATTATGGTGCAAATGCTTCAAATGAGCTTAACTTTTATTGAACCCTGAAAGTAAAACTAAAAAAAAAAAAGTTAATTTGACTGTTACTGAGCCTTCATGTTTTTTGTGTGCCATAGTATGAGCAATAATAATAGTGATGACACAACTATATCAATTTTACATTTGAAAACAGGTTCAGTTTTTAAAGCAATGACATTTATGTTTGCTAAACAGGGTGCCTAAAAGCAATTAATTTGCTCTATGTTAAATGGATGATATTTTGGCTGTTTTAAAATTGTATAAGTGATATCTGTTATATATAAAGTACTTTATTATCTGGATATGTCATCTGGAGCAAAACATACATTTTCTTTATGTAGCTACATTTATGCGGCCCAGAGCTTTGCAGCAAACGGATTATTTTTCTGTTCTCTAAACTGACGGCTCGTGTTGAGATTATACGCTTGGCCTGTTCTGAACGCTCTTTGATTTGATTCAACTCAATGAAAGCATCAGTTACCCATAGCTGTGTTTAGTATGCTGGGATGAGCAGACAAGCACAGTGGAGAGAGGGAAGGAAGGGAGACGATGCATGTAAATGAGAATTAGAAGGGAGGGCCGTGTCCTCACTGGTCCCGTCCTCATTCTTATAAATACAACGAAATCTATCAATGAATTAATTCTGTGTTTAAATGCAAGAACTATGGTTTTATTGCTCAGTCTTTGGGTTAAAACAAACCCCTAACCGAGCACCACTCACATTGTCTTCAAATCTAGTTCTTTTGAATTTCAGCATCCTGTGCTCTTCCTAATCATCTCTACATGTCTTTCTCTCTCTTTCTCTCTCTCTGTCTTTCTCCATTTCTCCATCCCTGTGATTGCTCGGGAGATTGACAGCTCTGTTGTGTGGCTCCTGGAATCTCAAGGTTTGTCATTCCTGAGTCACTAGAAGCCACCAGGTGCTACAGTCAGTGTTTCTGTGCCATGGAGAAAATAATGCACCAAAGTTACCAAAGTATGTGTGTGACTCATAGATCATAGATATTTGTTTTTGTACAAAGGATTACGCACAATTGCAGCAGAATGATTCTCTTTTTAATTGCTCAGAGGTTACTCTTTCATACTGTAGCTCAACTTTGTCCCTTAAATTTATCCTAAAGTACCTTAAGAGAAATATCATAGAAACAAACTATATTTTCCACATATTCTGAAAAACTTGGTAAGGTGATGAGGGGGTTGCCAGGATGTTGGTATGCAGTTGCTAAGGTGTTCCAAGCATTTTTGCATGCTGTGTTGTGGGTGTTCTGGTTGATTGCTGGGAGGGTTCTTACTGTCCCAAGTCAAAAGAGCCCACTCCCAATCTCTCTAATATTCTGGTTCCTATCACAAGCACTTTCGTTTTGACATTTAATCAAATGCAGGATATTCATTTTAGATATCTGGAATTCAGTTTTCACTAGTTAAGATGCTAATTCTTGATACGATCAATGGAATTGCTACAGAGAAAATGCAAATTTTTTACATGTTGACAGAGTAAAAGTATAGATCTATGAATTCTCTCCCCTCCCTCTTTTTCTGTCTCTCTTCCTCTCTCGAGTCCTTGTCTCCAATGTGATCTTCTGCTCTCCATCTTTCTCTCTTGTTCATTTGTTCTGTAAGTGCAGAAGTGAAAGGCATGTGTGACAGATGAGTTGTAATAAGGATGAAGAGACTATCGCTTATCCATTATTTCGTTCTCTCCCGCTATCTCTCGCTCTCACTGGCTAAATATGATTTGTGTGTGTGTGTTTGTGGATACTTTGTGTACACTTTGAACAACTGTGTTTTAAATATGACCTGCAGAGAGAACGGGAAAGTGGAGTGATTCAGGTGAGTGGCATTAAAGCTACGGTTCATCCAAAAACAAAAATACTGTCATCATTTACTGCGAGACTACGACTTTTGGAATTTCATGATTTTTCCATGACTTTTCCATGATTTCTCCAGTCATTTGGATACTGGTTATAAGGATTTAAAAAAAAGGTTTAGAGCAGATCTTATAGCTGCACTGTACATATACATTTTTTGGTTACAATTAACAAATGTGCATTAATGAGTGGGTACATAAAAAAATCCACATTTAAAACTGTGTCCTTCTCTTCGATTCACTTCGGTAAGTCAATAATGATTTTTACTTGGAGCCGTCGGGTCAAACTTGGTGCGAAATCCCAGGCATACGCCATTTGTCCTTGCATGTTTACGTCATGTCCTGAGCTCAGAAGGAATGTTCAGGTTTGTTGTGTGGGTTTGCTATGCCGTTTCAGTCAGTTTAGGACAGGAGCGGCAGGACATCGTTCTCCTTATGGATGTGTATCTGCAAACTAATCAGTTTGGCGAAGTTGTTTACTTGCTACGATGCTTGGATATGTTTTCTCGTAGGATTGTTGAAGCTTATATTGGTTGTCATGCTTTAATGAATCAAACATTACCCATTCATTTACACATCTAAATGTGTTTGTTTTCTTTTTTCCTTTACCCCAGTCCCAGAAATGCTCAAGTTGTTGTATCACTTTCCATTGCCCTTTTAGCAGATAGTCTGTTAAACCGAGTAGACCGTTTCAAATGTATCTAAAAGCCACTATACGTAAACGGTAGATTACCGTGAATGTATGCTCATCACAAGTTAAAGAAACTGTTTATTGTTGTAATTATTACTGCATATGTCTGCATACAATTTTCATGTTTAATAAAGTATATCTCATTTCCATTATTGTTGAATTCTTGTTTTGTGTTTCTATACAGTTTTGTGTTTCATTACATTCTCCACTGAGGTTGTAGATTGTAATATATAAAAAAATTATATTAGCTCATATCAGCCATATCACGAGTTTCACATCTTAAATTTATATGTGTAGTACAATGCAAACATTAATTTGTAGAGGATAAAACACTTGAATAATCACATTAACATATAGTACAAGTGTTCCTCAAAGCAAGTAATATCTCAGTTATAAGTGTTTAAGCAAATAACATGATATCAACATGAAAATAGAATGTTCTGACTCAGACTTTGCTGGTGAACACATGATTGATCATTCACAGGAAGTGTACAGGAACCTCAATCCATGAGATTCATCCACTAGTGAATCAGTGCCAAATTACAACTCACATAAAATGTTCCTCTGCAAATTGCTTGCAATTTTAGGTTTCAGTGTTTTAGATATTACTCATTTCTCATACTCCTACTCATGGAGTGGTGGTGGCGTAGTGGGCTAAAGCACATAACTGGTAATCAGAAGGTTGCTGGTTTGATCCCAACAGCCACCACCATTGTGTCCTTGAGCAAGGCACTTAACTCCAGATGGCTCCGGGGGGATTGTCCCTGTAGTATAGCGTCTGCCAAATGCATAAATGTTTTTAGTTTTAACTCACTTCCCTGACTTTTTGAGATTTAACTCATTTTGATAAAATTTTCCCAAATTTCCATGGACATTTCAAAGCCTGGAAATCCTGATTTTAAACTTCCCTGATATTGCAACATGATCATACAGGAAGTAGGCAAGTTATTTTTGAAATTTACAGCACCCTAGGACAGGCCACATTATGCTGACTAGTAATAAGCTGCATCTCCCATCAGACATTTTTATACCAGCTTCATTACGGATGCCTTCCCAGATGTGTTGCACCAACAGTGGGAGACCCGGGTTTGTATCCTATACTGCAATCAAAAAGTAATCACTTTAATGTAATCAGTGATGAGCATGATTCAGAGGTTGCTTTACAACTCACATTTAGGGCCCCTTCATGGACATTTTACCCAGAATATGGAGCTCACATGTGCCCATACACTCAACAACATTTACAGATTTGGCCACTGGGGGCAGTGTCTCAATTTTGAGTAAGAACAGATCTATTTTTGCTAATGAAAAGTCAACCTACTGTTTCTGATGGCGCTGTGAGATCAGTCTGAATATTTCCAGGTATTCCATGACCAAAACCAAACCTTTTGAGTTCAACACAAGAAAGACATATGTTACTCATCCTCTTGTTGTTCCAAAATTTCGAATTAACGAATCTTTTTAACCTTATTTTTCACTCTGTTGTATTTTCTGTTTATTTTGCACAAACTCATCTTAAGCATTAATATTCTCCTTCTTACTTTTTCATTAATTTTTCTCTCCCTCCCATCCACTCACACTCCTTCACCTTTCTCTGACTCATGGTCTGAATGACGTCTTCTCTTACTTGTGTGGAGCCGAGGCTCTTTTCATTTTTCTATCTCAAACAATACATCAGTATGCCTAATGAGGAGAGATGGACATCGATGTCAACCAGTTTTTCCTTGTCTTTCGGTCTCTCCTGCTGTTTCCTATGCTCTTAATACTCTGTCTCTTTCATGACTCTTTTAGCTGTCACTCTTCTTGGAAAGTGTGCAACGAAACGTCCAAACCACCACATGTTCTCATTCCGGTGACCTTGTGTTCATGTTGAGCGGCCAGCATCATGTTCGGTGGAGAGATGTGTCGAGTTAACTGCTGAGAAATTGATGAACTGGTGAATTGTTTCAGTCACCTTGTTTATCCAATTGAAGAAACAAAAAACTGTAACCATGCACCCTAATCCAAACCCCAACCCTAAACCTAACCATCAATGGAGTAAAATGTAATCATGGAGGGGAAAAGCATCATTGATTGTAAACGGGAGGACTTCCTCGTTTCCATGGAACCCAAACGCAGGTCTCTGATGCTGCTTACAGAATGCACTCGTACCACTGGGAAAGAAAAACACATCTGAATTGATGCAATGATATCTGATGGAAGATCCACAGAAAACATATAAGATGTAGACTATATGACTTCACTGATATACTTGTGAATGGGAGAAGTCGAAGACAAACACTGAATACGATGCCTGTAGGAATGAAAGTCCTGCCTTACAATAAACAGAGTGATCCCGTTTTTGATGGAGACTCAAGCACAACTGTTAACACTCAGCTATCTAAAAGCTAAAAAAAGAGTCATGACATATGAAATATACATTAATGAAACCATTTACTCATGATTTTGTGGTCAAGTGTTTTTAACTGCCCCATTCTTCAAAAACAGTTCCTTTGCTAAGCTTGAATCATATTAAGACTGGGTCAAAAGCTGTCCAAGCACATGTTAGCTGCACAAACACAGTCCATAGCATGGTGAAACATGACGCACATACATATGTGCACTCAGGCGCAGATCGCCAGAAATGCATCCAAATGGTCCAAGACGTCCAGCTAGTGCTTGTTTATATACACCAACAATTAAAAATAGCAAGAACAGCAAGACATAGAGCAGCTGAATGAAAGATTTGTCTGAGTTGTAACTTAACACCACATCTTTTAAAAATGGCGTGGTAAACATGACAATGGTCCAAGACGTTTAATGTGCACGGTGCATGGATGCAGTGAGAAAGTGTGATTGCGAAGTGATTGACTGTTCCATGACTGGTCCTTGAATAACGTATAACATGCGAGTAAGGGCAGTCAGTGGAGTTTCTGGTGCCCCCCATGGAGTTGGTGCCCTACGCAGATTGTGTAATATGCGTATAGGGAGCAGCGGTACTGCTGTTTATGACACAAACTGAATACCAGTGGCCTGGGCCAAGGGTGCCATGACGCATGTTGTGGGGTGTGGAAATACAATGAACACACAGTTTTCAAAATGAGATGGGACACACCTCTAGTTATTGTCATGGTACAACGTCCAAAAAATATTGTAATACCATGGTACTTTAAGTGAAACCAGAATGGAAATTCATTATGGTCTAAGTTGGTCTTTTCAGCGGGTTAGAGACTGAAAAATCCAAATTTTTTGCTGCTTTTTACTGTCACACCCACTCGCCCACGCATACCAGCATGAACTTATTATAGCAGATGGTCTGAACTAGATGCGTCTACCAGAAAACCACATATATGGTTATAATTATAAACAGTCATGAAATGAGCAAAATCACTCAATAACATTTTTGTGTGTGCGTTTGTGCATGTGTGTGTTCTGTGTGCACTTGTTTGCATGAAACGTCAGGCAGCTAGTTTTCACAGCTTTAATGAATCATGCTTCTAAGAAAAAGAGAAAACGCATTTGAAGAGAAAACGGGGCGAAAAGAGAGAGAGAAATGCAAAGCCTTTGCTTGCATAGCAGAGTGCAGTTGGAGTTGCTCTGTTCATTAAAACCATCCAGCTCTACACCAGCACAGACAGAGAAGCAGAGAGAGGCAGAGGAAGTGTGGATATGAAGTGAAAGGGGCGACAGCCCTGTGAAAGTACTTAAACTGCCAGAGTTTGGCCACACATCGAGTTTCTCATTAGATTTTTCCTTCTACACCTTCACTGAGCTGCCTGCTCTGTATACCTCTCTATCTCTTTTTCCCTCCTTCACGCTCCCTCTCAGTGGAGGGGTTATAAATATACCAAGTGATGACTCATATACCAGACATATCAATATCTCCAACCACGCACACACTCACGCACACACTTATTCACTCCAACAGAACACACACAGTGTTATACCAGTGTAACAACTGTTGCTATAATTTAAAGCATTACATAAGAAAAGATATATACTTAATACTCCTGGTTTTATTTACATTTGACATCAGCCTGATTATTTCAAGTTTAATTTGATTGAATTTAAAAACAAAACTGTTTGTTAGGTCCCTCATTTAATTTGAACTGGATAAAGGGATAGTTCAGCCAAAAATGAAAGTTCTGTCATCATTCACTTCACAAAAAAAACAAACAATGAAAATAATAATGCAGGGTTGGAACAAAATGAGGGAGAGAGAGATTTCATTTTTGGGTGAATTATCCCTTTAACGGGATATTCTGGGTTCAATTAAGCACAATAGACAGCATTTGTGGAATAATGTTGATCACCCCAAAATGTATTTCGACTCAGGGGCGTAACTAGATGGAGGGTAGGGTGGGCAGCCACCCTAGGGCCCAGGGTGAGAAGGGGCTCTCAACGGTCGACCAAAAGAAACCACAAAAATGACCGTGGGCCCGAGGGGTGATGATAAACAACCAAGGCCCCCCAAGGAGCGGGCCCAATAGTTTATTTGCACTGGGGCCAAGTTACGCCACAGTTTTGAATTTTCCCTCCATTTCTTTAAAAAAAAAAAGCTAAGTTCTGGGTTACGGTGCAGCACTCACAATGGAAGTGAATGAGGGGGATCTGTAAACATTATAATACTCACTGTTTCAAACATATAGTCACAAGACACAAACAATTTGTATGATTTTAGTGCGATAAAATGGCTTACTAAACTTTTATTTAATTCTGTGATAATTATATAAAATTTTACAATTCAATTGCCATGACGACTTAATGCTCTAAAGCCAAAAATAACTATAAAACAATAATTTAAACAACTTTACAGCTCAAATAATACACCATTATACAGTATCAATCTTACAAGGTGTACTATTACTTTTCAGTGCAATCTGACTTTTATGATGTGGATGATAAAATGGGTCATTCATTGGTAATTGTTGTCTAAAGCTAAGCAATAAACACTTTAGCAATACAAATGTACAGATATTTGTCATGCCATTAAAGCACCCTTAATTACAATTAATGGAGACACAGACAGAGAGAAAGGCCAAGCCACACTGACTCATGAACGTGCCCACCCGATACTGTTGATATGTGTGCAATTTACCATTTTCATTTACGTATTTATGTTTTTGTCATTATCTAAGTTTTCCCTTATGATTTTTTTGCTCATTGGATTTCTTCTGATGTCATTCTTCATCTCTCAACTGCCAGTTACACAGATGGAGAACAGCACACACATCCTGACAGTCAGTCTGCTGTCTCTCTCAGCTGTCATGTACATACACATACTCCTTCAAAGCCAACATCACTGCAGTCTATGATACAAAGCACCCACTTGATTTTGTATGTGTTGTGACGTATTTGTGTGCATACAAGTGTACGTACAGTATGTATTTGTTTACAGCCAGCTAGATCAATGGTGTGTATGAACACAGGAGAAAAGAGATATTGAAACTGATTCATAATATTGATAGGTTGAAAAAGAGTTTTATTGATGGGGTTATATTGAACTGTAAATGATCTGTGGATTTATTGAACAATACTGTAAATAATCTAGGGATACTGCCATATTCATAAAGGTCTGATTGGAGCTAAAGATGCACAGTATATATACAGTAAATTAGAGAGAGAGAGAGAGAGAGAGAGAGAGAGAGAGAGAGAGAGAGAGAGAGAGAGAGAGACTGACTGTAGGGTTTCTGAGAATTGGTCATAAATTGGAACTGGGTGAATGATAATGCATTTGGCAATGATCCATTTTTACAATAGCTTTCGGTGGATTTCCTGATAGAAATGCTCTCTTTTCATTTTTTGTTTATTAGCAGCCATGGTGGTTTGCATCAAAGAGCCCCAAATCTATTCATACCAAAAATGTGTACATTATAATATTTTAAACACAAATTTAAGGTGTAACGTTAGTCGCCCTTAATGTACATGTTGTTTGAGTAGGTATTGTTTTGTGTAATGTCAATTGTGCATGTACAGTAGTGTACATTTACATCCATCTGTCT
This sequence comes from Moxostoma hubbsi, assembly GCA_032164185.1. Lineage (NCBI taxonomy): Eukaryota > Metazoa > Chordata > Actinopteri > Cypriniformes > Catostomidae > Moxostoma > Moxostoma hubbsi. Next base: position 2,280,212 of record JAVLUX010000005.1, on the reverse strand, counting down.
ATCGTTTCATCACGCGTTCGTTCTGTCACTTTATCGTTTGATCGTATTAGTCGATCTAACCTTTGTTCAGTCCTTCTATCGTTAATTTGTATCTCTCGGTCGTTTTATCTTTAGTTTTTTCTATGGTTTGCAGGGCCGTAGCTAGTGAGGTGAAAGATGGTAACGATTCTAAGGGCCCAAAGGTACAGGGGGTCCAAAACAAATTCGAAACTGTATTTCTTTTATCGGTAAGGGGGCCAGAGCAATATACAGTCCCAGAATTCCATGCTACGGCCCTCATATGGGGCTTTTCCGACTCAACTTTACTCTTTTTTTTTTTTTTAGTACCCCCTCGGTCGAGGTCCCAAGCTAGCTGAGCCGATACTAATTGTGATGTCAAAACCATGCAGATCACTGATTGGTCAGGACCAGCATCACTGGATTACTGTCACGGGACATCAACCCGCTAGTTTTAAAGTTAGTAACTGCGACAGCAGTATCATTTGTTCATGTGACTTTCGAATTTTGAAAAATTCATGGCTGTGTGCAAAACCACACCGTGGTCAATAAACGAGGTGCAGATGGTCCACTCATTAGTGATGAGCGAAACGAAAACGTCTCTCAGGAAGTGTCTTAGCACATGGCTACCTCCGGACCTACCAACAGTGTAGGAAAAAGTAAAAAAAAAAACTTAAGTGATTACAGAACCATCAAGGAAATGTGGAAGTTGTTCGACCAAATGGACGCTATCTAAACCAGCGAGCAATGGGAGGGAGAGTGACCTGCACTCAGCCACGATGGAGGATGGTATGTTTTGTTGCGTTACCTCTATACTCTGCTTGAAAGATTCACTTGATTTATTTGACCAGCTACTGGGAAGCTTGCTTCTCAAACAACCAGGCCAATTTAACTGTTACACTTGTGTAAAATCACCATGCAACAGTTGTTGCTTTATCCAGCACAATGAGCTAGTAGCTAACAGCTAATGGTTGTGTTATTGTTTTGGTCAGTTTGTGTCGTGTTTAAGATGATGTCACAGATCAGCCTATAATCCCTCCACACTGATGAGGCACTAAACTGCAATGGAAATGCTAGCTCAGAAAAGTAAAGCGAGTACAGTTGAGGCGAGTCGAACCGGAACGTGCAGTGGAAAAGTGCCAATAGTTTGATTTCTATCCTTTGCTCGATCTATCATTAGTTAAATCATTAGTTCGATCTTTTGTTAAGTACGTCTACCATTTGATTTATTGTTCAATCTATCCTTGCACTAATGCATTGTTCGTTCTAGCAATCTATCGTTTGTTCTATAGTTCGTTCTATTGTTCAATCAATTGTGTATTCATTCTATCATTTGATCATTTGTTCGTCCGTTTGTTCATTCTATTGTTCTATAGTTCATTCTATCTTCCGTTCTCTCATTCTTTCTATCGTTCATCATATTATTCGTTCTATCGCTTGTTTTACACTCAATCTATAATTCAATCTATCGCTAATTCTATCAATCTACCATCAGTTTGTTATGTCATTGATTCTATCCCTCATTCGTTCTAACGTTCTTTCTTTCGTTCCATCTATCGTTCATTCTGAAGTTTGTTCTATCATTCGTTTTGGCGTTCGTTCTATCGTTTGTTCATTCCTTCCTTCATTATAACATTTGTTCTATCTTTCAATCTATCATACATTCTATTGTTTGATCGATCATTCACTGCATTGTTTGTTCTATCAATCTATCATTCATTCTATCAATCGTTCTAATGTTTGTTCGAATCTTTGATCTTCCGTTCGTTCCTTCGTTCTGTTATTGGTTCTTCTGCCAGACGTTCTATTGTTAGTTCAATTTTTAATTTGTTCAATATTAAGCTCGATATTTAGTTCGTTCCATCTATCCTTCATTCTAGCAATGGTTCTTTCGTTCATTTTAGCATCCGTTCTATCATTTGTTCGGGCCATCACTCGTTCTAACATTCAATCTATTGTTCGTTCTAATTTTCGATCTATCATTTTAAATAATTTCTATCATTTGTTCTATTTCTAACTTTTGTTCTAACGTTCTATCTATTATTAATTCTAATGTTCGGTCTGTCGATCTACCATTTCATTCGTTCTATTGTTTGATCAATCTGTCGTTCATTTTATAATTAGTTCTATCTTTCATTCTTTTGTCTGTTCTTTCATTGTCTATTCATTATTTTATAGTTTGTTCTGTCATTCAAGCTATAGTTTGTTCATTCTGTCATTAGTTTTTCTATATTTCATTCTATAACTCGCTATCATTCAATCTATCGTTCGATCTATCGTTCATTCATTCTATCGTTGTTTCGAGGTATCATCCGTTCAATCATTAGTTCGATCTATTGTCAATCTGTCATTCATTCTGTTGTCTGTTCTACAAATCTCGTTCATTCTATCGTTCTTTCTATTTCGATCTACCGTTCGTTCATTCAATTAATCGATCTACCGGTCGTTCATTCAATTAATCGATCTTCTGTTCGCTCATTCAATTAATCGATCCACCGTCCGTTCATTCAATTAATCGATCGTCTGGTCGTTCAATTAAGCGATTATTCTGTTCGGTCATTCAAGTAAGCGATTATTCTGTTCGGGCATTCAATTAATCGATCTTCCGCCCGCGCGTTCAATTAATCGATCTTCCGTTTGTGCATTCAATTAATCGATCTTCCGTTCGTTCATGCAATTAATCGATCTTCCGTTCGTTCATTCAATTAAGCGATCTTCCGTTCGTGCATTCAATTAAGCGATCTTCCGTTCGTTCATGCAATTAATCGATCTTCCGTTCGCTCATTCAATTAATCGATCTTCCGTTCGTTCATTCAACTAATCGATCCACCGTTCGTTCATTCAACTAATCGATCCACTGTTCGTTCAATCAACTAATCGATCCACCGTCCGTTCATTTAACTAATCGATCCACCGTCCGTTCATTTAACTAATCGACCTACCGTCCGTTCATTCAATTAATCGATCTACCGTTCGTTCATTCAATTAATCGATCTACCGTTCGTTCATTCAATTAATCGATCTACCGTTCGTTCATTCAATTAATCGATTGTCTGTTCGTTCATTCAATTAATTGATCTACCGTCTGTTCGTTCAATTAATCGATCATCCGTTCGTTCGTTCAATTAATCGATTCTTCCGTTCGTGCGTTCAATTAAAAGATCGCCCGTTCGTGCGTTCAATTAAGCGATCTTCCGTGCGTTCGTTCAATTAAGCGATCTTCCGTGCGTTCGTTCAATTAAGCGATCTTCCGTGCGTTCATTCAATTAAGCGATCTTCCGTTCGTTCATTCAATTAATCGATCTTCCGTTCGTTGATTCAATTAATCGATCTTCCGTTCGTTCATTCAATTAATCGACCTTCCGTCCGTCCATTCAATTAATCGACCTACCGTCCGTTCATTCAATTATTCGATCTACCGTCCGTTCATTCAATTAATCGATCTACCGTTCGTTCATTCAATTAATCGATTGTCTGTTCGTTCATTCAATTAATTGATCTACCGTCTGTTCGTTCAATTAATCGATTCTTCCGTTCGTTCAATTAATCGATTCTTCCGTTCGGTCATTCAATTAATCGATCTTCCGTTCGTGCGTTCAATTAATCGATCTTCCGTTCGTTCGTTCAATTAATCGATCTACCGTCCGTTCATTCAATGAATCGATCTACCTTTCGTTCATTCAATTAATCGATCTATCATTCGTTCATTCGTTTAAAATGCCACTTCACTGAAATGTGAGGTTTGAGGTAGCATGAACAGTGTTCTGTTTCTGATCCTCCACTGTGTGTTGTCAGTCATTCTTTTTAATTAGAGATGTTTTATTTGATCTTTTCAATATGGCATTTCTTATAATGCCAGTTATAAGCTACACTGACTTCACGGTACACGTTAGTCTCCAAGTTTCAAAGAATTTCTTTGTCTTCTTCATCTCTGTACAGATGATCTCTACAAAAGACATCCGCCATTGACTAGCGGGCTTCGTTTCCATGGACACAGAAACTTGTTCTAGGTACTGACTTGTTTAGTTGACTATGGCTGTGTAGCTCAGCTTTACAAGCTGCAAAGCCCTGAATGCTGCACATCATCTGAGAATTCAAGACACTTGATGTTTAAAAATTGAAAGTGCAGATTGAAATATTTGACGTCAACCAAACAAGGTCATGGAGGCAGGTTTTGTGTATAAAAACATCTGGTCTATTCAAATCTTATGTTGGGGGAGTATAACTAACAGATTGAGCAGTAGCGAATTTACTAACTTCACATTTTTCAGTACTCTAGAGGTGTTTTGAACACTTTTAACTGATCAGACTGGGAGACAAGCTAAGACCAGCCTGACCAGCTAAACCCAGTTTTTTTTTCTCTCTAGCAGATATGTTTTATATGCTATAAAACGGTTTTAAATGGCACAGATTTGCATTCTTTACAAATAGGCTATAGTAGATCAGGGTTTCAATGTTATTCTCCTTTGAGTAAGTTATCTCGCACTGACACCTACTGGTGAATAACTGGTCCACATAGTAATGTAGCTCATATACAAACAGAAATGGACCACTTTGAAGAGTGTTGGATCATAAGCACTGACCCATCTATAAATCATCTCAAAAACTGTCCAAACACTCTTAAGGCATACCAATGTATATGCTGTTAGAGTTTGTTTGCAGGTTAATTGTTTTGAGAAACTCCCTATTAGATGTATTTTTAATGGGAAAAGCTTTCTTTTCAAATGCTTTTGGTTTTCCCTTATAATTTTGCAACCATCCAGATAACTGATCTTTTTTCAAATGTGCATTTTTTTCTCTCCAAAAAAAGGCAGTAATGGCACAAATAACCTCCAATAAAGATACCCGCAGAAGACAAAACTTTATTCCTTATGACATGATTTCAAGGCCAACTTACAAATAAATAAAGGAGTTGCTTGTTATAACCTGTCATAAGACAGTAACTTCATCCACACAAAGGATAAAAGATCCCAAACCTGCTCAGTAACAAAGATTTAACACATTTATAGGAAGTTTTACATCTGTACATCTGCTAATTGCAACTGTCATATTTACACAGTGGGTAATACAAGGAGAGAATTACTCCACCAAATCGAACCGAGTCAGTCAGCTGTATATTATGAACAGATCAAAATCATCTTTTGATGATCCAATGACCTGCCGTAAAAAGTTACTGATTGAACAGCTCTGAAGGATTGAAGAGAAGCTAAAAGCACTACTGTTCCAAGTTAGATATTTCAGAATAATATTGTTGATGCTAATGCCACGGACTGACAGGCCGATACAGCAATCTAATTACAATTCTCCCAAAGACAGTAGAAATAAGGTGGAGCTCTCTCTGCACTGACTGGCCAGCTGCTTGTAGCTGGAACCAATTACATTGCAGGATTAACTTGCGCACAAAGCAGAGTGCTAGAGGAGTATACAGCAGCTATAAGAGGGGGATGAGTCACTCCCTGATCTTGAAGACAGAAATACATTTTCAAAAGTATAAATTCCTATAAACCACATTTCATTTCCACTGTGTAAAAAAAGGCAATCAACATCCTCCATCGAGCAAAGTAAAGGCAGAGCTATCTAACTGTGGGACACCATTTGCCTTCATTCCTTTTGGAAAAAACAAAACAAAAAAAACAACAACTTTCAGTCATGAGCTGGAGTGTTTCTAACAGTTTCTAAGGGAATCAAGAGATCATTAAAAAAAACAAAAAAACAATCCAATTATTTTAAACTATTTGCATTGAAAATGCAAATTACAGTAGATCTCCACATAAATAATAATGAATAAATGTAAAGATTTAGAAGACATTTGCCCCCTATCTGCAAAACGGCACATCTATCAATGATCGCCATTCAAAACGTTCTTAGCCGAAGCGTAATGGTTTGGTGAACATCTCCTGAATCAAATTTGAATCGTAATCTGTTGTCAAATCTATAATCATGTAAGTAACGAGTGATCTGCACAATCTAAAGCAGAATAATTGTGCCCCTTCTGTAACAGAGAAGAGTTTGGAGACATTCATGCTCTTTGGGCAGGACTGTGCGTTCCAGTTTACATATTTCAGAATACATAATTATATTGCACATTCAGTTCATACTTTTTCTTTGTTAATGTCACTAATCACAATACGACGCTTACTCAAAATAATATACTGGCTATTTAGGAACACAAAAATGGTACCCAAACTACTGCACTGCATCTTGAGTTTCTCGAACTTTGATCACACTTGGTTCCCTTGCAAAACATCCATGCAAAACACAATGGCTGACATTAGAAGATCACATGACATATTAAAGGTTTAAGTTTAAAGGCTTTACAAATGCAAACAAATGGAGTTCAAAGAAATTTACACTGTATGTATGCATGTATGGTTATATTTCTTTTCTGATCTGGTTGACCCTGTAGTGATGAGTTAAGGAATGTCAGAGAACAGAGAGGTGTGAGAAATAAATCTCAAGCTTTTTTCCAGATGCAAGTTGTTGCAAGATTTTAAAAGGTCTGTTTATGCAAAGTGCACACACAGAAAGTACCCATACCTGTGGGTGGACACCAACTCACTAAAATGTTTTTAAATACATAGACAAATAATTTGGAGTGTCAGTGAAGGGGAGTGCTAAGTTAAAGACTGTTAAAGTTGCCCTGACTTCAGCGCAGCATCAGAACTGCTCTCTTTAGAATTAAATTGCTCTTCAATGTCATAGAACAGATCTCTACAGCATTAGAACAGCCTTTCGTAGCATTAAACAGACCTATGCAGCAGAACAGCTCTCTGGGTTAAGACCGCTCTGGAGCATCAGAACTGCTCATTGCAGCATCACAACTGCTCTCAACAGCATTCGATTGCTCTTTACTGTCACAGAACAGCTCTTCATAACATTAGAACAGCTCTCTGCAGTATCAGTACAGATTTACACAGTATTAAAACTGCTTTCTGTAGCATTAGAACAGCTCTCTGCTTAAGTCTGCGCTCTGGAGCATCAGAACTGCTCTCTACAGCATTATATTGCTCTTCGCCCTCACAGAACAGCTCTCTGCAGCAATAGAGCAGCTCTCTGGAGCATCAGAACAGCTCTCTGCAGCATCAGAACAGCTCTCTGCAGCATTAGAACAGCTCCTTGCAGCATCAGAACTGCTCTCTACAGCATTAGATTGCTCTTCGCCCTCACAGAACAACTATTTGTAGCATTAGAACAGCTCCTTGCAGCATCAGAACTGCTCTCTACAGCATTAGATTGTTCTTTGCCATCACGGAAAAGCTCTTCATAGCATTAGAATAGTGCTCTTGGTTAAGACTGCTCTCTGCAGCACCAGAACAGCTTCTTGCAGCATTACATTGCCCTTTACTGTCATAAAACAAGCTGTTCTAATGCTACGAAGAGCCAAGACTGCACTCTGCAGCATCAGAACAGCTCCCAACAGCATCAGAACTGATTAGATTGTGCTTTGCTGCAATATAACAGCTCTACAAAGCATTAGAACAACTCTCTGGGTTAATACTGCTTTCTTCAGTTCTGGATTATTAGAATTTTCTGCACCTTTTCTAGGTACACTGTCCTCAATATGCACAAGCACATGAACTACACCATTCACTGTGACTATTAACTTCTATAATTCTACACAGGGCAACAATAACTGCCTTTGGATACAGGTAAACAAAAAGCTGAGGTTTAAAGTAACAAAATACAAATATAAATCAAATTTAAAGTTCCATTTCATGAAAAAGTAGCAATGGAAAAAATACAATAAAGAGAAGCATTCTAAACACATTTAAATTCTGTACTGTTCCCAATGCTGTTAAAACAAACAAAAAAAAAGGCCTGAACAAATGAACAAAGCCAAAAAAGATTCAAATTTCAACAAAGTATAAAACATTTCCCTGCATAGAACTGGATGAAAATTCATTGTGACCACTTCCACTGCTGTAGGGAGGAATGATCAAGCTCATATCTGCCTGCAGTATAATGTGAGGGTGGGGCTGGGGGTGTGTCTATCAAAAAGAACCAATGAGAGAGAAGGAAGAGGAATGGGTCCAAAAGTCTCAGTCTATAGGTTGTTTTGTATGTCTTCCAGGAGTCATTCTTGTAGGTCATCTTCATAAATGACAATCGAGTAGTCCATTTTTGTTATTCAGTACCTGCTCCAGCAGTTTGCAGATTGCAGCACTCCCCCTGCAATTTTTTATTTTTTTTAAAGTCAAACCATATTTTAATAACCCAGGGAGCATGAAGGCAGAGGATTGTGGGTTGCTTTCATATATATAGGCATTGTGGAATGGTGTGTCCTAAACCCCCTTCCCTCCCCCAACATCACCCTGCTGGCATTCACTTGCCACCATACATCCTCTCGATATCGTCCTGATAGTGCGTTTTCAATTCCTTGCGTTTGAGTTTAAAGGCGTCGGTAACCAGGCCTGTCTCGGGCGTCCAGGGTTCAGCACTCAGACGGATTTTCTTTGGGATCTCAAAACGCTCCAGTTTACCTGTGAATCAGAAGACAGATTTTAGAGACCTAAAGCTTGCCAAGCTACAACTGATTAAAAGTTGTTAAAAGAGTCAAGCTGCCCCTTAGAATAGTTCACCCAAAAATGAAAATTCTCTCATAATTTACTCTATCCCATCCCAGATGTGTATGACTGACTTTCTCCTACAGAACACAAACAACAATTTTTAGAAGAATATCTCAGCTCTGTTGGTCCATTCAAGCAAATGAATGGTGGCCAGCAGTGTTGTAGTCAAGACCACCTAAACCAAGACCAAGTCAAGACCGAGACAAACGAAGGACGAGCAGGATGGGGAGCATCAGTGTACAGCCATTTTCTCCAGAGATGTTCAATCGGGTTCAAGTCTGGGCTCTGGCTGGGCCACTCAAGGACATTCACAGAGTTGTCCCATAGCCAATCCTTTGTTATCTTGGCTGTGTGCTTAGGGTCGTTGTCCTGCTTAAGTTTCAAACAAACTTCTTTCACGTTGTCATTATGGGGTATTGTTTGCAGAATTTTGAGGAAAATAATGAATTTAATCAATTTTAGAATAAGGCTGTAACATAGCAAAATGCGGAAAAAGTGAAGCACTGTGAATACTTTCCAGATGCACTTTGTGTGTGTGTGTGTATATATATATATATATATATGTGTGTGTGTGTGTGTGTGTGCCAGTGTACCATGAGAAATGCCTTGATAAAATAAATCAAAAGGCATTGCAGAGGTGAATTTTATGTGTTTCTTAAAAAATCTAAGCTAGTAACTTTCCGAGTTGAATGGAACGCAGCAAGAGGCAGATTGCTAACTTTAGCTAGCTAGTATCATTTATACTGTACTTGGCTTACCTTTCTTTATGTGTCCTTTCAAAGTGCCAATAAAAATTTGACGTGGTCCCAGCCGTCTCTGCAAGCATTGCAGAATTTATATTGTGTGTTTTCTTTTGGAAGATTTTTGAAAATGAACTCTTTGTGGTTTAGGTCAGTGTTTCCCAACATTTTTGCTGCCCCAGCACAATTTGAACGATTTAAAAATCCCATGGCACACCACTATCCCACATAAACATCGTCGATAGCTTTCCTTTTCAAGAACTTGTCCATGTTTTCTGTCTGTCTTAGCATGAACTCATAATGTTTGAAATTCAGCTATGCAAAAAATGCAAGTAACATATGTATGCTGTATAATGAGGTCACAGATGCCAAGAGCGCTAATTGGATCATGAAAAAGACAAAAAAATGGTCTTTTCCCATTTGTAGATTTGTTCTTGCACATTAATTCTTGCAGCAACACAGCAAATAAATGGTTTATTATTTATTTACTCTATTTTCTGGAAATAAAGTCGCACCTGACTAGAAGTCGTACCGGGTCAAAATTGTGTTGTTGATAGAGAGAGAGAGAGATTATTTATTTTGAGGAATTTGATCATTTTCTATGTACACCTGACAATCTTTTACGGCACACAAGTGGGCATAGTGGTTGGGGAACAAACCTTGTGCTGTTAAAAATAAATCAGAAAATTGTACAGGCAATTCAGTGATATTCCCGCAGCTGTGGTCTTGAAATAAAAGACTGAGACCGAGACAAGACAGAGGAAAAATGTGGTCGACCTCATTTTTACTCGATCATGTCTCGGTCTCAGACAAAGAGGACTCTGGATTTTATTTCAAGACCAGTCAAGACCACAAGACCAACCTCGAGTGCTACAATGCTGGTGGCCAGAACTTTGAAGCTCCAAAACACCCAATAAGGCAGCATAAATGTAATTCACAAGACTCCAGTGGTTTAATCCATGTCTTCTGAAACAATCTAATAGATTGAGATCAGACCACAATGCAACTACCTTTTTTTTTTTTTTTTACTGTAAATCTTACCATTGCAGTCTAGTCGAGCACAGTCATGATTTGAAGCTCGATTACACTTCCTAGCACTTGCACAGAAAGCGCAAGGAAATGTAATCGAGCTTCAAATCATGATCGCAAAAGACCGCTGATGTCAAGATTTATAGTGGAAAAAAAAGTGTTATATTTTTGGTCTGTTCTTAACCAAAACTGACAAGATCACTTCAGAAGATATGGATGAAACTATAGAAGTCAAATGTATTACTTTTATGCTGCCTATATGTGCTTTTTGGAGCTTCAAAGTTTTGGTACCATTCACTTGCATTGTATGGACCTACAGAGCTGAAATATTCTTCTAAAAATCTGTGTTCTGCTGAAGAAAGAAAGTCATACACATCTGGGATAATATGAGGGTGAGTAAATGTTGAGAGAATTTTCATTTTTGGGTGAACTATCGCTTTAAATAATATTTATTTTACCAAAAGAAAAAAAAGGTAAAATGCAACAAAGAGATTTCTTTGAACATTACTAAGTGAACTGTTTCTATCAAAAGAACCGAAATAGAGGAGATACTTGCATGCTACTGAAAACTTTAATTGCGCAAAAAACAAATCATTAAGCATGTAATGAAAGCATAAACTGCTTCTGTAACAAAACAGAACCAAATGAAATGAAATCTGGAACATACAATAGATCAATGTTGTTTTTCCAAGCAAAGCCCATAGAAAACAACATGCACTCTTACCTGCTATAGCTGCTTCTGTGATGATGTGCAGAACCTCTTTCTCCATCTCTGCATGGTTACAGATCTCTTCCCATGATCCTCTGATGCCCCTCTGAGTAGCAAGGCCAGTTAATTGCTTCTGATTAGGCACCACAAAGCCAATCACGTAGGACTCATCACTGTGTAAAGAGTGAAAACATTACAACACGTTGCATTCCATGACTGTGGGAACCCTGCAATAAAGTTATGTGTCCTTGTGAATGTGTCTATGTTTGCGCTCACCTGCTCGCATAAGCGCAGATGTTGTCAATGAGGGGGCAGTTTTTCATGACGGCCTCCACTTTCCCCAAAGACACATATTCACCAGCTTGCAACTTCACCAAGTCCTTCTTACGGTCTACACACATACGACACAACTCATTATAAGAAGCCTCTTTTATAGGATGGTAAAAGCAGACACAGAACAAGCTCAGCGAATGACTCTCAGAGTGTGGATACACATGAAGTATATGTGTGCGTCTCTGTACCGATAATCTTGAGGCAGCCGTCGGGGTGAAACTCTCCGATGTCTCCAGTGCAGAACCAGCGCTGGCCATTCTGATCCACAAAGAAATCTTCCCGGTTTTTCTGCTCGTTCTTATAGTAACCCATGGCAACATTGGGCCCACCAATCAGAATCTCTCCTCGTGGGTTCGGTTTATCTGTGCTGTGATAACCACCTTCAGCCAGATAAAAAAAGGAAAAATTCATGATTTAATAACGATTGCTACACCAAAAGACACGCCCAGTCACCATTCACTTTCATTGCATCATCTTTCCATACATGATGACTGAGGCTGTCATTCTGCCCAAAATCTCTTTTTGGGTTCCACGTATGAAAGAAAGTCAAACAGGTTTGAAACAACACGCGAAAGAGAATATGATGACAGAATTTTTCTTTAGGGTGAGCTATCCCTTTAAAGTGAACACAAGCTTCTATAGTTCTTGAATAAAGCAGAGCTTACCTTCCTCCCAGTCCTTTAGAGTGATCTCTGAACACACCAGAGGAGCTCCGACGCGCCCAGTGCTGTAGTCATACACTGCAGAAACACACACATTCTTAGATCACTTTGAAAATGAACATACTCTCATTGAAAGTAGAATTAATGCAGTGTAAATTGCTTTGAATGTTTTGATTCTAATATCACCTGCATTAAAATCTAGCTACAGAATGATTTCCGAAACATTTACTAGTATTGCTGATGGGTTAACTATTTATGTGATTACAAGAAGTTTACAGTGTAAGCATTTTAACCTGGTGTACTGAACCAATTTTGAGTTCAGGAACCCATGCAACTTATTCCAAATGTGTAAACCTCAGCATTTACCATGCCCCTTTGACCAATGAATTTCCATGCCTTTACCCCAGTCCTTTGTTATTAGAGGATAAGGCCTTTTATTACATGGCACTCCAGAATACTCTATTCTGATTGATTGGTCACTGGCGCCATCTAGTGGTCTGATATCTCTAAGTAACAACCGCATATCTGGGGATTAAAGGAATATTCTGGGTTTAATACAAGTGAAGCTCAATCGATGGCATTTGTGGCATAAAGTTGATTACCACAAAAATGTTTCAACTCGTTCCTCCTTTTCATTAGAGTTACAGTGAGGCACTTACAATGGTAGTGAATGGGGCCAATTTTTGGAAGATTTAAAAACAGAACATTTAAGTTTATAATTTTATAAAAGCATTTACATTAAATCTTCCATTAAAACGTATGTATTACAGTGCATCCAGAAAGTATTCACAGCACTTCTCTTTTTCCACATTTTGTTATGTTACAGCCCTATTCCAAAATTTATTACATTTATTATTTTCCTCAATATTCTACAAACAATACCACATAATGACAATGTGAAAGAAGTTTGTTTGAAATCTTTGCAAATTTATTAAAAATAAAAAACAAAAAAAAAATCCCATGTACATAAGTATTCACAGTCTTTGCTCAATACTTTGTTGAAGCACCTTTGGCACCAATTTTAGCCTTAAGTCTACTGTATATATATTTTTTATATACTCTTTTATCTCTAGGAAGAGTCCTGGTGGTTCCAAACTTCTTCCATTTACAAATGATGGAGGCCACTGTGCTCATTGGGACCTTCAATGCTGCAGAATTTTTTCTGCACATAACATCAATTTACCCTATATTTACTTTTTTTACTGACACAGATGAAAATGAATAGACTGCATCAATTAAAGCTCAGCTTTGGGAAGGGAAGCAACAGGGGACAAGATGAGACTTGTAAAAAAAGAAAAAGAGAAGATGATGGAGATGAGAGAGGAAGAACCCAGAATATGATTAGCATTATGTTACTGTGCTGTTTAACACAAACAAAAACTGACCTGATCTCATTCAAACAATGTAGGCCTAATTACCACAGAGATATATGTTCTTTGGTAATTAGAGTGAAGCATATAGGTTAAATTTAATTTCATAAGCATAGTGTCATAATACAGTATACTATTAATACTATAATATACTATAATACTATTGTGTAGATTTCATTTTGTATAAAACACATTTTTCCTGTGTTTATGTACTGCTTGAGACACGTTTTAATAATTCAAATCCAAAAAGATAATTTATGCTACTGCACACTGACATGGTTTTAAAGCTATTTTTAATCCAATGTCTTAAAATGCACATATGTCGATCAGGGAAATCAATATATTTTGCCCCACAAACCCACTAGCAAACTTCGTTTTTGGACCTCTGTATTTTTTAAACCCTACATACGGGGTTTATTTTGCGATAACAACCGGCTGAGAGCACATTATCCCTGACTTATCTAGAACTAATTTTGTAGAGATTTCAAATAGCAATTTCTAATCAATAAAATATTATAGAGCTGAGCATGAACTACAACTAGAGAAATCACTATTTCACACATTTCAAAAGTTTCTGTAAATATATGACATTTCATGACTTTTCAAATTACTCATAAATTTCAAACTTTAAAAGGGTCATGACATGAGGAATTATTTTCCTTGATCTTTTGACATATAAGAAGTCGTTAACTATAAAAACATACTGTAAGTTTCAGAACTCAAAACTTCCTCACTGCAAAAAGAAACCAAGCCGCCAAAACAACACCGTCACACTGTGGTAGACATTTGCATCGGATGGCCTCCACAACTACACATCGATGCCTAATTTACCTTATCACTTCTTTAGCCCCTCCCAGTAACGGTTAGCAGTGAAATGGCAAGGAGCGAGCAGGTCAGTCAAGAGCAAAGAGCCAATCATAACAGTGGGCGTTTACTGTTACGTCTTAAAGGAGAAGCAGCTTCAAAACAAGTGTTTCTGACAGAGGGTTTGTTTGTGCAAAAATACTTTACTTATACCATAAGTGAACCTCAAGGAACAGATTCATATAATTAAAAAAAAGGCATGCCATGACCCCTAACCCCATTTCCTAATAAGTCCAGGTTTTCCATGAATGGGAATCCCAGCTTTTAATTCTAGAATTAAAATGTATTATTAACTTAGCTTTTAATAATGAAACTCCTCAGAACACCATTCATTTTACTGTAATTCTTTTGATTTCATTACTATACTATTAGTTTTATTACCGCTGTTTTGAATATCATTCTTGTGTCTGGAGTTCTACCACCCCTAGCTTCAGTTCTAACCCCGCCGACTCTGAATGTCATGCTTACAATCGCTGATGGTTCCAGCTCCGCAGGTCTCGGTGAGGCCATAGCCCTGACCCACAGGACAGCAGAAACAGATGTTCATAAACCGCTGAGTAGCAGCAGACAGAGGAGCTCCACCAGAGAGCAGCACACGCATGTTACCGCCCAGCAACAAGCGCACCTTCTTAAACACCAACCTGGAGGTGCACAGATGCACAAAAGCAAAGAAATTAGAAATACACATTTAAATGCATATTGCTGAGACAAACTAGCTTTGACAGTTATACATCAAACTAACATTAAAATACATACAATTTACTTCTTGTGTAACTACATGTTGTTCTGCAAAATTCTAATAAGATTCACATTTGGTGCTACTCAGGTTGAGGTATGAGTAGGTCTAGGAGTAGGTTTAGGATTAGAGGTTAGGTTAACAGTGTAATGTAATTAAATGCAACAACATACTATCAAATGATTAAAGGAATAGTTCATCCAAAAATGAAAATTCTCCCTTCATTTACTCACCCTCATGCAATCCCAGATGTGTATGACTTACTTTCTTCTGTTGAACACAATCAAATATTTTTAAGAAGAATATCTCAGCTCTTTACAGCCATACAATGCAAGTGAATGGGTGCCAAAATTCAGATTTTCGATCATAAGGTCAAAATAAAAGTACTCCAGACAACTCTGATGGTTAAATCCATATATTTTGAAGCGATAGGATAGGTGTGGGTGAGAAAGAGATCAATATTTAAGTCCTTTTTTTTTACTATAAATTCTCCTCCCTCCTCGGTCAATTTCCACTTTAAAAGTTACTTTCACATTCTCATTCTTCTTGTTTTTGGTGATTCGCATCCTTTTGCATATCGCCCCCTAATGGGAAGGAATTTATGACAAATAATTACTTAAATATTTATATTTTTTTCTCACCCACACCTATCATATTGTGTCTGAACGCATGGATTTAACCACTGGAGTCGCCTGGATTACTTTTATGCTTCCTTTATGTAGATTTTGGAGTTTCACTATGTTGGGACCCATTCACCTGCATTGTGAGGACCTACAGAGCTGAGATATTCTTCTAAATATCTTAATTTATGTTCTGCAGAAGAAAGAAAGTCATACAAATCTGGGATGGTATGAGGGCGAGTAATTCATGAGAATTTTTGGATGCACTATCCTGGCTCGAAATGCATTCATATGTGTTACCTGTCACACAGCGGTGTACTGTACCCTTTGGAGATCTGCTCCATTTTGTAATTGTATGCCAGAACAAACAGAGTTTTCTGAACACTGCTCATCTCTTCAACTTTAGTCATCACATTCTTATAGATACGGTCCATAATCTCCTACAGAGAGTGAGAGAGTCAAAAATACATATCGTACACAACAACAATTAATGCAATTCTTTTATGCATGTATATGTGTGTATGGGAGTTTTCTTACAGGTACCGCTGCCATCAATGTTGGTTTCAGGACACTAGTGTCTCCTTTGCTGCCCTTTTTAATTTTGGATGACTGTGGGAGAAAGGAAGAAATAGAGTGAGATTATTGCATGCTATTGCCTTTCTGTTGAATTATTACAATTTTTATTTTCTTTGCACCATTTTCATTATATGAAGCTGGAAACATATTGGCTATACAAACGTAAAGGAGTTTGTACACACTCTCATATGACATACTGACACGTGTGACAACACATCAGCAGGACTAATGCTAATGAAAACTAGTACCTGATCAGCAAGCGTCTGAGGTGACGAGTATCCGATCCGGCAGCCGTTTGACACACACACCAGCTCAGCGCTGAGCTCCAGGACATGAGCGAGAGGCAGGTAACCAATATAGGTGTCATTCTCACTGTTTGAATAGAATAAATAGCTATTAAAGCCCAATGTAGAGTTAGACCGAAATATTGGTTTTACCGATTAATCTGTGCCGATAGATGCGTTTGAGCTATCGTTTATCTGCAAAAAAATATATGCCTATTGTAGCCTGCAATTAGAACAGTTTGGTTCTACAGTATAACAGTGGCATCTAGAGGTGAAATAAAAACAACCACATGGGGATTTGCTTTATCTAAAACTTTCATCAATGACAAAATTCATCCTTATTTTTTATCCTCACATCAATTAATAGGCTTAATCCATCTTTTCAAAATAAGAGTACCCAGTGTTTTGGGCTTGTTTCTAGTTAAAAGTCCTGCATAATACACCAAATCATATTTATAGGGATTTTAATTAAACAATAAAATTGCATCTAGGATTTTATTCATTTTGGACTCTTGTATGTCTGTGCTCATTATGGTAAGGACATAATATTTTAAATATTATATAAATCAATTTTAAAAACCATCAGCCACATTTTCCACTGCCTTAGTTATCGGTCAGCCTCTAGCCCAAAGTTCAGCCACAGATCAAATCGAAGTGGTCAGCTAGCTAAAAACAACAACAAAACCTTTGAATGTTCCACAACAAATAACTCATGCATTTTCATCTGAGAAGTAAATAAAACAAGTCAAACCGAACTTTTACCATGTTTACCAGTAACTACAATTATTATAACTACAATAAAACTATTGTAACCTGCTATCACTGCCATCAAAAAAGTAAAATAATTATAAAAAAACATGACAGAAATATTCTGAAAGATTCTTACGTTGTTTGAAATAGATCCCATATAATTTAATTACGATTTTACAATGACTGTGGTGTTTTGGCAGAAACAACAGTTATCATACTGCATGTTTAAAAAGGAAATCCAAATATTGAAACAGCTAAACAGAGACTGATAACTCGAGACAGTGAGACCAGAGTGGTGTCAGAGAGACAAATCTACACAGTGAGACTGCATCTGAGACAGACAGTTCAATCCAGATAGTGAGACAGCTAAAGAGACAGACAGATAAATCCAGAGAGTGAGCAGCTGAAGAGATAGACATAAATCCAGAGAGTGAGAAAGAGGTGGTGTCAGAGAGACATACTCTAGGTTAGGGATGCGTTCAGCCATGCCAGTGATGCCAGCGATGATGTTGCTATGGGAGATCATGACTCCTTTAGGGATGCCTGTAGACCCACTGGTATACATGATCACTGCGATATCAGATGGGAGAGGCTGTCTGCGGGACATGGCAACTGCACACATACAGAGAGACACAGGTCAATCATTGTGCTCAGGGAAAAACAGTGAAAGTCTGTCTGAACTGTGAAAACCTGCTCTATTAATGATAACATCTCCCTCTGTTATCTCAGGAGGGTTTTTGTTCATATCGGACACACTCCTGTCTATATAAGGAGAGCTGAAAATGTATATCAGAGTTAAAACCAAGCCATGAGGTCAAAGGAAGAGCCTGCAAATCACAGAGAGAGGATTGTGTTGAGGCACAGATCTGGGGAAGGCTACAAAAAAAATTCCCAAGAGCACAGTGGCCTCCATAATTCTTAAATGGAAGAAGTTTGGAACAACTCAGGACCTCAAACTAGGCCGAAGGTTCACCATCCAACAGGACAATGACCCTAAGCACAATGCCAAGACAACGCAAGAGTGACTTATTTGCGGGATAGGAGACAAATTAAGTTTGAGCTCTTACTGTTCTCAGGTTTGGCCCCCATTTCTTGCACAGCTGCCATATTGTGGACCATGATGCCTCTAGGCAGATCTGGCAAACTGGGGGGCTTCTTATCCACCACTATAATGTGCTTTAGTCTGGGGACGTCCATTAGAATCGCCTGAGAGAGAGAGAATAATTCAGATAATGAGTTACAAGTGTTTTAAGGTCATGTGCCATCCCTAAATCCCACTGATGTGGCGTGTTCTCACCTTGAGGCGGCTCTGCAGCAGGTCTTTGCTTGTTATGATGTGAGTGACCTCAGTCTCATTCAGCCCATGAGCAATTGCTGCTCCTCCCAATGTAGAGTACAGAGTCACCACTGAAAGACAGACAGAGAGAGACAGTCATGACGACCATGAGTATTAAATGTCTGTGGTGGTGGGGGTGTGGTTCAGCGCCATCTTGTGAATACAGAGCAAGATTAGCAGATGAGAACGGTAATGATCATCACCTGGCAATGATTGTCTCTAACAGCTTTTTGTCATTGCAGTGAGAATTGGAGACGGATTTAAGAGCGAGCCAGACACCAGTGAGGCAGAGAGAGTGCTGCCACAAACCCCAAGACTGTGTTAAGCTGAAAAGCGTGATTATTGATTGAAGTGCTGAAAAGCCAATTTTGTGTTATATAATAAATACTGTTTGAGTTGGATTCGCTGTCTCCCACTTCCTCCTTGCAACCCCATTACAAACCGTTACTATTTCCCTCTACACACACACATATATATATATTGCATTGTATGAACAAACAGAAGTGAGAAATGTTTCTAAAAAGCTTTGTTTGTGTCCTGAAAAATAAAGAAAGTCATGCACATCAGGGGTGGCATGAGGCTAATAGAGAATTTTACATTTTTGGGTGAACTATTCCTTTAAGCAAGGACAATGTACCAATAGAGATTTGTGAAGGAATTTTCTTGACTACTGCATAACAGTTCTGATTTCACTGTAAGTTGATCTTGGATCCAGTATTGACAGATCACAGTAATGTCCTATTTTTGTCCAGAAGTTCATCTATATTTTTCCTGCTCAGCAGATTTGCGTGTGTGTGTGTGTATACAGTGCTCACATGGGAAGTTGTACATAAAGCAGGCCTGCGCCGCGATGATCCATTCTGCACGTGTCTCGCAGAAAACGGCAATGTTACACAGGGGCTTCTGACCCAGTGCGGCCAGACCACTACCAAACCTCTGAGAAAGATGGAAAGTGTCTTGGTACGACAACCAGTTATAATCGCCCAAAATCACCTGGAGAGAAGAAAGAGATGGTTAGATATATCAGATATGCATTGTATTTAAATTTCCTGTGGCCTTCACAGCAGCATGTGACATCTTTTCTTCAGTATCATGTTAACAGCTCTGGACAACAGCAGGACGGAGATAAACGCATTATTTACAGAGCGAGATGACCTCTGAAACTCTTCCTCCAGAGTTCAGTCACACTCAAGAGTTTGAGGAAGTGTCACACAGGACCTGTCCACTTACCCTCAGAAGCATATATTGAGTGTTTAGAAAACATGGTTGAAAAAAAAAAGATTGTTTAGACTGACAGCCGATTTGAGGCAGTTTAGACCAAAATCGGTTTCATTTTTTGCAGTCTGAACAGCAAATGCTGTTACAAAACTCATCCAAACCACATTCATACATGGCAAGACATTTGATTAAATCTGGATGTTTATAAATCTGTTTCAGCCTGAATTGTCGGATAATTCTTTTACACTCAGCTGTTGCAAGAGAAAGTTTCAAAGGTGATGCCAACATCATTACTATGACAAGCAACGTACTGTAGATATACTGGATATGACACACTTGTCGAGAAAATATCTGATTTGGGCACAGCGCGGACAGCGAGTCCTCAAGATCTGATCTGAAATCAAACTGGAATTGTGTACAGTACAAAGGATAAAAGTCTAAAAGCCACCAAGCATGTGATGAACTGAGTTGACGTGTGTGAAGCGTGCAAGCGTCTCACCTTCTTAAACACTTTCCCGTTTGGCTGGATTTCATCCTCCTCGTTTAGCAGCTCTCTTGTGCCGAGACAGTCTCTGTTAGGGAAGTGAACTACAGCATATTCAAACACTTTATCCAAAGTGTCCACACCCGCGTGCAATAGGGACGCCAACCGCTGCTGGCTGTTCAACGCCCGGTACGGCCCAGCAGGACTCCTGCTCACCTAGTGACAAAGCACGGGAAAACAGAATGAGATAAAAGGGAAAGATCTGGAGTCCTATGGAGCCTGCATGGGCCAACGAAATGGGTTAGGGGACCGATGCTATCGTGTGCAACAATAGCTGCTTTTCCATTATGGGGTCGAAAGGATCTGTTCACTATCAGTAGCGGGTCCAATAGCATTTCTACTCTAACAAGGTTCGGTAAGGTATAATTATAAACCATTTCAAACCCGTACTCAAAAAGAGAACCATGTAGTTCGAACGCCTACATGACGGCTTACAGCCCATTCGAATTCAGATTTTGCAGCACCAAAGTGGGAAAAAAAAACCCTAAACCATGCCAATGAGTCTAGATCAGTACAGAATGGCATGATTTAGCAACAAGAACCAATGGTAAAAAAAAAAAAGAGGCTAATGACCGCCAACTTTTTTAACGGCCTTGGTTCCAAAAGCATTTTTCCCCATTAAATGATTTTTTATTTATTTATTTTTTAATAACCAACCAACTTTGATTTTAAAGAAAAAAGCACTCATGGCTTCTATCGATTAAAAACATCAGAATTATCACAAAAATCTGTTTTTCTATGGACAGAACCCTATTGTTGCGCTCTATAAACTGGTGGAAAGGCACTGTACAAAATCCAAACCCACCTGATTCATCACATAACTGAAATAATTTTAATATTTAATTTTCACCTGCAATTTACTTGAGTGAAACTGTTAAGTAATGAGTCTAATCCATGCACTAATCTCAGGCTCTATGATCATTTTTGTGTGTGTGTATATATATATATATATATATATATATATATATATATAAATCCATTCCACCCAGCTCTATATCTGAGGATAAAATGCTAAATTAGAGGCATTTAACATAATATTTGATAGACAATTTAATCACAGCAATGACAATATGATCGACTTTCTAACAGTTTTCATTTCAATAAACATAACAGAAGTCAAACAAGCCCATTATTTGTTCCATTTAGCTTTGTTGTTATTTAGTGTGAAGTAACTCCAGATGATGTTTCTCTGTCCCAAACTTGATCTATACTTTAAGATGAATTCACAGATACTTATTCTTGACCTCCATCCATCAGATCTACTCACCGAGCGCGCCTTGACCCGTTTGGCACGGGCCTTGTTCTCGCTGGCCCCGGAGAGCAGATACCAGGGCAAGAATGTGATGACGGAATAAACCCAGACCACTGATCGAAAGACCTGCAGCAGGAGAGGGGACATGTCCTCCTTCAACTTCATCCTGAGGAACGATGCATCACGGAACGAAAGAGGGAAAGAAAAGTTCATTATTTTTTTGCCCGCAGTACCTCAGGTTTGCTATTATTTACCTTTGGATTGTTTCCTTCACTCACTCTGAATTGTTCTGTCCTTATCTCAGAGTCTGTTATAGCGTTCCTCCTCTTTTAAAGGTCTTGTTGTCCTCAAGACCTCACTCTCCTGGAGTACTTTATGGTATAGACGATGCTCCTCGGCCTACTTCCTTTTGTTAAACCTGCTGCCTGACAGTTGCGACTTCCTGTTCCATTTCTTTGTCCCACTCCTAGCTTCCTACTATGGCAGGGTATAAACGACTGGGACTCAGGACAAGCTCTCCTGTAGGGAAAAAATAATAAATAAAAAAACTACATTTTAATGTGGAAACTACATTTGGTGTACTGAAACTTTTTGAAAAGTTAGTAGTCACCATCTAAACACAGAAGCTAGACATGTTATCAGCCCCGAGTAGCAGTAATGTTCCCCCTGCCAATCAACTGCTGATGAAATGGCCTGAAGGATATGCGAATTATCACAAGAGAACATCATCTTGAATGTTCAAAGCTAAATGAACACCCAAAGAACAACCTGGACTCATATTGCACATCACATATTACACAATATTATTGGATTACAGGCTGCAGGGAATAAAGCTGTTTTTTTCTGCCTTTTTGCCACTTTGATTAATTGGAAAAGCAAAGAGAGTTAAGGAGACAGAGGAAATGGAACGAGCCACACTTGAACTTGACCACATCAGCAGCATGTGTGCTTATCACTATTCCACGGCTCTAACAGAGGCATTGTGTTCTGATTTAACTGGGAATGGCAGACTGTGAAGACTGTGAGCTCAGTGAACAAACAACACAGACTTTGTTTTAGTGAGCTTCATCCTACCAGAGCAACAAAGTCTTCTGTATGAGAGCAGGATGTGTTCCTGAATGCAAGTGTGTGTGTGTGTGTGTATAGGAGGAAGAAATGGGAGTGGACACAAATTTCCAACATCACAATATGATACAC
The DNA here is from genome assembly GCA_032164185.1 of Moxostoma hubbsi. NCBI lineage: Eukaryota > Metazoa > Chordata > Actinopteri > Cypriniformes > Catostomidae > Moxostoma > Moxostoma hubbsi. Next base: position 2,257,428 of record JAVLUX010000005.1, on the reverse strand, counting down.
ACACATTGTGCATTAAAATCATGATTGGATCTCAGTTGAAAATGCACAGAAATAAGGCATAGAAATATTCAGAAGGTTTGCAAGAGAGACCCCGTGTTTAAATGTGCATTCAATGGAGTAGAATGTGTGCAGTATTCATAAAACAGAAGGAAAGAAATAGTACATCTGGCAGGATTATGAAATACGCATACACTGGACATTTTTCTATCCTGTAATCTCACAGGAGCGGAGAAGACATGATAAAACTCTGAATTGAAAGAAAAATAAATATGGAGATCTGCAAGTCGGGCGGCTTCTGTCATTACTATAATAAGAAAGTTGCTCATTGTTGTGAAATTTTACCTGATGAACAAAACCAAAGTAAATTATTTTCACGGTTGTTGCTACTACATCATATATTCAGGTTACGGGACAATGCCTATGTACCTTTACGAATTATGTCAGAAAATGTACTCGTACTCACCTACATTCCTAAAGGACAAAACCTACTTTTTTTAATGGCCGAGAAGTATATTCTTTATCAAATGCAGTACATAATCTGACCAAATTTGTTTGCAGCTTGAGTGACTCTATGGGATCAGTCTTTGTTGAACTGTAGGAAAACACATAAAATATTAAAAGGAATAGTTCACACAAAAATGAAACTTTTCTCATAATTTCCTCAACCTCAGGCCATCCCATGTGTATGGCTCTCTTCCTTCTGCAGAACACAAACAAAGATTTTTTTTTGAATATCTCAGCTCTGTAGGTCCATATAATGCAATTCAATGGTGACCAGAAATTTGGAAGCTCCAATAAGCTTATAAAAGGCAGCATAAAAGTAATCCATATGATTCCAGTGGTTAAATCCATGTATTCAGAATCTATATAATAGGTTTGGGTGAGAAACAGATCAATATTTAAATCCTTTTTCAAAAGTCTCCACTTTCATTTCAACATTCTTCTTCTTATTTGTTTTGACGATTCACATTCTTCGTGCATATCACCACCTATTAGTCGGGGTGGTTAAAGGTGGAGATTTATAGAAAAAAGGACTTGTTTTATGTTAAATAGTCACGGTATACATTCCTGGGTATCGAACCAATGACCTTAGCCTTGCTGGCATCATGATCTACCAGTTTTTACTACAAGAATAATATTTGTCAATGGCTAAAATAAATACCTATTTGAGACATGTAATATAATTTAATATCATCAAATGACATGTACACAAAATACTGTAAAGAAAAAAAGCTTAGACTATCTTTTTTGCCAGCGTAGCTCTATAGGCTAAACTTCCAAAATCAGAAAAAAAAAAAAACTAGAATGCTCCTCTTGCCTCTGAAAAATAGTTGATTTATAGTTGATGTAAAGTAATTGCGTCAAGCACTGCAAGGCTGGGTTGACTATGGTAAAGCAATAACAGGCAGCATTCCATGCTTGTAGAAATCCCAGCTCCTGTCTGACAGGAGACAGGAAGTACATGGATGTGAAAGCCTCTCCTTAGAGGAATGCCACAAAAGAGAGAGAAGAAGAGGACAAGACACTACACTAAACGTTTTTCAAAGAAAATTCAATGTACTATGTAGACATACTACAACGTTCACTAAAACTCAAAATTCCCTCATCATTTCATTCAGACCATTTATGAAAACTAGGCTGCAAAATCAAGCTGTCCAGAAATCAGTGATGGAATAACCATGAACTCATTAATGTGACCGTTTAATGTTATCAACCCCTAACACCTTAGCCAATCATAACAAAAGTAATTTACATACAGAACCTTAAAAGTAGAGTATCAAAAATTGTGTGAAAAATGCATGGATTTACTGTCTCAGACGCAGAGGCAACTGAGATATGTTCTCCACCACCCGGATTGAGGCGAGTCACTATGCCACCACGGTGACTAGAGCGCATTGGGAATTGGGCATGCGAAATTGGGGAGGGAAAAAAAAAAGAAGAATCAAATGGAATTAACTATAAAACACGGAATGTCACAGAATTCGACAAATCTAGGATAACCATTAAGGTTTGAGTGCACAATTAATCAAATTAGAAATTGTGATATGTCCTAGTGAGATTATTACTGAAAACACCATGTCATGAGCATCACTTGACTCGGTGTGTGTGTGTTTGTGTGTAGCAGATGACAGAGATCAAAGCGCTCATTCACTTTGAATTGTGCAGCACATACACTTTATATATTTCATTAATTAAATCACTGCCTTTTGGCAGTTTAATAATCACACTGGGCCATGTAGGGAGCTGCTTATGCAATATGATCACACGGGAAGTCAGCATGTTGTTTCTGAATGTTCAAGTACCCTGACATCAGTCCCATTATGCCATCTTCCATCAGACATTTTTGCATCTGTTCAAATGTGTTTTACCTTTCCAATGAAGCGCCTGCATCGCTTCAGGTGTACGAAAGGCCCAGGTTCTCCTCACACTTTGAAACCAGGAAGTAATCGTGTTCATGCATTGGTGACGAGCGCGATTCAGAGGTTCCGTTTCCCTTTTATATTACATTTTCGCTATACTGATGGTTAAGTTTAGGGGATAGAGCTAATAAAATAGGCATTCCTCTTCACTGCATTGCATTACTTACAGCTAAATACATCTCGCTACTTACTTTTTTTCCCCTCTGTGACCATTTCACTTAGAAACTGGAGCTTAAATGTGCCCTTACTTTCAAAAACCTTCCTGCTTTGGCCTCTGGGGCAGTACTTCAAATTTTGGTAGGCACAGACTAGATTTAGCTCAAGCAAAGTCAACCTACTGTTTCTGAATTCATTGTGAGATCAGGCTGGCTTATCCAAAGGTGAGAAACTACCCTCAAAAACACAGAAATATAAATGGATTGACTATGTTTTATCGCCAAAATAAAAGATTGATAAAAACGGATGCATAAAAAGTTAAATGACAGAAATATATCTCTATACTTATGTAATATTCATTGTACTACTACTACTAATAATAATATATCAATAATAACATTAACTAGATGTTCATTGGGACTAACTTCTAAATGTATAAATGTCTTCTAAATGAATTAATGATTAAAGGAATAGTTCACCCAAAAATTCTCTAAACATTTACTCACCCCCATGCCGTCCCAGATGTGTATAACCTTCTACTGCGGAGCACAAACAAAGATATTTAGAAGAACATTTCAGCTCTGTAGGTCCTCATAATGCAATTAGCAGGTGCCCAGAACTTTGAAGTTCCAAAAAGCACATAAGGCACAAAGCAGCATAAAAGTAATCCATATAACTCCAGTGGTCACAATGCACAAAGTGAATGGGTACCGAAATTTTGAAGCTCCAAATGCACATAAAGGCAGCATAAAAGTAATCCAAACAACAGTTGTTAAATCCATGTCTTCTGAAGTTATATGAAAGGTGTGGGTGAGAAAAAGATGACTATTTAAGTCCTTTTTTTACTATAAATTATACTCCCTCCCAGTAGGTGGTGATATGCATGAAGAATGTGAATCGTCAAAAACAAAAGAAGAATGTGAACGTGAAATGGAGATTGATAGTAAAAAAGGACTTACACATTCATCTGTTTCTCCCCCACACCAATCATATAACTTCAGAAGACATGGATTTAACCACTGGAGTTGTTTAGATTACTTTTACGCTGCCTTTATGTGCTTTTGGAGCTTAAACATTTCAGAACCCATTCACTTGCCGAGATATTCTTCTAAAAATCTTCAAGGGTGAGTAAATGATACTGATTTACTTTTTCATTTTTGGGTGAACTTTTCCTTTAACAAATGTGCTATAGGACCAAACTAACACGTTTCTCTCTCTATCTAGTAGCTTCAGTTTATTATTCACCTTTTCAATATTATTTCCAAAACAGTTTTAGTGCAGGCTAAATGAGATGACCTAGAGTATTTGAGGTGCAGTTGTTTAATAGAAAGTCATTTGAGATGCTCCCACTGCAGTGAAGATCTTCATCCAAACTATGGTATCAAGTATCATCTCCCTTTAGCAACCTGATCCAAACTCACCTGCACAGCGACAACATGCATCGCTATTACTATTGCGCAAGCTTAAGGCCAAAGTATAGTTTGGTTTCTCACGCACAGTGCATGCGACAAATTCCTTCATTAGCTCAGATCCGCAGGGTCCGTGTGCAACCGACTTTCTAGAAACATCTTGCATCTTTGTGTGTTGTTGGCGCATGTGCCTGCCATTGATTGTGCTATAAGAGTATCACAAAGCAGTCGTACTGCAAGACTGGAATCCAGGGCATGCTGAGTGACTCATCAGGCTTCCTAAGCAACCAATTGGCCCAGTTGCTAGGGTGGGTAAAGTCAAATTGGGGTAACCTCCTCGTGGTCGCCATAATGTGGTTCTCGCTCTCGGTGGGGTGTGCAGCGAGTTGTGTGTGCATGGATGCTGCTGAGAATAGTGTGAAGCCTCCACACACACTAGGTCTCTGCGGTAACGCACTCAACAAGCCATGTGATAAGATGCATGGACTGAATGTCTCGGACACAGAGGCAACGGCGATTCATCCTTCATCACCCAGATTGAGGTGAGTCACTATGCCACCACGAGGATGCCCATTGGGCCCAAAATGGGGAGAAGAAAAAAAAAACCTGTGTACGAGACAGAACGGCAAGTATACAAATTACACTAAAACGAAGCATACCCTATAGCCTTGAAGGACAATGATGAACCTGCCTGCTGGCTCCAAATGTAGTCATAGTATTATGAGGTGGGTGTCAGGAGGAGGAACCGGTCATGGAGGAAACGTTGAATAACTGCTAACATCAGGGAATCAAACTGAAAACAAAACCAGTTTGGAGAGAGATCTGTTCCCTTTTCTTCTAGTGCTCAAATTCCCCCACACAAAAACACAGACGGAAAGTGTACAACCTTTGTTCCGCGGTTCACCATGTATCATAAAGTGCATGCCGAACTGAAGGAACAGGAGAATCTCTTAGTTGTATCTGGTCTTTCAGGCACACCCACCTGGATTACTATTAAGAGCCCTAACATTAATTTCCCATAATCCACAGTAAACATCACAAGAGCAGTTTGGGCGTGATCAGACCCTTTATGCTGGTCCATTGTCTACTGGCAACCCTTTACAGGGTGTGAAAAAAATCCAATTAAATTCTATTACAAACTCATTCACACACCCAAACTTGGGAGAATCATGGAGAATCCAGCCCAAAGGGAATGTACACATCATTTGCACTCAAGTACTCGATACTACCAGATTCTGCTACAATCTTAGGTGCATCCAAAGGGGCTGTTCAGACCAAATGCATTCTTGAGCTAAAAAAATGCCGTGCAACAAAATAAAAAAAACGCAGGTTGGACTTTAAGTTTTTTAATAAACAGCTTGAAGATGCAAAGCGGTCAAAGACATATGTCTAGCACATGTTTACATAGAAAAACAATGTGAAAAGAGTGCAAACAGACACAAAATCGCAATCCCTGTGAACAGGGATTTTTAGTGATAGAAGCAAAAAAACAAGCAAGTGCACACAGAACATTACAGTGGGAAACAGAATATAAAAACGGGGTAAGAGTATAAATAGTCATACAAAAAATAAGCCATATATCATAGAAGGGTGTATGCACATGTGCAAGAGGTCATTTATGTGCAAGGTAGAGGTATGGACAGTTATTATACGAAATATTAGTTAATTTACGTATGTACATGGGATTGAAGTTAGTTTCAGGTTTCGCATTGTAATATTGAATGTTGTATCTTCCCTCCAATATATATATATATATATATATATATATATATATATATATATATATGTGGAAAAAGAGCAGCTTGGACACCATGCAAAATATTTCACTTTATGTTCCAGGGAACAAACAAAGCCAAACGTGGGTTTGGAAAAATATGTGAGTTAGTAAATTAATACATTTTAACAGTATGTTATTTTTGGCAAACTATCCAACATTTACCAGCAAATAAATGATCGCTTACGTGAGCAGAAGAACACAAACGTGGTTGGTAAATAACACTTTAATTTAGTATCAATTTGGGATTGAAACTACCTAAAGAAAATGAAGAGTAACTGACATTGGATGTAACAAATAAATGCATATATGATTATACTGTATAAACTCCCCTGATGTTTACACTTATCAAGACCTCAAGATCGTGTGGTGTGAAGAAGAATACAATCTGTTAGATAGACATCTGGAATGTTAAAGTGTGTATAGCTTTTAAAATAGTTACGCCTTATGACATATGGAATATACAGTAGCCGGGCCACCAAAACCAATCTCTGCCAAAAAAAAATAAAAGACTTGCAAATGAGTTATGTAGTCTCATAAATGAACATGATGACCATTCAAACACTTCCAACACAAGTGCATTGGCACTGGCAGGCATGCTAAAAATGACTGTACCTACTGTTTTACCAATCACCCAAAACAAACTACAGTTCCATGCCACCAGCATACAGCTCAGTAATCTAATTCACACAACACATCTTCCGATGCTAAAATAGACTGCTCTGACATCTGACTTTCCATCAAACAGAGTTGAAGTAGTAGTGGATGTGAGATTAGCATACGTCTGTGTGAGAGACAGAGACATTAGTGTGTGATTATGACATGAGAGCACTAATGTGGTTGGTGTGAATGTGTAATTATGCAAGCATCGGTGTGTATGTGCATGGTCATGGCAGCAGAAATGTGTGTAGTGTGTATTTATAAGCATAAATGTGCATAAAGGGATAGTCCACACAACAATTATAATTCACTCATTATTTACTCACCCTCATGCCATCCCAGATATGTATGATATTCTTTTATCTGCAGAACACAAATTAAGATTTTTAGGAGTATATATCAGCTTTGTACAATGCAAGTGAATTGCGGCCAGACATTTGATGCTCCAAAAAGCATATAAATGTAGCATAAAAGTAATAGAATAGTTTTTTTTTTAAATCCATGTCTATAGAAGCAATATGATAAGTGTGGGTGAGAAACAGATCAATATTTATGCCCTTTTTTTTACTGTAAATCTCCACTTTCACGTTCATTTTCTTTTGTTGATTTGCATTATTTGTGCATATTGCCACCAAAGATATAGAGTAACAAAGGAATTAAATATAGATCTGATTCTCACCCACACATATCACATTGCTTCTGAAGTCTTATGGATTACTTTAATGCTGACTTTGTGCTTTTTGGAGCTTCAAATTTCTGACCACATTGTATGGACCTACAAAGCTGAAATATTTTTCTACAAATCTTTATTTGTGTTCAGCAGAAGAAAGAAAGTCATACACATCTGGGGTGCCATGAGGGCGAGTAAATGATGAGAGAATTTTCATTTTTGAACTATCCCTGTGACAAGTGTGCCTGTCTGTGTTAGTGTATGAACAACTACAATGCCATTATAACCTCCAGGAGTTCACATTGAAAATCCATAAAAATTAATAAGAAAAAATAACGATTCTGTAGTCTTACTAGGTCACAAACTCAATAAGCAAATTTGTGACTTTGATCATATTATATATATATATATATAGTATCATACACAGTATATGCATGTATGTATAAATCATTTCTTTTCGTGAGCATAACAGGCCTGAGAAGAGATTCAACGCTGGAATGCGATGCCATCCATATCTTACATTCCTCCGGCTGCTGAGATCTGTCAGACCATGCAAACCATCTTCATACATGAGTAATAACAAGCCAACCATCGTCTGGTGCTTCTATATATATGTGTGCGTCTTTAACATGTAAATCAATCCTCACGCGCGCATTTGCGCCACACAACAACACATACAGACAATCAACACTCACCTGATTCCTCCCAAACAATCCCGCTGCTTCAGTCAGACTCTAAACATCCCATTTAAAAGGGTGGGGGGAAACCGTTATTGCAGGTGGATTTTAGATATTCGACACGGTAAATATACAACGATAATATTTTTTTTATTTTCTGGGTCGTTGTACGTTGCAGTCGCGCCGGTGTCGACGCACACGCCCGGAAGTGATGGAAAGCGTTGTCATGGCAGGGGCACGGCTTCTCTGCGCTCCCATTGGCTGAGTCTGGGTGGCGCGTGTTGAAGGCTGATCTGACGTCACACCGGGGTTACCAGCGGTCATGATAGATTTTTTTAATGAAAAGTATTGCTGATACTTGTTTATATTTCAGTATCACATGTGGTCGTTTGCGTTGTATTTCTGCGTCAGCGGTAATTGGTGATAAATATCAGTGAATATTGTCATTAATTATCTTGTTTGCTCGATCAAATCTGTGCTGCAGCGTCCCCAACTGTTAGCTGATTTGATTTACATTTTCTCCAGTAGATTCCCGTTCAGTTTATGGCAATCTAGTGTCAACATTTTCTCTCACTTTAGTGCTTACAGATTCATTGATTCTGCTCAGACATCTTGCAATTTTTGTGCAAATAATCTGAGTTGATATAATGTAGATTATAATAGATTTATATTGGTTAAAAAGATAAATATTGGTATTTGAGGATGGGGTCTTACAGTCTGGAAGAAGCGCCGCTGGTGTAGTGGTATCATGCAAGATTCCCATTCTTGCGACCCGGGTTCGATTCCCGGGCGGCGCACTGTGTTTTGAAAAAATCAGAAAAGCAGATTAGACAAATCCAGGTAAATGCAACAGACATAAAAAATGGCTTCGATATCCCATTTGGGAAGTTGTGGCGAATAAGTAGACAGATATTTTCAATAATGTATGAATCAGAGAACATGCAATAAATTATGAAAATTAAAAGTTAATATAGTTGATTTGAATTAAAAGTTGATGTTAAAAGTTGATGTAGGGCTACAGTTTGTGCATTATTAATATAAAGGGTTTTAATTCACTTTTTTATTGCACACCAATACACACTGTCATAATACTGAGTGCAGTTGTAACACAGAAAACAGTTGGACAGATACAGGTGTAGTTCACAAAGTGTCACTTCCCCATCAAATATCATTACAAATATGAAACATTCATAATGTGAGTAAATAACACGTCCCACATTTTTCAAGGTTAAAAAGTCACCCACACTGTGTTTGCAAATGTTCTATTCTATTCTATTCTATTCTATTCTATTCTATTCGACAACTAGTTTAATAGGTGCCTGTAAGATCAAACATCTAAACTAAATGAGAGTTGTACTTCTGGGTTTATATGTTTGTGCATTTTTATTAGAGTACATAGTAGGAATAAAGGGATTGTGTGTGCTTATACAATGAGGACCACATTTCTGAAAATGTCCACATAATGATCATACAAATAGTGTAAAAACTATGAATATTCTCTCATTATTTACTCGCGCTCACGGTTTACCAGATGGCTTTCTTTCTTCTGCAGAACTGAATAGAAGGTTTTTAGAAGAATACCTCATCTCTGTAGGCCCACACGATGCAAATAAATGGTGACCAAAATTTTGAAGCATTTTTGAATATAGAATTTACAAAAAAGCTCATAAATGCCATATAAAGGTAGGCCTAATCCATACATCCAAAATCCAGTGGTTTCATCCATATCTTCTAAAGCGATCTTATTAGTTTTAGGTGACCAAAACATTCCAAAATATAACTCTCTATAAATCTTGACATCGGCAGTCTCTAGGTAAGATCATGATTTTGAGGAAATGTAGGAGAAAATGTAATTGAGCTTGAAAGCATGATCATGCCTAGAGACTGCAATAGCAAGATATGCAGTAAAAAAAAAATATATTTATATTCTCAACCAAAATCGATTAGATCGCATTAAAAGACATGGATTAAACCACTGGAGTCTTATGAATTACTTTTATGCTGCCTTTCTGTGCTTTTTGGCGCTTTAAAAATTTGGTCACCATTCAATTGCATTGTATGGACCTACAGAGCTGAGATTTTCTTCTAAACTCTTTGTTTGAGTTCTGCATAAATTCTGCACATCTGGACTGACATGAGGGTGAGCAAATGATGAGAGCATTTTCTTTTTTGGGTGAGCCAGTCCTTTAAGGGGTAGGGTTCGGGTGTTGTCATTATAATTATCTGACAGTAATGTAAGAACAATAGAAGCATATGGGAGCTCGACACAAGGTGTAGAAGTGTTCATGTGTATTCTGTGGTAATTCATCTCTCATCATAGGCACTTAACCTTTAGTAATCTTGCCGTATGTCCAGCGGTGTCTGATTACACACACACTTAAGCCTCAACTCAAGTAAGTGCACCTTTCATCCTTGTACATGTAATTTTCATGTCTGCCTGTGGCTCAAAAACCTAAACTTGAATATTCAAGAGCACAAACTCACTTTAAATGTATTGTTCAGACAAAACAATTTTTTTGCATGTTATGTGTGGGCTGTATGTTGTATTTAATGTGTATATATATATATATATATATATATATATATATATAATATTTAAATGTGCTCCAACTGACAAAAACCTGGAGGTTAAGAAAATTGGGTGAGTAACAGAGAAAGGAGAACATATATTTTGATGAGCTTCTGTTTGCTGTCTTTCTTGTTTTGTGCCCTCTCCGACGCTTCGGGTTAGATTTTCCCTTTTCACAATAATCTATGATCAACATCCCACACTTAAATACAAGTACAACAGACACTAACAGCAATGCTGGTCTCTATGAGGTCTTAAGTGTGAGATGGAGAGTGTGTGATGCTAGAGGGCAGATGCAATCTGATGAAAAATGCTTTCATCTTTTCTTTGTCATATGTGTGTCAAATGTGATGATTACTGTCTGGACAACACAAGGGAACGAGCCTTCTGTTCTTCTTTAGTGGCCTGAAGCTGCGAGTATATTGGGGTGTGTGTGTGTGTGTGTGTCAATGTGTTTGTTACTGACTAGGTGTGTGCATTGTACATGAGTTAGTTCCCCTTTAACAATGTTTGAAGACTGATATATTTAATTAGTAAGATACACGGGCTCTAAACAAATAGATATTTGATCCAACAGGATGTGTTCAGATCTTTCCAGGTTTATAGGCAAATTTAGTCTATGAAGGAATATTCTGGGTTCAATACTAGTTTAGCTCAATCGACAGCATTCATAGTGTGATATTGATTACCACAAAAATATATTTCGACTTGTCCTTTCTTTTCTATAGAAAAAGCAAAAATCTGGGTTACAGTGAGGCACTTACAATAGAAGTGAATGGGGCCAATCAAGTTTCAAAAGTAGCCACAAAACGTAAACAATATGTGTGCTAACATGATTTTTATGTGATACAATTGCTTACTAACTTTTTCTGCGCAAAGTTATATACAAATTATAGAACTTTTTTTGCAGTGATAACATAGCACAGTTAACCCTTAAATGACTGTAAAATAATGACTTTCAGCCTATATAATGCACAAGTTTTAAGAGAAGAATTAATGTATGAGCTTTAATAAAATTATAAGCTTCACATTTCTGCCTTCAAACCTTCAAAACATTTTCCCCATTCACTTCCATTGTAAATGCCTCACTGTAGCCTCCATTTTTGCTTTATTTTAAGAAAAGTAGGGACGAGTTGAAAATAATCTATGTGACGATCAACATGCCACAAATGCCGTTTAATGAGCTTAACTTGAATTAAAGCCAGAATGTTCTTATAATGGTCTGTCTCGTCTGTTGTATTTAACTGTCAATTTATGCATTATTGTCTCATATCATACACAGATCTTGATTATATACTTTAAGTATGTGGATTTTTACATTAAGTGTCTGTGATATAGTGATTGTGTGGATGGTCAGAGTGGTGGCGCAGTGGGCTAAAGCACATAACTGTTAATCAGAAGGTTGCTGGTTTGATCCCCACAGCCACAACCATTGTGTCCTTGAGCAAGGCACTTAACTCCAGGTTGCTCCGGGGGGGATTGTCCCTGTAATAAGTGCACTGTAAGTCACTTTGGATAAAAGCGTCTGCCAAATGCATAAATGTAAATGATATCTTTCAAGGAACAGTTACAGTAAGGAAGAGTGAGCAGTGACACTGTGTAACCTTGTAGGCTAAACAACATAATTGCATGCAGTGATTCATACTGTGCATTTTATTAGTTGAATGTTACAGTTAATTAGATGTTCATAAAAATGTATAACACAATTTTGTTCATTTTATATAGTTGTGCTTGTCCATGCAAAACCTTTACCCACGATGCTAAGGTGTTGTGGGTGGTTGCAAGGAGGTTATTTAGTGACTTTAGTCAACAAAGCCCATTCCCAAGTCTTTATTTCATAGCCAAGAGTTCGTCCTTTATTGTACATGCTATGAGAGTGCATTTCCATTCATTTTTCAAGTGCGTTTTATCATTTGTCAGGTAAAAATCACAAGTCCTAATGCTTAGAAAATTAATTGCTTAATCTTTATTTATTCAAGCTCAGTGCTGCTCATGCCAGAGGTGCATTATTTGTCAAAGTTTTATAAAAACCCAAAACAATAAGTATGATCAGTAGTAATAATGTTTAGAGGCAGTAAGTCAAAAATTCTTCAGGTAAAATCAGTCTGTGCTTACAGATATTCTAACCACTGCCCCCGGTGGTGGAAACTGGATGTGTTTTGTGAATGTATCCAAGTAGGTATAGCTGCAGGTCCAAGATCTCCAAATGGGGGCAGGGTTTCTCCAGAAGTAGTGGGATTACTCCAAAAGGAGATTGTGCCAACTCCCAAAGCGGGAAACACCTCCACAGATGGTTAGGGTTAGGGAAAGTGAAAGGGTAAGGTAAGAGGCTCCCTATATTTTTGCTGGCGATTTGGAACTCCCGCCCCTTTTTGGAGCTCTGTATGCATCTATACCCTTCTCTGATGGAGATCTCCAAAATGGAGAAAATGGAGATCTCCAGCCTGCAGCTATACCTACTTGAGTTTTCGTGTGAAATCTCCACAAAAGTGAGTTGTAAAGTGAACTGCATTTAGTTTTAAATTATGTAATAAACTGAAGAGAAATGCATATTTTATTAACTCCATCCCCAAACTCCAACTCAAGACCTAACCATCAGTGGAGTAAAAATGTAATCTTAAAGGGAAAATACAACCTCCTAATCATGCCCATTATTGTTTATGTGAATGCAATTACTTCCTGGTTTCCATGGGACCAGCACCAGTGTCTCTGAGGCTGCATGCAACACGCTATGAGTAGTACTACAGGAAAAGATAAACTTATATGAATTGATGCAAACATATCTGATGGGAAATGGTGTTTGTCAGTAATTTGGCAGAATGGGGTCAATGTCAGAGTACTGGAACATTCGGCAGCAACATTCTGACTTCCTGTGTGATCATGTTGCACCGTTGGATGTACCCCTTATTTGTCTATTTGTTGTTGCCAGAGACACACACGTTGGTAAGTTAAACCACATTAAGGATATCATTCTCAAAAGCCAGCTCTCTCTCTCAGTCCATACAATGCAAGTGGATGGTGACCAAAACTTTGAAGCCCCAAAATATAATCAATGTTTGGTGAGAAAAGACTCAAATATAACTCCTTTTCACACCTTTTGCTTGAAATCATGATCAAGGAGACTGCTAACGTCAAAATGTATTTAGTCTGTTTTCACCCAAAACTGACTGGAACACTTCAGTAGACCTGGATTAAACCACTTTAGTTTTATGGATTACTTTTCTGCTGCCTTTATGTGCTTTTTGGAACTTCAAATTTTTGGTCACCATTAATTGCAATGTATGGACCTACAGAGATATATATATATATCTTTTGTGTTCTGCAAAATAAAGAAAGTCATACACATCTGGGATGGCATGAGGGGGATTAAATGATGAGAGAATTTACATTTTTGGGTGAACTATTCCTTTAAGGTTGCCTGAAGTGACAGTGAACCATATTGAAGTCCCGCTTGTGAGAGACTGTGAACTTTGTAACTGAACAAGCGGTTTGAAAGACATGAGAGCAGATTCCTGTCTGTTTGTTGGGGAGAATGCATCCACTTATACCAGAGCTTCAGCACAACCTCAAGACCAGAGAACGATTAGAGAACAGAAAGAACTGCTCTCTATGCCTGCCCGCAGGTCTGTGAGAGATAGAGATAGAACGAGAGGCAGAGGGAGAAAGAGAGTGAGAAAGAGAGGAGGGGTGCAAATTTCAAAGATAATCTTTAACTCTAAACCTGGCAGACTGACTGAAACAGACTCCCACCTCCTGATCTGAGACAGCATGTTGCCTCTCCCTCCCAGTGGGCCTGCCGTTCCTGCAGTCGCCTGCATTCTTCCTGCCCTTTTGTTCTGAGGGCACTGAAGTGGCTGTGTTTATGGCCAGGCCAAGCCATGGAGAGAGGAAGATTTTGAATGACCTCGAAAGGGGGTGACTTTAACTCAAGACCACTAAGTCTCATCCTAAAGAAACACTCCCTTGAAACAAATACCTGCTTTGTTCCAGCGACTCTTTCAGAGCTGGTCAGGGCTGCAGTGGACAAAAAAGAGGGCAGTCCAGGAGAGATCGGCCACTGTGGTTGACCGACGCATTCCCAAAACAGATATGGCTTGTTTTGGCATATATAGACGAGCTTCTCTGAAAGTGCACACATAAAAAACTTTGTTTGATTAAACTCCCCTCTGAAAATCTGGGACAATGTCTTTTGAACCCTGGATTGTGGAGCATTAGCTTTTGTACAAGGTTTGAAGGTATTACTAAGGGCTTCATGATTTTATTTGAAGTGAATGCACAAAGAGCTTTTATGTTTACTAGATGACACCAGATGTCTAGTAAACTTAATATACATTTTATATTGCTTCTGAAGATATAGATATAACAACTGGAGTCTTATGGATTAGTTTTATGTTTTCTTTATGTGATTTTTGTAGCTACAAAGGTCTGATCACCATTCACTTGCATTGTAAGGACCGACAGAGCTGAGATATTCTCATAAAATGCTTTAATTGTGTCCTGCTAAAGAAAGGAAGTCATGCACATCTGCGTTGACATGATGGTGAGTAAATTATGAGAGTGAGTAAATGATGAGACTGATCTGGAGGAGGGGTCTGTCAATCACCCTCATTTCCGCGGCTCGGCATCGCTTGTGAGTAGATTGCATCACTATACTACTGTAGTAATATTGTAGTAACTAGGGGTGTGCAGCAAAGCCATTATCTGTATCTGTATCTGTTACCATGACAAAATTATCTATAACTGTATCTGTATTCAGTTTAAACTGGAAGTGAATCATTTTGATTACCACAAAGCATTATTTTGACTTGCCCTCCCTTACAATGGAAGTGAATGGGTCCAGTCTGTAAACACTAAAATACTCATTGTTTCAAAAGTATAGCCAAAAGTCACAAACAATATTGTGTTAACATGTAGTGTGATAAAATTGCTTACTAAACATTTCTGTGTAAAGTTACAGCCAATTTTACAACTTTGTTGCCATGATGAAGTAATGTATACAAACCCTAAAATGACTGTAAAAATCATAGTTTTAATGCAATGAACCATGGTGTTACTGCAGTAATATGGTTGTAATATAGTAGCCATGGTTAATTTTGTGGTTACTGTAAATGTATCACCATTGTGAAACTATAGTTACTGATGTAAAGCCAAGGTTATTTTTTTCTAAGGTAAAGTTAAGTTTAGGTTTAGGGGTAGGGGTTAATAAAGTGTGTCTGTGGGACTCCAAATAAACACAACAAACTCACTGCAATGATACTCATATACTGAATGTCAGTATTTAAATATGGGTGAAAATAGTACCTGGCACTATTTGCACTGGGGTGTATATAGACAGGGTTGGGAGGGTTACTTTTGAAATGTATTCCACTACAGATTACAGAATATATGATGTAAAATGTAATTTGTAACATATTCAAAATACTTTGGATTACTTTGGATTACATTCAGCACTGGTAGATTTTTTTTTCACTTGTTTTGACTATAAAATTCTGCCAGTACAGTAAGACAAAATACACACATTAAAAATACATTCTCTGAAAAACCTAAATATCTTTTGCAGTGTTGTTTCTAAAACAAGATCAATCAAAATGCACTAATATCAAAGGTCTTACTAGAAAAAGATTCATTATGATCCAACGTGAATTTTTTTGATGAAAAATATGATCATGCCTGGTAACATGCGCGTGTAAAATGGCTAGAAATAGCATTTTAGCTTAGCATAAAGCTGATAATTTACACAAGGTTTATTTCTATTTCTTCTACTCCAAACTTACTTCAAACTTACTTCTCTGTCTGCTTCTATTAATGCGACACATCATAAGAAAATGTTTCACCGCTGTTCAAATGCACTTTGGATCATACCATTAAATGAAATGAAAATGAAAATAAAATGCAAAGTAATCTCTTCAGTAATGAAAATACTATTTGAATGTAATTGTATTCTAATGATCAAAGATTTATATTGTAACTGTAGTGGAATACAGTTACTTATATTTTGTATTTTAAATATGTAATCCCGTTACATGTATTCCGTTACTCCCCAACCCTGTAAATAGCTTATAGCTTTAGCTTAGCATCTGAATTTTTTTGTTGTTGTTGTAAAAATGCATTCTGTTTGAATGGCCTCTGAGGGCCCTTTACAATATGTGCGTGCCTTGAGCGTATGTCTATTTACGCTTTGACGTCAAAACCGGAGAAAACACGATTAATCAAATCTCATGTATTTTTAATAAGCTGATTTTGATAGTTATCAATGTATTGTTGTGCATGTAAACACACAGCGACATGAGTGCTGTGGTGTAATGACCAAACCTCATGCATTCTAACTTTGGAAGGTTGTTGGTTTAAGTCCCAAAAAACCATCAATCAGTCTATTGTGTCCTTGAGCAAGGCACTCAACCCCCGGTTGTTTTATATGGGGATTGTACCTTTAATAGTAAATGATATGTTATGAGTAATCACCAGTCCTTAATTACAATTCACTTTCGAAACGCATAGACTTTTCTGTGTATTTTGACGTGCACAATACAAAGACAAACTCCTTTTTTCTGTGTTTTACTGGTTTATTTCAACTACCAGTCTTGTTCATAAACCTCAGACTAATGGGGAATGACTTGTATGGATTAACAATGCAAACTGATCCATGTCTAAGTGCTGTACATCCTCATGTTCATGTTAAGCATGAATCAATACACATTACTCTTTTGGAAGGCACACCATGACTTGTGATATTGACAGAATTTATTATTGAACTACATGCTCAACGACACAAGGTGGACAAGCCTTGTACTCCATCAGTTGCCTTGAGCTGTGTGTGTAGTGTAGCTGTGAGTGTCCAGTATTGTATGCATGACTAATGGTTTGTGTTATAGCTGTGTTGTATATGTTCAGTTGTTGTCGACTGAACTTGTTGCACAAAGCAGCAGTAATGCTCATAATTAACAGACATATGTTTCAGGAACAGATGAAAGCATTGTTTTGCTGGAGGTGCAGAATATGTATGCAGTGGAAACCTGATGCTCTCTGCAGAACACAGATCACCCCAAAACAACCTTACTCTGCCCTTTTAAATGTAGTGCTGCAGGGGTAAAACAGAGGACAAAGCCCCCGCACAAGAGAATGAGAATCTAATAAGTCATTAAGAAATAAAAACTACACATTTGTGCATAGCACAAGTTTCGTGAGAGAACCATCTTATTAAGTTAAAGGTAATGTTTTGGTCGGGATGAGTCTTTTTTCTTTTGGGAGTCAAGTTTACAAACTTGATTTAAGTACAAACGTGGAAGAAGAAAAAGAAAAGAAAAACGAGTTCTGTAAACCGTTATTGGCCAGTTACCATTCAGACCTGAATTATGAAGGTTACCTGTATGAAGTCAAACGCATAACAGAAAAACAAACAAATAAACATGTATAGAATATAAATGCAGGAAACACAATAATACAAGACATAGAAAAATGGAATATGTGTGTTGTTACTTGATTAAACCTCAAGCTGGCATTGCTGATGTTGCATGTGTTGTTAACCAAAAGGGAAAACTGTTAGCAGTGGGTTTACTGCATTATTGGATATAGCCTACATTTGTGTTTACGTGTTAAAAATTTACATTTATCGTTAAAAGGTTACACAGAAAAAAGTTGGAGTGGGTTTACTTAAAAAAAAAAAAGAAAGAAAAGGAAATAATATCCACACAGAAATTGCTTGTAAATGTAACAGACTATATTTTCACGTATAGTCACTCTTTCTTTGTGGCTTTAATAATACATTCTCAAAAAGTTTACATTGCAATACTCGGTTTCAAATAAATTGTATACCGTCTTTGTTTGCACATATTACACAAGCAATGTACACTAAATTATGCCAGGCTTTTAAAAGTATACAAGCATTTCAGCGCTTTTTAACTTTTCTAGACATGTAGCATATGTGACATGACACACGGAAGACTTTCACAGGAAGCTGTGAGAAAATCCATATCTGTGCACGCAGACCTGAATACAATATATATATATATATATATATATATATATATATATATATATATATATATATATATATATATATATATATATATATATATATATATATTAGGGCTGTCGATTTAACGCGTAAATTCAGTGCGATTATTTTTACAAAAAATAACACCTTAAAAAAAATTACACAATTAATCGCATGCCCACGGACCATAATAAGGAAAAGTCCTGTAGTACCACCTGTTTAATCCAGAAGTGAAATTTCATCTGTATGAGCAACACAAAGTTTATACAGTGAAGAAAACACTTCAGTAGCAGAACAACACAAACATGTGTTATGTTCTTGTGTTCAAAACACTTGAAGGAGCGCAAGTGCGAAGGATCTCAAGATGTGTTTAAAGATTGAGAATTAAACTAGATTTAACTTGACACAGTGACCTAAACATTTTATGTTTATGACGCAACACACCCGAGACGTCTGATGCAGGTGTAAATTGACGTGTCCTTAAACAAGCCCTCATAATAAATCTCCAGCTGATTTATAATTCACTTGTGAAATGGATTGCTGTGAACTGTATGCCAATGATTGTCTTATGATCAATAATATGGTAGTAAACAATACATTGTATTCTAAAGCCGCTTTTGTATCGTCTTATCAATGATTAACTCTTCTGCTACATGAATGTAATGCATTTTAAATATCTGAATATTTCTATATAAATATATATCATTTTTAAATATTTAAAGATAACTGTGTATAATTATACATTGCTATAAATATGTATAATCATTATATATTGAATTATTGTTATATGAGGGGCTTTCGCAGCAAATATTTGTATATGCGATTAATCGCGATTAATTAATCGGACACCATGTAATTAATTTTATTTAAAATATATACATATATATCTTTTTTTTTATCATGATTGGTTAATTTTTAGTAGAAACTAAAATTCAGACAAAATTAACAATTAAACTGTGTAAATCAACTTGCAAACAGTGAAACAATGCAAGCTCGTTAATTGCTCAAGCAGGGAGCATGCTGTGAACACCAGCTTCAAAATGTTATGTGAAATTTACTCAAATAAGCAAATCAGTATGACAAGGGTTGTCCTTTAGGATTGATACATTACGACACATTGTAAAGATTACAAACAATCATAAAAAATATATACTTGTAAGCTGTAGTATTCGTTTGCATGTGTTTGAATTGAGTACAAATTTAGAATTTAGGCTAGGCTACTTAATATTTCCCAGTTTAAGCATTAACGTATTCAATGTACAAAGAACTAAATCGTTTTTTTTTTTTTTTCTTCCACCACAAAATTATTTATTTACATATTTTTTTCAGTGAACATATTACTATTTGTTTATTTTTTATATATATAATACATTTTTTTATTTTATCTTTAAATGTAACACGGTCCTTATGGAACAGAATACAGTCCGTGTCCTTTTAAGAGTAGCCTATAGTCTATTACGTTCAAAGTAAACGGAAGATGGAGAGATATATGAGCGATCTCACCGGAAATACAAAGACCGTTTTGCAGTCAAAAGGTGTGAACACTGTGATGTTGGTGAGCGCGGGAGCTGTCCGCGAGCGGTGGTGCTGAAATTTCACACAGGACTGTGGAAGGTTTGACAGTTACACTCACTCAAAACCCACAAAACATGGCTCCCAAAAGACACACACTTACCATTACACGTGTGTTTTAATGCTGCCACACTAACACATTAATGAAATACCGATACATTTAGCAAAGGACAGTAGCATTATTTGCTTTATTATGGTGCAGTTCTCCAGTTCTCTTTTTCTGGATGCCACTTTTGAATAATAATAAAAATAATAATAATAATAATAAACCTCTCAATCACAGGCTTCTGGGCGCCCATAATAATAAACTTGGTTGAAGACATGCTATATGTTTCTAATGTGTGCTGTGACCTGGAGATATATTTTCTACTTTGCTGTTTTGAGAGTTAAATCTGTCTGTAGGCTGAAGACTAGGTTGACTTTTATTTTATGATATTATAAAAATATTGTGGCACATAAATGGAAGAGAAAAAAAAAAGCTATTTTTTGCCCTTTTAATGTCCTTTCATTTGTCTTTTTAGGTAATCAACACATTCACTGTGATCGTTTGGCCTTATGCATTTTTGGGATGCCAATGGATTAGGATTGTCTCTGTCCTATATTAAGTATAAAACAGACACGTGTTATTGTTGTAAACCAATAATATTTTCCATGACCGCACCACTGAATTTACCCACCATCTGACAAACTCTGATAATGTCGCCCATCTGCTTGTCTTTAAATTGTTTAGAGATGTTTCGGTTAAATTTGTATTGACAACAAATGTAACTAGCTCTTTTGCAATAATTTCCAAAATATTGAGTTGTAAACTGATGAAATATTATTACTATTAATTATTTCTGAAACATGCTTATGTGTTTAACCTCTGCTCTGCTGATTCACCTCTAATTCCTATTTGCTCTGGTTCAATTCTGGAGGCCTAAATCATGTTGTATGCAAAACTTCTACTTTAGAGATGTTTTGACTAGATGGATAAGAGTACTTTAATTAAGTACATTAATTAGTGCTTAAAGTGTGCTTGTGCTATATATGTATATAATTTTTTTTTTTATTATTATTTTAATAAATACCTCTTAATTTGAAATGTTGTTACCTAGTGAAATGCCAGTCTTATAACTGGTGGATTATTTGAGGGGTTCTTTTTTTGTTCCAGGCGCCCTCTGGTGGACAGAAGCAGCCCATGAGTAAATAAATAGACTTGCGCACCACACTCGAATGGCATTTTTTAATGGCAGTTACACGATTGGCATTTTATGAGGACACTTTCTTAAACCCAGAGCGAATCTATTTCAATCCAAGAACCCGGTCAGTTATCCTCACATCTCTGTGGCTTGCCACCTGTTGAGAGCAGCGCTACTGGTTGCCGTGATCACCTGAGTGGGATAATGCAAGCACTGGCCCCGGGGCCAAGGTTCACCGCGGGGGGCAATAAACTCCCTGTCCCCCTGCCATCATGTAAAGACATTAATGTGCCCCGAGGCTCTCACAAAAACACTTCATTTCCAAATGCTGTTTCGCTCTTACTGCGTCTCTTTATTTACCCTGTGTCATGCAAAATCCTTAATTTCCTTTGAATTCCATGTTACTGTATTGCCTTGAGTTACTGACATTCATTACCACCGTTTAATTAGTACCATCAAGCACTGTATGCTTTACAGTGTCTCAATGTGACATTAGTCGAGACTGTTAAACTCATTAGCAAAGACTGATAAGGGGTATACTATACAAACAATGCAATACGTATTTTTAGAGGTACATTTTTAATTAGTTTAGAAGAATAGTGTAATGACATATTAATATGTTTAAATAAATTATCAAAAAAATATTTGTACTTGTTTTAATTTTTAAGAATTGGGCCTAGGTCTATATTGTTGTAATTTGATAATGTCTTATTTATAAATAAATATCTTAATATACTGTGTGTGTGTGTGTGTGTGTGTGTGTGTATTTATCACTTTGTGGGGACAATGGGGAAATGTCCCCATAAGGATTGTAAAACCCACATTTTTTGAGGTTGTGGAGACAATTTGTCGGTCCCCATGAGGACTATAAATCATACTAAATTATGTTTTTTGAAAATGTAAAAATGCAGAAAGTTTTCTGTGAGGGTTAGATTTAGGTTTAGGGGATAGAATATAAAGTTTGTACAGTATAAAAACCATGTCTATGGAAAGTCCCCATAAACATGGAAACACAACGTGTGTGTGTGTGTGTGTGTGTGTGTGTGTGTGTGTGTGTGTATAGCAAGTGCAGGAAGTGTGGGGTGAAATGTCACCTGAGTATCTGGACAAACTGACAGTAGAATGCAAAGGATCTGCAAAGCTGCCATTGCTGCACATGGAGAATTTTTTTATGAAAAAACTTTGAAGTAGATTTAGAAGTTTTGAATTTTTCATGTTATTAATGTCCTGACTACACATTGTGATCAGTTGAATGCCACTTTAGTGAAAAGTACCAATTTCTTTCCATAAGAGCAAAATCTGTACATTATTCCAAACTTTTGGCCGCCAGTGTGTGTGTGTGTGTGTGTGTGTGTATATTATATTATATTATATTATATTATAAAACCTGTAGCTTGCTTTTTAGCTTCATAATGTGGTGATCATTCATTGAAAAAAAAATCGAAATTACTGCAATTGTTTTTCACATTTCAATGATACATTTCATAACTGTTGCAAATACCCTTTGTTGCTCTGAACATGAGAAGGACACTGCCATTCCTTTATAGTTATTCTAATGACCCCTGGTTGTAAGTAAAGTCATAAAAACAGCAAAACTCAGTTATGAAGAGAAGTATTATTGAGAATGTGTTTCCCACAGTAGCTCGAGTAGTAAAGTGTTTGTTTAAATATACAATATGCAGTAGCCTATATACAGTTGAAATTATATTGTTATTTTTTGTCGTTGTGGATATAACTTGAAGTTTGGAATTAAATAAAATAATGAAATATTTGCCCCAAAGATAAATGTGTTTTGGGCTGAAGGATGCGCACGCGCGCACGCACACACACACACACACACACACACACACTCATTCATTATCACTTTGACAGGTCATCATCAGAAAACAAAACACAATGTAAAAAAGTCCTATACAACAATAAAATATAAACTCAGCACAAGTTAAAATAAAGTAGGCATACAAGTATTAACTCATAACTCAGTAAACCCCATTAAAAAGACTTAAACACTTTAAAAGTCTTTAAAAAATCTCTCAGAAAAAATTATGCTAATTTCGCTCTCATTTTCATTCAAGTTTACTTTGGAAACCTCCACTTTGCATGCTGGACTATAGAGGAACTAATGTTTCGGACGTTATATCCACACGGTCGCTTTGCTTCTGTTGATCTATCAATGCATTTCTCAGGCACTCCTCAGTGCTGAAACATTGTTCTTGAGTTTAATCAGAATGGCATTTCTCCAGAGCTCTATGAAACACATCCCGGGGTTATTTGGCTTTAGAGTCTAAACTGAACCAGGGGCGCTTACGTTTCTCCACTGGGGCGTTTGCCTCTTTATTTATGATGTCTTTTCTTCCACCGATGTCGAAAAGTTCTGACTTGGATTTTTCACTCGAAAATTGATTTGACACGGATATCCAATATCCCTTTAAAGTTAATCAAACTGAGTCTCTCCTCATTCCGCGTAGATCCCCACTCACTTTATGACCAGATCGAGTTACCACGAGCCTGTTGTGTGCAATAGACATTCTTCAATCTGAAGACATTACAACAGTGTTTATTACACTGTAAGAAAGGGGAAAGGAGCTCATGTTTGCCCTAAAATTTGCTCATAGCGGGCTTTTCAGAGATAAGCAAAATGCAAAGAATTAATGAAAACGAAGTCTGTTCTGCCAATGATATGAGTTCACAAAAGCGCGCGAAAATGAAAGCAGCCTGACAATAATGCGGCACTGCAGCAACCAAGCCAAAGTATCAAAAAAGCTTTTAGTATAAGCACTCAGTTGCCCCAAAAGTGGACTGCACTCGGACACTCATGGGCAATTTATTAAAGGAACCAGGACGACCAACATAAATCGAAAAACAACCAAATAACTTTTGGTTACAGTCTTGTGTAGAAAACACGGTGAGCCCTTCACTTATGCAGCTATATGAACGCATACATGCGCAATTGTAAACTGTAAACACTGTAAAAACTGTGTTTTATGTAATCGCCGAAATTTAAGGGGTTGATTCATATCAAAATATGTCATATTTCATACGTAGGCCTAATTTAACCAAATCAATCTAACTGACAGCAGATTATGTAATATTTCAATTGCAGATCACAGATAGAAATAGTTCCTTGAGTAACATCTGAGCATTTTTCACTTTTGCATTGTATCCCATCAAAGCCCTTCACTGAAGACCTGAAGTCGTAAAATGTCAAAAGATTGTCCTTCCCTATGAGACCAATCCCAGGTCATTGTGACATTTAGACAGGGGTCAACTGGCAGAACACAGGGAAAACCGAGAGGTCACGATTCTCTTGTATTAACTTTGCGTGATTTTACGAGTTCACCGTCAAATTTGTTTTTAAAATGAACAAAAATGACCCTTGATACACGTGAACGAACATCGTTCACTTACACATTATCAAGACATTCTGATTTTGAAATTCATTAATTAATTATATATTATAAATAAAGAAATAAATAATAACAATAACAAGTACAATTATTGTTTGAAATGTTCGAAAGCGCTTTTGATCCTATTAAAAATATTTTGATAATTATGGATAAACATATAGCCTAATAAATGCCGTGTCGATTTAATTTTTGGAATAAAAATGAGAGTGGATTGCCTAGTTCTGTCTTTTGTTTCTTTAGTCGTGTTGTTTAGTTCCTCTTTAGTTCACAAATACGCGTAAATAGGCAACAAATAAATTGTGTAACATTAGACAATATTTAATTAATTGGTCTACTAGGCCAGCTGACTAACAAGTTGCAAAAATTAATATCTGTTAATACAACAATTATAACTGGAGTAATAACAATATTAATAAAAATAGCATAATATTAACAACAAATACAATAATAACAACTATTCATTGTTTTGTAATGTATTATTATTATTATTATTATTAATGTTATTATGATTATTATTGTTGATGTTTTTTAAAATGTTTACAACATAGACTAAAAATACAAACCTAAATCGGTGCTTCACGGGGTAACATCTAAATGAACTTAGTTGACTAAAGGTTAAATATTGTTAAACATGTCTGAATGAACCTGAATAACAACAAACCTAATTTGAAGGATTAGATCAGGCAGAAATAGTTCTAATTGACAGACAGACATAGATAGATAGATAGATAGATAGATAGATAGATAGATAGATAGATAGATAGATAGATAGATAGATAGATAGATAGATAGATAGATAGATAGATAGATAGATAGATAGATAGATAGATAGACAGACAGACAGACAGACAGACAGACAGACAGACAGATAGATAGATAGATAGATAGATAGATTACACATGTGGGACATTTTATATATTAATAGCAATTATATCACTTTTGAAGTTTTGTCCCTCCGGCCAATCCGGCAGGAACCCTCAGATGTCAATTAAAGTCAGGATGGGCGTCTGTGACACTTCCCTTGTTCTGAGGGCAGCCTGGCCTGTGGCGCGCGGTCTCCTCTCACCACGCCGCTGCGCTAATCCGTTTATGGAACACCTGGGACCGTGGACGGCAATAACATGCTCTTACCCGCTTCACTCTCAGCGAGCCGCGAAACATGCTCATCTGAGCACAGCAATGCGATAATGCTCATATACCAGAGGAGCAGAGGGGCACATCACTCTTGATTGAACTGTCGACGTCTCTTAGTGGAGCTGATAACTCTGAGATGACAGCTAGCGTGTTTCTCACATTAGTCTCATGGAAATACAACAAAAAGCAGAAGATATTCATGTCTCAGATTTAGACAATGAAAAGCTTAGATACAAATGTGATTGGACGGCCCATTGAAAGACTTTTATATGGTTCATGATGTCAAGATATTTTGTGTATTTATTTATTTATTTGTTTGTTTGTATTTTTTTGTCATATCAGATATCGGCCATTTTTATAGTATTTAGGAAAACATTTCTGCATATACAATATAAAAGTATCAGTAAAAACAATACATGTTTTTCCATAAATTGCCATATACCATATTTCTGCATGTGAATTTTACTCATGGGCCCCAATAAATGTTGATAGGCACACATTTTATTTCGACTTGTCACTTCTATTAAAAAGTATAAATAAATAAATAGTAAAAAAACAATTATGGGTTACAGACACGTATAATGTAAGTGAACAGGGCCTCACAGGTTAGTAAGATAAAATTGCTAACTAACCTTCTTTGTGTAAAGTTGTATATCCAATTTTACAACTTTGTTGCCATGACGATACCATCGCCACATAAAAACGACGATTATAACAAACTTAATAGCTCAAATAATAGACGAGTTTAACAGTATAGAGTTAATGTAAGTCCTTTTATAAAATCAAGCTTCAAATTTTTGCCTTTAAACCCTCCAAAATTTGTCCCCATTCACTTCCATACACATGTTAGTGCCTCACTGTATAACCTTGATATACTTTTTTAAAAACTTGTTTTTTTGTGGTAATAAACATTATGACACATGCTGTGGATTGATCTTATGGACATTCCTTTTAACAGGCTAGTAGTCATGTTGTGCGGAGGGACCAGAATGGGAAATCACTCTTCGTGTTTGAACAGTTGAAAGTGTGATGGCAGTCTGATTGATCATGGGTCTCTCCGAACGAACTGAGCCTTTTTACAGACGTGAGATTTTCAATGAGCTCCAGTTAAGATAAGGAACTTATATGACTGCAGGGAACAGAGGAGGTGCGTCTGAATGTGAGGTGGAGAGAGTGAGTGAGGGAGAGAGACATGAGTCATTCAAGAGATGGAGTGGGATTATATTATATATGATATATATTATGATTTATATCGAATGTGTCTGCTTTATAAATAACAATTGCATTCGTCTCCACAGACAGCTTTTACAGCACTCTCGGCGTCATACCCTGCTGTGACCCCCGCAAGCTGCCCCTTTCATTTTGCAGTGACTCTACTGTCTATACAATAAATACCTTTGTGCTCTGCAGCTATTGGATTTTTTAGGTTTACATAAGGACTTCATGCTCAATACTAACACACTATCATGCCTCACAGATAAAGACGACTTTGGTAAAACAAGGCAACTTTGAGCAACACTTATATTTAATTGTATTTTTAGAAGGGCCTATTCATAGGGCCTACTTTTATGCGAAAATACAGCACAATCTTCTGGATTGTTTTCACCATTCAGTTTATGTTTGAGGGTGTTGTCAGTGACACATCGCCTTGAACTCCCGAGGTCATCGCTGCACAAGAAAGTTTCACAATATGGACCAATCAGCAAGCGTTCCTAGGTCTTTGGACCCTCCCTCCCCGACCAATCACAGTCCTCGATGGGCAGAAGGAGCCAACAACTCAACGACTGATAAAATGTTTCGACACCGATCACTGTTTCAATGCACAACAAGTGTGTCAACAACATCGGAAAGCAACTCTCAGAGTTTTATCTCCTCAAACTGATTTGGGAAAGCATGACCACAATTCTGGATATCCAAGAGCTGAATAACTTCAGAGGATTGGCGGCAACGTTTTGACGTTTGAAGTTGACTTTTCGTTGTATCGCGTGGCATCAGCTGAAGATCTGATACTTTATTGATTCATCGGTTGCTTCTCGTTGGGGTCTTTGGACAAGTGCTCCGTGCAACCGTTTCTTGCGTGCAGAGAGCCCGGAGATATGACCGCCTTAACGGGGGGCATTTCCAGGATGATGCGCCCCACGCCACCCCAAACCTATCCGAGAGCAGGCTACTCCTTGGAGGGTGAGGTGGTTTTTGGCCTCTCTGGTTCCAGTAGCACAGCCTGAGCTTATATTCCGTTAAAAAGTTGGCCTTATCCTTCCTTTATTACAAATACTGGTAACTCTTTAAGGTTCCATTCGTTAACATTAGTTAAAGCATTAGGCATCATGAACAAACAATTAATGATATATATATATATATATATATATATATATATATATATATATATATATATATATATATATATATATATATATTGCAGCATTTATTAATCTTTATTAATATTAGTTAATAAAAATGGAATGGCTCATTGTTAGTTCATGTTAGTTCACAATGCATTAACTAATGTTAATTTTTGATTTGAAATTAACATTAACCAAGGTTGATAAATGAGGAAAAAGTATTGTTCATTGTTAGTTCATGATAACTATGTTGTTAACTAATGATAACTTTGATATTTGACAGGAGACTAAACGTTCATCTTAATTAAAGAAAAATATGAAGCATGTCAATGAATTTCCTTAAGGAAGGAAAGTGATGTTTAGCTATGACAAAAAAATTATGCAGTTATACGTATTTAAAACAAACGTCTCAGTTTTTATTTAAGAAGTTGTTGTTCTTGGGTTGTTCTTCTTGAAAAGGGTGTCCTTGCAACAAGTAGCTAACATCTTTATATGTAATACAAAGTAAATAATAAAGTACTTTTTTTTTTATTATTGAGCCTATAATTTGATTATTATTGAAAGTAGTAGTAGCAGTTTTGTTATTGTTGATGTTGTAGTCTAAAACAGAATATCCTGCTGTCATGAAGTGATCATTTATGCACTTTTAGCGCCACGAAATGGTTTTACACGGTCTGATATAGTGTCATTGACAGCTTTTTGTATCTTACTGCAGTCTCCACGCCGTTAGGCCAGGGCCGCGTGAACCAGCTCGGTGGAGTCTTCATTAACGGACGGCCTCTGCCCAATCACATCCGCCACAAGATAGTAGAGATGGCCCATCACGGAATTCGACCGTGTGTCATCTCCCGACAGCTGCGTGTTTCGCACGGATGCGTGTCCAAAATTTTATGCAGGTACCAGGAGACCGGATCCA
Source organism: Moxostoma hubbsi (assembly GCA_032164185.1). Classification (NCBI taxonomy): domain Eukaryota; kingdom Metazoa; phylum Chordata; class Actinopteri; order Cypriniformes; family Catostomidae; genus Moxostoma; species Moxostoma hubbsi. The sequence continues at coordinate 2,228,548 of JAVLUX010000005.1, read as the reverse complement.
TTCGGCCCGGCGCTATTGGCGGCAGCAAACCCAAGGTAGGACATACAGAGGCCTGCTAGGAGCTAGGAGTGTTTTATGCTAATATGTCAGTGTTTAATATAGCTACTAACGATTAAATATAAAAGACATATACATATAAGGCAATTAATTAAATCATAGTAAATTATTCAAATTATATTAGACCAACATAAAAAAACAAGTTTGACTAACCTAATAAAGTTGAGTTAAACCAACTATAGTAAATTGATACTAAATGATGTTGATTTAATGAAACTATTATTATTAATTAAAAGCAACTTAATTAAATTGCTTTGTAAAAACTTTCTTGAATTAAATTAAGTAAAGGTAATGAATTAAAAAATAAATAAATTTGGAGTGCATGTCATTTTAAACATATTGGTTCCTCTTATACAAATTGGTTCCAATTATATTCAAAAGAGTTCAACTTTTTTGTTTTATTTTAAGAACCCAAGAATATCATCTAAAGAAGATGATGTAGAAAAATTATAGAACCGTTTGAATGTGAATTCTAACATTCTAACTTACAGCAACATTCTAATTTGTTGTAATTGGAACCATCATTCAAATATATTTGAGTCTTGATATTAAATAACATTTCATTGAAGTTAAGATAGCCTAAAATGATTGGGATGAACTTTCAAATAAAATCAATAACATTGTAAAAACAGTGAAACTGTTGCACTGTCTGTAGTGAAAGCTGTAAGGATTCAAACAAGTGCAGTCGCATGATATCATACGAATTAGACAAATTTGGAAAAGTCGTACGAATCCTGACGAATTCGCTGTGAGAGTGTTTTACAACTTCATAGAGCTAAGCAGCATTCAAATCAATCATTACTTGTAAGTGCAGCTGTAAGTCCATCCTCAACCAAAGCACATACACCAGTCCATTGTGGTGAACAATTGTAACCCCCCAAACGTCAGCCAAACAAATACTACTTAAAAAAAATTATAAAACAGAACAGTAAGCGTGAACAAAACCCATCCTGTTCTTATCTTAGTTTCAACATTTGTGTATTGAAAGCAGAGCACAACTCCCGATGTGGAAAAGAAAATCGAAGAATACAAAAGGGTGAATCCAGGGATGTTCAGCTGGGAGATCCGGGATAAACTGCTGAAAGACGGAATCTGCGACCGAAATAACGTGCCCACAGGTACTTTGATTGGACTGTATCACTGAATTTGTGGATCTATTTAAGCTTTCGCCTCCCGCACCTGTTGCTTCAAAGAAGAAAAAAGAACCGATGAGTTGTGATTTCGAAGGCTGCCCTGTTTGTACAGGCCTATTTAAGAAAAGACAGGTTGATAGTCGCATTCATCGTGGATACGGACATTTGAAACTTGCGCCAGTGTTGCTAATATATAAGCGTTTACATATTCAACATTCAAGTACAATGTTGTGATATCTTGATGCTGGCTGCTTGCTGTGGGTTGTGTTTTTAATTTGGTGTATAATTAAGGTTTTAATATGTCTTAAAATCTCTTAATATCGCGCAGTAAGTTCCATCAGCCGCATGTTGCGCTGTAAATTTGGTGGAAATGGAGATGAAGATGAGGATGATGATGAAGTCGAAAAAAGGGAGATCGAGGAAAACGAAAGAAGAACCAAACACAGCATCGACGGGATTCTCGGGGACAGATGTAAGTGTTACATTTATTTAAATTTTTTTTTTTTAAATGTTTTATTTTTTATTTTTATTTTGTGCAGAACTGAGATAAGGAAAACGGGTTTATGAGCAACTACATGAGTTTTATGAAGACCTTTAAATTTTCTCCGTTTACTTCTTCTTAATAATAATACTAATAATAATACTAATAAAAACCTAATAATAGTAATCATAAAAGCCTTATACTAATAATAATAATATAGGCTAATAGAATAATAATAGAAACAATTATCAGGCTAATTTTCATGTTGGGACAACATTCATATATATATATATATATATATATATATATATATATATATATATATATATATATATAAAATGTAAAGTTGGCTTATATGCATTTGAAAATGCCGCGGGCCATATGATGCCATAAACATATTTACGGGTGCTCCCATCGAGTGTATGTTGCTTCCAATGTTTATTATTATTATCTTTTCAATACTGACATCAAATGGTCAAAAGATCGATGAAAAACTGTCTATGTCTCTTCTATCTTATTTTTAGCCTTTTTTTGAGTTTGTGTTTTTTGTGTTTTTCGTTAAAGTTATTGAAACTGAATTGAGGACCATAACAGATTAACCTCATAAAACGAGACGTTCCTGGAGGGAAACTGCACGAATCAGTAAATCAAACATTTGTCCAAGAATAGCATTTGATAAAAGACGCTCCTGTGGCGCACAATCGGACACTTGAGGATGAACTTGGGGAAACAAAAGCGAAAGAGTCCATGAGACTCACGCTTCAGTTTCCTCGGGACAAAGCGCGGCCTAGCAGTAGCTTGGTCCTGACAAAAGACTCCACGCTTTTCAAAATTTGGAAAGAAAGAAAGAAAAAACGGTCCAACAAAAGGCGCAGAGAGGACATTATGGACGGCCAATGAGAGATGAATTATTCAGGAATGACCGTAGTCCTGGCTCAGAAGAGTTTTATAGACTGAGCAGAATAAAATGTCAATTTTCACTTAGATAATGTCTTGGAATTTTCCTCCTTTCCCCCCGTTTTTTCGTCCCTTTTTTTCGCAAAAGGGACGAAAAAAATGGGATATTTTAAAACGGTTAAATCTAATGCCGAAAAATACAGGCTTTTTATTAACACTTGTTGATCAGGGTTCAAAGAATAGTCGGATTTAGACCATAGGCCTTATTCAGAGTAGCGGCATATTTGATTTGTGACGCGAACGAAAACTCCTGTTTTTTATTTATTTGTTTATTTGTTTATTTATTTATTTTGTCTATTACATTTTTTAGTAAGCTGTTTTTTCCCCTTCAATATCACACATGGTGAACAATCAACACTGCTTTAAACTAGAGACTGTAAATCTATCCCTCACAGCCTCGTTTTCATTATCGTCAAAAATTAAATATGGCGCAACTCAGAATAAGGTCTATTACTATTGAAGTATTAGCTTCAATAATAATAATAATAATAATAATTTTTATTACATTTACCAGTTTAAATACTTATTAAATTGTGCCAAAAGACGGCTCATAATACTTTTTTTTTTTTATACATAATTTGAAACAGTCAAACGTAAAATAAGTAACTGAATTTGCCTGTAACTTTTATACGCAACAAGTCTAAGATGGCGTTATTGCTTTTGAGATAATTAGCGGCACTGCATTGCACTATTAACCCTTGTGCGACCTTTGGGACTTTTTTGTCTTTTTCATTTTTGTTGTTAATGCCAATGGCATTCATTTTTCCAAAGGTTCGTATTTTGGGGGGATATTTGATATTTCAACCTCAGTTCTTCTAATAGCTACTACATCTTTAATACACCGTGTACAAAAAATAGCTACACTCAGGATCTTCAGGACAAAAATGTCCCCAGTGAAACCAATTAAAACAGCAATATTTGATCCCAGTGCTATTAAAGCATAAAATCATTATATGAAATTGTGCATTCCGGAGCCCTGGCTTCAGAATTAAAAAGAATAATATTTTCCACCAGATGGCGCAATTTCTCTCATGTTTAGCCTATGGAGCAAATACATGCTTTTTTCCTATTTTCCGTTTGCTGTATTATAGAGCACTGCAGGCCAATTGAATAAATGATGCAGCTAAAATTGTGAGGGTGTATTGGTATGGATGTCAGAGTGTGTTTTGTAGCCTATGTGTGTATTGAGACATTTGTGTGTATGTGTGTGTGTAAAAACAACAGTAGCATTATGCAAACAAACTGGCATATAAAGGGTTAAAATCCTGAAAATTATAATAATTAATTAATTCATAATTTGGTTGTTATAATCAGGACTGATGTTGGCTAAAAATTATCTAATTGAAAGAGGAAAATAATATTAATATATAATATTATTATGGCAGTTTTTTGACGCGGACATTTTTGTCCTCTTAAGACCTCTGAGTAACTTTTTTTTATTGACGCACAAGGGTTAATAATGGATTTTAACAACGAAATTGAATTAGTGACACTCAAATGTCAAAACAACGTGTCAGAATATCACGAAAAATCTTTATCATCCACACAGAGATAGGCTAGCCTTCGGACAAAACCCGTTTCCTCTGTTGGAAGAATGATAAGTTGATAGAGGCAGAGCGTTTTTCTGACCCCAACTGCCTGGAATTCTTGAGCAGAGGGGAGAGAATATACTCGGGAGATCCGCTGGGCTCTGCGCACCCTCGCAGGGATCGCCTCGCGTCACGGGCCGCGCTACAATTGGTGCACATTACACCCAGTCATTGCAATGAAAACCTTTTCTAGTAGATTAAATCGAGCCCTTTATTCGTCCCCACTTTCATCTCAGGACAAAAACCCGCCCCCTTCCTATCCGCCCGGGGCGCGCATTCATTCCTCACTGCACTTTTCGTTCTCTCTTTCCAGCACCGCCATCGCGAATACAGATCAGTTGGTAATTAGTTTAACAATCGACTGTCGATTTATATATATATAGTTTTGTTTTGGAGATACTCTTTTGAAATGCTCTTTTGAAGCGCACTTTCAGAGGCACTTTTTTTGACTTAGCACTAATATTTTCCATGCACTTCTTTCAGGGATAAAAAGTCAAAAGACTTGTTGAAGTTGTTTGTTTTTAAACACTGGACTTGAAAGTTACTTAGATGTCTATATCTGCACAGAATAAAAAAAGAAAGAGTGAACAAAACAAAGAATAGAGAAAGGAGAAAGGAAAACAGCCTTTTCAAAGCAGGGTTAATGTTTTTTGTTTTCCTAGACAGATCAATCACCTCTGGCTTTTATTCACATGTAGATGTGTCTACATCATAAAACTCAATGAGTCCTGATCTCCATTGACACACTGTAAACTTTTCTCTCCATTCAACCATCCTCCATTTGTTTGCAGTGGCTAATTCTGCATTGCTGTATTTCACTCTCTCCTCCCTGCTTGTGGGAGTTGTTGTGTTTTCCTTTTCGGTGCTCCCTTAAAATCTCAAAAGGGTGTATACAGAATCAAGAGGGTGTTCTCTAGCCAAATATTGATTAAGTACGTGTTTGCTGGGTTTATATTTGTCGGGTAAGAGGGGTGTGTTGGCTTCGGGCCCCTGCTCCTACAAAACCTATTGTTGGGCCCCTTAAAGGCCTGAGATCAAAGCAAGGGCTCGTCCAGATTTATTTGTCTGGGAAAAGGCAGTGTAGAGGATCATTGCTTACTAATAATGGATTAAGAACACACCTCAAAAGATGTTTCTCAAGTGTTAAAAATTCAGAGGATACTCGGAGCAGTTATGCAGTTTTATGATATTTTGGGCACTCAAACTTTGTTGCACTTTGTTTTCATTATTTAATTATTTTCTCTCTTAAAAAGAGTGATAAACTAGTTACCAACATGCAACTTGGACATCTTGTTTTGTCAGTCTCAAAACATATGGTTTATTTCAAAACCGTGTGTTTAAGGAGAAAATCACGATTGATGTTAAAGTGGAAGATAACGCTCACTGATATTGTAATGATATCAATTCTGAAAACGAAAACTTTTCAAAGAAAGATTCAAGACCGGAGGGAGAAAGTTCCTGCGGTGCCTGTTGAGTCTATAAGGCTGTGATAAGTAAATCGATAAAACTCTTCCCACATTGTCGTGTTTGCAAGAGTGCATCCCCTCCTTTTTCCTATACTATTAACTTTGGGAAAACTGACAATCCTCGAGCCTCATTTAGCTAATTAAAAGTAACTAAAGTCATCAAAGAGCCACAGCCCCTCTCTCACAGATTCTCATTCACGGCAGGCGAAAAAGAGAACTCAGAAATACAAACAGTCAAAGGGATCAAGTTTTTTGAAAGAAAGTCCCGTGGAGGCCAATTGAATAAGCTTAGTGCTTTCAGACCTGCCATGGTGAACGCAGTCAACATGTAATAATTAGTTTCATTGAGCTGCATTCCAACAATCTGCTGCTTTTCTCCTGGGCTCATTGTCTCCCAGCAGGCCAATAGCCAGGAGGACAGAGAGAATCAAGCAATGACAACACATGAAAGATTCAGCTGCCTTTGTCTGAGAGAGCAAGGAGGACTTTGTTTGTGTAAATAAAATAGGGCTTTTGCCTGGTTTGCTGACTGGATACTTACTCAATAGAGAAAGGAGAGTGCGAGCTGGAGGAACAGCAAAAAAGGACAGCTGCGTGACACAATAATAAACAGATCTTTTGGGGCAGATTACTGTGTCAGATTATTGCTGCCACAACCACAAATTCAACCAGAGCAGTAAAGACATCTATTTATCCAAAATTAGACCACAAAGAGGCACGATTATGGCCATATTTGGCTTTTGGGGGTCTAATTTGATTTGAAAGTACCCCTTACATTTTTAGAGTGTTTTTATGTAGTGTTGAATGAAATTTGTCTCTTTGATCAATTATCAAGGGCCCTTCTTTCCCTTCTGGAATGTTCCTCAGCAATGAATCCTGGGCCCCGCGGACATGGAGATGAGCAATAATCATGCCTTGTACTCAGCAAAGAGTTTATCTAGGTTACAGATGATGCAAAGATATCTGTTATCAGGCAGTATTAAAGATTACACATATTTAATACAAAACTTCAGGTTTTGCTGTCTTCGGTTATGTGGAACATTGTTGTTTTCGCACTTGAATGTTTTTTTTTAAACAAAAGTTTAGGAAATGGAACAGCTTGAGACAGGCTGGACATCATTTCTATACATGATGTCATTCTGTTCGATTTCAATGTGGCACGCAAAAGAAGAAAACACACATACATGCGGTCACACTGAGCTTATCTCCAAATGAATGCTGCCTGTATGCTTCATTAGGTCTGCTTTCTGCGCTGGCACCAAGCATTGTGATCCTCAAATATTAATTCAAAGAACAATTAATGAATGCAAACCATCTTTGAAGTGGGGAGTGCGGGGTCGAACCCCGTCCAACCCTTGCAGACTGATGGACTCCTCTTCCACTCCTCTCCTCTCAAAGATGGTTTGAAGTGCCTGAAAGAGAAAGTGAGCAATAGAAGGTCAATGAAAATAGGGGCTCCTCTTCGAATTGTTTGCTCTGTTTTCTTGGAAGTGTTTGAGTGAGAGAAACTCTGGCAAAGGAAGGGATGAAAAGGAGGGGAAAGGAAAGGTCGAGGGTTTCAGGGGCCTTGCCATAAAGACTCACAATGAGGCAGTTAATTGAGAAAAGCTAGACAGCGTTGTCAATCACTTAACTTGAGAAACTTCACTTCTTAACTGCCACATGATTTGACAGAGTGAGATATATATGTGTGTATGTATATATATATATATATATATATATATATATATATATAGCTATAGATATAGATATATATATATATATATAGAGAGAGAGAGAGAGAGAGAGAGAGAGGGGGGGGGTGGGTGGGTGGGTGGGTAAGAAAGACAAAGAGCAAATCTGTAAGAAATTATAACAGAATCATGTCGAAGTCACTAAAATGTACATTGTCTCTGGTTGTTTTGGTGAAGAGCTGTAAGAGGCCAGCACTTCAACCTCATGACTTTTAGCATCTACAGTGGCCCATTGTTGGCTCACTTTTTGTACTTTGTATAACTTACACAAGCAGGGCTTTCACATACAGCAGAATCATCATTTCCAACTCAAATATGCAATTTCTGATTTGTTTCAGACAAGATTAATTTACATTCAGTTTTGGAGCATTTACATAGAACGTACCACTGACGTCAACAATTGGAACTTTCTAATACTTTCCAACTGTTGTCCACGCTTGTGTATGGGATTGTAGTGATTGATTTTACAGGGAAGCACTGTTTTACAACGTTATGTCAGTAATGATTTTAACTGAGTACCTCTAAACCACAATACGCTTATTTCTTTCAATTTTTGAACTTCATGTTGAATATTTTTATCGCTACTCTTAAAATGAAAGGTTCTTCAGCACTTTAAAGGAATATTCCTGGTTCAGTACAAGTTCAGCTCAATCAATAGCATGTGTGGCATAATACTGATTACCACAAAAAGAGTTTCGACTCGTACCTTCTTTTATTTAAAGAAAGCAAAAATCAAGGTTACAGTGAGGCACGTACAGTGGAAGTGCATGGGGCCAATTTTTGGAGGGTTTAAAAGCAGAAATGCTTATAATTTTATAAAATCACTTACATTAAATCTTTTGTTAAAACTAAAATATAATTTTAGCTGTGAAGTTGTTCATGTCAATGTTTTTAATGTCATTTTAGGGTTTTAGGGGTTATCTAGTTACGTTTTCATAGCAACAAAGTTGTAAAATTGAATATAACTTTACATGGAAAAGGTTAGTACGTGATTTTTTCACACTGAAATCATGTTAACATACATGTTGTTTACATCTTGTTGCTATACTTTTGAAGCAGTATTTTAACGTTTACGGATTGGCCACATTCACTTTCAATGGAGGTGCCTCACTGTAACCAAAAATGTTGCTTTTTTAAAAGAAAAGGAGGGGCAAGACTAAATGTATTTGAATGGTAATCAATATTATGTCACAAATGCTGTTGATTGAGCTTAATTTTTATTGAACCTGGAAGAACATTATACAGTAGATGATTTTTTATGTTTATTTTTAAGAGTGATGGTGCAAGTTTACTGTTGTTTTATGAAATGCAAGATCATAGCTATAAAATTACATCACACTCTTTAAAGTAGTGACAAGTATTCTGGGTATTTCGTGCCTAATGAATTTCTGTGTGAGTCAGTGCTGCAAGGCCCTTTGGAATGCTGTCAGCCCATCTATCGTACCCCAGAGAGGGTGAGCTGTGCATGGGCAGGGTCAAGGGGGAGTCCTGGGTCACTGGCTGTGTAAACTCCCACTCTGCTGTAAGTGCGGGTTAAAATAATGTGTTTGTTCAGTATGACAATTAACATGCTTTCTATGATGGCCAATAAATGCTTTGAAACAGAAGAAGACAAAAGAGAGTTGATAATGTTTATACGATAGACATTTCAGGTGTGAGAAATCCAGGCTGGATTTGTAAATAATGAATTTTGTAAAAATCCAAGTCAGCATCTTTGGCTTGTTTCTGAGTGAAAAATAAAAACAGCCCGAAAACAAGATTTAAAAAAAAAAAAAAAAAAAAAAAAAAAAAAAAAAAATATATATATATATATATATATATATATATATATATATATATATATATATATACATATATATATATATATATATATATATATACACATATACTTTGTCTTGTTCCAAAAGCTGATGTTTGACTTATTTTAACAATAAACCCAATAAATAAAATTCTAATAAAAATAAATAAAAAACATTCTAGAATATATTAAACACATCATAAATAAATTAAAAGATAGATCGGTATTAAAGATGTATACTACATGTTTTGCATAAGGTACAATTGTTTACCTTTATAGATCTGTGAGTGTCATTGGAATTGAGAGTTTCAAGCTCATCATGTGACCTATTTGTCCTGGTTATAAAGCAGCTAGTTACTCAGGATGTGCACTTTCTTTGAAGTGTTTTTGCTAGGAAAGTGTGTTCCAAGAACATAAATATAACATAATGTCGATGTAATGAGTGCTCATATATTTGAGAGCATGTGGTTTGTGTTCCCGTGGTGTGACTGCTGCGTGGGTGCTCCGTTTTTGCTTTGTCCTGTTGTTGGGAGCGATTCCACGCTGCAACAGGCACCTCTGTCCTGTTCTGACATCGTAATGAGAAATGCATGCTAGGAACTCATAAAGCCCCAGCATCCCTCCTTTATGGTCCTCAAGCAATCCCCTTTTCATACTTTATGCAAACCAATGGATCTTAATGCATCTCTTTAAACATTTTAAAACCTTCTCGTCTGATTGTTTGTTTGTTTGTTTGTTTAAGTTGTGGTAACATGGTACAGTGCTGGTAACATATGATTATGCCATGGTATTTTAATACAAACTACAAAGTCAAAAGTTTAGGCATGATCTGATTTCTCAAACTATTTCACTTTAAAGCTTAAATTTAGTGTAGTGCCTACACACGAATACCTTTACAAAACCTAAAATAGAAATGTTTTGAATGGATGAGATTGACTAAAAAGTAAAAAGTAATTGAAAAGCTGCCATTAAGTGTCCGGCATACATGGGAACTCCTTCAATACTTTTTTATTTTTTTTAAATACCTCAATAAGTTGCTTGAGAGATTGAACAGAATGTGCAGAGATATAATGCAGGTGAAGAATGTCTTATTTGAAGAAGCCTAAGTAAAATATCGCTTTCATTTGTGTTATTTCATAGTTTTGATGACGTCACTATTATTCTACAATGTCGGAGGTAAAGAGTTAGTGTGTCCAAACATTTTATGTAGTATGTACCATGCTACTTTATCATTACTGTATACCATAGTATTTACAAAGATGCAATGTACTTCAAAGAACGTTCTTCATGGAAGTGTCCAAAAACCATGGTATCTTCCATGGGTAATACCATGGTACTCTTTGTGATATTGGGTCTGTTCAGTCAGCATGCAAGACTCTATCTTTTTGGAAGTTGTTCCTCTCTCTCTTTCTCTTGGGGCAGCTGCTGAGGTCGTGACTCTTTAGCAAGTTGAGTGACTCCCTGCTCCTCCCTCTTAACAAAATGCCAACCCCAGATGGAGTCGTGATCGTTCCGTTAACTATTCTTCTCCCTACATCTGCTGGGATTCTATATACTCCTTAATTCACTCACCAGTGGCTGGCTGGGGCATGGGCTGAAAGGGCCAGCACTCCTCCATGCTGCAAATAAATGCTTCATTTGTCTTTTCTCTCTTTTGTTTTGTTTGGTGAACACATGTCACAAGCTCAATTACCCAACCATTTAGCAGTCCCTCAGGAGGAGAAGACTCTTCCCTACCAGGAGCTGTAAACTGCCCAGATGGCCATTCGTACACTTGGGCTCTCTCACTCCAGCATCCCTCTCTGTTTACTTTCAATTTAGCTCTCTTTGTTCTGCGGCTGTGTTTGTGTTTCGAAGTGTGTTCTGTGCTTGTACTCAAGCATTTAAACACTGGTAACCTCTTGACTTTCCTGTAGAGAAGAAAAGTTACAACGGAGATCTTTATAATTTCTCAATGGTTTCAGCAATGAGTTTAAATGGAGAGCGAATAAAGTCACACACAATGTCAACTCGGTTTTTGCTGGAATCTTCGAGTGTTCATCTCAGATATTTCTCATGAGAAAACCACTCTAATAATCTCACTTAGTGTTCTCTAGAGTTATTGATCTCAACAATGTCAGAAACTGTGTTCCAGTTTGCCAAGATAAGTCATTTCAATCAGGAAGAGTCGCAGACTTGAGTGAAATTTAAGATGCCATTTATTTGATGAATATAAAACAGACAATAATGTCTCTTTTTGGCATAGGCCCCCTCTGGCAGTCCGAAGAAGTTGTACTCGGAACCGTCATATCCTGCCGGAGATAGGAAGCAGGGGCGAGGAGCCTACCCCTGTGCAGGACGGGACTCGACTGATGGTGGTGGGGTGGAGGAGGTTGCCATGTTAGCGCACTGAAACAGCAGTGTGATAGATTGTGAGCAGACTTATAAAGCAACGGCTTACATGTGATTGGCTGGGAATTACCCAGCTAATGGTGTGATGATGTACAGCTGCTAGTCTTCCCGCTAGAACTACGCTGTGCTTACATTTCTCTTAATTTTTTCCCATGACCAAATTAACAGAGCTAAGCTATCCCTATTTTTTTATTTTTTTTTTGTTCTGTACTCCTAGAGTATATCAACTATTGTTTCAGTTGTGGCTACTTTTTATTTCTTCCAAGGATTTTTTAGAAATGCCCAAAATAAAGTTAATATTCCAGTATACACAACCAAACTTGATTAAGTCTCCTGAACTTTGATAGAGCAAATCTGAGCAAAGCATTTTTCAAATCCAATACAGTTTCTTTGGGTTCATTTTTCAGTAGAGTTTAGCACAAAGCCTAATTTTCTTTGTGTCATTTTGCCTTCAGTTTTTCAGCCTTCACTTGCTTGTCTTTGATTATGCCTGGGATTCACCACATTAATTTTAACATCCATCCAAACACTGCAGAGTTAATTCAGTAAAGCTCTCTGTTTCTCTGTCTGTCTCTCTTTTCACTAGCAGACTGATAAATGCTGTGTTTAGCTGGCAGGATGCAGGTTTGTGTTTGTCCTGTGTGTGAGTGGAATATAAATTTGATTGTAAAAGTGAGACCCACCATGCGCTCTTGTCATGATTTAACACACACCAAAATAATCATTCTGGTCAAACATCCTGTGGTTGGCTTCTCAGCATTCCCCTGATAACTTAATAATTAATTAATGATTACATCAAGCACTAAAATAAATTTAGAACAACGCCCTGAACAACTTTTAAATGAATAATATAAGTACAGTTCTGCTAAACAGAAGTTATTTGACTTTAGGACATTATAAAAGTGTAACCGAAAAGTATTTCTGAAATAAATGTGCTGAGTAAAAAAATAAATACAAATAAATGAATGAAATAATTCTAAAATAATTAGGTTGGATTTAGTTGATCTTTTTTCTCTTTATTGCTGTTGTAGCTGGATTTTAGTTGTCTGTTATAATGAATAATATGATGACGAAAGACAAAACTTCTGTCAGGAGTCAAAGAGATGCAGAGTACATGGAACAGATGCATTGGAGAGGAGATAGATGAGGATGAGCTGTTGGTGGTGTATTGGGGCCAGGTATACTTGGGAAGTGGACACAGTGTGAGTTTCCTGTCTTACTGAGGTTTTGATGGACAATGCTTCTTTGAATTCCTTGCTGAGCCTGTCAGTGCTTCCAATCAGATGAATGAGGTGTGTTTTCAATGGATAGACCATTAAAAGAGATTTAATGAGATTATTTTATTTATTTTTAAAGTGATTAGTTCAGAATTATACATTTTTCTGTTGGATTTTCAGCCATTTCAGCCATTTCCTCAAAATCCCAGACCAAAGCGAGGACATCACAGCTCTCCTGGACGAAGCTTTAATGCGTTTCTATATTGAAACAGAAGTGTCTCATGTTGGAAATCTCAATGTTTTTGATGGTTTTGCTAAAAAGTGGAGTTAGAAGCCCTCAACATGCTTTTCAAAACCTCCCTTACCTAAGATTGTAAAAGACTATGTTCACTGTGAAATTATGGGATAAGTTTTGGTTCTATTGGTTAACATTAGGTATTATAAGCTAACAATGAACAATGCTTTTTAACAGCATTTCTTAATCTTGGTTAATGTTAATTTATCAAAATACTGTGGTCTATTGTTAGACTAGTTCATGTTATTTCATAATGCATTAACAACTAATGTTAACTTATACAAATCCTAATGTAAAACACATTAGTGTACGTAGAAATTTAATTTGATAAACATTATAAAGTGCTGTAAAAGTATTGTTCATTATTAGTTAATGTTAATTATTGCATTAACTTATGTTTCAGTAGATATGCTTCTGAGGGAAACTGGTTCATGATTTTATGATGAAAAGTTTCTCGAATCGAATCATTCATAGCGGAAGACCGATATATCTGTTTTACAGATTATTCAGTGCCGATAGTTGCTTTTTGGGTTGTCCTCATCAATAAACCTCATTTGGTGCAATATTTCTACAAAACTCTTCATCTGGTGTTTAAATAGGCTATAAAAAGCTTAATTTGGTAAATACTTGCATGTAGATCATTGTAACAGAGCCCAGTATAAGTCGTTTCACAATAAGAGTCAATAAGTGTGTGTTTATGGCTTGTTTATAGTAAAAAGTCCTGCATTATGCACTAAACCTTCATATTTCTGGTTATTATTGGGATTTTGGTTGCACAATAAAGTTTTTTGAGATTTTATTAATTTAAGAATCTTGTAGCCTCAATGTCTGTACCTGTTATAGTATTGAAAGACGATGTCTAATGTCTATAAGTCTAATGCTTCAGAACTTTGAACATCAGTCTTAAACATTCATGTCAATGTAGCATCAGTAATGAAAACCCAGTAATGATAAAAAAATTTTAAACAAATGCCTGCTTAGCATACATCAATGCAGTAAATGGACATGACGGACTAGACTTACTTTCATGACGGACCCACACACCTAACTTTAGTCCCGCCCCCCCCATCCCATCCCATCCAACCCTTTTCTGACTGTCTCTGTATCGCTGCTTCCCCATCACCCCCCAGCTTCCTCCACCTCCCCCTCTGGCTGTGGAGGAGGAAGGGTTTGGGGGAGGCCCCCCGCTGTTCCCCTGCGGAGCCCCCTTTGCCCCACGACCAGCCCTCATTGTACCCCCCCACCTGCCCCCGCCCCCTGCCAGGCAGGTGACAGGGGCCTCAATGCTGCCCAGACCGAGCTCATGGAACCTACAGATGGAGCGTGGAAATCAGACTCCAAAGAGCTCAGTCACCATTCTCGCTAAACAGGCCAACAAAAGACTGCCAAATAACTCCCCAAAGAGATGGAGAGAGAGTGGGAGAGAAAAAGAGAGAGAGAGAGAAAGAGAAAGAATGCCAAATGCAACAGTGTAATTCACAGATTACAGTCTGTAGCATTTGACATTTTTTTTTAGCAATAATAGAAACTAGTTATGGGAGGACAGGAGAAAAAAACCCCGAAAAATGTTTTTTAAAAAAAAAATGTTTTTCTTGAATGCAGACCATAAAATGATTTGGTAGCTCTGGTACCCTCTATTTTTCTTAAGGACCTCACAAACTTCCTTTTTTCCCTGCTTTATTTTGGATATTATTTTTTTGAGGGAATAACCTGTTTTCTTTTGTGATTTTATGAGTTAGAGCTCCACCAGTCTTGAGGAGTTAGTTGATGGAGCAGGAAATGAAAGGATAACTCATTGATGAATGCTATTTCCTTAAAATCTAGCTGTTTATTACTAGCACTGTCTAGTCTACTGAAAAGAGTACAGATTTTTGGTGGAAAACGGCTTGAAAACAGATTCCCTGGAGCATTAGAGTGGAAAAGGACAGCCGTAGCTCCTTCCTTGTCTCATTCTTTCTTTCCAGTTTCTGTGAGATGCCTGGAGAGATGAACGATTGGCATTGGGCATTGGCATTTCCTGTGTGGCTCCAGGATGCAGGCATCCAGGGTAGACAGTGAAAAGTCTGCTTTGCGCGATTCTCCTCTTTTAATTAAACCTCTAACTCTGTGACTGTCTTTTGCTCTGTTTCATTTTCTTACCTTTCTAGTGGGAGAGATACACCTGCCTTTTCGTTGGGAAATGCAGAAGTTTTTTTGTTAAATGTATTTGAAAGTTCTTTCAAGAACACTGTGCAATACACATTCATGCTCTACATTTACATTTATGCTTTTGGCAGATGCTTTTATCCAAAGCAATTTACAGTGCCCTTATTACAGGGACAATCCCCCCCGGAGCAACCTGGAGTTAAGTGCCTTGCTCAAGGACACAATGGTGGTGGCTGTGGGGATCAAACCAGCAACCTTCTGATTAACAGTGTTGTGCTTTAGCCCACTGCGCCACCACCACTAACACCACTAACCACCACTTATAGCTCTCTATGTAGTTCCGATTTCAGAAGAGCATCTGATTGGACAAAAATCTGTCTAGTCCCAGATGAGTCATCAATATTTTGGTCTGTTTTCCATGAAGAGAATACAGTACATTTTAAATGCGAATATCTGCTAAAAATGACTTTTGTAACATTTTAAGGGTACACTAGCATATACAATATACTGAATATTTGGCTTCAAACTTTATGAACAGATTAAAAGCAACAAAACTAAAATTTGTATTTCATGGGGTCTATAATAGGTGATTTTACACATATTGTCAAAATTCATGCAATTGGTACCAGGGACTCTTCACATTCCCTGGTTTGGAATTATAATTATATATAATAGGCTAAACCTCCATAGCGGTGAAAGGGAGACAACAGCATGGATTGTGACATGGGTTGCGTTGGATTACGACAATTAGAATTTAATTATATAAGAACTAGCTTTACTAGCTATTTTAGTTTTACTAACTAGTTTTTAAAAAATTAATGCCAAAAAAGGTCATATAACACAAAGTATAATACTATAATTTTACAGTAAATAATAAAATATATATATTGTATATGAAAATGTAAAAGTTTGCCTGATTTATGCTTTTAAATAACACAAAAACACATAATCGCATTCTGTGAGAATGGTCAATTGTGGATCTTTAGGATTTTGCTTCTGTGTCCTTTGTAGGTGTATATGTAACATTTTCCACAGAAAGGTACTCTGCATATATGACAGATGTAAACAGATTTTTTTATGTATTTTTTAAATTTTGCGGTCTGAGAATACGATCTCGATGGTTGAAGTCCTGCATGGGGTCTTTTTTAAGTTTTGTGTTCTGAACCATTTGGGGGTGAAATTTATAGAGAGCGAGCAAGAGAAAGGAGATGGCTAGTGTCAGATGAAGCAGATGTGGCGTTGGCGAGTTCTGGATGGGGGCTTTCGAGGCGTATTACTGGACAATAGCGGGCTGTCACGGTAGTTTGAGGAGCCTAATCATTTGATTGGGCCCCCCTCCACTGAGTACAGATTTGCCGAGCTTTATTCCACTAACATTCTCTACTGCTGAATTAGCTATGAAATAACTCTCACTCTGTCTAACTTCAGTTGAAGTAACATCCAAAGTAATACCAGTGTATGAGTGTGGTGATGCGTGTGTTTGTGTGTACACACAGATGGATGGGCGATAGCAAATGTTAAAGATACTGACCTCCAATTTTAAACATGTGAAAACAAAATAATGCGCAACAATATTCTGGCCTAGTTATATAGCTTAAAAGATTTTAAACATATGAAACCTTTAACAAATAAACATATTGTAAAAAATATAGCATTAAAATTAAAAACAGACACTTTTTAAATGTCATGTATACATAGATGGTGAGGATTTTTTCTTGGTACAGGTGCCGAGATAGTACAGAAAAGAGTAACAACAAATACTGAACAAAACCACAACAAAGCAATACAAATCCTCAATATGTTTAATGTAATGAGCTGCATGAGTTTAACAGTAAAAAGAGAAGAGTGCTGTGGCTACCTCTAAGGAGCGATCTAGGCAAGATATTAATACTTTTTTGGCGAATCTCTATTTTAATAAAATTATGTTAGGCATGCTTTGTGCATAAAGACATGGATTGAAACTTCATTTCTGAACGTAATTTCTGCAATACCGAAACTAATACCGAAACCTCTTGCACTTAAACACAGAACACTGGCATTATTTATTTATTAGTGCAGGGTAGATTACTTTCAAATTGTAATCTGGTACCGATTACAAATTACATTACTAAAATTGTAATCAGTGGCATAACCTCTTTGATTACATGTTTTAGGTAATCTAATTTGATTACTTTCAGATTTCTTCTGACCTTACTGTTGTTTATTTGCTGTCACATGCATTCATGGCTGGACTGGGAAGAGAAATCGGCCTGGGATTTTACATGGCAACTGGCCCAGGGTGGGGGGATGGGTGTTCGCTGTCCTTTTCTGCATATCGCGGCATCGTTTTGTGGTCCATTCTGCATAACACGGTGGCTAATTTTTGCTTATCGCAGCCCATTCGTCCCATTTCGCGGCCGACCCACTGGCCCGCTCGGTTCTACCTGATCAACCCCAAAGTGCGTCGGCCCACCGGGGAAAATGCCCGAAATTCCAGATTACCAGTCCAGCCCTTTGTACAGTACCATTTTGCTATAAAAACATAGAAGAAAATGTTCTTTATTACCAGATAAATAAATAAATAAATAACATATTCTAACACTTACCAAAAATATATGTGTGTTAGGCCAATTTAGAATGAAATGTATTTAAAAAGATTTAAAAACAAATATTAGGGAGCTCAATAAATTATGAATAATTTACTGCCATTGCTTGATTGATAGGTTATTATGTAATCCATAAAAAGTAACTAATATGATTATGAGCATTTCAAAATGTTTTGTAATCGAATCACAAATAGTTGACTTTATAATCTTATTATGTAATCTAGATTAAATATAATCCTTTACTACCCAGGATAACACACATTAATTAGAAGCCTTTATTTTGGTCACACATATATATATATATATATATATATATATATATATATATATATATATATAATGAAATGTATTTGTTTTCACATATCCCAGCTAAACTGGGGTCAGAGTGCAGGGTCAGCCATGATATGACCCCTTGCATATCATGACCCCTGGAGCAGATAGTGTCAAGGGCCTTGGTCAAGGGCCCAGCAGTGGCATCTTGGTGGTGCTGGGCCTTGAACCCCCAGCCTTCTGGTCAGTAACCCAGAGCCTCAACTGCTGAGCCATCACCAGGAAAAATGACACTTAAACAAAACAAAACAATCTATACAAACAATACATAATCATATTAACATTATAATTAATTTTTCTGTTTATTTTGCAGCAAGTCATTCAGACGAGGGCTCTGATGTGGACTCAGAACCGGGTTTGCCACTTAAGAGGAAACAGAGGCGCAGTCGGACCACTTTCACGGCCGAGCAGCTGGAAGAGTTGGAGAGAGCATTTGAACGCACACACTACCCTGATATATACACAAGAGAAGAGCTCGCTCAGAGAGCTAAACTCACCGAGGCACGAGTACAGGTACACATATACACACTCATTTTTGCACACAAACATCTAATGTCGAACTCAATTACAAGTTATAAATCTGACCTAATCGACTTCCCAATACACAAACAGAGACTGGCACAGTTCTTACTGGCACTTTTTTTGGCAGTAGGAACTTGCTTTGTATCTTTCACCAATGATCGCTTGTTTTCTCATAAGTTTGCTACTACAATAATAGTGCATGCTTTTACATGATAAATTTACCAGCATTTTGCCCTGCATGCCCGCCCTGAAGTCACATGACACACACAGGCTTCTTTGTGCCAGGGCTGATCTCTTGTTTTTACCCTAGTATTCTTCTGCGTTTCCAAGAAACAAACTTTAGATAAAGTCTATTATTAACTCCTTTTAACCCATTTCAACCAGAACTCATGACATGATGTCATCTTTCTTCAATGAGCACAGATGTTTAGATCGCTATCAGACCAAACAAGCTTTTAGACATTGAATACTCAAAGAGTGTCTTTGTCTACTCAGATACAAGCACACACACACACACACACACACACACACAAACACACTCACGAACAGACAATCTATACAGTGTGTGTAAAATTCTTTAAGGAATAACTTATGTGGAAAAGCCAAAGCAGAACTGTGATTTTTGTTTTAATTTAGTCTTAGAAAGTACATTTAAATTAATTTGAATCTGCAGTATTGTAGACAGAACAAAAATGTGCAAAAAATGGGACAAGTTGATTTCTTTAATATATGCTTTTAAACAGTCATAGTCTATAGTCGTATACTATACATATATGAATGTTAAACGTACGTAACATATTTTTTTGCCGTTCCCATATACTTCAGGTGTGGTTCAGTAATAGAAGAGCTCGTTGGAGAAAGCAGGCAGGAGCCAATCAGCTGATGGCATTTAATCATCTGATACCTGGTGGTTTCCCGCCATCCGCGATGTCGAGTCTTCAACCCTATCAGCTGGCAGACAGCCCATACCCCCCCTCCTCAATATCACAAGGTAAGACCTGAAAAATGTACTAATATTTGGACGTTAATTGCTTCTTATGGTAAAATAAATTTGCATGGTTCCTCCGTAATAAAATGCATTCAGATGGCAATTAATTCTCAAGCAATGAGGGAGTTCTGTTGTTTGATGAACATGGACAGTCACACTTTCGAACATGCCATTGAGGAGGCCAAGCTTCATTATGCACAGCCTACCTGTTGCTGCCATTATAAATGCCCATTTAACAGTTATCCTGATTCAGTAGTGTAGTCTAAGGCACACACAGTCATATGGCATATGCCCACCTATCTTTATTAGTATTTTGTGTATGCTCACCTAAAATAATTGATGATACGTATGGCTGCCAGTACCAAGAATAGGCTTTTGACCTATACACAGAAAGTACACAAATAAAACAAATAACTACTAATTCTTACGCGAGCATTATATGGTAATTTAAGACAGTGTGTTAACGTGAACACACTCATATAAGCTACAGTGCTTAATAGTTTATTGCGTATGCTGTATGTATTCTTTTATTAATTAGAGTAATTTTCATAGTAGCCTAATGAAAGGAACATGAATAAGACCTATAGATTTAAATACATATTTATAATCAAGTTACCATCTTATCCTGATGTACTGTACATTTTGTAAATTCATATGGCACTATAATTACAACCACCAAAAGAATATGAATGGAAAAATATCTAAAATATTTTTGTACACATTTTACATATATACGGTATATAAATGTAAATATATATATGGGGTAGACTCTGTATTGAATTTCTATTTATTATTTTTCTGATGATGTCTAAGATGAAATGCAGAGGCAATAATTGTATTCATGTACAGGTAGTTCCATTTGAACAGTCTTCTGAAACAAACCTTCATTGTGCCAAATGGCTAAATTCTCTTTACCACTCAAACTGACATATAATCACCCTACAGAATTTAGCAGTGGTCAAAAAAGATTTCCTAAAATAATTACTGAATAATATTGTGGTGATTTCCGCCTGAGATGTTGATTCGGACTGGAAGTAAATTATCACACAACTCTTGTGCATGTCAAAAACACACACACACACACACACAAAAAAAAAAAAAAACAGTTGAAAAGCCTGGAATTTACTTTCAGGTGGCAGGATATAAACACCTGACATTTCTGATTTATATTGAAATTTGTTTTTCAACTAGCGCCATTAAGTGCTGAAACTACCTCACAACACTATGTACAACAGTTACCAATGAAATATTACCATAGTTTTTATAAAGCACAACTCAGATGAATGATAATGAGTTCACAATAAGATTCCGCCTGCATTTTTAGTTCATTTCTTGTTTGTTTTCTTGCTTGCTTTCATCAGTTTCTGAGCAGCCTAGCACAGTGCACCGACCTCAGCCTCTTCCCCCCACCTCGGTGCATCAGGCTGGGCTTGGCAGTGGACCGGGGGCCCAGGATGGAAGTTCGGCCTACTGCCTCTCCTCAGGACGTCATGGCTTCTCTGGATACTCAGACGGTTATGTGGCCACATCAGGCCACGCAAACTCAGTTAACCCCACTATCAGCAACGGCCTCCCATCACAGGTTAGTCTGTTGAACAATATGGCCAACAACCATTATTTAATTATAATTCTATATTAAGTTAAATGTGAAACAGGGTTTCTGTCTCTAGTTATAGATATCATTGGTATCTCGCTGGATGATGGCCACTTTTATTTGTTAATTTTAAACAGAAAACCTGTGTCAGCAGTATTAAAATACTTTAATACTGTTGACACAGGTTTTCTGTATAAAGTTTTTCACTGACTGTGAACATTTAGTTTATTGTGTTGCATGGCAGTTTTTACACTGACCATCAGATTGGCAATGTGAGTGATTGTGAGAATGATATAGGTATAAGATATAAAGGTGTGTGTGTCTTGGGGGGGGGGGGGGGGGGCAGGCAATCGAAAGGATGTTGATGATGGAAATGAGAAGTGAAAGACAATTATTTGTGATTACACACTCATCAGCTGTTATCTGTCAGCTCGCCTGCTGTGCACAGTACACTAACATCCAGAAAATGAGCTCTTGACTGCTTCAAAGCATCTGGTAGTAAGAGACAAGTGCTGCAGTCTCCGTTCCGTCCTTCTGCCTGAGGAGAAACTCAGACCCGAGTGCTGCATGATACAGATAAAAAAAAATGAATAAGAAATGGACAGTGAGAGATGGCAATGGAGATGGAGAACAACTTTGTGACCATGGTTATTTCTGAAAACACTGAAAAGAGAAAAAAATACCAATAAGATTTGTGGAAAACAAGCATACAGATAAATTAAATGAAAGAGAGCTAGAAAGGGAGCGCCCCTGAGAACGGTATTATTATTTCTAAAAAAAACAGGCAACACTGAAGCATGCATATATTCCTATTGATCAGATTTGCTGGTACAATAACATTTTTGTTAATATAATGGCAGAAAACGTCTATACCGTGAAAATTCTTCTTGATTTCCCTGATGTGCAAAGTTCACATTTTTATTTTAAATGTATGAACTTAATGAAATAAATGATCCTCTCTGCTTGCCACCTCATAATACCATAGGTTTTCACTGTCACCCCACATACAGTAATTGACCTGCACAAAGTTTTTTAACATGTCTTGCTAATTGAAGTGTGTCTAATTGCAGCGCCCCCAGCAGCAGGCTTTGTAATCAGAACCAAATCATAGTCATTAAGGCTGCATTCCACTATCGAGAATGACTTAGAGGTCAGGTAACTCTCACACTCACGCTTGATCTGTTATTGCCATTAGTTTCTGTGTGTGTGTGTAACCTGGGACAGGGTCAGCCAATGCTGTTTTGTGGTTGTTGAAGGGCAGGGATTCTCGTCGTCATGGCAACGGCGGAACTCTCTGCATCTGGGATTCTAATTATGGGATGTTCCAGACCCTTAAGTGATTGGAATAGGGAAATTTACCATCCGTAAATCGCTGTGTAATTTATGCAAATGAGCCACTTTGTTGGCTAATTGTTTGAATTATGTATTTATCTGTGGTTTAATGTATGCTGGAATGAATTTGCGATATGGTGTGTGTTGGGGAGGGTTGTCGTTGCAAATTGGTTTGTAATTGGTTCTAAAGTAAACTTGCAATGATTTCATTATCATTTTATTTATTTTTCACTTTTTTTGTGTGTTAAAACTTACTTATACCTAAAAAGTTATTTATATCAACCAAACATGCCGTTAAGCACATCTCAAGTGACCCTCAAAAATGGCAGTATCAATGGGGCTTCTTTACTGCTACTTTTGAGTTTAGTGATAGTTGTCCAACAATATTCCAGTGACGCTGGTTAAATCATGGTGCTCTTGTGGATGGCATGAGTTCAAGTCCACCTCATGTCAATCTACTGATCCCATATTCCTTGTTCTCCATGTTCATATTCTTTCTCTTGAATGTACCTATTAAAAATCCTATTAAAAGGCCAAAAACAAGTTTAACTGGAGCTTTAACCTCAAAAGATCAAAATTCCCAATGTTTAGTGTCCTTGTTTATTTTGACAATTAATTCTACTGTTTGTTGCTTGAGTTTGAAGGACTTGCATGTGCCACACGTAGCGTTCTGGTTCATTCGTTCAAACTGATGTGTGCTCAAATACATACATAGACCCCTCAACCTTGGTAAAAATCTGATTCGGCTGGTGTCTGATTGACAACATACCATCTCTCTGTTCCCATGGGCTTAGCAAACCGCCAAAATGTTCACTCTTCTACCACTTAAATCCCTAGAACAACCTCTGACCAGAAACTCTAGCCTCGCACACACACATTTACACATGCTCACAGGCATGTTGAAATCCTTGTCTCAGTTTTAGCTGGTTTAAGAGAAACACTTCTTTGTACAAACACACACACACACACACACACACACACGTTGGGTTTCCATGTTTTATGGGGACTTTCCATAGACATAATGGTTTTTATACTGTACAAACTATATTTACTCTATCCCCTAACCCTCACAGAAAACTTTCAGCATTTTTACATTTTCAAAAAACATAATTTAGTATGATTTATAAGCTGTTTTCCTCATGGAAACATTTTAGGTTTTACTATCATTATACAAAGTGATAAACGCTCACACACACACACACACACACACACACACACACACACACACACACACACACACACACACACACACACACACACATTCTTTTCAGGGTCTACATTATTTTTAAGTCTACATTATTTTCTGTGGTAATCGACAGCAAACCAATGAAACAATGCATTATACAAGTTTATAACATACATATATTTGTGTTGTGAGTTGAAAATAATTTCTCTGTTAATTAACATTATGCCATGGATATTGTCAATATAGCCAAGCTTAATCCTTAATATTCCTATAGTTATACATTTTAGTAATGCATTTTTAAATTTATCATCATGTTTTTGCTCATTTAGCTCTAGCGAATGTGGGCAGCTTTATTGCTCACATTTCTCCAAACAGCTGCGTACATATTCCATCCTGGCTGGCAAAATGTTTTATGAGGAAGCATTTTGTCAACATCTCCTGTCTGTGGTCTTTGACAGGAGGAACATTTTAGCTTTCACCTCACATGTCGCTGGACCCGGGCCCCCCATGGGGAGGTGAATGAGAGAGTTTAACCTCCATGTGCTTTTCATTTGTTAAGCATCACACATCACCATGTGACTCACACATGCACTCATCCTGTACATGATATTCACTGTCAGGTTGTGTGAACACTGATTTATCTGCAAGGTGGAGAAAGCACCTGGAAATCTGTAAGCGTTTAGCACTCTTTCTTATTCTCTATCTCTGACCAACAGCTGTTGAAGATGAATCCCAAGAGGAATTTCATGATCATTCACATTGCTATTAAAAGCATAAACCACACACACTGACACGTTCACTTAGCTATCCAAATGGGGACATACCATAGACTTTATTTTTTATATTGTTAAGTTAATTATAAGCTGAGCTTATTTATTTCTGAGGTAATTATTGTGACTATACTAACCCTAGTCTCAGTCAGCACGCAAAAGTATCCAGACCTGTACCGTTTTAGTCAAAGATCACTACACTACACTACACTACACTACACTAGACCAACCCTAAATAGCTAAATAGGCACACACAAATGTTTACTTAGCTGTCTAAATGGAGGTATGCTTCAGACTTCTGTTAATGAAGCTAATTACAATGACTAAAGACTAATCTAAACCTTAAGGGGCCTTTCAAAGCTTTATATAATAAATAATAATAAAAAAAAAGTTATTTTTAACTTGACACATCATCTAAAAAAGCTGCGCTCCTGCATAAAATGATAAAAACAAAGCGAGAAATTGTACAACTAAGGATGCATCAATAAAAAATGTGTGTGCCAATACAATATCTGATTATTTAGAACAACATACCGAAAACGGTACTGACAGTTTGGTGGGTTTATTTCATTTTTCCAACTTTTTTCAAATCACTGATAATTAAATACACAACTTCAAAATACATTTTAATAATACCCTTATTCTCTATTTCTTATATGTTTCAGAGTAACTGATCTTAGTTTCAAACAAAGCACTGCAACTAAAAGCACAATACATTTATATTAACTGAATTGAAAATGTTCTTGAACTTTTTTTTATTATTATGTTCTAATTATTAAATGAAGTAACAGTGGCTGGTGAATGCCAAATTTTACCAGCCACTTTCATTTTTAATACATATATATTAAATTGTATTTTGTTTTTTTGTAATATAATAAATAATACCTTATTATTATTATCATCATCATAATGATAATTTTACAACATATACAAATGTCAGCTAAATAGATGATAAGTATAGAAGTGAAATCAATCAACTGTGTTTCTTCAAACACATGTCTTTGTCATACGTTCTTGTCCACAGCAGTAGAGGATAGATCAGCAAAATTACCCGCCACTGCGCATGAAATACCCGCAACTTAACATGTATAGACAACTGCAAGTAAGCCATTAATAGGATAATTTTCTTGAAAATTGCAAATACTGTGTCTCTGTGACACTATCACAATTCCTCTGTTTGTTTTGAGTGACCTGTCCACACTGACACAATAATATTGACTCAACCAATGGCATGAGTTGGGGCAGGACTGTCTGTTTGTTCAATCAACAGTAGACACTTCAGCTTTAACTCACATTTATTAAATTCTGTATGATGAAACCTGTGCTGTTTTGAACATTAATGTGAGTAATCACCTTTACATAAACTATTTGCGTAGAAGGTTTTAATGGTAGTTACTCGACGTTGTGTCGATGCAGTGACACTAGGGGTCACCCTTGGGAATCCCAAACACCTCTGATCTTTGAGAAAAGGCCAATGGGAATTGGCGAGTGAAATTTGCATGCCACTTCCCAGGACATACAGGTATAAAAGAAGCTGGCTCGCAACCACTCATTCAGATTTTTCTTCGTAGCCGAGCGATGTTGATGTATTCCACTGCCAATCCATTCGCCTCTGTAGAAAGCAAGTGATCTCCACGGCTGTTGGATTTCATGGGGCATCACAGCGGTTTCTCCCTCTCTCGCATAGATAAGTGCAGAGAACGCCCCTGGGCGCTTCGACACCGCACGTTGAGTGCTAAAAGAGTATATATTCTCTAAAAGAGTGGGCACTGATGAAAATAATCTTTTTAAAGATGCCTTTCTGGTTATGGGCAGTTCCTGGTTGCGGTTTGGGGACTTCAAGGTAACGTCGATGTACGTCTGAAGTGACTGTCAAGTCAAGTCATTTTTATTTGTATAGCACCTTAAACAAAACACATTGTTTCAAAGCAGCTTTACAGAAGCCATCGTAATGAACGTGATGGAATATAGCATGGTAGAAGGTCACTTTGTACGTAGTTAATGGAATTGTAAAATGAATATGAAATTTAACAGGTAGCCAATGTACGATGATAAAATGGGGCTAATATGATCATATTTCTTGGTTCTCGTCAGCACTCTGGCTGCTGCATTTTGAACCAATTGAAGTTTATTTATTGATCTTGCTGGACGTCCTCCCAGTAATGCATTAAAATAATCTAGTCTTGAGGTCATGAAGCATGACTTTTTCAGCATCAGCAACAGAGAGCGTTTGTCTTAATTTAGCAATATTTCTTAGGTGGAAGAATGCTGATCTACAAACGCTGGTAATTTGATTTTAAAAGGACAGATTGGAATCAAATCTAACACCTAAGTTCTTCGCTGTTGAAGATGATGTAACAGTACATCCACCGAGAGTAAAATAATATTTTAGCGGCTTATTTTTAGAGGTTTTTGGTCCAATAATTAGTACCTCTGTTTTGTCGGAATTGAGAAGAAGGAAATTTCTGGCCATTCAATCTTTTATTTCATTGATACACTCTGCTAATTTGGAGAATTTTGAAATCTCATCAGGTTTAGAAGAAATATAGAGTTGTGTATCGTTGGCATAGCAGTGGAAACTTATTCCACGATTCCTGATAATGTCTCCCAGGGGAAGCATAGAGAAAAGCAGAGGCCCTAAAACTGATCACTGAGGCACTCCATACTTTACTTTTTTTTGGTTTGACAATTTCTCATTTACATAGACAAAGTGGTAGCAGTCTGCTAAATAGGACCTAAACCATGCTAATGCAACTCCACAAATGCCATTATAATTCTTTGTCCTATTCAAGAGAATATTGTGATCTATCATGTCGAGTGCAGCACTAAGATCTAAAAGCACTAGAAGTGAAATGCAGCCACGATATACAGGTGCTGGTCATATAATTAGAATATCATCAAAAAGTTGATTTATTTCAGTAATTCCATTCAAAAAGTGAAACTTGGATATTATACTCATTCATTACACACAGACTGATATATTTCAAATGTTTATTTCATTTAATTGTGATGATTAAAACTGACAACTAATGAAAATCCCAAATTCAGTATCTCCGAAAATTAGAATATTACTTAAGACCAATACAAAAAAAGGATTTTTATAAATGTTGGCCAACTGAAAAGTAAGAACATGAAAAGTATGAGCATGTACAGCACTCAATACTTAGTTGGGGCTCCTTTTGCCTGAATTACTGCAGCAATGCGGCGTGGCATGGAGTCTGTGGCACTGCTCAGGTGTTATGAGCGCCCAGGTTGCTCTGATAGTGGCCTTCAGCTCTTCTGCATTGTTGGGTCTGGCGTATCGCATCTTCCTCTGCACATTACCCCATAGATTTTCTATAGGGTTAAGGTCAGGCGAGTTTGCTGGCCAATTAAGAACTGGGATACCATGGTCCTTAAACCAGGTACTGGTAGCTTTGGCACTGTGTGCAGGTGCCAAGTCCTGTTGGAAAATGAAATCTGCATCTCCATAAAATTGGTCAGCAGCAGGAAGCATGAAGTGCTCTAAAACTTCCTGGTAGACGGCTGCGTTGACCTTGGACCTCAGAAAACACAGTGGACCAACACCAGCAGATGACATGGCACCCCAAACCATCACTGACTGTGGAAACTTTACACTGGACTTCAAGCTACGTGGATTCTGTGCCTCTCCTCTCTTCCTCCAGACTCTGGGACCTTTTCCAAAGGAAATGCAAAATGTACTTTCATCAGAGAACATAACGTTGGACCACTCAGTAGCAGTCCAGTCCTTTTTGTCTTTAGCCCAGGCGAGACGCTTCTGAAGCTGTGTCTTGTTCAAGAGTGGCTTGACACAAGGAATGCGTCAGCTGAAACCCATGTCTTGCATACGTCTGTGCGTGGTGGTTCTTGAAGCACTGACTCCAGCTGCAGTCCACTCTTTGTGAATCTCCCCCACATTTTTGAATGGGTTTTGTTTCACAATCCTCTTCAGGGTGCGGTTATCCCTATTGCTTGTACACTTTTTTCTACCACATCTTTTTCTTCCCTTCGCCTCTATATTAATGTGCTTGGACACAGAGCTCTGTGAACAGCCAGCCTCTTTAGCAATGACCTTTTGTGTCTTGCCCTCCTTGTGCATGATGTCAATGGTCGTTTTTTGGACAGTCTTCCCCATGATTGTGTAGCCTACAGAACTAGACTGAGAGACCATTTAAAGGCCTTTGCAGGTGTTTTGAGTTAATTAGCTGATTAGAGTGTGGCACCAGGTGTCTTCAATATTGAACCTTTTCACAATATTCTAATTTTCTGAGATACTGATTTTGGGGTTTTCATTAGTTGTCAGTTATAATCATCACAACTAAAAGGAACGAACACTTGAAATATATCAGTCTGTGTGGAATGAATGTATACATTATACAAGTTTCACTTTTTGAATGGAATTACTGAAATAAATAAACTTTTTGATGATATTCTAATTATATGACCAGCACCTGTATACTCTTTTAGCACTCAACGTGCGAGTTGAGAATATCAATAAATGCTAATCCCAATGTGTCATTTTCATTATCTATGTGAATGTTGAAGCCACCAACAAGTAAAGCTCTATCTACAGTAACTACAACATTTGATAAAAATATTTGCAAATTCACCAAGGGGATCAGAATAAGGCCCGGGTTATCTATATACTGTAGCAAGGGTAAAAGACGACAGTTTTTTTTTATTTATATCTGACGGTGTCACATTAAGCATTATTAGTTCAAAAGACTTACATTTATATCCTGTCCGCGGAGTAACACCAAAAACTTCAATATAAATTGTTGCAACACATCCTCCTCGACTCTTCAGATGAGGCTTATGTATATAACAATAAACTGGGGGAATTTATTAATTTAAACTAATATATTAATCCGGTTTAAGCCAGGTTTCGGTCAAACAGAGTGCATCCAAACTATAATCTGTAATAATTTAATTTACAATTAGTGCTTTGGTAGAAAGAGCTCTAATATTTAGTAGCCCTATCTTTATATAATGTTTATCTTTAATTTATTTGTTTTGTTAAATTTTGACCTTAATCAGATTAGTTCTAAATTATTTAGTGAGAGTTTTGTGTTTGGTAGTTTGGGGAACAGACACAGTCTTTATGTGATATCTAGGCGATGCAGTCACTATGTGTTGTAGTTTATGTGACCTGCGTGACTTCTCAAGGTAGCAAGCAGATGTTCGGATTAACCAGTTTGTCTACTTCCTGACCTGGGCCCCAGTTTGTCAAATACTATCATTATTAAGTCTATGAGCCAAATTATTAAAGAGGAGAGCAGCTCCATCCCTGGAGGGATGGAGTCCGTTTCCCTTTAGCAGGTCAGGTCTACCCCAAAAACTCTTTCAATTGTCAATAAATCCTATTCTATTCTCCAGACACCACTCAGACATCCAGCCATTCAGTGACACTAATCTACTATAAACCTCATCACCATGACGAGCAGGGAGGGGGCCAGAGTATATTACCATGTCTGACATAGTTTTTGCAAATTCACACACCTCACTAACATTATCTCTGGTGATATCCTACTGGCGAAGACGGACATCATTAGTTCCAACATGAATAACAATTTTGGAAAATCTACGTTTAGCATTAGCCAGAACTTGTAAATTTGATTTTATATCAGACGCTCTGGCATATGAAATGCATGTAACAAGTCGCTGGAGTCTCTATTTCCACATTCCTTACAAATCACCAATAACAAGGGCTCTTTCAACATGATTCTCAGTGGGTGCATTATTGAGTGGGGAAAATCATTTGGAAACCCTAACAGGAATGGGAGAGTTGTGTCACTTTGCTGAGTGAGTATGCCGCTGAGAAGTCACCCAAATGCCCTGCTGCGGGGGCTCTACAGCCAGAGCCAAAGTGTGTGTGTTGCTCTCTGTACTGCCCACATCCGAAACAGTATCTAATGGCTTCTCTTTCTCACTGACCTCCACAAGCGTTCAGATACATGTCTCTAACTCATTAAACTTCTCCGTCAGCCTGACAATTCCTTAAATTTATCATATGTGAATCTCTCACTGCTGACAGAAGAGGCTATTGTGAACACGTGACATGCAACGCATGAATAAATAACATGAGCGGATGTCATGACTTACCGCAGTTGTTTGTTGTTGTTGGTTGTTCATGAGCGGTGTTGAGATTGATGTGAATCCCTCACGCAATTGTTTGTTGTTGTTGGTTGTTCTTGATAAGCAGTGCTTTGAGATCGATGCAATAATCCATGTAACACAGAGGAGAAAAACGGGAGCACGCTGTAAAATGATGTTTAATCGCAATAAAAATATAAATCGGATCTATGTGGAAAATGGACTCAGTTAAATCGCGATAAGAGTATAATGCAGGGGAAAACCCGATGCACTCTGAAAAATGGCAGATATTAAGGATTAAAGGCTGAAAACAGATATATAAGCAGTGCTGAAAAAAAAATAGCAGGCTACCTGTACTGTCGACTCGGCTATGCAATTCAGTTCACCAGGCACCCGCCCTGGTTCAGTGGCATCATTTTTACCTCAAGTGCAGGGCGTGTGGAGATCGTGACCCTTCTGCGGTAGGATGTGGTAGAGTCTGTCTGCCGCCACTTGTTAAGCCCTTGCACAGGCCTTGCAAGGCACTGTTGGCTCCTGGACAGTGCCGTGACTGCATTTCCATATCAACTGCCTCGACTTGCTGGTAGTGTTGCCTAACCTGCGGAGGCTTCAACCATTGATCCAGAGCAAGAGACAGTAGCATACATTAGCCGCCAAGGCAGCTTGTGCTCGCGTTGCATGTTGCAACTCTCCCTCCTCCCCTGGAGTCAGCAGCGACTCAAGTCGTTGCGAGCCACTCACATCCTGGGTGACCTCGACAGCTTGGCAGGTGCTCAGGGGAGAGTGGAGACTCCACCCCCAGATGATTCAGCTGGTTTGGAGTCGATTCGGGCAAGCGCAGGTAGGCCTATTCACTTCCCAGGAATCTTCCCACTGCCCACTCTGCACAGATGTGCTGGCACACAACTGGCCCTGGGGGCAATGCTAGTATGCGTTCCCCCCAGTGAGCCTACTTGCACAGACTCTGTGCTAGGTCAGGGAGGACGAGGAGCAGGTCATCCTAGTGGCACCCTACTGGCCCACCCATACTTGGGTCTCAGACCTCACACTTCTAGCGACAGCCTCTCCCTGCCGAATTCCCCTAAATTCAGGGATCTCCTCTCTCAGGGATGGGGCACCATCTGGCACCCATGACCAGACCTCTGGAATGTCCATGTCTGGCCCTTGGACGGGACATGGAAACCTAAGTGGCCTGCCACCCGCGGTGGACACTCAGGCTAAGGCTCCCTCTAAGACCATGTGACATATTTCCACACAACTGCCTCCCCTTTGGGCATGCTGTGGTCTCTGTGGTGTCGTCCCCTTGGGAATGGACCCCCCCCCCCAACTGAACTACCTGCTGAAATGGCCAGGACCCTGTCTCGGCTACTCGGCACAAAACCTGAATGAGTGGTTGCGAGCCAGCTCCTTTAATTCCACTCAATTTCCATTGGACTTTTCTCAAAGATCAGAGGTGTTTGGGGCTCCCATGGTCGACCACTAGTGTCATTATATTAACACAATGTCTCACTCCCTCCATCAGGGAACGGAGGTTACGAAAGTAATCATGATGTTTCACCTCGTTAAAATTCTAGCAGAGCAAAGCTTACAAATTGCAATTCTGCTGTCATTATCACCCAATTAAACACAAAATACTTTTTTTTAACACACACTAAACAAGTTGCAGGCTAATTGTCCGATGTATTTTTCCATCCACTTTTGACAGGAAATAATCGGCCATTAAAGGTTGTTAGGCTGATATATCAGTGCATCTCTGGCCGCAAAGACGGTCAGAGACAACCATTTATCGTATGTTTATATAGAAAAAAAACAAACAAATTAAAATTTTCAGTATCAACGGCTTCTAACCCTACCTCTAATAGAACACCTTTGAATGTTTAGAAGAAAAAAAACAAACAATTTATTTTAGTTATAAATCAAGGCTTCCAACATTAGCTAACTTCTGGGGACCACAGCTAAATTATTTCTGAATTTATTTTTCACCCCCTCTCTCTCTCTCTCTCTCTCTCTCTCTCTCTCTCTATTCCACTTTCAGTTTTTCTTACTCCATTCTTTTCCCAAACACACAGCTCACAGAATTGATTTTAGGAAAATATTAACTGGGTGAAGAAATAGGGCTCCTCTCAGCTGACTCCGCCCCCTCTTGGCTGCACTGGGTAATGATTTAAAAGGAACCATGTGTCCAGCAGGATGGGGGAATAATTTGACTCTCATGGACTCTGGACAGAGTCAGTGGGCCTTTCGGTCGGTGTGCGAGACATTTTTCTGGGCAGGGCTGGTTTTGATTAATGAGCAGCAGAGGGAGGGAACTGATCTGCGCTTGGCCCGTCAAGCAGTGAATCAGAGCTAACAGACACTGATGGCATACTCACAAACCACGACCAACTGTCTGTTACGGGTGTAAATTAGGTACGGGCGGCCAGATAGATTCTGTGTGAGAGCTGGAAAGGTCTTCACTCACTGTCACCAAATAATTTCAGATGCATTTGCAAACATGGTTCTGTTTAACTATGTACAGTACTGTGCAAAAGTCTTTGGCACATACGATGTTTCACAAAAGCATTTGTCTTAAAATGGTTATTTATATCTTCAGCTTTAGTGTGTCAATATGAAATATAAATGTTAGACTCCAAAACATTACTTCTGCAAATAGAAAAGATTAGAATAGAAGAACAGGGAGCCATGCAACAGATGTCATGGCACCCACAATGCCCCCCACTAAACATTGTGTTAGTCTGAGATTACATATCGTGACAGAAGCAATTGAGACAACCTAAATACATAGAAAAATTGTGGCGAATTCTCCAAGAATCTTGGAACATCCTATCTGCCAACGACCAAGAAAAACTGTGTCCAGGTGTCCCTAGGATTGTTGGTGCTGTTTTGAAGGCAAAGGTGGTCACACCGAATATTGTTTTAGCTTTTGTTTTTATGTTTACTGGAATTTGTATGAGAATAAGTGCTACATGAAAACTAATTATGTCATTATTTTTTAGGACATCCTCACTATGCAACATTTTTCACAAATGCCTAAAACTTTTGCACAGTACTGTATGCTGAATTTATTCTGCATAATCGGTGTTAACAAAATAAACTAGTTTTATGAAAATTTGACTGGTGCTTGCCCATGCTAATTTTGCCGCCATGATGCTAGGATGATGTGGGTGGTTACCAGGCCATTGGTAAGGTGGTTGCTGTGGTGTTCTGGGTGGTTTCTAGGTCCAAGAGGCAAAAAGTCTCTGATCTTTAAGATCATGCTGGTCTTGTTGCAGATCAACAAACCACAACCAAACCAGTGCAGAAATTCATGCTGGTCTAGGCTATTCTTTTCATTAAGGCTGTTAAATTACTTATCCTTCTTTGTTTGTATAGAATTTAAGAAAAGTAACTCTTTCAGCATAGTGGTACTAAAGTCTTCTCTCTTCTCAGGTTATGGGTCTGTTGAATCCAGGTGGAGTGCCCCACCAGCCGCAGAGTGATTTTGCTCTCTCTCCATTGACGGGTGGTTTGGAGCCCAGCACGGGCATGGCTCCCAGCTGCCACTCCTCTCAGAGACTGGAGGCTCTGTCAGGTCTGCCCAGCATGCCAGCTCTGCCGAGCTCCCAGTCCTACTGCCCCTCCAGCTATAGTTCACCCGGGTACAGCATGGACCACGTGGCATCTTATCAATACAGCCAATATGGGCAGAGCAAGGTAAATATCAGAACGGTTTCTGTTGCAGTGAGAGTGGATGTGCACACTAGTGTGTATAACCTACGTGTGTCATTCTCACATTCAATACATGAATATTCTGAAAAAGTTCTATAAATATTTTATTTCTTTTTTGAGGGAACATTAAAATGTCCAATTTTGGGGTATTTGCTTTGCAGTAGGTTAGAATGTTATCTAAACCTTAGCCTAACATCCTTGAACTCTATTTGTGTTAACTTATAATAGTAGGAATGTTGACTTTTAATCTTCTAATAGTTAGTTGTGTTGCTCAATATATATAACATACTGCTTCATATGGGCTGTAAGGACAATTACAGTGGAGAGGGACAAAAGTTTCCCTACATTTAAAAAGATGTTCTTTAAAATCATTCTCATTTTAAGAACTTTGCTGTCAGCTTAAAAATCGAAGGTTTAAATTACTCTTAAAGGGATAGTTCACCCAAAAATTCAATTTCTCTAATCATTTAATCACCCTCATGCCATCCCAGACATGTATGACTTTCTTTCTTCAGCAGAATACAAATAAAGATTTTTAGAAAAATATCTTGGCTCTGATGGTCCTTACAATGCAAGTGAATGGTGATCAGACCTTTGCAGCTCCAAAAATCACATAAAGGAAACATAAAGGTAATTTGTGGTGACATTTGGTGCCTGTAAACTTAAGTAGAGATTTAGAGTAAAAAAGGACTTATATATTGTTCTATTGCACACCCACACCTATTATATCACTTCTGAAAATATATATATAGTCATCTGGATTACTTCTCTGTTTCCTTTATATGATTTGTGGAGCTGCAAAAGCCTGATCACCATTCACTTGCACTGTAAGGACCCACAGAGCTGATATATTATATCTGATATATAATACGGATTGTTTTGAGAAGACAAAAAAATTTGTCTCAAAGCCAAAATAGTCTAGTTGCACACTCGAAATTGCATCGACCTCATGAGCTGTGCAGCTCAACGTGTGAGAGTACATGCACTTGGACACGGCTCCGACAGGGATCCTTTGGAGTTCATTGATTCTTGTAAAGAAACACAATCATTTAAACGTCAACTTATATTATTTACAGCTGCATATTCTTCTTTTCATCTGAGATGGAATCATCAGTTTACGTTAATTAGTCGTAAGCCATATGGCAGCCGCACAAGTAAACGCTGTTGTGTTTTATGATGCTTAGGCCGTGACCTTTCACGACCCCATGAGATGAGCAAGCTCATCAGCTCCAGGCATCCGTCAGCCAGCCATGTAATGAGCACTGGGTAACAAAGATATCTTTCACAATACATCGTACAGGGCTGAAACGAGAGGAGAAGCCTTCTCAGAATATGTTCGACAGAGGTTGAGGCAGGGAGTTTTTAGACACCAAGACTGCATGCCGAGTGCCCAATTCAGGGCTGCATCTTGATATAATTAATTTGTAGGGGTCCGCACCCCATAAGCATAGAACTGGGGGTCCGTGGGGGTGCGGAGGAGTTTGTGGGGGTCTCGTGTACGAGTAGAATGGCCCATGGCAGGCAGATATTAGAACCATGTGTTTCAAAGATCTGTCAGATCTGTAGTTATGTTGATAATTGAACCTGATCCATACAGAGCAGAATATAGGACAGATCAGCTCTCTTTATTGCCGTTTTTCTTACTTACCGTCTTTGTCTCGGCAGAACTGACATGCACCAGCTTTGTTTCACTTTTGCATTTTATGTCTTTTTACTGGCCAGAGGGCTGCATCGATATCCTATATAAATATTTCTTGATTCTTTTAATCATGATATTGCATTGAGTATTTCGATCATTATATCAATATTATTTATTTATTTATGTGTGCATTCAAATATGATACAGATCAATTAATGAAGCAGCAGATCATCTAAACAAGCCGAAACTCTGAGTCATTTCTATGAAGACTGACAAAATCAAAGTGAACAATGTCAGAGAGATTGAAATTAATCTTGCAGATTAAGTTTTACGGACACGTGGCACCGCTTCAAATGCGTTAGATTTATGATATTGTGATGCATCGCAATACATGTTCAATACATGTTTAGCTCAATCGACAGTGTTTGTGGCATAATATTGATTACCACAAAAATGTATTTTGACTCATCCCTCCTTTTCTTTAAAAAAAGGGGTTCAGTGAGACTGATAGAAATGCCAATAGCGAATTAAATTAATAAAACAAATATATATATATATATATATATATATATATAATTTTTAGTTATGTTTAATTGTATTTAATTCGCTATTGGCATTTCTATCAGTCTCACTGATTCCCTGCAATACCATGAGGAACCTGTATTTGATTTGCAAACTTATGCCTCTCTTTTTCTCTTCAGGTGCCTTTCATTATTTGAAGCCCACCCTTGACTGACTGAATAAAGACAGACAGAAAGGAGAGGACGAGAACTCTGGATGGTCTGACCATAAACTCTTGCACTTGAGCTCTCCTTCACCTCTAGATTGAGTGACCAATTGGACCATCCATCCAGCACTCTCCTCGCTGGCTCTCTGACAAAAGAGCTCCTAGGAGATGACAGTCCTCTCTGATGCATCTGGGTCCAAAGTGCAACTGAACGGATCGGTAGTTGTTTTCAGGAAAGGGATTGTGGGTAGGTTTGGGTTGGATTTAGGACCACGACTGAAGTAGGTATGGAAAGATTAGTTTGATGTTGTGTGGCCAGCTTTTACTTTATTTCTGTTCTGGAGTACTGCCTCACACATTGAAGACACTTAATGCCTCTTTCCTAAAGAACGTCAAGCCATTGAACATGAGGAGGTCAAAAGGGAAGACTGAAGGACAAATAAATAAATCAAAGACTGTGCATATTAACAGCATTGAATGGCAGGGAAGAGTGTGGTGCCATACTCTTTTATCAGCTGTCCACTGACGGACGCACTTTAGTGGCTGATTTCCATTGTGATGCAACTTGACAGTAATGACTCTGGTTGTGGCATAATAACATGATAACATGATCTCATAATGCTGTTTTGTTTCTGATATATGTAGGTAATAAGGGCTCAAAAACGACAGACATTTTTTAACTTTGCATTTTTAAATATATAACTTAAAGGTGAAGTGTGTAATTTTTAGTAGAAGCTTAATATGCAGAGAGAACTATAAGGGACCATTCACACCAAATGCGTTTTTGTGTCCATCTGCACTGTTTTTTGAATTGCATTCCTATGTAAACATCCTAACTTTCCTTGCAGTTTTTAGAGCGCATTGCACAGGGGTGCCATGTGTTGTAGACACCATGTCAAGTTAAAAAGAACTTAAACTTTGGAAAATAGTCTAGAGTTATATTAGTTGAACGGTTTTATTTATTTATTTTTTTTTAAGAAAGAAGTCTGCGGTCTGAACAGCCCCTAAGAAGGCCATTTGTATGTTGAATACCCCTAAAAAAATGTGTAAACATTGTGGCCCTGTGGGATCTTTAAAACACAACAAGCGTTTGAAATGGGTACTGCAGTGCAAATTCAAAATATTGGGGATTTGTCTGCCCTGCCCCAGACTCGAAGCTCTTGCGGGTTGCAAGAATGTTGATGCAAATTAGCCAACTCAGCAACCATTTTAAAGGATTTCTGGGTTTTAAGCGGTCTCCATTTTCCAAAGGCATCACCAATATTTATTCTTGTTTTACTACGTCATGGTGGTTTTTAGATGGATGGCGAGGCTTTTATGGTCAGGTGGAATCTGTTATCTCTGATCCAGTTTGTTTGCTGGCTTCCATGGCTGCAGCATGCATTGTTGTTTGCCTACAAACTTATTCAAATCTGGCAACCCGAAATACTATTGGTGAGTGGGCAGTGGACGGGATCACACAGGCCAAAACATAAACAGAAATTCCAGCCTGGAATGGAAACTTCAAAGTAGAATATACTGACTGTAGCATAGTTATCAGAGAAGCCAGTATTTCAACTTAGCATGTTTCCTAATTATCTAATGACATATTATGGTCATTTTATGATTTAATACAGAAAAATATTACATAAAGCACCTTTAAAACATTGCTCTGTGTTTGAGAATATCGATCAGTCTAACATGGCTCAGCCAATGATGTGAGTTTGGGGCGGGACTATCCGTTTATAAGACTAATAGCAAATGAGTGTTTTCAGGAGAAAGCTGTTAAAAACATTGGTAACAGTTTACAATAAGGTTCCATTTGTTAACTTTAGTTAACAACATTACTTAACTTGAACTTACAATGAGCAATACTTTAACAGCATTTATTAATTTTAGTTAATGTTCATTTGAACATATACTAACATATTTTTAAAAATCAAAAGTTGTACTTATTAGTTAATGCACTATGAACTAACATGTATTTTTATTAACTAACATTAACAAAGATGAATTAATGCTGTAAAAAATAGATTGTTAATTGTTTGTTCATGATACCTGTTGCATTTACTGATGCTAACAAATGGAACCTTGTTGTAAAGTATCATTATCATTATGTTTGCAATTCCATTTGGTGACGCTAACGGCACAGAAATTACACACTTCACCTTTAAATAAAAACATCAAACACTGGAACATTCAGCACAAATGCACTCAGGTCCTCTTGATAGAGAGAGATAGAGAGAGAGAGAGAGAGAGAGAGAGAGAGAGAGTGACCTGAGTGGAATGTAGTGCACTCAAGTGTCCAATGGATGAATGAGTGTCACCCTGTGTAGTGCAGTCTATGTCAATTCAGCGAGACAAACTCATATACTACCAGTTCAGCTGAACACACACAATATAACTTACTCAGAGACCATGGCTTTGTTCAGAATGGAATCCTACTGCACCATTTATTGCATAGGCCTACTGTGCAGTATACAGTGCTGCATACTATTTTTTAATTAACATAGTATGTGAAACAATGCATTATGCAACAATAAATATTTCAAATACTGTGCAACACCAAACTTTGTGGCATGTTTAGCATTTTCAATGCCATTCTCTGTAAAAAAATGTCTTTTGACAGTCAGATTAAATAATGAGTCAAGACAAATAATGTAAAACATTTGAAGGATATTACTCCATTCGCTACAATGGAAATGGAAGGTCAAGTTAAACGAATTACATTGTTTGATGTAATACTTCACACAGTGTTATGGTAAATGTAGAATTGGTCATCTGGTTATTCCATGCATACAGAAAATGTTCATACTGTGCATAACATAGTGCATACTGCAAAAAATATTAGTACTATGGTAGTTTGCTATTCTGAACATAGCCAGACACACACACACACACACACACACACACACACACACACACACACACACACATACACACACACACACACACACACACACACACAACGAACCCAGTGAAAGTGCAATACACACTCAATACCTCAAACACTCACAGCTTCTCACTCGCTCACAAATCTGATCAGTTCTTGAACTGCATGTTAAATTTATGGTATGTTTTCTCATTTTATCCTTGCAAGAAAAGTTCCAGATGGTGTAGCATTTCATAATTAGTGTGTATGATCATTTACGATGGATGTACGCAAAACTCAACTTTCCTCCTACTCTGCAGTTTGGAAAAGACTTGCATTGTGTCTGCAACAAAACGCTTATCTGTATTTAGATCTTAAGAATTGGAACAATACTTTTTTACCTTGTTGTTTTTTATACTTTGTATTTTGGTTCATGACTGCATATAATTGTTGATAGATAATGTGTCAAATGCAGCACTATTTACTATTTATAAGAAAATAAATAAATTGCATTCAAGCTAACATTCTTTTGTTTTGCAATTTCAATGTTTAAACTTAAAAGCAATTTTTCTGATATGGGGGAAATTCTTTCTTTAGATCTCATCTTTTTCTCTAATTTCTCTCTTTTTCCTTTTGTTTTCTGTTTCCTCTTTTTCTTTTTTTGTTGTAGTTCATCTGTTGCTTGCAGGAGTAAACAAACTGCATTATTTTTTTTGGATTATGTTTAACATTTTTAACATCCTTTATTAAAAAGAAAACCAGCATGACAATGGATTAATATCAGCTTTATGAGAAACTTCACAGAAAAATTCAGCTTTTTTCAAAAATCACATTTATTAAATTAGGAATATATTCAGTTTCATAAAACTCTTTCGTGATCAATCCTTTCTATCCAGGGAGCTCTTAACAAAGTTAACGACTAAAGCAGATTAAGGCAGTGCTATAAAGTATTCAAACACAACAGAGAGCGAGAGAGAGATAGAGAGAGAGAGAGAGAGAGATAGAGAGAGAGAAATGCACAAGATGATGTTACATATACAATTTCCTGATCAATTTTTCTTTCTTTCTTTCTTTCTTACTTTCAACAAATATACAGTCTCGACTGTACCCAACAATCCCATAATTTAACATAAACTGTTAAATTGATATTCAGTTTACTAAAGAATAAAATTATTTACATTTTTAGATAATTTTTAATCACCAAAAGCATATTTAGCTGCATTCCATACATTGGAGTACCCAGTTATTTTTACTTAAAATACTGTATATATATTCTGTTAAAAAGCATAAATTCTGTTTTCTGAAAGTGTGAAAAAAACGATTTGAATGTGACCGCCTTTCTATTGCTTAGGAAAATTTGGAGAAAAAGAATTTGAACGAAAATTTGGCCCATCCATTTTTACTGAGGCCCACCCAAAAATAATCTCCTGGCTACGGCCTTGGTTCCATATTTTGCACACAACCCTGTTATTGTAACATATTTAAATTGTAACATTCCTTGAAGTTGTGAAACCCAAAGAGTAACATAATTGAACCCTTACAGCATGGCCTTCTTGACTGTACCGAACAATAAAAAAGATATTCTTTAATATATGGATAGTTTATGACACAAAACCAACATTTGGTCAGGCAATTTTTTTTAAGAGTTTAAGTTCCTATTTTGTACCCTATTCAGTGCCAGATATAATCTGCATCAGTTGCCATCAGCCAGTCCTGTCATTCTAAATGTGTCTAAACGTGCGTGCTTGAATGTAATTGCTCCAACACACTCTCATAGCAAAATCGTCAGGATTCGTACAACATTTCAAAATTTGTCTAGTTCATATGATATCATGCGCCTGCACTCGTTTTAATTCCTACGACTTTCACTACAGCCAATGACGTCGCTGGACATCGTTTCCATCTAATATGAGACGTGCTTCTGTCACACACAACAGCTTCCTATCATATTTACACACACTACTGCAGGGGTCTCAAACTCAAATGAGCTGGGGGCCACTGCTGCCAACATCATCTGATTGGAGGGCCACGTCAGTGTTCAAGAATAATACAAAAAAAGAACGGATATTTCTGAAAATGCATATATGCACTGTATAACACAAAACTGCTTCTAAATAAAATAATGATAAAATAAATATTAATACAAATGATAAAAACAAACAAAAAAGCATAAAAACAGGTATATGTGTGTGTTTCACACCAAATAAAAATATTTTCCTCTCATAACTTATTTAAACCTGGCAAGGAACTGATAAATTAAATACCAGAATGCATTACTTCTTGCTGACACAACAAATAACACTCTCAAACACAAGTATACAATTGTATCCACATTTGAACTGTTCTTTAACTGTAAACTATTTATTTTAACTTATTGTATTGCCCTCAACAAACAAATCATCTCTGAGCCCATTTGTGCTTTATTTCTTGCCAGATACTTGGCAGCGCTTGTGCTCACAAAGCGGAGTCACATTTGCTCTAATGGACGTTGCAGTTGAAACTCTGAGTACAGCTTCAAGATGGTCATCTGTAAGCCTTGGTCTGTACTTGCTTTTGGTAAAGTTCATTGTTGAGAACAATTTCTCACACACATATGTACTTCCAAAAAGGCACAGCACATGACTGAAAACTCTGGGAATGATGGAAGCAGCTCTCTCAGAAACATTCCAATCTTGTCTGTTTTGCCCTGTGCCTCTCTGAATTTAGCTTTTAGTTCACTGTTGCACTGCAAGTCAATAAGCTCATTTTGCAAAACGCTGGGGACACTCTCCACATCAGCTGAGAAGGGGTCTGCAAATAGCTGAAAGGTGTCACGGTGTAACTTAAAGTAAGCAAAACATTCATCAAACTCTCGCTGCAGGTTTTCAAT
Source organism: Moxostoma hubbsi (assembly GCA_032164185.1). Lineage (NCBI taxonomy): Eukaryota > Metazoa > Chordata > Actinopteri > Cypriniformes > Catostomidae > Moxostoma > Moxostoma hubbsi. The sequence goes on along the minus strand of JAVLUX010000005.1, from coordinate 2,186,092 downwards.
AGCAGAGACATATTCATCACCACTGAAAGCTGTGCCCTCTTCCACCAAAGATCTGCATGCAGCAAAATGACAGAGGTTTGCTGCAGACAGTTGAGTTTTCCACAATCTCAGTTTTGTGGAGAAATCTTTCACACTCTCATGTGCTGTTGTGATGAGCTGACCAGGGCCCTGCAGCTTTAGGTTCAGGATGTTTAGTTCTTGCGTTATGTCCACAAGGAATGCCAAATCCATTATCCATTTTGGATCATCAAGCTCTGGAATATCCAGCGTGCCATTTTCCATGAATCTCTTCACTTCAGCTCTTAACTCAAAAAATCTCTTCAACACGTTTCCCCAGCTTAGCCAGCGCACCTCAGTAAAGTACAGCACATCACCGTACAATGCCTCAATTTCTTCCAAAAAGGCCCGGAACTGGTGGTGTTGTAAACCTCTGGACCTGATATAATTAACACATTTCAGGATGACAGACATCACATGTTCAAAATTCAAGCATTTGCCACAGTTGATGTTGATGTATAATGCAGTGCAGAGCAATAGCTGGATCAGCATCTTCTTCCTCTAACTTTCTCTGTACCAGCGCTACCAGTCCGTTTTTCTTGCCTGTCATAGATGGTGCTCCATCAGCGGTAATGCCCACCAGTCTGTTCCACGGCACACCAAGCCGCTCAATTGCACCGCACAGCTGCTGAAATATGTCTTTTGCTGTGGTACGGCCATACATTGGACACAAACTCAGCAACTCTTCTGTCATCTCAAACTTGTCATCAACACCTCTGATGAAAATTGCTAGCTGAGCATTGTCCGTTTTGTCAGTACTTTCATCAAGCGCAACAGAGTATGCAATTAAACTGCAGGCTCTGTCCTGTAACTGTCCATTAATCCGCTCGGCCACAGTGTTTGCTGATAGTGAAAACTTGTTGAATAAGGTCCTCTTTTCGGGACAGAGAATATCAGCAACTCGCAACATACAGTCCTTCACAAACTGCCCTTCGGTGAATGGTTTTCCAGCTTCGGCAATCAATTCACTGACCACAGCTTCCTTCAACTGCAGCATCAGCATCCTTACCGGCTTTGTGGAAAAGTTCTTGCTGGAATAGTCCTTTTTGTAGCTGCTTGGCTCATTGTCTCCTGTCATCATCTCCCTTGTATTTCTCATCATGCTCGCCGTGTTTAGTCGAAAAATGACGCCTGAGATTCTCTTTACATACGAGGAAGATCACATTTCCACCAAACTCAACAAAAAAATATTGTGATGTCAATCTTTCTTGAAACTATCTATGCTCGCTATCCACCTTTCTCTTAGGTTTTGAAAGCAACATACTTTCCCTCCTCATCGTCGTCTTCGTGTCGTGAACTTTGTGTTGTTCCACACCTGCGCACTTCATTTGCAATTATTTAGCATTTTCAAAATAAGTGTTTTTTAATTAGATCGTTTTTTTATATTATCTAAAAATGTTGTTATCTCAATTATTGTGGGGGTAAAACAAAAAAAAAATTAAAAATACCCTCAAGGGCCCAATTACATTATTATTTTGACATCAAGTCGCGGCCCGGAATTGGGCCGGACCCGGGCCGGAAGGGGTCCGCCGTCCGGCAGTTTGAGACCCTTGCTCTACTGATTGGTTGAGTTTAGATAAGGGGTTTGGGTAAGGCATAATATTAATAAGCATGTCCTTTATGTCTCGTGCGTGGAACTCATGCTTACTTCCACATTAGACATACGGGACTTTGCACATGATGAATTCGTACGAGTATATGCAAACAAAATTGTGCGAGATCATACGAAATAGCCACCTCGTAAATAATGTACAAATTTCCATAAGATCGGGTTGAGTTGCTCTTACAAGTACACTAAAAAACATATATCTTTATTAAACATCCAGTGAACATTTATTTGAAAAAAGCACACCTTTTCTCTTTACATTTGTTTTTCACATCCATAAAATCTATTTTGGCTATGCCCTCTCTCTTGCTTTTCCAGCATGGAGCCTGGTGTCAGACACAATAACATATACTGGAGACAACTTAACCTTTAACCCCTTGCACTCTTTGAAATCAGTAGACAATCATAGTATAGTTGACAGGGCAAGAGTTACTCCCCACTCCCCCACGTCATTTTGAGACAGACAACTGAAAGAGGAGAGAAACGGTGAAAAAAAACAACACAGAGGACATGAGAGCTTTTCTCACAGTAACAAATAACGTGGAATCAGGTTAGGTGAACCTCACTGATCATACACAAACATGCAGGAGAAAATGTCTGAACAAATAATTCACAAAAACAACAATTTAAAGACATTTCTTCAGATGGCTAGAAATAGCTAGAAATTTACATTACTTCTAAAAGAAATTAATTGTAATTTTGAAAAAAAATATGTATAAAATCATGACCACTCATGTGAGAGGAAGTTCAGTCATCAGTATAAAAGCTCTTTTATTCTACATGTGTCCAAATGTGGGTAATAACACACTACATTTACTCTGTTACATTTACTTTTTGGAGAAAATCTATTTTTAAGAGTAGGTTTTATGATGGGTACATTTTACTCTTACTCAAGTGAATTTTTTATGAATAAAATGTGCTTTTACTTTGTTACAATGTGCAGTGTTCCTGTCATTACATTATTGGTTTTAATTTATTAAGTGTTACTTAATGCGTAATTTAGTGAGATATTTATGAACTTTACAGTGGCGCATTCACTCAACTCAAGTTCATCACTGCAGCACAGTAGCAGGCCAGCAGCCGAATTAGGTACTTTTTTCACTCCACACAGTGAAAATGAAGAGTTACGTTTATGCGATGCCTTCATTCAACATCAAAACAAGCAAAATGTCAGCATGCAGAATTACAGATTCAACTTAAAGAAGCAATATGTAACATCTGAGCCCCCCGCCCTCCCTTCAAGAACTGTACACTTCCAGAGTGAGGAAAAGGGCTGGAAAAATCACTCTGGACCCCACTCACCTAGCTCACTACCTTTTTGAACAGTTGCCTTCTGGCAGGCGCTACAGAGCACTGAGCACCAGAATCAACAGCCACAGGAAAAATTTTTTCCCTCAGGCTATCCATCTCATGAACACTTAAAACTGCCCCACTGAGCAATAATTATTTGCATACACAGCATAATCTATTTACATTTATTCAACATACCATGCCTCTTCTGCCATTCAATTCGCTTGCTTCTGTATATAACAGATTGTATTTGTATGTGTATATTGTACATACACTCACCTAAAGGATTATTAGGAACACCATACTAATACTGTGTTTGACCCCCTTTCGCCTTAAGAACTGCCTTAATTCTACGTGGCATTGATTCAACAAGGTGCTGAAAGCATTCTTTAGAAATGTTGGCCCATATTGACAGGATAGCATCTTGCAGTTGATGGAGATTTGTGGGATGCACATCCAGGGTACGAAGCTCCCGTTCCACCACATCCCAAAGATGCTCTATTGGGTTGAGATCTGGTGACGGTGGGGGCCATTTTAGTACAGTGAACTCATTGTCATGTTCAAGAAACCAATTTGAAATGATTCGAGCTTTGTGACATGGTGCATTATCCTGCTGGAAGTAGCCATCAGAGGATGGGTACATGGTGGCCATAAAGGGATGGACATGGTCAGAAACAATACTCAGGTAGGCCGTGGCATTTAAATGAAGCCCAATTGGCACTAAGGGGCCTAAAGTGTGCCAAGAAAACATCCCCCACACCATTACACCACCACCAGCAGCCTGCACAGTGGTAACAAGGCATGATGGATCCATGTTCTCATTCTGTTTACGCCAAATTCTGACTCTACCATCTGAATGTCTCAACAGAAATCGAGACTCATCAGACCAGGCAACATTTTTCCAGTCTTCAACTGTCCAATTTTGGTGAGCTCTAGCAAATTGTAAACCGGTACCCGGTGGGGTCTTCTGCTGTTGTAGCCCATCCGCCTCAAGGTTTTGCGTGTTGTGGCTTCACAAATGCTTTGCTGCATACCTTGGTTGTAACGAGTGGTTATTTCAGTCAAAGTTGCTCTTCTATCAGCTTGAATCAGTCGGCCCATTCTCCTCTGACCTCTAGCATCAACAAGGCATTTTCGCCCACAGGACTGCCACATACTGGATGTTTTTTCCTTTTCACACCATTCTTTGTAAACCCTAGAAATGGTTGTGCGTGAAAATCCCAGTAACTGAGCAGATTGTGAAATACTCAGACCGGCCCGTCTGGCACCAACAACCATGCCACGCTCAAAATTGCTTAAATCACCTTTCTTTCCCATTCTGACATTCAGTTTGGAGTTCAGGAGATTGTCTTGACCAGGACCACACCCCTAAATGCATTGAAGCAACTGCCATGTGATTGGTTGAGTAGATAATTGCATTAATGAGAAATTGAACAGGTGTTCCTAATAATCCTTTAGGTGAGTGTATGTAAATATATATATTGTCCTATTGTGTATTCAATAGATACTTTATTTTCTACTCACTTTTTATTTTTATTAACAATTTTTATTGATTCACATATAGGAACACCATAAAACAAAACTTATATACACAGAATCAATCTTAACCCCCACTATTACCCCTCCCAGTCAAACCCTTACCCCAACATCATCAAACACACACACACACACACACACACACACACACACACACACACAAAATGGCGCCCAGCTTCTTCAGACAGCCAAGAGTAAGTCCAGCGAGTTAGTCCACTCTGGAGCTCTCCATTGTTTCTATGAAGGACAGTGCTTGCTTGGGACACGTAAATACTTTGCGACCATCCTTAGCCTCTATTCTCAGTTTGGCTGGAAACATCAGTGCAAAAGCGATCTTCCGTTTGATGTAAGAGTTTCTTACATTCCTTGAATCGATCGCGTTTCACTCTTGTCGAATTCGCAAAGTCCGGGAACAAAAAATATTGTGATTCTTCCAAGAAAGCTTTTCTTTACTCCTCGCCTCACGCAACACAAGATCTTTATCGGATGATCTCAGAAATTTGGCCAGAAGCACAAATTTGTTCCCAAGCAGACTTTGGAAGAGCTCGTCTAGGAATTTCACCACATCTCCGCCTTCTTCATGCTCAGAAATTCCAACAATCTGTATGTTATTTCTTCGGCTCCTATTTTCAAGATCTTCTAGTTATTCCAAAATGTTTTCCATGTCTATTTTGGTCACTAGTGGATTAGCAGATAATTCCCTTTCTGATGACTCCAGATAATCGATCCATTTGTCAACAATTCTTGTAACCAACTCAGAGAAGTTTGTTTCCATCGACATAATCGATCAACGTTTTACTGCGAGATACACAGTGCTAACTTTGATAACCCTGGCACAAATTCCATACACAAAGGGTTGATCGACAGGGCATGCAAAACACCAACCCTCTTAAATGATGCCAATGCTAATAACAGGGCCGTTTTAAGAGTCAGAAATTTATCAGATACGTACACTTTAGACATTGCTGGGGTAAGCCTGGCACCAAAACACTCTTGCAAAAAATCCAGCACTGAAACAATTGGGTAGTGGACAGGATACTCACTCCGTGCTGACCACTAAAATGCGAAAATGCACCATTTACACATATATAACCTTTATGTTGATGGAGCTCTAGTGTTTAAGATGTTATCAACCACCGCAGGAGATAAACCATCATTCATAAGGGAGCCCTGTTGAGGGGCCAAACCACAATTTCCAAAACTTGGTCCGAGAGTGACAAATGCTGCCCCGCGCCAGAGACAACATGTCCATTCTGACTGGAATCTCCCAAGGCATTCTCCAGGAGGAAGACCAGAGTAGAAAACCATACTTGAGATTACAATACAGTGCCATTAACAGAAGCCGAACACAGTCCTCCCGAACCCTCTGCAGAACCGAGAGCAGCAGGTTGATTGGTGGAAATGCGTGAAGATGCACAGTCGGCCACTGATGCGTGCATCGATTCCCAGCAGTGTCGAGGGCGAGAGAGAAAACCAGAGGGGACATTGTGACATCTCGCTTCATGCAAACAGGTCCACATCCGCTCTGCTGAACATCATCCAGATTTATTCCACAATCTGTGGGTGTAATGTCCATTCTTCAAACATCAGAACCTGTCTGGACAGGAGACCGGCCTGTAAAATGTAATGCTCGTAGAGACTGCACATTGTCCCGATCCCACAGCCTGAACATGGTACGAGAGCGCACCCCTCCCTGACAGTTGATGTAAGCTTTCTCTGTCCTGTTGTCCGACTGGATGAGGACATGTCTGCCACAAATTTCCAGAAGGAAGAACTTCAAAGCCAACAGCACTGCTAGCACCTCCAGACAGTGTATGTGCCAATTCAGCCACTGACCCATCCATACTCCTTGAGCAGGATGGTTTTCGTACACAGCGCCCCCAACCCACACAGGTGGCATCTGTCATTATCACTTTGCGGCAACACACCTGTACCAACGGAATGCCCATACCCAGAAAGTGGTTCCGTTTCCATGATAACAGAGCTTGCTAGCACCCACGTGCCGCTCTGATGGGATGAAATGCATAAGTCAGTGGTTGAAATCCCTTTACGGAGCTCACCCAACATTGAAAAGGTGAATCGTTCTCACATGGAGAACAAGTCCCACTTTCAACATTGCTAGACACTTGTGTAATGACAGAATACGATCCGGAGACAGGTGAGCCTGCATTGTCCGCGAGTCTAGCTCCACCTCTAGAAACATAATCTGTTGCCTCGGCAACAAGATGCTCTTGACTAGGTGAAAAGTAAAAACATCATGAGCTCTGAATAATTCCTAAAAGACAAATAACTGAAAGTTACATCAAATAAAAAAACAGCAGTATATCTAAAATCGGCAAGAAGTAAAGCTAAGCAGTATACACTAATCTGCATAATTTATTCATAACGCAAAGCATTGATGGGAAAAGGAGCACGGCTTCTTATAATAGTATTATTAGACACAGATTGTACATCTTGCTGGATAATGTACACGCCTGACAGAAATGCAGGAAATACATTATAAAAATATTGCTTTGTGGCTATTTGAGACTTTGAGGCTTATGCATGTATGTATGTACATTTTAACCTAACATCAAAAGCTTACATACTAAATCTCTTTCTGAACTGTCATGCTTAAAGTAACATTCTGAGATCAATACAAGTTAGTGTCATAATATTGATAACAACAAAAATTAATTTTGACTTGTCCCTCCTTTTCTTTAAAAAAAGCAAACATTTGGGTCACAGTGAGGCACTTACAACGGAAGTGAATGGGGCCAGTCTGTAAATATTATACTCAATATAATAATACTCACTGTTTCAAAAGCATAGCCACAAGATATAAACAATATGTGTTAACATGACTTTAGTGGAATAAAATTGCTTACTAAACTTTTCTGTGTAAAGTCATAGCCAACTTTGTTGCCATGACAATGTACTGTCAACGAACCCCAAACCTCTAAAATAACTGTAAAAATTACAATTTAAACAACATTACAGCTCAAAATACACCAGTTTTATCAGAAGAATTAATTAAGTGATTTTATAAAATTATAAGCTTCACATTTCTGCCTTTAAATCCTTCAAAAATTGTTAGTGCCTCAATGCAAACTCAGTTTTTACTTAAAATATTATATTTTTTTTATGCCAAAAATGTTGTCGATAAGGCTGAACTCATATTGAACCCAAAACATTCCTTTAATAAATTTTTACTATCAACAACTGTTGAAGATTATAAGAAAATCAATATTATCTTTAAATGGCAAAAAATTTATTGAAGATAACACATCATTAACACACGGTAACCTATCATTAAGTAGCTTTTTAGAGTATTTTAGGGTTGAATCAAAGCAGTTAATTTTCACGTTACCACATAAAAGCACAATTTTTAGGTTAACATTTTGGTAGCACTTTACAATAAAGTTCCATTTATTAATACTATAGCTAAGTTGACTACATTTGTTAACATAAATAACAACAGTATTTTCACATTTGCTCTTGTTTACAAATACATGTCAACATTCTAATGCAATATGAACTAACAATGAGCAATTGTGTTTTTATCAATCAACATTATCCAAAACTCCTGTAATAAATGCTGCTTAAAAATAATGTTCATTGTTCATGATACCTAATGCATTAACTAATGTTAAGAAATGGAACCTCATTGTCAAATGTAACTCATTTTTTTTTCCACTGTAAAAACATGTTGTGCTTCATATGGTAATAACTAAATTAACACATTTTAATTAAGTCAAATGGATTTTATCGGACTAAATCGAGCAGAACAATTAGGTTAGACCAGCAAAAAGTTTATGGGTCAGACCAAGTAGAAATAGTTGCTTAAGTGACCAATTTTACCAGAAGAAATTACAATACAATAAAGGTGTCTAAAACGGACAAGTGTAAAAAATAAATACAGGAAGTTGTTACTTCTAGAGCTACAGTATTAACCTGATCTGAAGTTGATTTGGATAAAACTAGTTATTTTAGCTACATATACTTATTTTAGGCTTTTGGGCAATACAGGGTCAAAATGATTTAAATTTTACATGGTCGACCTACTCAAATTGTGCATTTGGTGACCCTGCAATTATTTGTTAATATTATATTTGTACATGTTAATGTCTACTATTTGCAGCAAGCCCATCATTTTCGTGACCCCTGAGTGCAGTGTTACCAGCAATTGCAAGGTAAATTTGCAAGTTAACCAACGCAACCCTTTAATTGCATTTGTTTGGACAAAATCAGAATTGGGAAGTAAAGTTATACGATGTGTGTTCGAAGGCTTTTTTTATGTGAGAGGCTAGATGTAATCAAGCAGAAGGCCGAAAGCAGGTTTGTGGACATCCGCGTGCGTAGTTTGATCCGTACAGAAATGCGTGCGGAGAGCGCACGTCTTATTTCAACCTCTCGCTGACCCCGTGTGATCTTACATCAACGACCCGCATCGGCGAGGACGCATGGAACTCACATTTCTGGGAATTAACGTCTATTGCATCTAGCAAGGGAAGCGGGGGATGCCTTTAATGAGAACATACGCTTTTCATTTTGACGACATTCTGCCGTCCAGCTCATGAAAGATTGGTGAGTGAGAGAGTGAGAGAGCGCAAGCGGGTGGCGGGGGGGGGGGGGGGGTGTTAAAAAACAAACAATATGTTTGCTGAAATCAGGCTATATATTATAATTCAACAGCTTCCAATTTGAATTTCAATTTGACTTTTTTTTTTTTTTTTTTTGGAAAAAACTCCTTGAAGATAATACGATTAAATAACTATTTACATGTAGGACTATTCATAATAAATACATAAATAAATAGGAATACAAATGTTTATATATTATGCAATATACACTTAAATTATTTCTCTCTCTCTCTGAAGGCAGCGGCAAATCCCGGGTCAAGAGAGGATCATCCTGACTCGAGGAAGGGCTCGACCTGTCTTAATTTAATCTATCCGTGTGGACCTCTTTGAAGACACGTCGAAGCCCGCGGGTAGAGCTGAACACCTCGTTCCTTTGACCTTATACTTGCTCAACTTCAGAGAGGGGGCCAAGAAACATGTTTTCAGTCGACAACAAGCTGTTGTCTGAATACCACAACTAAACGGATCATTTTACTCCAGAGCGTGCCCAAAGGCCCATTTGATTTCCTCAAAATAGAACATGTAGGCTATACCATAAGACAATTATGCCTATGTTACAGTATCTAGTCTATTTGCCTAATTTAGCAATCAGTATTGATGATCAACATGTATATGAAGTTTAATCTTGAGGATCTGCTTGCAAATGCACATTGTTATAGCTATATGTAATAAAAATTAGATAGGATTAAGTATATTTAACATGGACACTGTAATGGAAGTTATAATGTAGCCTATAGTACTGTGTTTTTAGTATATGTAAATGTAATGTTTAAGTGTATTTCAGTGTTTACCAACTTTTTTTAAAATCTTGGTGTCCTCACGGCCCCCTCAGCAAGGCTCAATTACCCCTTTATTGACATAAAACCTGAAATGTGTTCATTTTAACAAATATAATACTGTTATATGAGTTACTGCATGTATTAAGGCATCACAAGGTTAATGAGGTTAATAATGTTCCAATAATGTTAATGTGCAACATGAAAATATTCCCAAGTATACCCCCTGGAACCTGTTTTACCATTTAAATTCTGGTGCATTTTTGGGCTGCTGTCGGCAGTTTTTCCACACTCAAATTTAAAAGCTCTTAATTGCAAAAAGAAACCCCTGGAAAACCCCCAAATAATAATAGAAAATTCTAAAATTATTCATAAATTATTATTTTTTTACACTCTTATGATGAACAGAAAATTAGTTTTTTTTTTATTTATTTAGTTATTTTTATTTATCTAACTTTGTAAGCATTTAATTCTGATTCACTCTATCTCACGTTATCTTATTTCTTTCCACTAGATGGCAGCAAACCCTAGAATTTATTTTCTACCTTCACAGTTTACAGACCTGAAATGTAGGTGGCACTTTAACACATTTTAGCCCTCACGGATTTGCTTGTCCATAGACATTCAGTCTAATTTTCAGTTCATGCACTCCCCACATTGTTTCATTGAATATCTTAGCCTCTGAGTGGACTATATAAGCTCAATCTTGATGTAATTTGAAAGCTGAGAAAATATTATTCAGTTAAGCAAGCACAGAGAGAATTAAAACATGGCTAATTTATTTACATTTGGTTTTTTTTTTAGAAAACTGCCTAAGGTAAGAGCAAGATATAAAATGTATGCCTACTTGGGGTTTACAGCAGCAATGATCAGCACATAAAATAGACGTATGTATTTGATGTCTTACAGAAATCATATTTCACGTTGTGATCCTTATGAAAATCTTCCGAACTGTGGTATCTGGGCAAAAAAATATACTGTACAGTGGCATGCAAAAGTTTGGGCACCCCTGATCAAAAGTTCAGTTGCTGTGAAGAGCTAAGCGAGCAAAAGATGGCCTGATTTCCAAAAGGTATAAAGTTAAAGATGACATATTTCTTTCATATTTTAAGCAATTGTACTTTTTAAATCCATCTTTTGCAGTTTCAAAATAACAAAAAAAGAAAAGGGGCCCGAAGCAAATGTTTGGGCACCCTGCATGGTCAGTATTTATTAACACCCCCTTTGGCAAATATCACAGCTTGTAAACATTTTCGTGGCCAGCTATGAGTCTTTCAATTCTTGTTTGGTGGATTTTCGCACATTCTTCCTTGCAAAAGGCTTCTAGTGCCGTGATTCTTGGGCCGTCTTGCATGCACTGCTCTTTTGAGGTCTATCCACAGATTTTCAATGTATAGGTCGGGGGACTGTGAGGGCCATGGCAAAACCTTCAGCTTGCGCCTCTTGAGGTCATCCATTGTGGATTTTGAGGTGTGTTTAGGTTTGTTATACTGTAGTAGAAGCCATCCTCTTTTCATCTTCAGCTTTTTTACAGATGGTGTGATGTTTGCTTCCAGAATTTCCTGGTATTTAATTTAATCCATTCTTTCCTCTACCAGAGAAATGTTCCCCTGTGCCACTGGCATCAACACAAGCCCAAAGCATGATCGATCCACCCCGTGCTTAACAGTTGGAGAAGTGTTCTTATCATGAAATTCTGCACCCTTTTTTCTCCAAACATACATTTGCTCATTGCGGCAGTTTATATTCTAACTTCATCAGTCCACAGGACTTGTTTCTAAAATGCATCAGGCTTGTTTAGATGTTCATTTGCAAACATCTGATGCTGAATTTTGTGGCGAGGATGCAGAAAAGGTTTTCTTTTCATGACTCTTCCATGAAGGACATATTTGTGCAGATGTCACTGCACAGTAGAATAGTGCACAACTACTCCAGAGTCTGCTAAATCTTCCTTAAGGTCTATTGCAGTCAAACAGGGGTTTTAATTTGCCTTTCTAGTAGGGCTGTAACGATATGCAATATGAAATCGAAATCGCGATATACGCAGATCCACGATCCTGTATCGCGATGTGAGAAGGCAGAATCGCGATCGACACACCCCTTCCAACTCCCAGATTTATCCTTCCTGTCCAGATCCAATGCTACCACATCTTTAAATTACTATTAGTATTATTTGAAGTTAACATTATAAAATACGTAGACCTACACCACAAAACTAGTTGAGGATAAATTAAAAATTTATAAATTTAATAAATTTAATTTTATCTGTAAGCGTCCTGCAATTGCATGTGCTACCTTAACCTTTTTCATGTGACGCGTCACGCGAGCTAGTTGAAGAACGTGAGGAAACATGGCAACAAACCCAGACATCGCGGACCCTCCTAATACTTTTAAGTCAGCAGTATGGCAACATTTCGGCTACCCGGTGGAGAACAAGGATGGCAATCGTGTTGTCGACAAGACCCACACAATTTGCCGTAAGTGTTTCAAGAAGCTTCCCCAACCGGCCGGCAACACAACCAACATGCAGATGCATATCTTAAGGCACCATCCCGACATCAGTTTAGCTCGTCCACAGAAAACAACCCAACAGCAGCAGCCTACACTGCCTAGTTTATTCCAAGCAAAGTTTCCAGCCAATTCAGATCGAGCACAAAAAATTACTGATGCAATTGGAATTTTGATGTCACTGGATATGCGCCCCTTTTCGGTAGTTGAAAACGAGGGATTCAAGTATTTACTTAGTGTGCTCGAGCCCCGTTATGCATTACCAAGCCGGGCGCATTTCTCTCAAAATGTGCTACCAAAACTTCTGGAGAAAACAAAGGCTAAGGTGGAGGAAGGGTTGAGTACTGCTGAATCCATCGCAATCACCACCGATGGATGGACGTCCTGTGCCACAGACAGCTATATGACCATAACCGCACACTATATTACGGCCGATTGGCAAATAGCAAACCCCGTCCTCCAAACACGCGCTGTGTATGAGAGCCATACAAGCGACCATTTATCGGAAATACTTAAAGAGGCTGTGATAGATTGGAAAATCAGCAGAACAAACGTCCCCGTTCCCGTGACAACAGACAACGCCAGAAATATTGCCATTGCTGTCGAAGCGGCCGGATTTTCACCACATATACGATGCTTTGCTCACACTGTTAATCTGGCTGCGCAGAGAGGGATGGGCGTTCACCACATGTCCCGACTCCTCGGCAGAGTGAGGAAAGTGGTCACGTTTTTCCACCGCAGCACAACAGCTGCAGCTGTGTTGAAGGAGAAACAGGTGATGCTACAGCTGCCCTTACACAAGCTGGTCCAGGATGTGGCTACTAGGTGGAACTCAAGCCACGACATGCTCGAACGCTACCTTGAGCAGCAGGCTGCTGTTTTCTCTACATTAACAGACAAGAGTGTCAAGAAGAACATTAAAGACATCGTCACTCTGTCTGATGATGATGTGAAACTAGCTGAGGACGTGGTGCAGGTTCTTAAACCTTTGAAAACTGTGACTACCCTCATGAGCACTGAGCAGATGCCAACTATTTCAATGATCGTGCCATTGAAACACAGAATCCTGGCCTCCATGAAGCACAGTGTCTCTGACTCAACAGTAGTGAAAGACATCAAAGCTGCTATTGCACATGACTTTGAGGACAGATACCCTGATTCGGATAGGGCACTAATTCAGTTTCTTCATATGAGCACTGTACTTGACCTCCGTTTCAAATCTCTACCTTTCCTTGATGAGACCACCCATGACACAATCTTCAAGAGTCTGACTGAGAGAATTCTGGAAGATTGTTCACAGATTGTTCAGGTATTTGATTGTTTAAATATTAATATATTAAATAAAGTGCTGTGTAACTCAATTAGGCCTATTTAATTAAAGTCAGTATTTATTTTAAAGTCAGTATTTAAATATAGTCAGATAAAAAAATACTTAACTTTATTAAACTAACTTTATTCATGTAATTGTCCTGGATTTCATATCCTCCATTGTATCTAACATTATGTTGCAATTGTGTAATGGATTTTGTCTGTTAGGCCCAGACTTCAACGGAAGAGCAATCAGAGACAGCCTCAAGCTACAGTAACTGTCCTCCTCCAGCCAAAAGAGCACCAATGATGGCTGAACTGTTTGGAGACTTCTTTCCAATGGAACAGGCATCGTCATCATCCAAGCCTTTGTCTGCAGTGGTGGATGAGGAGGTGCAGCATTACAGAGCAGTGCAGAGCCTCTCATTGGAGTCAAATCCACTTATGTGGTGGAAGGACAACCAGAACCAGTTCCCTCATTTAGCCAAGTTGGCTAAAATGTACCTTGGAATCCCAGCCACATCTGTCCCCAGTGAGAGAGTGTTTTCCACTGCAGGGGACATTGTCACAGCACAGAGAGCAAGCCTCTCACCAGACAATGTGGACATGATGGTGTTTCTGAAGAAGAATTTTCAACTCCCTTAAATCACATCCACAACGAGTTTGGTTTTCTTAAGAGAAAGAAGTTGTTTATTTGTTTAATGTTTACTTACTTGATTTGTGGTTTACAGCACAGACAGTAAGCCTCAGTTACCTCAGTGTGAAAAAACAGAAACCATTTAATTTTCTTTGTAAATGTAAGATTGATTGAAGAAGACTTTTCAACATGCTTGAATCATCTCCTCTATGGACTTTAGTTCTGTTTGTTTTTCAACAGTATTTTGTTACAAAGAAAACAGAAGTGTTATAGCTTTGGCTATATAATTTATTTTACTTAGGTATATTGTTAATAATTTGCATAGTTAATATTGTTATTTGGTGTTCAGTTTATACAGGTTTTTCAAATGTTATTTAATAAAATTATATATTTTTCCTCAAAATATCTTTTGAACTGTTTTGTCCCCACCCCTCCGCCGCCAAGCCATCCCATATCGAGGTTTGTATCGTATCGTGGGTCAAAAATCGTGATACGAACCGAATCGTGGGTTTGGTGTATCGTTACAGCCCTACTTTCTAGCAATCCTACGAGCAGTTCTCTCTGAAAGTTTTCTTGGTCTTCCAGACCTCAACTTGACCGCCACCATTCCTGTTAACTACCATTTCTTAATTACATTATGCACTGAGGAAACGACTAACTGAAAACACTTTGCTATCTTCTTATACCATTCTCCTGCTTTGTGGGCATAAATAATACACTTATCTTGCTTAAAATGTTGAAAAGAATGTTTCATCTTTAAATGTATGCCTTTTGGAGATCAATTCATCTTGTACTCACGTAACTATTCACAGGAACAGAAATTTTGGCCAGGGGTGCCCAGACTTTTGCATGCCACTGTATAGTCGGAGCTGACAGAGCTTTCATTTTGATATATGACTTGCCTATTTAAGACTTTTATATTCATATGAATACCTCTAGAGGCTGCTATTTTGCAGCACAAATGTTTTCATGCATAAGTTATTTGATGTAACTTAAATACAAAAGTGATGGTATGCTCTGAATAGATCAGATCCTAAGGGTGCTTTCACACTAGCACTTTTGGTGCTCAAACGGGTTAGTTTGGGTGATGTGAATGCTGTTTTCCAAACTCGGGTGCACAACCTCTGAGTCTGCCTGAAAAGGTGGTCTGGGGTATGGTTCTTGTGAACCTGCTGATATAAATTATATATATGTTTTCATAAAATGAAAGACTAAAGGTTTTATCACAGTAAAATTTTGGAATTACATCATATCCTGTTGCCTGAAAAAATTAGGCTTTTTTTGTTTTTTTGTAGAACATAAGCATGTGCTTTGATTCAAAATGCATGCTGTAAATACATAACATTACAGTTTTAATTTGCATGGAAACATGTATTTATTAATATTTAGTGCACTTGGAGTGTAAAATGATCTTCCCCAAACATTTATACTATATATATAATATACTTTAATGGTCATTCTTAGCAACAGTTCTGTTATGATACAGACAAAACAATATCATCATAATCATAAAATCATAATAACAGCGTGATCATATCCTTTTTCAAGTTCCCAGAACTTACAAAATATGTTTGTTCATATTACAGTAAGTTCTTACAGACAAAGAATAATAATAGGGGCTGGATAATAGGTCATTACATGATTACATTAATTCCGATGAGCACTTATTTTTTATGTTATGATTTTTCGCAAAATGATGAAAAGGCATATCAACCTATTTTTATTTTATTATTAGTGTTTGAACTATTCAACTGTGAACATTTTTCTTAATTTTCCAGCTTTCCAAATTGGAAATTACAAGGTACTTTCACAATTTCTCTGTAGGCTAGAAGACAGAAGCTAACCCTTGTTAAAAAAGTTTATTTGTTATATTATTCTTGTTTAGGTCAGTAGTTTTGCATATCAGGAGAATAAAATGCACCATTACACATTTAAAGACGAGAATGTTACAATGAAATGTTAATTTTTTTATATTTATTTTTATACAGGAACGATATATATATATATATACACACACACACATATACATATATATATATATATATATATATATATATATATACAAAGTTATGTCATAGTATATATTAAATACTTTGATAGATTTAAGACCAAATTTTTAATTCATTCATATTTGTGGTTAGACATGTTGTGGTAGTCATCCCTGATCCCTTCCCTATCAAGTCTCTATTTACTCTCTTTAGGTTTTACACTCTAATGCCACCTAGTGAAAGAATACATTTACACTTAATCTTGCAATTCTGATCAGACACGTGGTGGCCGTGTGTCAATCTTCTGGACTTTGGACTTGGCGGATGGCAACTGGTTTGTGACTGGATCAGAATGGCGACTGAGGTAGGGGATGAAGATGATGATATGGATTTTGATAACTGGTCTCCAGAGTCTAGTGGAAAAGGACGAGGAAAGGTGGAAAAAACAGGCGAGATGTGTTCGCAAATCAAAGCAGTAAAATGAGCTTAGAAGAGAACAGTTCAGATGAAGGCAGTAGAGTTATTCGAATAAAGGTTGTGAAAGAGGAATTTACAATAATCCTTTAATTAATCCTTTAGAAAGGAAGATTAACATGTTAATCCAACTCCGATAGTGTTGTCTATGAATTGAAAAAGGCAGCTAGGAGAGGTGGCCAATCAAAAGAAGTAAAATATATATATATTTTTTTTTACAAATTCAGGTAGAATCTTAGTAGTATCCCAGATTTTTTTTAGCGATCATAGGTTGTATCGTAAACTAAAAAAAATAAATACATTTTACGTTAGCCTAACTGAAATAAAATAAAGAAATAACAATTGAAAAACTGAAACTAAACTGAAATTAAAATTTAATTATCTTGAATATGATTTAGTTATCGTATTTGTTGCGCTATGTTTTTAAAAATGTAAACCCGCTGTAACATAAAGATGCCACAAGATGGCGATAATAGACTTCCTAATACCCAATTACATCAGCAATAAGCGATGAGAGGCAAAGCGGGCAGGCTAGTTCTTTTCACTCTTTCTGTCATACAATGTAATGAGAACGTAAACAGTGTGGAAAAAGCACGGCTATATGAAGAAGTTCCAGGTCTTGACCATATCGGTAACGGTTCCATATCACTTCGCCAAATTATTTCAGTTGTTTCAAAGAGCCGAACAGGTTACCACAGCAAAATAACCATATAAAACAACGATTTTGGATAAATTAAAGCAGTCAAGACCGTCTATAATATCATACATTTATTTCAATTTTTGTTGAAAAGTGACACACACATACAAACACACACACGTATTTTCAATGTATTTTGCCCTAATCAGCCTCACATAGCTATAGAGGAAAGTCTCAAATGCCGAAAGAAGTGCATCCTCCAATGCTAGATCTCAAGTGGCGTTTTCAAACTAGCAACGAAGGCATGAGCTGTATCAATGCTAGATACACTTGATCAATACAACAGTTACTATATTATCTGAAAAATATGCTCCCCTTCTCTTTCGTTCTTACACACACGTGGACACGCATATACGCATTATGCACACACTTACTCAAGAGCGGAACAAACCTGCATCTCAGTGAGTTGAATACAGTTGTTAAGGTTTACAACGGAAAAGCTATATACAAAAATGGCGACACACACTGCTGATGAGAAGTGTGCTTAAACTTACGTTTGTAAATTTGCTCTGACAAGAGCTACAACAATTTAAGGTAATCCCACATGCGATCTCTCTCAGTTTCTGAGTTTCACAAACTCGCATACAATTGCACACTACCTTACTACTCCAGTAAGTGCTCCAATAAAAAGCATCGCAAGTTCTCAATCCTCCGTTAGCAACCAAACGCGTCGCCAGGTTACTTTTCCGGGGTTTCAGACCCTAGTGATTTGACTGTAGCCCCGAATGTAATTTTAAATGTAGGCAACACAAGTTTAGGTGCAGCTCTACAACAACAAAAATATTTCCTTATGAATATGCAATAATGACGCAGCCTGTCATGCATATCTTTGAAGTATGTTGGCTACTCGCAATAATATTGCTACATTTTGTTTGAAGTTCACGTGGCGTGACACCCCGCCCCCTTACTGACGTTATCCACATGTTTAACTTAAAGTTTTTAAACTTATGGGCTGGTCAAGGACGTCCAAATGTAGGCGACCATACGTCCTCTTTTTCGGACCTTAAAAAAGCGTCCAGCCGGGATTTCTAAATTTGCGAAAATGTCCAAGATGTCCGGGATTCGGCTTTAGTTGGATCATGATGTGCATCTGGTCTAATACTCCATTGAGTGTGTGCGCGCGCATATTTGCATTGCTTTAACCACTCTTTGTAAGTCCCGCCTTCTCTCACACTATTGGTCGATTATAAGAGGCTTACAGCAACTATTGGCCAAATTCCTTCCTGTCAATCGCTCCACGAAGCGCTGTTGTGTTCGGCATCAAACAGATCCTTGTCAGTAGCAGAAATGACAGCTGAGTAAAAACAATGCCCAAACGAAAGTGCAAATTTACAGAAGATTTGCACAGATAATTCCCATGCTTTCGTCCATGTCGAGATCCGTGGGAAGCGGAATGTATGACATGTAAATCTGGCACTTATGTGTCAGTTGCAAATAAAGGTGGTGGCCCGCCACAGTCTCATTTGCGCTGCCACAGTCTCATAATGAACCAAATTTTTTTTTACACTTCTCATCTAAAATAATTTTTCATGTCTCAGTCTCATAATAACATAAAATAAAAGGTTGTGTTTTGCACTCTCTCTCTCTCGCGCACCAGTCAGCTCCTCACCCGCTGCTGTAAATTCACACGCTCACACACACTCGCAGATATTTGCACTGGAGTATTCCTGGATCCGTCTAATGTTATTTGGTTGAGGAGGTAATCTTTGAGGTAATTAACATTAACTAATATTAAATGTGTCCATTGCATTTAGCCTATACACTACTCCACACACAATTGATCATCATCAGTGTACAAGAGCAAACAGATAATATTACTGCCGAAGTTACAATCATGATGATTAACGGAAATTAACGTTGGCGTTACTAGGTTAATTGGCATAATGTTACAGTAGGCTACTTCAAGCAGCAGCACAGCACCTGAACATTCATGGCTGTACCTGAAAGTCATTTTCATAATTAAATAGTTTGATCGTCTCGTGTAAGTTTAGCTGGCTCACGCCAGTCGAGATGTCATCATGAATTCTACCTCTAATTTGAAGAAACTTTTCAAGATAAATTTAGTATTTCTGCCTACTAGATTTTCTGTATCTAAAATGAAGCTATCACTGAGATTATAGGGCTGCTGTGCGAGATTCTTGCAATATCAATAGGGATGGGCATTGGGCAAAAAAACAATCTTGATATTTATTGGAAAACTTTTTGATTCAAATTTGAGATTTAACCAATGACCAATGTTGGTCATTATGTTGATCACGATAGCAAGACAGCAACTGGTTGTTCTCAATAAAATCTTAAAGAGTGACTTTTTATTTCTTTGCTTCTGTCCATACGACCTATGTGTGTGCGCTTTTGGCTTTACATTCACGTGTGCTGTGAGAGCTAACGTGCTAATGCATGCCTAAACGGTCAAATACACTTCAAAATTCTGCCACAATACCCTTCTTGGCAAGGTATAAATGTTAACACTATAAGTGTATAAAGTGAAAGTAAACTATGGAACAAAATGCAGATTTGGATCAAATTGTCAGACTTGAAGTGTATGAAATGAAACCTAATAGGCCGCTGTCATGTACAGGCCATTAATCAAACAACAATAAACGAAAAAGAAAACCACACTCTGATCTTGGCTGGATAACTTTAGTAGCTTTAAAAAGTATTAGGCCTAAATATTATAATCAAACAGTGAAGTCTAGTAACTAGTAGTTTTATGTCACATTTAATATTGTTCTGAATGTTTACATGAATACTTGTTACTGCTGTAAAAAAATTATAAACAGTTTCTTTATTGTATTTGTTATTTAGTTTTTTATTTGTTTCTGTGAATTGCTTTTATTTTTATTTTCATTTGTTTCTTTATCTTATTTTATTACAGACTGTTTACTTGTCTCTAATAATTACTTTAGAGCTAGAAACACATGTTAAATAATTAACATATTTGTATTATTTGTTGTGGTATCAAAATTGGTATTAAGAAACGTCAAATTTCACTACTGAACGCTGAAATGTTGGTGTTAGATCTTGCTGTAATAACATTAGGAAAACAGACACAAATACATATCTAAACCAAAAGCAATGAAGCTTCTGTACAGCGTTCCTCCTACACAGTTGTAAACAGTGCTGCTCTTCCAGGTGTGTCGCATGCGAGTCAGTTCTCAAGTGAAAATGCCAATGCGATTACTTCACACGCGCATAGCGCTACTGACCTGAAATTATGTTTTATAGTTAAAAAGAACCTAAATATTGACTTTTAATTTTTTTGCACCAAAAGCGATCATGTCACTTTAGAAAATATTAATTTAACCACTGTAGTTGTATGGATGATGTTTATGCTGACTGTCTGTTCTTTTTGAGCCTCAAAATCTGATCACCATCCACTTGCATTTTAAGGACCTACTGAGCTAAGATATTTTTCTATTTTTCTTCAAATGTGTTCTGCTGAAGAAAGAAAGTCATACACACCTGGGATGGTATGAGGGTAAATAAATGATGAGAGAATTTTCATTTTTGGATGAACTAACCCTTTAAGTAGTGCAGCTTTAAAGGGAAAGTTCCCCAAATATGACAAGACTGCCACCATTTTCCCATCTTCATGTTGTTTCAAACCTGTATGACAAAAGAAGATGTTATACAGAACGTTGGCCTCCTCGGTCACAATTCACTTTAGTTGTATGGAAAAAAATATATAATAAAAGTATATAATAATAATAGTGACTGAGACTGAACATTCTGCATAACATTAACTTTTGTGCTTCATGTAAGCCAGAGAGTCATTCTGTACAGTTTTGGAACAGCAAGAGGGTGAGTAAGTGATGGCAAAATCTTAATTCCAGATTTTCAATGTGATCATAATCTGCATGTTATTTTTCTGTGCCACTGGAGCAGAACTCGGGTGTAGATTGATATGATGTGATTGTAAATAAGCAAACCACTTTGTTGTGTGCTCATTACAAAATACAGGTTTATGTGTACAGTTTGCTCTGTCGCTTATTGTCTCATTAAATCATGTATGATGGACCATACAATAAACAATGCTGTGGAATATGTGGTGCACTTGTAGAAACTAGATTTTTCCCATTCTAATCAAGTATAGCAAGCTGTCTACACTGAAAGCACGGGAAGGTTGTAGCCACTGTAGGCATGTTATAAGACCTACATTAAAAATTAAGCTACAACTCTGGCTGCAAATAATACAAAACCATATATATATATCCTAACACCCTATGTACCCTATTTTATGAGAAATAGGCAAAGAGATCTACAACATCTCATTAAATCATATTTGATTATATGATGTATTAAATATCATATGAGTTTCAATTGTAAGAAATGAAAGATAGACCGATTCATTTGATTGTAGTTAAACAGGAGGATTCAAACATAAAAAGGCCCTAACTTTTACTAAAAGTAACAAGATAAGAATATAATGGTAAGATAATTTAAGATAAGGAATAATTAGAATAATATGCATTCTATAAATTATGGTGTGATGAGGAGGAGGGTATGGCCAGGCCGTGAGGCTGGCGCTGAGTCAACTAATCAGCGGAGAGAGAGATAAATGGTAGCAGGAGATGCTAATGTGGGAGAGAGACACACACCATCCGCCAAGAAGGGGAGGAGCCGTTTCATCCTTGTGTGGAGGATGAAGATTGTGAGAATGACAAAGATGGTGGTGATGGTGGTAAGAATGATGTTGGTGTTTATAATGTTTTGGATGATTAAAGTGGTAAAGTCAATGAGGAAGATCTTAAGGATGATGAAGATGGTAGTTAAGATGGTAATGATGATGCATGGAGGTTGTTGCCAGTGTTGTGGATGAGGAAGATGATGATCAATTTGATAATGAAGATTTTGAGATTGGTGTTGATTGTGTGGATGATGAAAACGGTGGTGAAATCGATGAAGTAGACTGTAAGGATGATGAAGATGGTGTTGAATTTGGTAATGATGATGGAACGGAGGTTGTGGCCAATGATGTGGATGAGGAAGACTGATTTGCTTATGTGACTGAAGTAAGAATTAGCCTCAGGTGACATATCAGTAAACAATGTCTTACAGTTAAGTCAGAAAATAAGTAATGCTTTTGTTTGTAAGTTTTCCAAAGTCTCAAAATGTGTTCACTCTGAAGATGATTATCAATTTGATAATGATTATGAGGTTGATGAACATGGTGTTGAGGCTGGTGATGGTGGTATAAATTATGTTGGTGGTGAGGATGGAGTTGATGGTGTGGATGATGAAGAAGGTGATGATATTGATGATGAAGATTGTAAAGTTGATGAAGGTGGTGAGGTTGGTGATGCACTGAACCAGATTTGCCAGTTCTTGCTGTGAGATTTTACCCCACTCTTCTGCCAAGGCACTTGCAAGTTCCTGGACATTTCTGGGGGGAATGGCTCTAGCCCTCACCCTCCGATCCAACAGGTCCCAGACGTGCTCAATGGGATTGAGATTCGGGCTCTTTTCTGGCCTTGGCAGAACACTGCCATTCCTGTCTTGCAGGAAATCATGCACTGAGGGTCATGCTGGAGGGTCATGTCAGGATGAGCCTGCAGGGAGGGTACCACATGAGGGAGGAGGATGTCTTCCCTGTAACGCACAGCGTTGAGTTTACCTGCAATGTCTATAAGCTCCGATGATGGTGTGACAGACCGCCCCAAATCATGACCTTCCACCAAATCGATCCCGCTCCAGCGTACAGGCCTCAGTGTAATGCTCATTCTTTCAACGATATATGCGAGTCCGACCATCACCCCTGGTGAATCAAAACCGCGACTTGTCAGTGAAGAACACTTTTTGCCAGTCCTGTCTGGTCCAGCGAAGGTGGATTTGTGCCCATAGGCGACGTTGTTGTCTGTGATTTCTGGTAAGGACCTGCCAAACAACAGGCCTACAAGCCCTCAGTCCAGCCTCTCTCAGTTTATTGCAGACAGTCTGAGCACTGATGAAGGGATTGTGAATTCCTGGTGTAACTCGGGCAGTTGTTGTTGCCATCCTGTACCTGTCCTGTGCAGGAGTTATTACATGTTGTCTGATGGTGTTAAACATAACAAAAACTATGAACTTGCAGTCTGTTGTCTTCCCTTTCTGTTCTATTCTGCATTGTAGTGTTAATTCTTAACACAAAAGATTTCATTGTAGTGTTTTTTTTACATTTTTAAAAATTCTGTACTTAAGCAGTGGGGGTATGTGACGAGGAGGAGGGCATAGCCGGGCTGAGAGGATGCACGCCCGGCACTGAGTTGCCCAGTCAATGGAAGAAAGATTAAAGGAGGTGCTTTTTTATGTTAAGTCTTCATAAGTGTTTTATCAAAAGTCTGTTGATTGTTATCTGTCTCTGCATCTCCTTTCCTGAATAGGTAGTGGTCTGTTACATATGTTTATTTCTTCAGGTTTGAGAGAGAGCATTGTAACTATAGGCCTATTTGCTGAAAAATAAAAGTTAATATTGCATCAGGGATTTTTGACGTCAATCCTTAATCAACTATAAAATGTGGAATTTAACAGAAATTGACCTATTAAGGATACAATTAATGTATGGATGCACAATCAAATTAACTGTGATATGTACTGGTGTGATGATTACAAAGGATGAGATTTAAATAAATATACTTCTATCAGGAAGACTCACAGACTTGAGTGAAATTTAAGATGACATTTATTTGAAGAATATAAAACAGAAAAGTAATGTCTCCTCTTTGGCGTAAGCCCTGTCTGGTGGTCCGAAGAAGTCGTACTCGGAACCGTCATATCCTGCTACAGATAGGAGGCGGGGGTGTGGAGCCTACCCCCGTACAGGACGGGACTCAACTTGTGGTGGTGGGGTGGTGGAGGTTGCCATGTTAGCACACTGAAACAGCAATGTGATAGATTGTGAGCAGACTTATAAAGCAACGGCTTACATGTGATTGGAGGGAATTACCCAGCTAATGGTGCGATTACATACAGCTGATTGACTTCCCACTAGAACTACGCTGTACTTACATAGTCTGCATGTGGTGCGTGCTTCAAAGTGAATGTACAACACCAATTCTGAAAAAGTTGGGACAGTATGAAATTTTATAATAAAAAAAAAAGAGTGATTTATAAATGATATTCACCCTTTGCTATATTAAAAGCACTACAAATACACATATTTTTTTCCTTGAGAATTACATTCTTTTTTAAAATTTACAGTAATTTAAAATCAGATGATTGCAACATATTTAGGCACTGAAGACATACGTTTGTTAAGGTTAGAAAGTGTAATTTTCCCCCAATCATCCATTATGTTGGTTTTTAGCTGCACAATTGTACAGGGTCTTAGTTGCCATATGGTGTGCTTCATAATGCGCCACACATTCTCAATTGGAGACAGGTCAGGATAGTCTAGCACCCACCCTCTGCTCACACAGACATGCTTTTGAAATCCGGACAGTATGTGGTTTGAAGTATGTGGTCGGAAAATGCTTGGATGTCCCTGGAAAAGACAGTGCTGCATGCCAGTATATGTTGCTGCAAAATGTGTACATATCTGTCTGCTTTAATGGTGCACTCACAGATGTGTGAGTTACCCATATCAAGGGCACTGATACACCCCTGGCCCATACAGACACTGGCTTTTGGACCTGATGCTAAAAACAGCTTATATGGCCCTTTTCCTCTTTGGTCCAGATTGAAACCGAGGCCAGAGAAGTCAGCAGCTCTTCTGGACAGTGTTGATGTATGGCTTCTGTTTTGCATATTAAAGTCTTAACTTGCATCTGTGGATGCAGCGGCGAATGGTGTTGACTAACAAAGGTTTACTAAAGTAATCCCAAACCCATGTTCTTGATATCTATTACAAATGAATGATGAATGATTTTTAAGACAGTGATGTCTGAGGGATCGGAGATCACGCACATTCAGAAATGGTTTCTGTCTTGCCCATTACACACCGAGATTTGACCAGATTCCTTGATTCTTTTAAATACATTGTGCACTCTAGAGGTTGAAACTCCCAAAATCCTTCCAATTTGTCTTTGGGGAACATTGTTCTCAAAGTGCTGGATTATTCTGTTGGCAAATTGACAAGTTTCAAATTATCCTTGCTTTTGAAGGACAATGCTGTTTTTGGAGGCTCCATAAATACTATTACACAATTGCCTCACCTTTTTACATCTCCTGATATACATCGCCTTGTTATTTCAACTCGTCAAATTGTTATTATTCTTAAATTGCCCCTTCTCAGCTTTTTTGGAGCATGTTGCAATCATCTGATTTCAAATTACTGTACATTTTCAAAAGACAATTAAATTCCCAAGGAAAAACATAATAAATGGTAAATGGTCTGCACTTATAGAGCACCTTTTTTAACCTTAGCGGTTACCAAAGCAGTTTACACTGTGTCACATTCTCCCATTCACACACAGTGTCGTGGGTTCAGTGTCTTGCCCAAGGACACTTCGGCATGTGGACACTTCGGCATTTGTTGTGCTGAAAAGAAAACCGTGTTGTGTTACGCTGAAAAGTGTGTAAATAAAAATTTACGTTGGACAGTTTAACTGGAACTCGCATCCTCCTTAACAAGAAAGACAGAGATCTATCACAGACCCATTTTTGGGTCATGACCCACCAGTTGACAAACAAATTTATAGAAATGTCCATGTACTCCTTATAACATTGAAGATTAAACCCATTTAAATTAAGGAAACAACTGTCATTGGACTATTTGAAGTTGACACAATTTAAAAAATGTTTGTAAATGTACAGTATGTAATCTAAATTGGTAATTGTTACAAGATGGCATTCACGTTAAGTCATCATGGGTGTGGCCAATTCAATTTAAATCTAACTTTTGAATTGAAATGGAGCCAATTCTGCATTTTACACAACCCTGGCGAGGAGATGAAGGGTTGGGAGTGTTACTTTTGAAATGTATTTCACTAAAGATTACAGAATACATGCTGTATAATGTAATTTGTAACATATTCCTTTTGATTAATCAGGGTCAGTAAATAAATACTTTGAAATGCTTCTTCAGCACTGGTAGATTTTTTCAATTGTTTTGACTATAAAACTCTGTCAGTTCAGTAAGACAAAATACACAAGTTAAAAATACATTCTCTGAAAAACATAAATATCTTATGCAGTGTTGTTTCTAAAACAAGATAAATCTCTTTGATCTTGTTTTAATGATTTAAAAAAATATTTTTACAGGAAAACAATACAAAAATGATTATCAAGAATATGATTTTTGCCCTAATATCAAAGGTCTTACTAGAAAAAAAATATATGATCCAACGTGAATTTTCTTGATAAAAAATATATTTATAACATGTGCATGTAAAATGGCTAGAAATAGCATTAATGTAAAGCTGACAATTTACACAAGGTTTATTTATATTTCTTCTGCTCCAAACTTACTTCAAACGTACTTCTCTGTCTGCTCGTATGAATGTAAAACAGTTAAGAAAGTGTTTCACTGCTCTTCAAATGCACTTTGGATCATATCATTAAATGAAACAAATGACAATAAAATGTAATTTCTTCAGTAATCAAAATACTTTTTGAATGTAACTGTATTTTAATTACCAATGATTTAAACTGTAACTGTAGTGGAATACAGTTACTTATATTTTCTATTTTAAATACTTAATCCTGTTACATGTATTTCGTCACTCCTCAACATGCAGACCCAGATGACTGCATATGTGCTCATACAACAAACATTTTTGAGAACGTTTCTGTTAACCTTCATCTCACCATGCAAAATTTTCCTTTTATCCATATTTGTAATCAACATTAAAGCTCCTCAGAACTAGATTATAAATCCTCTAAAAATGCATTTACTGTGTATAGCCTGTGTAAATAGACATCAGTATACAGTGTGTACCAAGTCTCACACCATATTTTAAATCTAGGAATATTTTTAATTTCAACCTGGAAATAAACAGAGCATTGCAAAGAAGAGTCCAGATGAAAAATAAAGAATTATTGTTAACACTTTACAATAAGGTTCTATTTGCTAATATTGTTCGTTCATGATACCTAATTCATTAACCAATGAGCAATGTATTTTTTTACAGCATTTATTAATTTGAGTTAATATTGATTAATAAAAATAAAATTGTTCATTGTTAGTTCAAAGTGCATAAACTACTGTTAACAAATACAACTTGATTTTAAACATGTATTTATAAATGTTGAAATTAACATGAACCAAGATTAATAAATGCTGTTAAAGTATTTTTCATTGTTAGTTCATGTTAACTAATGTTGTTAACAAATAGTACCTAATTATAAATAAAGTTTAACCAAATTATTTAAGATTTTGCACTATTTCTTGGTCACTTATCAAAGATGCTTTTTGGAACATTCTAAAATCATGCTGGAATAACATGGATCATGTAGCTGTATTAAATGATATAAACAGACGCATTTTCACTTTTTCATAATTTGGACCCCACTGTTTATTACAAGACTACATTCAAATACATTAAAAATCACACAGCAAAACACCGTATGTTTTTATTCAAATGCTGTATGTCTAACTCATTACTGTACATTTGGTTTTGGGAAAACAGGCATTAGTTAAATGATTTTGCTAAAGGAAAATAAACATTACTTGATAAATCTACTAATTCACTTTTGGTTCTTTAGATTTCGGTCATATAGAAGAATATTTACATGTTGTCTTTGTCCATTCAAATTGCATTAGGGGAAAGCAACACTTATCTGCTCGTTTCATAAATAGCAGAGATGACGTTTGTTGTACGACGTGTTAGGAAATGAATTAGTTAAATGAGATAACAGATAATTCTTCTGAGAATAGAATTATAATAGAACTAACAAAGTGATACCTAGCTAAAGCGAGTCAGAATATTTCGTCAGATATGATGTAAGGAGAGGTCCATTGACAGATGACTGTGCTGTCAGCTGATCATTCATCTTGTATGAAGTGAACATGTTAGATCAAGCCCGAAGCCATGCATGTAGAAGTGAGGACCGCCTGCACAATAAAGGGGAGTGATATTAGCATACAGATGTCAAGCATATATTTGGTAAAGACAAAAAACAACAACACTAATTACTTTCAATTACACTTATGATCCAGTCAACTGATGTCATAATGAATTTATTATTCTAAAAGGTGGAAAACACCTAGTTGTGTAATTTAAAAAACAGCATAATTTATTTGAATTATATCATGTTTTGTTTATATAATAATGAGAATATAATAAGGACTGTCTTCGCATATTTCTAACAATTAAAAAGGCTGCTTACCTCGGTCTGATTGTGATTTTGTCAACTGTTACCCTCCAGCTATCTCCAAACTCTTTCACATTCTTTGCCTGCTCCCCATTTGGCTTCATCATGTCATTTTTGCTGCTGCCATCAAAATTTCCACAAAGACCTCCAATATTCCTTTTATATATTTGGGGAAGAGTGATCTCTGCACAGAAAAAAAAGAGAAAGAATATTCAAATATTTAACAAAGATTCCTCTCATTTATGAATTTATTTTTCTTTTCTCTCAGTTCTGGGATGCTTAGGTACTGAAGTGAGATAGATAATTCATATATAGATAATTAGGTGTATTCCAAACTTACTATGACCAACCAAAATCAACCAATTATAAATAAAAATAGAATTCATCATTACCTGCTTCGCCTTTGCCATTAAACTCAACAGATAGTCCAAAGTCAGTCTTCAGATAGACCCGGGAAGAACGTTCCCAAATCTTTATCCCTTCACAAGGGGAGACAGGAGGTTTAACACTCAAACCATCTACCTGAAAGTCAGAAGAAAAAAGAGGGGCAGATGAAAAACTCTAGGAATATTTCACTGCATTACTCCTCAATTACCACAAGGGGGCATTAAAAAGCTGGTACTTATTCTCATCATCAGACCATGTCCATCTCTCAGCCTTTGTATAGTAGAGCCAGTGATACATTTCAGGAAGATAAGGTATTCTCTTTTCCTCAGATTTATTTAAATGTATCTGGTGTAGACATGACCACAGCCCTCACAGTTGTACTCACTGTGATTTTACGGCCCTTTTTAAACTCCACAGTGTGGTTAGAAACTCTGATTCTGAGAGCATGGACACGACCATCATTATCATTGTCCTCCTCACTACTGTCATCCTCCTCGCTGCTCTTGTCATTGATTCTTTCGTTGATGCCGACCACATAAACATCCTGAAAGTTGCTGGGCAGGGCGGTGGTTTGGACCAGGATGTAAGAATGCTTGCCCTTAAACTTGTGCTTCATGTTGTCGAAAGTTTTGTATTCTGGGTCATCATCGATTTTGCACTTGTTGAAATCTGGCACATGGAAACATGACATGTAATGACACCAGTAATAGCTACATAAAGGGTTGTTCACACAGGGTTCATTCTTGCGTTCAAAAGCAACTAATGCAATGAAATGGAATAGAGCAATAAACAGTCTCAATTTGAACTTCTTTTAAATTGACACAGCATCTTAAAACTCAGCGCTCATGGTGCAAGACACTGAGAAATAGCGAGATACAACAGCTAAAGATGCGTACACAGACATACAATAACAATAGCACAAATGGAATGCAGGAACATGCCCTGTGTGAAGGCCCCTAAGATATACTGTATGATGAAAACACTTTAATAAATTATGGTTTCAGTGAAAAAGGGCGTACCAGTCTCCCAACAACTGTATTCTCCCTGCTCAGTCATGTAACATATCTCATCTTTATCACATTCATATTCTTCACACTGTATTTCCCCTTCATCATTCACTTCCTCACACTCACATCTCTGTGAGCAATGTTTGTCGTACCAAACTTTGCCAAACTGCAGAACAAAAAAGAGAAGGAAATAATGTGTCATTCTCTCTAGTAAAGGATGTGAAAGGTTTTTGCTAAATTGTTAAACTGTTCTCCCATCCCAGGTTAATATACAGAGGCAACTATTAAACCATTTCTTGGTTGATTTCCCTGAAATCAACAATTCCTTTTAATGACCTTAGATGCACAGAAATGACACACTTCAGCTTTAACCAAAGAGCATAATAAATTTAGTGCGACTGTTTCACTCACATAGTGGTTATTGCCATGGCTGTCTTGGCAACCACATTCACGGGTGGGCACACACACACGATGTTTAAGCACAAAGCCATCATCACACACACAGCCCTGCACACATGGCTCATCAGTGTTGCAGTCAGGAGGGCCATGCAGGTGTGCACAAGTGGGCTGGCAGGCTGGGACGCAGTCAGTGTTGTGACTGTTTGCGGGGCAGGAGGGCGCTGTGGGGAAACAATTAATTTCTTTAAACTTTATAATTTAGCTTCTGTACTGATATGTTCTGTAATCTGTTAGGTATAATAGTTATGACCAAAATCAGGCCTCTTAGGCTATGATCTGTCCTGTGACTGACAGGTTAGACTATGCTCAGATTCAGTAAAAATGGTGTGAAATTGCACCAAACTACAAACACTTAAAAACTGAGTAACTTTGAAGCCATTTCTCTCAGTTTCAGTGAATGCATAGTTACTGAGTTTTGCCCTTGTAGGGCAGTGTATTTCACAAATATATATATGTATATTTTTGTAACAGTGTATTTTTTGGCTCTTTTTGAAAACGAGAGGCAGATAATAATATAATAAAACTAAGTTTGGGGGTTTTGTTTAAATGGCAATCACAACAGAATAATAAAGTGCAATGATCAATAAGGAGCTTACTTGATACAGGAATTCCTGTAGTCTGGATGGGCCTTGCTGTAGTTTGGGTGGGTGCAACTGTAGTTTGGACGGGTTTGGCTGTGGTTTGAGTGGGTTTGGCTGTAGTTTGGATGAGTCCAACTGTAGTGTGGCTTGGTATAGCTGTAGTTTGCACAGTGGCAGCTGTAGTTTGGACAAGTTCAGTTGTTGTTGGGATACAATTATCTGTGTTAGCAATGGGTGCGCTTGTAGTTTGGAAAGGTGTGACTGTGGTTTGTAGTGTTGTTGAAGTTGGTGGCAACTGGACCGTTACATTTCCCACTGGAGGGGTCACTGGATTATTTGATGCCCACTGAGGTGTAGGTGATGGATCCACCTGGTTTAAATCTGAAAAAAAAGTTAGAATATATATATATATATATATATATATATATATATATATATATATGCAACACTTAGCAGATAAGAACCTGTTCTATGCAATTGTCATTCTGCTAATTAATTTAATTAGGTTGAATTTAAAATTAAAAATACATTAAGGGCTGACACAGAGTAGAAACATACCATCACAGGTTCCTCTGTGCAGAGAAACATCATCAATAGCAACATCTGACAGGGCTGTGCTTCCTATCCGACCCTCAAAGATGACCTAATAAACCAATAACATCAGTATGAAATAAAAAATTACCCAATTTAACATTTAAATCATAAGAAGAGTAGGTAGATAGGTCTCTAATTTTTACTGACCTTGAACTTAGCCTTTGGACTCAGGTTTACCAGTGCACGGTGCCACGTGTCTCTATGGTTTTCTCTTCTCCTCCACACCTCTTGGGTCACATTGCCCTCCAGCAGATAGACGCTCAGTCCCATAGTGCTGCTGGTACCGTAAATGTGGTACCAAAACTGCAGACAATGTGGTTGAGGGTCAGCGCATTCTGAACTGAGGAGACGAGCCGTGTCACCATGAGTTGCACTGTCACCCTCGATGTAGATGTAAAAACCACCTGCGAATTTGTACAATTAATAAGAGACTCTCAAGCACAGAAATATCATATATGTTGCAACATAGGCTGATTTTATTATTCTGCAACTTAGATGTGTACTAGGCAAAACAAAGGGAATTATTTATATAATTTATCTCACAATCATTGGACTGGCTTTGAATTAGAGAACAATGGAGGAAGAATGTTCTATCAATCATTTATGAGTAGAAATCAAGACCCACTTCCTGTTGTGTGGTCAGAGGAGGGACCGGTCATTGATGAGGGGGTGGAGCCTCTGTGTCTTGTCCAATCAAAAACGTCAGTCAACAACTGAGTCCAACTGCAGATATCTTTTTCAAAATCACAGTTGATGCCACAAACTGCCAAAACACAAAAGCAACCATTTATTCCAAAGCATATATCATTATATCACTTTTGGTGGATGTCATGAATTTCTATTACTTTTGAACTCCCCTCCAAGCACCTGTCTTCTTTCTTATTTTGTCACTATATGTCCTTATTTACTTGAAAATATGACAGATTTCTCAAGTCAAATTGGTCATATTTTTTATTGAAAGCCTTACCTGGATGGGGGTTGTTTGAACTGTTCAGAGGGGGTGCCAGAGTGGTCGAGCCAAAATCTTCTGTGGAGGAATCTGCTAACATTTTGAAATCAAATCAGATTTACTAAGGCTTTCTATAAATACATCTGTATTTATAAACACCCATAAAGCAGCATTATTGAAAGAGTTAACAACTTTTAATACTATTCTGATTGGACATGAATGTTATTACATAACCCAGTCACTGGTCATACCAATAATAATAATTATAATAATCAGCATGAATTTGTTTTACAGCTCAATCTATAATAAATGCAGAAATGCATACATTCACATGAACCAAATGTTATGGTCACATCATCTATGGCCACATCCGAGCGAGGATCTGAACCCCTGATGCCTTCCACGATTATCTGAAACAACATGTGATTTACTGTATTTTAAATGCAACAAGCATCCACATCACAAATCCCCAATATTAAAAACGTTAACTTAAAGGGCTTAATTATTTGTCCTCAACTCACTATCAACACTGTTTCTTTACTGGTGATAGAGTGGAATTCTGAAATGTACCTTGAATGCACTATACAGTCTGTCTATTTTGAAAAAAGCATCTGTTAAAAGCATAAAAGTACATAACTTACCTGAAATGGTTGTTGTGGTTTGATTTCAGCCCTGCCTTGGTACCAGTGGTTGCCCTGGTTGTTGGATCTGGACCATATTTTGACAGCGTGGTTGTTCACAAAGAGGTAAATGTTGAGTGACATAGCATTTGCAAGGCCGTACATGTGATACCAGAAGCTCACGCACTGCTTGCCGGGAGTGTTGCAGACCGGACTACTCATACGGGCTGAGTCGCCATGGACCACACTGTCCCCCTCAATATACATGTAGGAGCCATCTATATACAGACATCAGAGAATATTCAGATTAGCATAGCCTAACCCAGATTGTATGTTGTAGATCTATAATGAGCTACCAAGCAGTTTGTTTTTTGATGAGCAGTCTGTATTTTACCCTGTAACTTTTTCCAATTACAATGTATCGTTTAATCAGCATATTGAAATACTTAGTACAACTTCTGGCCAAATCAACTTACTTCCTGTGGTGTGGTCACTGCCTGGCCCAGTGAGGTCTGATGGCGTTGACCCTGACCATCTAGTCCAATCAAAACTGTCTTGGATAAGTTGTTCCCACCCACATTCATCCTGGTCAAAGTTACAGCTCCACAGGCAACCTGTCAGATGAAAATCAGTTTTAACAATTAAATTGGTTGGTTAGTTGGTAGGTGGGTAGGTACTGTAGGAAGAAGGAAAGGAAGGGTCAAATATAATGAAATACCACATACTTGCAGGAGATAAGGTTGGTTTGGGTGTGTCTGTTGGCAGTGGTGAAGGATGGGGGGCTGTATCTAAACAAAGAAAGTGTCTAGTAAGAGGGTTTGTGTTACTCTACCCCAGAGTCTACATAATCCACTTTTAAAACAAAAGCTAGTCTAAACAAACTTTCAGTCATTTAACATTTTACATACAGATTATTTCTTAAATTCAGAACTACTAAAGGGTTCTTTCAAGTAAAAAACAATTTACTCACCCTCATATTGTTCCAAACCCATATGACTTTCTTTCGAAGAACACAAAAGGAGAAATTCTGAAGAATGTTGACACTGCAATTTTTTTTTTTTTTTTTTTTTTGCATACAATGAAAGTGAATGATGTCTGAGGCTGTCAGCCCCTAAACTTCTGCCTGGCATCTCATTTTGGAACAACATGAGGTTGTGTAAATGATGACAGAATATGTATATATATATATTAATCTGTTTGCCTGTGCCTTATATATATATATATATATATAAGGCACAGGCAAACAGATTAATTACAAAAGTAATTACATTTTCTCAGAAAGCTTTTAATTAAGCTATATGATATTGTTCTATTACAGTTTTTTTTTTCCATAAGCACTTACCACACAAGGTGTCATTCCTCCAGTCTGTCAGAAATACCTCAGCCAATGCACATGCTGACACATAGTCCTCCAAAGAGGTGCATAGCTGTGCTTTGTCCCCCTGGGAGGTGCAGTAATCAGAGACGCAGCTGCTGACATAGATCTGTGGAGGAACGAACCAGTGGCATTCACTGAAAGCATCTCCAAAAAGAGCACTGCACTCTGTGAATGCAGCAGTCCCAAGGTCTGGATGACATACAGGGGGATCAGGAGAGCCATTGCTGCAACTGTAGATAAGAAAGAAACATTTGTGTGTTTACAATTCCAAAGTTCTAAAAATATTAATTAAATAAATATTTACGAACAAATATTTATTAACAGGAAACGTCTAGGTTATTTATGTAACCTCCGTTCCCTGATGGAGGGAACGAGACGTTGTGTCGAAGAAGCGACACTAGGGGGTCTCTCTTGAGCGCCGAATATGCCTCTGATCTATGAAAAAAGGCCAATGAGAAGTTGGCAGACAGTATTTGCATACCCCGCCCCCGGACATACGGGTATAAAGGCGAGGAAATACGTCTGTTTCATTAAGGATTTTTCTGAGGAGCTGGAAATGGTCCGGTCACTACAGAGGCTCAGCTCAGCAACGTGGCCGGGAGGACACAACATCTCATTCCCTCCATCAGGGAACGGAGATTACATACGTATCCTAGACGTTCCCCGTCTGTCCAATTTAAATCACGCCATGCGCTGAGCCGTGTACGTGTAATGCTGACACAGGAGCGGGCAGGTATTTTACGTGCAAAGAAGACAAGCTGTGTCAGACTGCACGTACCCTTCCCCAATGCCCCACAAAAGTCGTCAGAATCCTTCTGGTTACCCTAGGCAGGGGAACAAGGCGACGCTTGCCAACCTGGGAACGGGCCAAGCCTGGCTGGGCCTCTTTTCTCTCTATATTTCTCTGCATAGAGCAAGAACGGCCGGGGCCCTTACATGCATCGAGGGAAGGGCGTCTTACCCAGTTTCCTATTTTTTCAGGGGGAAAAGACCCTGCGGAAGCCACACCTGCCCAAAAGGGGAGGTAAAAGTGGCGAATCCATCACATTTTAAGCAGCATGTGGAGATGGTGCAGTGTTAGATTCAGCCTCGCTAGGAAGGGGGAGTTGCTACAACATGGCAACCGGAGGGCAGATGGAACTGCCTAAGGGAGATGTGGGTCCACTCGTGAGGGGACCGTACCGTGGAAAATAAACGCAGGGGGAGTCCACGTATGAGTCCTGCCCTGCGGAGCACCTATTCCAGTACAGGGTAGATTAAGTACCCGCAGTGGATTGTGTCGGCGAGTTCCTCCGCTGAACTGTGTACCCACAGGACTAGGAAGGAATCGTCCAGGGATCCGAATGAGTGGGATCTCATGAGAGAGAAAGCGCACAGTTTTACCTTAGCCGAGGGAAAGTGCACTAAGTGCAAGCGATCCACCCGACCAGACCATCAGCATGTTACTGAGTTCTACTGGCTTGGACCTGAGAAAACACAGGATGATACTGACTCAACCCGGAGATTGTAAAATCTCACGAAGGTATTAGGTGTTGCCCAACCTGCTGCTCTGCATATGTCTGCTAGGGAGGTACCCCTGGCCAGTGCCCATGAAAACGCAACACTCCTTGGCGAGTGTGCTCTGACCCGTAAGGGGGGGGGGCACGGCCTGGCTGTGATAGGCCAATGAAATGGCGTCCATTACCCAGTGGGAAAGCCTCTGTTTAAAAACAGCATTCCCTTTCCACTGTCCGCCAAAGCAGACAAAGAGCTGCTCAGAACATCTAAAGCTCTGCGTGCGGTGCAAGTAGGTACGCAAAGCACATACTGAACACAGCAACGAAGGGGCTGGGTCTGCCTCCTCCCGGGGCAGCACATGCAGGTTCACTACCTGGTCTCTAAAGGGCATGGTGGGAACCTTGGGCACGTGTCCCGGTCGCGGTCTTAGGATCAAAAATGTATCTGCTGGACTGAACTCCAGGCAAGTGTCGCTAACAGAGAACGCTTGCAGGTCCCCGACCCTCTTGATGGAGGTGAGCACGATCACCAGGGCATCTTTAGAGAGAAGGCCCTGAGTCCAGCTGATTCTAGCAGCTCAAAGGGAGGTCTCTAAAGGCCCAAGAGGACCACTGAGAGGTCCCATGAGGGGAACAGGCTTGGCCGGGAGGGATGTAACCTCCGAGCGCCTCTTAGGAACCTGATAATTAAGTCGTGCTTACCCAAAGACTTGCCGTCTACTGCGTCATGGTGGGCTGCGAGGGCAGCGACATACACCTTTAGGGTGGAAGGGGACAGCCTCCCCTCCAGCCTCTCCTGCAGAAATAAGAGCACTGACCTAACTGCTCACTTCTGTGGGTCTTCAGCCCGGGAAGAACACCAATTTGCGAACAGGCGCCACTTGAGGGTATAAAGATGCCTGGTTGAAGGGGCTCTGGCTTGGCCGTGTCTACGACGGCAGGTGGTAGACCAGCTAGATCTTCCACGTCCCATCCACTCGCATCCACTTCGAGCTCCAGAGGATAGGCAGGCTGGCTGTAAGGCAAGTCGCTGTTGCCTCGAGCATGGACGGGAGTCAACGAGCGTGCTGGGGGACAGATGGTCCAAGGGGGCGTACCCGGCGGAGCTGCACCTGCTGCCATCCCCAGATCGCCTTCATTGCCAGCTGCATCGTCCTCAATCCCGTGGGAAGGAGGAGCAAATGTGGGGGGGTGGCTGGAGTGGCGTGCTTTCTATTTAAAGCGAGCCACGACTGCAACGTTGCCATGGTCATGCCCTTGCAATGAGAGCATGAGCCATCCACAAACGCTGCCTCGGTGTGATCGCTGCCTAGACACACGAGACAATGCCTGTGGCTGTCTGAAGCGGAGAGCACTCTACCGCATCCAGGAACTACACAGGTGTGGAAGGGCATCTTTAAAAAGACACATCCTGAAAAGGACGTTCAACGCTGCTGTGAAAAATGCTCTTTTAGAGGAAAATCACTCTTTTAAAACACTCTTTGAGATTCTCTGCACTGTCGAAGTGCTCAGGGGCAAACTGCACTGCTGTGCAGAGAAGGAGAAAAGCCGCTGCAGTGCGCCGTAGATCCAACAGCAAGCAGAGCGTCAGAGGAAGAAAACAGCAATGGGTGTGTGATTCGCAGCAGACTGCATGCTCTACCATCGGCTCCTCAGAAAATTTCTGAATGAAACCGATGTATTTCCTCACCTTTATACCTGTATGTCCGGGGGCGGGGTATGCAAATACTGTCTTCCAACTTATCATTGGCCTTTTTTCATAGATCAGAGGCATATTCGGCACTCAAGAGAGACCCCGAGTGTCGCTTCTTCGACACAACGTTGAAGTGAGCGACAGACAGGGAACTGATGTTCTTAACAATATATTAATTTGTTTCTCACGGCCAGTCACTGTCGTTGGTATTCCAGCTGCTGGCGAACTCGTGTGGGTGTGCGACTATGTTGCCGTCAGGCTTCAGAAAGTCATCAAACTGGCTTCCGGAGTAAGTACCGCACAGGCCGCATGTCACACCCCTGTAGCGCTCATCCACCTGCATGAACAGCCTGTTGTTTCCATCAAAAAGCAGCCGCAGACCGAAGTTCGTATCAACACGAACATAGGGTCCAGACTGAGATACAAACATCGAGGAACCAAACTCTGCAGGGAGACTGACCTGATCACCGTTAACCTGGAGGGAAGGGAAAAATACAGCTTTTCTTTGTTTTTTTGGGCATAAAACACACATTTTAGTAGGATAAATAAAGCAAACTAATTTTTTTTAATTATTATTTAATTATTTTTTAAATAATTTAAATATCACCTTATTTATTTTTATATCAACTCTGGCATTAATAAAAAATAAACTAGTAATCAACACTGCTGCAATAGGGATCAAATACAGCTGCTGAGGGAGTGACATTAATTTGTAATCTTTCTCTCTTTTGACTGTCCTAGTCAATATCATTTGTTTAATAAAATAAATAATTTAATTAAATGTGTACTCCTTTGCTCTGCGGATTTCCCTCTTGAGCAGACACGAGACAAGACTCTTAGGCACACCTTCAACCAAGTGAGAGTGATTGATTGTCAGCCAGACATCGCACTCACCTATCTGTACTTTTCTATTATAAATGACTGGTTGCATCTAGTGAAGCAGGATGCTCAGACAAAAGAAGATACAACCCATTTATTGATACCAAAAAACTTTGGGAAATGTTATTCCAGATGGCTCATTATAATCCGATCCAGGAAAAAACACTGAATTATCTAATGGCCCATTTCTATTGGCCGGGCATTCATGGGGATGTTTGCAGATGTTGTGCAGCATGCCGTGAATGTCAGAGAAACTGCCAGCCACCTCAAGAGCGCCCGCTTCCTTTGATCGAAGTTCCCTTCGAACAAATTGGTATGGACCTCGTCGAGCCATTAGCCATTAGAGTCTTTGCACAACATCTCAGCACGTAGTGTTATGGAGTCACTCATCAGAATTATCTCCTGAGTGGGGATTCCGAAAGAAATCCTCACTGATCAAGGCACTACTTTTATGTCATGTTCACTACATGAGCTGTACAAATTACAAGGCATTAAATCGACTCGGACAAGTGTGTACCACCTGCAAATGGATGGCTTGGTAGAACAGTTTAATAAAATCCTGAAAAACATGATTCGTAAGTTCATGCACGAAGATGCTCAGAATTGGGATAAGTGGCTTGTACCCCTGTTATCCGCAATTCAAGAGGTCCTGCAAGCCTCCAAGGGGTTCTCCCCTTTTGAATTATTATATGGGTGTAAGCCTCACAGTGTTTTAGACGTTGTGAGGGAGACTGGGAGGAGGGACCTTCAAACAGCAAAAACAAAATTCAATACGTTCTTGACCTGAGAGCAAATCTTCACACATTGGGGCAACTATCACAGGAGAATTTGTAATAGGCTCAAGAACATCAGTCCCTATATATCAGATGAGCTTGGCTACAGGAATTTACACAGGGAGATAAAGTCCTTGAATTACTACCCAAATCATGCTCTAAATTACTTGCAATGTTGCAAGGGCCCTTTGAGGTCACATGGTGAGTCTGGGAAGTCGATTATGTGGTTAAATGCAGGGATGGGGTGGAGCATGTCAGATTCTTAAAACCGTGGAGGGAGGTGGTCTGGTGAAGGAGGAGCTTGGACCAGAAGTGAACTTAAAAGCCAAATGCGGCACCCTGTCACTTGCGGAGACCATCTCTCACTGTCGCAAATCATGGTCGTGGCCTGGTTGCAAAGAAAATTC
Organism: Moxostoma hubbsi; assembly: GCA_032164185.1. Lineage (NCBI taxonomy): Eukaryota > Metazoa > Chordata > Actinopteri > Cypriniformes > Catostomidae > Moxostoma > Moxostoma hubbsi. The sequence continues at coordinate 2,146,141 of JAVLUX010000005.1, read as the reverse complement.
TCAGACATGTTCCCGCCTCTTCCCGGTCATATGAAAACAACCCTAGGGGTAGTGGTACGCAGTCGTCCCTACCGATAACCTGAGCACAAAAAGTGCTTTGAGAAGAATTAAAGACCATGCTTGATATGGGGGTAAAGGAGACTCCCACAGTGACTTGGACATCCCGACACGTGGGAGCCATATTGTACCAGGTGGTCAAGGGGGATGAGCACTCGGTGCTGTACATAAGCCGGAAGCTTTTCGCGAGAGAGGCGAGGTACAGCACCGTTGAGGAGGAGTATCTGTCCATCAAGCCAGATGGTGGTCCTCAACCTTCAGTACTACCTCCCTCTGTTCGGACCACGCCCGCTCCAGTGGCTCCATCGCATGAAGGATACCAATGAGCGGACCACCTGATTGTATCTGGCTCTTGAGCCTTTTAAATGGCTCAAGGTGGCCAACAAACTGGGGGCACAGATGGCTGTTGCAGACATTCTCTCCAGAAATGGGGGTGGGGGGGTAGTACTGGGCAGGGCAAATGGCTCCCTGGCCTGAGTCAACTGGCCTCAGGCGATTGGGGAATGTGTTTGTTGGGGCATGGTTGAGTGCCGGCTTGTGAAATGAGAGTGAGTTCAGGAGATGAGAATGGTAAGGCTCATCACCTGGCAATGATTGTCTCTAACAGCTGTTTGTCATTGCAGTGAGAGTGGAGACAGGGTTTAAGAGTGAGCTGGATGCCAGTGATGGAGAGAAAGAGACACACATGGCCGCTGTTTGTCTGTGTGTTCAAGTTTAAGTGCAGTAAATGTCATTAAATGTCATGTTGACTACTCAGCCTGTTCCTGCCTCCTCCTTTCCCTTAAGCAGAGACGTTACCCGTTACAATATGATTTATTAATGCATGGTATCTAAAAAAAACATGAATTAATTTGTGTAAAACAAACTACGAAGGGTGAGTCATATATAACAAATAAATATTTATTGAAATAAAGTACAGAAGTTTAAATAATTTTGCAGAATCATAGCTTCCCATTATCTTTCATGTTGACACACCCCTTCCAAAATCCCAACTCAGAAGCTTGGGTATCATCTTGAATTCGGACTTTTCCACTTGTTAATATGACTTTGCTTGATCATTTACGCTCGGAACTCGTAATTACGATATTTCCAACTCCACTTGAAGGGCACAGTAGTTTGTCTTTGGGAGAAACTTCAACAAAACTACATCTGGCAAGTAATCTTATTAAGTTTTTACATTGAAACCTTTTTGAGTCAAAAGAAGTCTTTAGTATGCCATTTTGAAAATGTGAGCAATATATTGCAAAATGGCTCGCTGTTAAACACAATGATTGCTTACGAGGACTATAGGCCTATTTCCCCCCCCCCAAGAAATCCTATCTTCACTGTGCATTATCACATTGAAAATCAATGGGTTTATCCAAAAGCTGAAAAATGTTGCTTTCAGAGATTTTAAATGGAATAAGTTGCATTTTGAACTGTTCAAAGGGGAAATGAAAAATGCACTCAGCAAATGGTCTTGGGTCTCAGGAGGTTAATCATGACTGTGTGCTTTTAATAGTCAAAAGGAAATGTGGGTCAAAAACAGGAGTAATCATTCATTCACTGACATATTTTTTTTAATCTTTCATGTGAGGACAGTGTCTTGCGTTCAGTATTCCTGATAAGATCTTAATAGGATTTAGGTCAAAAATGTGTTTGAGGTGAATCTTTTTAAACAAGAGCGATCAGTTTAAGTGAAAATACATTTCAAAAGGAACCAAATATCTTTACATTTCCAAAGAACTCGGCAGCATCACTGAGCTACATCATATCTTTGCCAGAGCCCTCATTATGACTAGCAGAAGTCCTAATCAGGGCACTCCTATTGTTTAACTTCTCAAATGTTATCACTGAAAGATAGCACTTCTTCCTTATCAATTCCCTGTAAAAGATCAACATTATAATAATTTTAAACACTAATTATGGGTCATAAATTTTGCATTGTGTCTCTTGCCCATATTTTGTTCCACTTTATGTCCACACATGTTATGCTACGTTGAGAACAGCAAACTGCTGAGTGTTTATTGTGTAATACAGCTGTATTCTGAGTGTACAGGAATCCAAAAACCTGCTAATCTAAATGCATTGTTTGTGCAATGGGCATGGAGACACCTTGTTGAGGAGAAGTGTTCTATTACTTTAAACCTAAACTGATGTACTCTAGAAGGAGGGACCCAATCCTAATTTAGTGATCAGAATATCATAGTGACTTCTGGGTAGTCACATTGATTGTATGTTAAAAATCAACTGAACAACAAACAAATCCACAAAAACAAGACACTTACATAAACCAGTCTGTTCTTCCTGATGACAAGGTTGAGGCCTTCCATATCAAGAGATATGGAGTTAAGAGAAGATGTCATGGAGTTCTCCTGGCCCTCATTTCGTGCCGTTATTGTGAATTGGGTGGTACTAGGGCCACATGTCTTTGCTATGGTGTAATTGCAGGTGCCCCAAAAGGAATATGCCTTGCCATCAAAGGTGATGTAATGTGGGTCACCATAGATGCTGCAGGTCACAGGGCTGGATGGAAAGCAACCCATGACCTCGTCCTTCACCATGCAGACTTCATCAGCTAAGCAGGTCACAGGAGAACAGTGGACATTCCCATGGCCCAAACATTCACACAGGCTCTCACATTCACCCTTCATAAATGTCTCTCTGATCTGGACAGGACACAAAAGAGGGAGTTTATTATTATACTTGAAAATGGTTAAAGCTGACCTATGTATTTTATTTTATTTTTTTGATGTTATCATTATTTCTCTTATCCCAGCTGATAATGCAAAGTCAACTATAAGTAAGCCATTTGTAGGTTGATTTCATCAAAAATTGTAATAATTTGGCACAGCAGAACTGGCTCGACCAATGTTGTGAGTTAGGGTGGGACTAACTGTTTATATAACCACTGAAATTTACATTTTTCTGTAATCTGTTTGAAACAGTGATAACATTTGCAGTTCTTTTTAGTTATGCTAGTGGTGAAGAAATTGCTAACGTAACAAAAAAAAAACAAACACTTTCAATTCACAATATTATTATTATTTAAAGGGGAAGCAAGTCATTTCTGCTTCACTAGTTTCACAGAATTGAATTGCAAAATAATAACTATTTTAATTTTTTTTCAAAGTTTACCAAACAGTCTCCCTGCATTGCATTGGTTGGATAAACAGATAGTTCCGCCCCCTGCCTTAAGCCATTTAATGAGTTAGTATTGCAATTTTGGGCTAATGGGACACCGTTTTTTTTGGGGGGGGGGATAATCAGCATATGAATGACTTACTTACAGTTGTTTGCACATTGAGTTAAAAACTTTACCGCATAATGCTGTCCGTTCACCCAGCATCCACAGTCATCAGCTGGCACACATGTTCCTCCACTGAGCAGGAAGTCATTGTCACACTCACACCGCTCCTCACATATGCCACACAACCTTGCTACATCCAGGCTAGAGCAGGTTTCCGGGCAGCCACTGGCACAGGCATTATGGTGGCTGTGAGGGCCACACACCAGAGCTACAACAGAAATCAGGATAATCAAACATCATTCGGTTGTTACTCCTCAAACATTACGCATCAGTTGATGAAGGCATGGGAGGTAGTTAATAACTAACTAGTGACTAAGTTCAGCTGTTCAGTTTGGGTTGTCAAGTGGAGACATGACTGGTGATTACTGAGAGCTGTTGAGATTGGCCATTTGCCCAATAGTGACTCAGTCCAGCCAGTATAATCTAATACATGTCAAGTATTGATTTATATTACAGTATTGGCGGCAATGCTACTAAACGTAGCCAGCGTTCCATAGCCTTAAATGGAGCTTAGATATATGGAGATTAGATTGAATTATGAATGTGTAGAGATATTAGATATTGCCTATTATTCTTAAGGGCAATAAAACAACATGTAAAATGGTACACGTCATCACCTGCCAACTCAGAGCAGTTGTGTGGGTAGTAATAGACTAGTGAATGCTGAATAGAGAAAGGACTCTTTTGTAATATATTGGCTGCTGTTTCATTCAATATCCTGACAACTTGTCCTTAAAACATATTTATACTACTGCACTTAAAATTGAAGTCTGTTGGGCAATTGCACAGCACCAAAATTATAATCATAATTCAAAAAAAGTATAATCATAAAACAGTTTACATATGTATCTATATACAGTACTGTGCAAAAGTCATAGGCACATAAGATGTTTCACAAAATCATTTGTCTTAAGATGGTTATTTATATCTTCATCTTTAGTGTGTCACTAGGAAATATAAATGATAGACTTCAAAATATTACTTTTGCAAATAAAAAAATTAGAACAGAAGAACAGGGAGCCATGCAACAGATGTCATGGCACCCACAATGCCCCCCACTGAACATAGTGTCTCTCTGAGATTACATATAGAGACAGAAGCAATTGAGACAGCCTAAATAGTTAGAAGAACTGTGGTGAATTCTCCAAGAAGCTTGGAACATCCTATCTGCCAACGACCAAGACAAACTGTGTCCAGGTGTACCTAGGAGAATTGGTGCTGTTTTAAAGGCAAAGGTGGCTACACCAAATATTGATTTAGCTTTTTAATGTTTACTGGACTTTGTATGACATTAAGTGATAATTGAAAACTATTTATTTCATAAATTTTTGAAGACATCCTCACTATGCAACATTTTTCACAAGTGCCTAAACTTTTGCACAGTACTGTATATACACATGCTGTATATACTTTTTGTAAGTACTTTAACAAAAATACAAGCTTCACATTACAATTTCACCATATAATTACATTATAAGTGATACACATTATGCATTTGGGCTCGTTGGCTCCAGTTTGCAGATTTTGGGCAGATCTCACAGAATATTGCATAGTATAAAATTGGTACACACTAAAATTTTTGACATCAAATGTGTTGGATATTTTAGAGTCAATTATAGAGGAAATCTAGTATTTGATGCACCATGACTCAAATTTGAAGTCATAAATTGGCCAGGGAATGGAAATAGAGCATGAGGTGTGGTAAATTTAAGACAATGATGTTTCATTTTGACCTTAGAAGACTTAATTAATACATAAATAAATAAACAATTGGTAAGGACGTACGGCAGAAGGTTGAATTTCTCCAGGCAGGAACAGCGATGCCAACTTTGTTGCAGGCGTCACTGAAGGCTTGTATGGCATTGCAGTGGGCCTCAGCCTCTTTGTGAGATGTACACATATCGAACATGCAGCTTTGCACAAATCTTTCTGCATTGACAACTGACAAGCACTCTGAGAATAGTCCCTGTTTGGATGTTAGCACACCACAGTACACTTCGCTGGCATACTCCAGTTCCTCTGTCTCTGAACATACCCTGGGCATAGTGGGCTCCTCACACACAGCATCAGTGGCCAGCCAGCTATGCCCTAAAACATGGGCATATCTCACCAGTGACCCATTTGGAGCCTTGAAGTCATCCTCTGTCACCTGATTAAAGTTTCCGCACATGCCACAGATTCTGTTGGAGTAATGGCTGGGCACGATCACCTGAACTGCACCGGATTGCATGTAGACGACGGACAGTTTAAAGTGTGTGTGAAGGACCACAGCATCTTCCTTGGCAAAAACAGCTACTGTGTTTCCGTTCAGATGTAAAGGGAGATTTCTCAAAATCCCATTAACCTGAAAAGGACAACAAAGGACTGTGACAATAAGACATGTCATTCAGAATCAATATCTATCATTTCTGTCACCTCTTGAAAAACTTAAACTAATGTACTGTAAAATGGTTTAGTTGGTCTCCCACTGTAATAGGTCCAGCTCAACCCGCTCTGAGTGGGATTCGAACTGGCATCAGCCACCAATATATTAATATTAGTTCCAAAACTTTTCTAAGTTTTGAACTATATTTATTTTGACACAGAGACATAAAATGCTTGTTTATGACATAACGCAACTAAAGTGAGATGATCCAAAGGCGTCCATCTGACTCTGTACACTGACGCGTCCTTAGACAAACCTATATATTCAATCTATATCGGACAGTGTCAAATTCAATATCAAAATGGATTGCTGTGGAGTGTAAACCAATAATAGGTTTATTATGTTTAATTAATAATATAGAGTATATAATAATAATAATAATAATAATAATAATAATAATATTATATTGACCTCTAGCTGTGAACTTGGTCAACTAACATGGTCTTTCTATATAAATATAAACCAACAGGTCATTTTCAGCAGGGATATCTAAACATTCCAGTGTATCATGGTCTACAAAGTATAGGGCCACAAAACCAGATGTATGGCTACAAGAAAGTTCACTCACCATGACTCTACTTCTCTCTCTCCTCATCATAGTGACTCTCAGACCCTGTAGGTTAACGTTAACCTGCTGAATGGAGGAGACTGGCGAATCCCCCCTCTGCTCATTCTGTACCTCCACTGAAAATTCTGGAAGCAACACAGACTTGTCGCAGACCCTCGACAAAACATAGGTACAAGAGCCTACAAAGTGGAAGCTGACCCCATCAAAAGTAGTGTAGTGTGGATCGGAGGCAACATGGCAGGTACCATAGATGGAGTCATCGTGGGACAATGGATTGAGAGAACAGGTGAGTTGCTCATCTGTGCAGGTGCAACGAGTGGTTTTGTCTGTCCAAAACTGAGCCCCTGACTGACATTGTGCCCCTGTGGAAGAGATATGAATGAGGGTGTACCTATGAATCAGTTTATTTGTCTCATACTACATTGATGTTTACCTCTGTGCAAAGGCTAATACACATGTTCAATTTCTTAACATACAAAGAATGTTATAGTAAGTGCCTTTACATGCACAATCTAAATCCAATATATGGAAACGCCTTTGTTCTTTTATCGGGGAGAGGTCATAAACAGTTTAAGACAAACCCATTCAACACACCTAGATTGATATATATATGTAGTTATCAGGGTTTTGTTGTACATGTAAACAAACTCAATGTCTCAGTGTAAGCCTTAAGAGGTTCTTTATTGGCTAAATGATACATTATAATAATATAATATAATAATAATAATAATAATAATATAAAAATAGGTCACTTACCACACTGTCCCCTCCGTATTCCAATTCTGTCAAAGGATATTTCATAGTCACTGTGCAGTCCTTGTGAGAGCTCAAAAATAACCTGCACAGTTACAGTGAGTCATCGTAATACTTTAGTCTGACTGATTTACATTCATTACTCAAGATCAGAATGCTTTTGAACAAGAATGCTATAAATACACACCATTACATACGTTTACTGATTTACAAATGCTTTCTTACCAAATAAAGTATCAGAGAAATTCATATAGTGCATTTTCAAGATGGCTGACGGTGTAAAATAAAATTAACAAACCTAGAAGGTTCAACTTTGAAGTTTCTGCTAAGAATCATTACTATGGAGTCTACATTGTTGGATTGGTCCCTAAAATGTGTTTCCAGTGACCTCATCTTTCACTGTAAAGACACCCAAACCTGAAGGTGTTTCTTTAAACTGCTGTACCTGGACTCTGCTGCTATCAGAGTGGCTCATCAAAGGAATATAGACTTGTCTCCAGTCTCCACTCCTAGCAGTCTCTGAGCTCCAAATCAACGTCTGCAGAATATCATCTGCTCGAAAAACTTTGTGTTCAGAACTCTTTTGGTTGGGTTTATGGTACCAGAACTCCAGACAGGAGTCTTCAGAGATGGTCAGAGACTTGCTCTCCAGACGAAACGTACCAGATGTGCTAACAGGATTGTCTTGAGAGAAACCACAAAGTAAGGAGTAAAAAAAGAGTAGTATTTGTGAGTTTGGTGTTTAGGAAATTTGAAGGTCAAATTAAACATAATAATTTGAGGAACAAGAAGATAGGTTTAAAGAACCTCTGCTGCATGCTGTTAGAAGCCAATTAACTGATGTTGTTGTTGTAGCCCCAGGTGAATGAATTGGAGTTCACAGAAAACTCTTGCCAAAGAATAACGGAAAGCAGCAAATGTCTCAGCAGCAATTTTGTCTCCCTAGCATAATTACCTGTTTCTGTCTGAGTGCTGATGAGTCCCTTGGAGGTCCAATCACAGAATGTTGCCAAATCACAGCCAAAATCACACTTTGTAAAATAATCTACAGCACAGGAGTGAAAAGTGATTAAAAGACAATAAGAAACAAAAGTAGAGAGAAGAAGAATACAATCAAACCTAATAGAAACTGAAAAACACGGTTCTGTTTTGGCTGGTATAATAGATGTTTGTGTCCCAGGTCACTGTTGCGAGAAATTGCTCATATTAGTGCAAGTACTTCCATTAGAGTGCTCGCTCTGATAAGAGCAAGAACTCATCTTAACTTGATAGAATGGGTTCAAACAGGTCCCTTTTTAAGTACCATGTCCGCAACATTCTATGACCATTTCCAGTCTCACCAAATGGAATTGCAAAAATAATGACAAAACACTTTTCCCCCCATTGGTAACACAAACAAGAAGTCCCAATTAAAACTTGCCATTGATTGAGTCAGTGTTGTTTTTTGGGTTGCTTGAGATGTTTAAAGGAATAGTTTACCAAAGACTGAACATTGTGTCATTATTTACTCACCCTCATGTTGTGCCAAACCCATATGACTGACTTTCTCCCATGGAACCCAAAAGAAAATTTTATAATTGTACCTTCAGTCACATTGAATTTCACTGCAAGGACAAAATATGCAATACATTTGAATGGTAACTGGCTGTTGGTCCTTAAAGGTGCACTCAGTAAGTTTTTCAGACACATTATTTTTAAGTTACTGATGCCATTGTAACTAAATAAATAAATAAAAACAAAAGTAAAAATTCAGAAATCACAGTAAACCATGATTAATTTAATCCACGACTGTCCAACAACAGAGTTGTCGCTAGATTAAGTAAGTAGTTTTCGGCTGGTCATGTGATTCCAAAAAGGCAGCCCGCATGAGGGGACCCTCTTCATGCAGAATAAAACAGCTTTAATAAAGTTACTACTATGACTGCAGCTTTACCATCCATCTACAAGCTTCCATGAGAAGTCACACAGGGTCAAATTAACTACAACACGTAGAAAGTGTATCACCTAGATCATATAGAGACTGTGTCTGTTCCCCAAACTACCAAACACAAAACACTCATATAGAGTCATATAGCAAAAATTGTATTAATGTCAAACTTGAAAATAACAAAAAATAAATAAAAATAAACAAACAAATAAATAAAAATATATTTATATTTATATATTAAAATATAAAAATTAATATAATATAAAAGTAGGGCTACTAAATTGAAACTACAGCGATTATTACAGATCATAGTTTCGATTCGCTCTGTTTGACTGAAACCTGGATTAAAACATATGAATATATTAGTTTAAATGTGTCTACTCCCTCAGGTTATTGTTATAAACATGAGCCTTGTCTGAATGGTTGAGGAGCAGGAGGTGTTTCTAAAAATTACAGTGATTTTTTTTTAGTGTTACTCAAAGGTCTGTATATAAGTTTAATTCTTTTGAACTGATCATGCTTAATGTGACATCGTCAGATATAAATAAAAACATTTTGTTGTCTTTTGTTCTTGCAACAGTATATAGATCACCAGGGCCACATTCTGAATTCCTTCGAGAATTTGCTGATTTCTGTCAGATCTAGTGGTTGCCGTAGATTGAGCTTTGCTCGTTGGTGACTTCAAGATCCACATAGATAACAAAAATGATACACTGTGATTAGAATTGATCGATATTTTCAAATCTGTTGGGGTAAGACAAAATGTGACTGGTCCAACCCATCGCCATAAACAAACGTTAGATCTAATGTTGACCTATGGAATTGATGATGATAATTTAGAAATTCTGCTGCAGTGCGATGATATCTCAGATCATTATCTCGGTTCTTGTATGCAACACTTAGCAAAGGTCACTCAATCTATGCAAAGTTATCATTCAGGTAGAACTATTCTTTCAACTACAGAATATAAAAAAAAGAGTTAAATAGAAAAATCCTGCACCATGGTACAATAATCACACTCATGCTCTCAAGAGAGCAGCTCAGAAAATGGAGCATAAGTGGAAGAATACAAAATTAGAGGTATTTTGCAGGACATGGAAGGATAGTGGTCATGACTTTATTGATTTTTACTGATAAACAAAAGGAACAAAATTGGAAAAACTAATCCATCTGCTACAGCATCCCAGAAGTCTAAAATTATTCCCTACAAGCAACTTCAATACTTCGTTGTTATAGGCCAGGAAGAGCTAACAAAAATGATCAAAACATAAAATCGACAAAATATATGTTAGATCCAATACCAACTCCAATATATCTATGAAGAATTTCAGTCAGGATTTAGGCCCCATCATAGTACAGAGACTGCACTCATCAGAGTTACAAATGACTTGCTCTTTTCAACTGATCGTGGCTGAATTTCTCTTCTAGTGCTCTTAGATCTTAGTGCTGCTTTCAACACCATAGATCATAACATTCTCTTGGATAGGTTTGAGATTTAAGTTGGCATTTGTGGACAGGTATTAGCTTGGCTTAGGTCCTATTTGTCTGACCACTACCAATTTGTGTAAATGAGGAACTGTCAGATCAAAATAAAGTTAATTATGGAGTGCCACAGGGATCAGTTTTAGGGCCTCTGCTTTTCTCCCTATATATGCTCCCCCTGGGAAACATTATCAAGAACCATGGAATTAGTTTTTTTTCACTGTTATGCCAATGATAACCTTTTAACTTTATATTTCTTCGGAACCCAATGAAATTTCACAATTTATCAAACTGTGGATTGGATGGCTAGAAATTTTCTTAGGCTCAATTCCGATAAAACAGGTACTAATTATTAGAACAAAATCCTCAAAAAATAAGATGTTGAAATCTGACTCTTGATGGATGCTCTGTAACATACATTTCTACAGCAAAAAAAATGTAGGTATTATTTTTGATAGCAATTTAACCTTTGAAAAACTAATTTCCAATATTTGTAGAAATGAATTCTTCCACAAATTATGATACATGCTATCTAATTCTGATGCCAAAAAAAGAATTAATGCATTCATGTCCTCAAGACTAGATTATTGTAATGCTAGGTGGATGTCCTGCAGGTTTAATAAATAAAAATGGGGAATATCAAATGGGGAATATCAAACAACAGACAAGACAACACCAACTGACACAAAGAGAAGGGCTAGATGGAGGCACAGAAGGTAACATCCATGGGGATGAGTGGGGTCCGGTGGCCTGGGAGGAGGCCTCAGAAATGGGGCAGGGAGCCAGGACCGGTCCGGTGGGTGGCCAGAGGACCAAGACCGACAGCATAGATGGGTGGACTGCAAGATATCCAGGGCAAAGTCTGCAGGACAAAACAGGACAGATCTAGCGGATCGGACAAGGAGTGGGGTCCGGCAAACAGGGAGAAGGCTTTAGGGAAGGCGCAGGGTCAGGAGGTCAGGGAAAAGGTTTAAGGGGAGGCGTAAGGTCAGGTGGCCAGGGAGGAAGGCCCAGGAATGAAGCAGGATCAGATAATGAGCAGGGAACAGGATGGGCAAACAAGGAAGCTGTTCCAGACATGGAAGGAAGACTACAGGGGACAGACTGAATGACCTGAGGTTCGGGAAATAGTAAGGAACCAAAAAATGAGGAGACTAGTACAGCTGTAGGGAATGGGTTGGTGAGGAGGAAGACCAAGGACAGGGATAGGATAAGGGTAGGGAAAGTTTCAGACTTGGAGAGGAAGGTATGTGATGTGGCCAGCTTCACATACACAGGAAAAACACTCAGCCGGTCGGCAGCTGGCTCCTCCACATCCTATGATGCTGTGAAGCTCGAGAAGAGCCCGGTGTAGGACAGGGCACAGAGTCCTTGGATCTTGAGCTCCATGTCTGAAGCATGATCGCCACCTTAGCAAGTCAGCAGTCATGGTCCACAAGATCCCATAAAGGTCAAAAAAATCTTGCCCAGCTCCTTAACACTGTATGGGTTGACCAGACCAAACAGAAAAATATGTTTGAGACAGGTCTCATCATAGCACCACCTGTGGAGTTCCCGGACCAACTCCTCAGCATAAATGCCAAAGCGCCCATTCTGCAAAGTCTTACACAAGATGGCACCATGTGAGGCCCGCTCCTTCGAACAGATGTATACCTAAATAAGACAAAGAAAAATAAACGAAGATAATATTCGTATAAGTCATGGGTCAGAAATATTCTCAGAATATAAGAAATTATATACATGTTTTAGTTGGCCTGGGTAGCTCAGCGAGTAAATATGCTGACAACCACCCCTTGAGTCATGAGTTCGAATCCAGTGTGTGCTGAGTGACTCCAACCAGGTCTCCTAAGCAACCAAATTGGCCCAGTTGCTAGGGAGAGTATTGTCACTTGGGGTAACCTCCTCGTGGTCGCTATAATGTTGTTCTTGCTCTCGGTGGGGCACATGGTGAGTTATATGTGGATGCCACAGAGAATAGCGTGAAGCCTCCACAAGTGCTATGTCTCTATGGTTACACACTCAACTAGCTGTCTCAGGCGGAGTCAACTGAGATTCATACTCCGCCACCTGGATTGAGGTGAGTCACTATGCCACCATGAGGACCTACAGCGCATTGGGAATTGGGCATTCCAAATTGGGGAGAAAAAAAAATATGTTTTATTATTAATAACTCAAGCATTTATTGCTAAAACTGTGAAGGATGTTGTAAGGGACATGAATACAGGGTAAATTTCTTGGTATTATTCATCTTCGGTGTAGTATTACACAGAAGAAAAAGTTTGGGCACCCCTGGCCAAAATTTCTGTTACTGTGAATAGTTACGCGAGTACAAGATGAATTGATCTCCAAAAGGCATACATTTAAAGATGAAACATTTTCAACATTTTAAGCAAGATAAGTGTATTTATGTTTTGCACAATTTTAGAGTGGAAAAAATTAAAGGAGAACCATGCAAAAGTTTGGGCACCCCACGAGACTTTAGCTCTCAGGTAACTTTTACCAAGGCTCAGACCTTAATTAGCTTGTTATGGCTATGGCTTGTGTAGTGTAGGAAATATAAGATGACTACACCACCTCCTTATTTAAAGGCAGGAGGAGCCCTCTAAAGGTCACAATACTGATCTTGGACAACAAATGTAGTTTGTAAAAAGATAATTTTATTGTTCCAATAAAACCATCAAATGTTAAAAACGTGTCGATAATAACATTCACTGAAGTTGGAATTAACTCTCCTCAAGACTGCAAGAGGGTCAGGCCTGCCCTTGTGGACCTCCTACCACCTGTAAGAGACAGACGAAACGCCACAGCATACACGGCAAATAAGTAGTAACCTTTAAGTCACTATTTCAGTGCCAACCTCCAGTACACACCACACAGCAGTGACCCAAATCACCTACACCGAAGGAGGTTTTAGTGTAGATGCAGGCCCGGCCCTGTACAAAGTCTCTGAGCACTAGAACACACAAAAAATGAGCAATACCAAAGAAACAAAGCAAATGACAAACAACATTTAAGATCAAGGTCAATATCAAATAACAACAATAAACCACAATATAAATCCAAAATATACAAGAAACAGTGGCTGGTCTGCCCTTTAGCGAAAGTACAGCTGCAACAGAGTTACCCAATCTCAGCTCTCAATCGCCAAACATGATTGATAAAAGGTACATTATTCAGCATTCCATCACAGCCGTCAGCCCATTGAAGGTACCGCAGCAATAAATGTTTGTCTGCCTCGCTTCCCAGACAGAGAATAAAACCTCTTAAATAATCAGCCTACATGCAAGGGTACAGAGGCTGCACGTTGAGCACAACAAACACACACCAGAACTGCAGAACAACCACCACCTGTTGCTGTAAGAACCCTTTATGCGGTCTTAATGATAGAACTAACCACCTGCACCTGAAACTGATTGCTGGCCAGTCTCCTCCCACACTTGTTCACAGTCATCATTTGTAAAGTCAAGGTGATGCAAATTTCAAAGCTTCATGAATACTCTGACTCCTAAAACCTTGTCCCAACAATCAGCAAACATGGGCTCCTCTAAGCAGCTGCCTAGCAATCTGAAAATTGAAATAATTGATGCCCACAAAGCAGGAGAAGGCTATAAGAAGATAGCAAAGTGTTTTCAGTTAGTCGTTTTCTCGGATCGTAATGTAATTAAGAAATGACAGTTAACAGGAATGGTGGAGGTCAAGTTGAGGTCTGGAAGACCAAGAAAACTTTCAGAGAGAACTGCACGTAGGATTGCTAGAAAGGCAAATTAAATCCCCTGTTTGACTGCAATAGACCTTAAGGAAGATTTAGCAGACTCTGGAGTAGTTGTGCACTATTCTACTGTGCAGTGACATCTGCACAAATATGTCCTTCATGGAAGAGTCATGAAAAGAAAACCTTTTCTGCATCCTCGCCACAAAATTCAGCATCAAAAGTTTGCAAATGAACATCTAAACAAGCCTGATGCATTTTAGAAACAAGTCCTGTGGACTGATGAAGTTAGAATATAAACTGCCGCAATGAGCAAATGTATGTTTGGAGAAAAAAGGGTGCAGAATTTCATGAAAAGAACACTTCTCCAACTGTTAAGCACGGGGTGGATCGATCATGCTTTGGGCTTGTGTTGATGCCAGTGGCACACGGGAACATTTCTCTGGTAGAGGAAAGAATGGATTAAATTAAATAGCAGCAAATTCTGGAAGCAAACATCACACCATCTGTAAAAAAGCTGAAGATGAAAAGAGGATGGCTTCTACTACAGTATAACAAACCTAAACACACCTCAAAATCCACAATGGATGACCTCAAGAGGCGCAAGCTGAAGGTTTTGACATGGCCCTCACAGTCCCCCGACCTAAACATTGAAAATCTGTGGATAGACCTCAAAAGAGCAGTGCATGCAAGACGGCCCAAGAATCACGGCACTAGAAGCCTTTTGCAAGGAAGAATGGGCGAAAATCCACCAAACAAGAATTGAAAGACTCATAGCTGGCCACGAAAATCAATAACAAGTTGTGATATTTGCCAAAGGGGGTGTTAATAAATACTGACCTTGCAGGGTGCCCAAACATTTGTTTCGGGCCCATTTTCTTTTTTTGTTATTTTGAAATGGTAAAATATGGATTTAAAAAGTAAAATTGCTTAACATATTAAAAAATAAATAAAATAAATTGATCAATTGTCACATATTATACTTACATTTCTGCATATACACAGTGAAATTATTTATTTTTCACATATCCCAGCTAAGCTGGGGTCAGAGTGCAGGGTCAGCCATGATACGGCACCCCTGGAGCAGATAGGATCAAGGGCCTTGCTCAAGGGTCACACAGTGGTGTCTTGGCGGTGTTGGGGCTTGAACCCCCGACTTTCTGGTCAGATAACCCAGAGTCTTAACCGCTGACCCACCACTGTCCTCGACTATTAAAGAAATGTGTCATCTTTAACTTTATGCCTTTTGGAAATCAGGCCATCTTTTGCTCGCTTAGCTATTCACAGCAACAGGGGTGCCCAAACATTTGCATGCCACTGTATAAATATGTAGTATGTATATCCAATGGGGGCACCATCTTACCCTTGGGGAGCAACAAAAACTCCACCGGCTGCTGTTTCTCACACCAAGACTCACAATCCGATATTGGCAGGTATGCCATAGAGTCATAGAGGGTTTGAACAACATGAGGGTGAATAATCTGACAAATTTCATTATTAGAACTACACCCTTAAACAAACAGATAAAGGTTTTGATAGTGCAATGTACAAATACTTCTCTTCACATTAAACTGGGATAGGAGAAATTAAAAAAAAAATTACAAAATAAAATACAAATTTCAATTTAACCTGATAAAATGCAGACATCTTACCTGCATTTGACACCCTCTCTGGAAGAGTGAGTGAGATATTTCTACAGACAGTCAAAAGAGAAAATGTGATGTTAATAAAATGATACAATGAAGATCACAGTAAATTTGTCATAATTGTAAACTTGACACATTTGTTAAATGAAATCGAGAGATAAAGGTATGACAACCTACCCTAAAGAAGCCTCAGTGTTTAGAACACATAAACTGGCTACTAAAGAGAGTAGCCACAGGTATGTATCCCCAAGCATAGTATGCTGTCCCAGTGTCTTGCTTATAATTCCACTGGTTTTGAGCTGAAGTTAATCTTGAATGTACCACCTGTGCTTATCTTGGGACTTTACAAAGGGTTAGAATGTACTGGCTGTTATGAAGGTGGTGGAAATGCACCATTGACCCTGAGGAGGAGTGTATTTTAGGAGGTGCCACAACAAAAGGGGAGGGATTGTTACTGTAACAGAGAGGAATTTGACTGGTGATGAGGTTAACTGTACTCAGTTTTCATTCATTATGGTTCCTGTCATGTCCTTATCAAAGTCCATTTAAATACCAATGATACAAAGCATGTACAGTGGCCTCCAAAAGCCACTCTCAAAACTGCATGAATGCCATTATATTAGATAACAAAATAGATTACCAAGTGAGGCTATAAAGATAGTGTAAGAGCACCTTTCAAGCAAAACAAAAACAATTATAGACAGATTGACCACTTTCTGGTTGTCAAACATTATACTGGGATTTGTTAATATACAGAACTACACCTGTGCTTATTCTGCTAGGAAAACTGTGTGAACTTCAGGAATTACTTCATACATACATAAACATTACTGTAGGCTTGATATATTTTTATTTTTTTTGCTTAAGTATCCAAATTATTTTTAAGGCCACTGTGAAGATAAAGTGAAAAGAAAAAAGAAAACATTTTTGTAGAGTATTCACTTGTCAATATAGGGCAAATGGAAATTGTTAGGTCAGAGCCATTGATGTGGGTGTCAAACTGAGTGGGTGTGATAATTGCCTGTTGTGCAACTCAGTTTATCTTAATATCTGTATGAAACATTTTTAGTAAGTAATAGTCACTATGCCTTGATTGAAGATGTACAGCGCCAATGGCATTGCCATATTTGACTAAACATTAGCTAAATAGTCTCAAATTGCCAATTACTGCATGAGTGCTCGTTGCAAGAATCTCGCATTTCACTATAGATAGTGAACCTTTAAAATTTTGAAGCAAGATACTGTCGTGATGTTAACTAGACATCTTGGAAAATATTTACAGTGTGTTAATACAAATCTTCTTGGACTTTAAATGGCTTTGTAATGTGCATGAAATGCATTGGACTCTATCTGGCCATTAACTCACATGTTCTGAGGGTGAATGGCCAGAATTTTTAGACATAGCTGTATTATCAAGTTGAAAATTTATTTATAATCAGCTCTCATAAGACCAGGACAAGTCATGAATTACCGCTATTTAAATGCCCCTGCGAATGAGAGAGAGGTGAACCCAAATGCAGTATTTAAAGATGGATATACAATTAACACAAGGCATTGAAGAACTAAAGGGATTACTATATATTTTATATACTAAAATATAAATAATTAAAAAAAAAGGGTACAAATGGTTAACACAAATCAGATGAAGATGAAACAGTGAATCTTGGTAAATGTAGTGAAGGTGACTTCAAAATAAGAGACAGTGGGTGCAGGCAGTGACAGGGGAGCGACATCCATGACCGCGAGCACAGGCAGTGATGGGAGTAGGAGCCCTTTTTCCTCCTCTTCTGAATGTCCATGAGCACAGCTGTGGGAGACTCGGAAGGTGGTGCCATGGGAGGCTCAAGGGGCAGAGATCTCGATCACCAGAAAGGCTGGGGAGATTGTGCTCTCTGTTGAAGGGCGCTCTGAGACCACTGGAGCCATAGTGACCCCCTGAAAATTCCTCTAGGGCTGGAGCTGGCATGAAAGCTGACTCTGGGATGGACGAGGCTTCAGGAACTGGCTCGTTGACCATGGCAGGTGTGGTCGTTGGCTCGTTGGTCAGGGAAGGCCTGGAGGGAAGGAGCAAGGGCAGGCTTGGAAGGAGCCTGGGAATCCTCCACTATTCCTACCTTGAAGGCTGATCCGCTGAACAACAAGGCCAGGTCAAGGAGCTGGACCAGTGTCAGAATTGTCAGAACAAACAGAATTGTTTGTGCCAATGTACTCACTAAACATTACACTTGATTATATAATACAAAGATCAAGTGAAAGCTAAACTTTTTTCACATTGATGGAGGTACTTTATTGACCCCCCCCCCAATGACAGAGATTCATGTGACAGCCAGAAGTTGACACCTAAAACCTTCTCATCCACAGTAACTCTTGTTGTCTATTGCATCCTTGGCTTGTTTAATGCTTAACTATCAAAGCACGTAGACGTATTTGGTTTTACATTCTTGACATTCATTCTCTTCAACACATGCACTTTTGAAAGCAAGACCACACTTTAATTGGCTTAATGAACTGTTCTTGCTCTTCTCAACTGAAAGTTCTCAAATGTTCCTCATTTTATTTCATGTGTTCTTCTTGACATGTTTAGCAGATAAGATAACAGGAACAGTTGTGGTCAAGCTCAGGGATGGGTTATTGTGTCTATGAGGATTTTGAGAGATGAACATATGCAACATCAGATAATAACTTCGTTTAATGACGTCACTTCACAGTCATGAGTAGGTGGTCTGGTACTGGGTGTGGGGTCATACATCTTCTATCATCTAAAACATTGATTTACATTGTAAAACTCAAATCATCCTTTACAATAAGCTGATAAACAGAATGCAGGTGAAGAGGCAGTGCTTCATCTGATTAGAAAATATTTGTGGATAATTAAGTGTCATCTTTTGACAGCAAATGGAATACAAACAATATCATAAAATGAACATGGCTGGTCTCCTGACACCTGACTTTAATTAGAAAGTGTGCATGAGTGATTTGAAATAAAGCCCTCAGAGAGAAAGTAGAAATAGCTCTCCAATTTCTAATGCTCATTCGGAGCAGAAACATGATGCAGCAGTGCAGGTCCAGCATTCATATACTGCATAATGTATGTGTATATATATATATATATATATATATATATATATATAGCTTGGTAACATAAAAATACATTTGTTAATTTTTAGTTCATGTTAGTTCATAGTGCATTATTACATAGTTCATTTGATTTAGATTTAACATTAACCAAGATTAAGAAATGCTGTAAAAATATTGGTAGTTCATATTAACTAATGTTGTTAACTAGTGTTAACAAATTGAACCTTATTGTAAAGTTTCACCAAAAACGTTTCAAAAGGATATGCAGGTCAGGATTTTTGAATATGAGAAATGCAGAATTATTCATGCTACTGTGACAAGGCAGGCAAGGAATGATGATCTAAACGCAGCTTTATTAAACAAGCTAACTCAGAATAAAAAGAAACACAAGGACCAAAGCATAGACAAATCATGCAAAACTGACAAAGAAAACAGGGGAAACCAGGGCTTAAATACACAGGGGCAAACAAGGGAACGAGGGACACCTGAGGAAATAATCAAGGGAAAACCAAACATAAAATGAAACTACAAAAGACTACAAAACTAACAGGAAACAGGAACTAAACAAGAATTTCAACATAAAAGTCAAGACAAAACAACAGGGAATATGACAGCTACAATCCACTATAATTGTTCTCAACTGGTGAGTCACAACCCCAAAATTTTTCTCTTTTCTGTAGGGAAAATTTGGATTTTGATTCTTAACAATTTTGATTCCTTATGGTTATATATAAAAAAAAATTTAATAGGAGCCTTAAGCGACATTGCATGACACAGTAACATTTTGTTGCTCATTTCAAACTGGATATGATTGAACTCCGATTCAGTAAAAAGAACTGGCTCATAAGAGTCATTCTTTCAGCAATTGGACTACAATGGTCATGGTCTGAGTTTAGATTAAATGTGAACAGACACATAAGAGTAATTCTTTTGTCAACTGCATTACACCGGTCACACTGTAGATGTAGATGTGGTGTAGATGTGTAGAATGGGCTCATAAGAATTATTCTTTCGGGAATTTAACTATATTGGTGGCGCTCTGTGTTTCGCACTGTAGATTCAAAATAATCTGCTCATAAGAGTCATTCGTTCTGACCTCGGTCAACACATCACCGCCCGCTGTCACTCAATGCCACTGATTACAGCTGCAACGAGCACTCATTATAACATCAAAAATAAACTTCAGTGCTGGATAGCCACTTATTATAAAGCACACAAATGAAATGTAAACTCCTGTTCAAGAACTGGAGATGTTTCTTCTGCATTAGACGCTTGCCTGATGAACACTATTTTAAAAAGTTGTGGGTAGAAAACTGGCAAAGGCAAAAAGTGGTAGGGGCGTGTCCACAAAAAGTACCTTAATTAATTAAAAAGTATTTTATGGAAAGTAATAAGTTACATTACTTATGCGTTATTTTTGCATTGCTTTTTTCTCACAGCCAGTTTCTCTTCTGTTATGCTGTGCATTCCATACAAATAAGCCAGGCATTGCATACAAGAGACATTACAGGTCATACTAGCTACTGTACAACACTCATGTCAAAACAACATACTAAACAAACAGATATTTAGTAAGTAGGTCTTCACATCATATTTATAATAAATAATCTATTTAAATAATATATCATAGTTAAATCAATAAAATAACATGAATATGCGTGATTTTTTTTTTCCAGCAACATGGCAGGCAATAATAAATATGAAGAATAACCACTGTCTTACCTAAAGCAGCAACGCCCAACACTTGAACCTGCATCATATGTGATCATGTGCTGTGCCCATTGGTGATGTCAGAGTCAACTTAAAATGTATTTTAAAAGTCAGGATAAAATCCAGTGGGGAATGCCAGCCTAACATGTTCAAGGAATAAGTTTAATGAATATGTGAATATTTTTCACTTCAAGTGCTATATGTAATATTTTTACTGTACTTAATCATAAAATGACCATAATATGTCATTAGAGAATTAGGAAACTTGCTAAGTTGGCTTCTCCGATAACTATGCTACAGTCAGTATATTCAACTTTGAAGTTTCCATTCCAGGCTGGAATTTCTGTTTATGTTTTGGCCTGTGTGATCCCGTCCACTGCCCACTCACCAATAGTATTTCGACAGTGCCGGGTTGCCAGATTAGAATAAGTTTGTAGGCAAACAACAATGCATGCTGCAGCCATGGAAGCCAGCAAACGAACTGGATCAGAGATAACAGATTTGACCAGACCTAAAAAGCCTCGCCATCCATCTAAAAACCACCATGACCAGAGGCGTAGTAAAACAAGTAAAAACATAGCTGCAAGCAGCGATACCAGGGTCAAGACAATTTTCGGCACCATGAGCAGTTAGAAAAAGTAAACTTTCAATCATAAAAAAAACATTTATTTGAAAAATAACCAAAAATAGCTGGTTTTTAGAATTTTTGTCCAGTATGTGGCACTGTTCTGAAACTGCTCATATACTATCTGGGCATGATGGTTATAATGCAGGAAAGCATTCCAGAGTTATGAGACAAAATATACATTTTTCTTTCTTCTGACCAGTAGGCGGAAGTGCACACAATTTTGCAGGTAACCCCAGGGCCTAATGGTGATGACACGTACCAAGTTTCGTCCCAATCCCTCAAAGCATTGTGTAGATACAGCCTCAAGTTCAATTTTGCGCATTCTTTGTCGAATTCGTTGAAGCGTTATTCGAAAACAGTATGGTTTATCAAAATTCTGTGAATTTATTTTAGTAGTGAGTGCCTTTAGATGATGTAGGCCAATTTTCGTGCAAATCGGAAAAACAGTCTGGGAGGACTTCGAAAATTTAGGTTTTCAAAACATTTAAAAATGGTGGAGAGGAAGTTTGCTCAATCATGACATAATCGGTATCATTGTTCTCGGCATAGAATCTATCAAGACCAGTCTTGTGACAGTAGGCGAAAGGAGTCAATAGCTATTAGCATTTTTTAGAAATAGCAATTATAACTTTTTACCACAAGGTGGCACTGTCTCTAAACTTTTTGTGTCACTTCAGAGCATGGTGCGAAAGACACATACCGAGCTTCGTAATGATATGCCAAGTCGTTTGCAAAATACAGCATTTTGACTAAATTAAAAATGACCGACATCCAAAATGGACGACTTAGGAAAATGTGGTATCGTTCGACTCAGTATGTATCATTGATCTAAAGAGACATTTTTTTTATTTTTGGCAAAAGTGTTCAAGAGAGATACAGCCTCAAGTAAAATTTTGCGTGTTCTTTGTCGAAATTATTGAAGCGCCATTCGAAAATTATATGGTTTATCAAAATTCTGTGAATGGCTTTTTGTCATGAGTGCCTCTAGATGATGCAGGCCAATTTTCGAGCAAATCGGAATGTAGGTTTTTCAGAAAATTCAAAACGTTGGAAACATTTTCATTTTTCAAGAGTGCAATAATAATAATAATAATAATAATAATAATAATAATAATAATAATAATAGGAACACTAATGAAAACAATAGGGATCTTCTCCCCTTCGGGCTTGACCCCCTAAATATTGGAGATGCCATTGAAAGATGGAGACAGCTTAAAGCCCAGAAATCCATTAATATGGATGCTGAGTTGGCTAATTTGCATGTCAACATTCTGGCAATCTGCATGAGCTTCAAGTCTGGTGCAGGTCAGACAACTCTCCAATATTTTGAATTTGGACTACAGTACCCATTTAAAATGCTTGTTGTCAATATTACATATAGCACCTTTAAGTCATCTTAGTGCAGGCTTGTTTTGAGTTGATCCACAGTTCGTACAGATGCCACAACTTCAACTTAAATTTAATCATTTTTAATGATTCCAAAATGTCCTAATAATATGGCTTGTTTCATGAATCAAACAACTTGTTTATTATAAACAAAAATGTTGAATATTTTTAGAAACTAAGACATTTTCTCTGCATTCACAATCGATGTGGAACGTTGATCGGAGCGCCGTTCTTTTCTCATTCCATTCATCTAGTTAACTGTAACACGGAGCAGTTTGGCTGCATAAATTAGTGAATTGAGGGAGTATTTCATAATGTGTATCATGTCGGGGCCAGTGGAAGACTAGTCTTATAACCCTCTGCCTAAATGCATTTACTGATATTTTTAATGCAGTATTAACACATGAATCAATAGTGTTTCACTCAACCGAATTTTGACCTCACATTTCACTAAAACACGAAATGCACATGTGCGTTAGCGAGTTGATTGACAGGCTATGTCTGTATCTAAAAGGTGATTGGCTCTTTTACCTGCAAGGGGGACTTTCTTTCTACATCCATTGACTGTTGACTGCCAGAGCTTCTTGGTTGGGTGTTCCAATGTCTCTCATTCATTTAAATAGATGTGACTCCTCCCTGCTAAATAGTCTCTGGCCTCACACTCATAAAATATCATGCCCATCATGCACTGTCTCTGTGCCTGGAATTCAATGCTTCACGGTTTGCTGGTAGATCATAATTCCTCTTTATTTTCAGATATTCAGTCATGCTTTCCAATTGAATAATTGCACTGCACAATCAACCCCCTTGACGTATACACCCTTTTTTCAGAGGTTGACTGTTTCATGTACTTGATGAATTTATTGAGCCATTGTGAGAAGAAAATTGAATGCAGAGACACTTGACACATTATGTAACAGATTAACGGCACTTATGGGAAGTTTACGGGCCCGTAATGCGTACACAGTGCCCTGATAAAGGCTGGTGTCAACTAAAGCATTTGTGTAGAGTATATTTGCTGTCTGTCAGATAAGAAAAGCCTCTATGTGAGAGCGAGAACAACTGACAGCTCTAAATGGACATTCTCCCAGCCGTTTGCTGACACTTACTCCCATTTGTGTCAATACTGACTAAACTCGTACAGAATGTTAATGCTCCATTGTGTTCTCTCCCTATTTTTCATCCTTTAAAAATTCAATGTGATGTTCTGCGGCTGAGATTGAGCCATTGGATCTCTCGTGAAAAAAAAAATAAAAATAAAGTTGATCGTAATTTAATTTCACATCCAATTTTTATTATTATATTTTGTTTTTCTACAACAAGCGATGGAATGTGATGCAAAAAAACTACTAGTCACATTATTTTTTTGTTGCTGACATGATTCAAGTCTTAAATGTCTTTTGGTGGCACTTTTCTGTATGCTGCAGGTTAGTTTTATATATCCTTTTGTAGGATGATTAATTGTAGATCTCTTTAAAATGTGTTGTTTCTAAGGATTTCCTAGATAAAGTGGGCAAATTGTCTCACATTTTCAAAAAAGAACGAGTGCATGAGCAGTTTGCTTGTATCTAGGGCTATGCAATATGTACAACAACAACAACAACAACAACAAAAAAATCATATCACAATTGTTTTAAGGATATTGCAATTGCGATTTGAATCGCAATTTTCTGCAAATGTTTTTCCTTATTCATACATTGTACCGGTACATACAAAAATGCATTTTAATGTTCAAAATATTATTTGCATAATTATAGTGTTCGTTATTTTTTATGCGTTTATGTGTTGATTTATTCTTAATTTCTTCTTCCTGATTTCTATCCTGTTCTCTTGTAACTATCAACTGTGTACCTATGATGTGTGCCACATTCTAATGGCAAACTGTATGCCACAGAATTCGAAGTAAACAAAAACATAACATAAAATTGCAGCTCTCTGCGATTTAGAAATTGCACATATTGTACTGTATCATGAGATTGCGATTAACCATAGAATGCATATATACATTCATGTATGTAAAGAGATTAATGGAAAGGAGGAGGCAAGAAACGGCTTGATAATATAAATAATATTTTAATTATAAACTTAACCAAAAGAGAGACACACACACACACACACACACACACACACACACAGGTGTCGGACAGCTGTCCGTAAATCTCTCACTCTCTCTCACACTGCCGTCCTCGGTTGGCCTTTATCCCTCTCGGTGGCCTGATTAGCCTGATTAGGGGCCGGGTGTGCAGCATCATGACCCGGCCCCGCCCTCCGCTCTGTCCATATTCCTCCCTTGTTCTCTCAGGCCGGGGAATTTTGGTGACAGCCTGTATAACAGAAATATGGGCAATTTCCATGTTTGGTTGTAAAATATGAATTGTCTCAACAGTTCTGCCCATACAAAAACACACAAGTAAGTACAATGGACTAGGATCAAATGTAGTTATATTTGTAGTGGTGAGGCGTAGAAAAGTTGCAGGTTCAAACACACTAAACAGTGGTCAAAGAGCTATGACAAATGTGCCTTTGCTGTGAACTAGGCATCTAACCTCAGGTTGCTCCATGTGGACTGTCCCTTTAATAGCTATGATGTTAAGCACTTTGGATATAATAATCGGCTGAATGACTTTCTATACTTGCACTACACATAAATATAATCATGAACATGGTATTTAACATACTGTATATTTAATTACTGTGCATGTCAATGTAACTGAGGACAGTCAATGTATCACAAAAATAATACCAGTGTTAAATACATTGAATCCCATATGGGTTAAATGGCATCCACAAATGTAGGGGTTGTGATGCAAATTATCTTAATAATAAACATATTCAAATAAATGTTAAAAAGTCACTTCACATGATAAAAGACACATTAACTGAGGAATACCTGGAATGGCAGATCAAAAAACAACATTTTTTTTTAAGTATGTCCTAATGACTAGACACTGGGACATTTTTGACCCACATATGTGTAGTGGGCTGGAAATTATATCCAAAAAAGAAAATACCCCCCTTTTAATTTTTTTTTTTTTTTTTTTTTAATTGTTTATTACCGTTTCAAACTAACAAAGTTCAGTTGTTCAATTAAAACATTTATGGTGTATTAAGAGAGGTATGGGTTGAAATAAGAGGTTTGAGTTTAAATTATTATGGCCTCCTGTAGAGGGCGCTTTGCCCTGGAGTATAAACGGTGTTGGATGCAGTGTTGCCAGATGTACGATAATTATCGTATTTGTACGATAGTTTTGACCTCTGTACGATGTACGATCAATAATGAAAAAAAATCCCATAATGTACGATAATTTCAGAGTTTTCAGTCGTTCGTCCAAACACACATCCTACCGATTCTCTCTTTGACCCCGAATCATTTCGCAGGCTCGCCTGCCTGCACGTATACACACACACACACACACACACACACACACACACACAGACAGCACAAGTGGATGTGGCATCCGATGATGACAGCGACTTAGAGATCGAATTTGAATCTTTTTTGTGATAATTGTGCACTTTTTTCTTTTTTGTGCACTTTTTTTCGGCATATCTTTTGCACTTTGGAAAAAAAAAGTTATTCAGACTTCCTCCAGTTAATGTGAGCGTATTATACAGCTTGTTCAAATTAGCTGTAAAATTATTTGGAAAATAAAATTGTTGGAAAATAACTATATTTTATGCGTTTGGTTTGTGTACGATAATTAAAAAAAAAAAACGATAATTTTGAGGTTTTGGTACGATACTTCGACATTTCTAATCTGGCAACACTGGTTGGATGATTTGGCCAGATTCAATTAAACACTGCCAGAGCTTGCATCCACTTATCATTTTATGATATTTCGCTCTCTTTCTACAGGTGAGCAAATGGGTTAAGAATGTAAATGACTTATTATAAAGTAAACAGTTTGTGTCATAGTGTGCAGGGAATGTGTTAAGTTGTTCTTTCTCTATGTAAAAACATTTATTTAATGTCAATGTTCACCTATTGTTGGATTCATGCATTTAAGTTGACAAAAATGTGTAATCAAAGATAAGGGTTTTAAAGTTCCAATCTTTGAAAATATATCAATGGATTGAGTTTAGAAAATGTTGTAAAAGGAGATGGTATGTTAATTTGCCTGTTCGGAGAAAAAGTGAGGGGAGTTAAACTGAAATTACTGTTAGTGGTGCAGAGCCAAAATGGCGCTGAGTGTAATGAGTTAGATCCAAGATGGCAGCCCCCATGTGTGAAACGGTCAATGAGAAACTGAATTCAATGTGTAAAAGGCATTAATCAGCAACAGTTATGTAAACGCAACCAGTGTTATTAATATTTACAAGAAAAATGCAAAATGTGTGAACTGAATATGTATATTTCTTTACAGACTATTACGACAACGTAATATTACAGATCATATTGTATGGTATTGAAACTATGTGAGTCAGAAATAATGCACAAAGACACCTGGAACTTGGAAAGACTATTGAAAATTTGTGTATTGAACTTGGATGGTTTATGTCTGTTAATGAGTGTTTCTGCTTAACACAGACATGTGATGTTGAAACTACAGTGAATGTCAAGAGTGCTTATGCATTGGATAAATTAAGATACTATTACTTTGAAATTTAATTGGAAGAAAATCTATTATGAACCAATTCATTTAAACCCTGCCAGAGCTTGCACCCACTTATCGTTTTATGATATTTCTCTCTCTTTTTACAGTTCTCTATGCAACTTTAAATTCTCCACTCAAGCCACCCTGGCCTGAGGTGGGTATGCATTCTAGGGTTAATTGACCTACTTGTATCTAAATGGTGTTGTAATATTAACAGAGCATATATATGGTTAGCATTATTAACATATAGCTTGAACAGACTTTAAACATCTGCTCAACAACATAAATTGCAAACAGTCTTTTTTTTGAAGTGTAAGTTGGTAGCAAGTTGCTACATACCACTGTTTTAAAAGGCTCGTTCACCCCAAAATTAAAATTTGGTCGGAATTTACTCGCCTTCATGTAGACTCTTGACTTTTCTTTCTTCACAGAAAGAGATGCTTTAATAAATATCTCAGGCCATCTTTTCAATAACATAGCAGTGGATTGTAATTCACTTGAAAGCTAAAAGAAGGACCCATATGTATCATAAAGCAGTCCATTTAACTTAAGTCATATCATAGGGTTTGAAGAGAAACGACCAGGAATTAATTTTGTTTTCAGTTAAAATCCTTACGCCTGTTGCATGTTCATGA
Organism: Moxostoma hubbsi; assembly: GCA_032164185.1. Classification (NCBI taxonomy): domain Eukaryota; kingdom Metazoa; phylum Chordata; class Actinopteri; order Cypriniformes; family Catostomidae; genus Moxostoma; species Moxostoma hubbsi. Next base: position 2,118,253 of record JAVLUX010000005.1, on the reverse strand, counting down.
GCATTATGACAGAATCTTGTGGCTTGCACATTGTTTTAGTGCTACTTTTATTTTTTGCCTTTTTTAAGCTTTAAAGTGAGTACCCACTGCCGTTGTATTTGGTAGACCACTATATTCATTAAAAGACCTATTTTGGGGTTTTACGGAAGATGGATAGTCATATGTGTTTGGAAAGACACGAGTGAGTAAATATGAAACAATTATTGGGTGAACTATTCTTTAACATTACACAGTTTGGAAGCCTTGAAAAATAAAAGTAAGCTTCTAACATATCACTGTTCTAAATGTACATTCTAAAATGATGCGAGGTTCGGGCACTATGCTATAGTATGCTGCTCACTGGGCGATTTGTTTTGGAGTTGTGCTGAGAAGTGCCATTAGTTTGAAGTGTAATGTTCTGGATGTGATATATTGTGTGCTTTTCCAAACCATTTCACCTGGACAGTCAGAAGACAGATTATACTCTTAGAAAGTGTCAGTTTGTCATAGTTTTTAATTTCAGAGTAGATTTAAACGTATTTAAAATGAATAGAGGCACGGCCCTAAATGAAAAGATGTTTTTAAGTTGTTCATTTAGGGCAGTTTCTTGAAAGTTTAAAATAAGGGACATTGCATCTCAATTATGTCAAGACATAGACCTTTATCACAATCCATGTGTTGCCACACTCTGCTCTGAATAGTAGTGTAAAGGACAATCGCAAGTCTAGATAAATCAATTGAACTAAATTAAACTCAAGACCGAAGAGACAAAGAGAGATACAGCATACCAATCTCTCCTTTATTTTAAACCTAATGCACAGTATATTACATAGTTATTTATTTTATTTCTGTTGCATTCAAATCATTTGAGGACCCCAATAGTTTATTTCTTGATTCTGTTTCTGGAATGTGGAAATGTGATAAATGGATGTAGATTTTATTTAAAGGAATGGTCTGAGTTCAGCTTAATCTACAATATTTGTGGCATAATATTGATTACCACAATTTTGTTTTTTGATTTGTTGCTTATTTGATTAAAAAAAAGCAAAAATTGCATTCATAGAAATGCAATTACAATGGAGGTGAATGGGGCCAGTAAATCAACATGTAGATTAACTCTTTAAAAAGTTTCAGAAGTATAGCTGCAAGACTTAATCTGATTTTAGTGTAGTAAAATTGCTTATTAACCTAATCTGTGTAAAGCTATAGCCAAAATTACAATTTAAATGTCATGAGGACGTAACGCTGGTCAACCACGTAGTGTGGTAAACACTAACAACAGTAAATCCCTCATTTTATCACATTAAAATCATGTTGGCATGTATGCTTGGTTCTTCTGTCTATACTTTTGGAACAGTGTGTAACAGTCCTTTTAACCACATTTTCGGTATTCACAGAATATCTAGATGACTTAAAGGAATATTCAAAGTTATATATCAATACAAGTTAAACTCAATAGACCGCATTTGTAGCATAATCAGCAAAAAAGAGAAAAGGATAAAAGGAAAAAAAAGCACAAATTTGGGTTACAGTAAGGCACTTACAATGGAAGTTAATGGGGGCCAAAATTTGAATGTTAAAATACTATATAAGACAAACAGTATGCATGTAAACATTATTTTAGCATGATAAAATCATTTACTAACTTTTTTTGATTTTGATCAACAACTTTGATGCCATGATGATGTAATGTCAACAAACTCTAAAATGACTGTAAATATTACAATTTAAACATCTTCACACCTCATATAATACATGAGTTTTAACAGAAGAATTAATTGAAGTGCTTTTATGAAATGATAAGCTTCACATTTCTGTGTTTAAACCCTCAAAAAATTGACCCCATTCGCTTCCAGTGCAAGTGCCTCACTGTAACCTTTAATTTATTAGCAAAATATGCTGTATACAACATAGCAGCCTATTGTACTGTTCAGTGTCTTATTTATTTTTTACTGTGCAATTCTGTTTCATCAAGTATTTAAAAAATAAAAATAAAAAACCCAGTAGGCATTATAGTGTGTATACTGTGCATGATTCTCTAAAATCTCTTATTTAGTCTGTGGCATGAATTAGCATGCAAATTCCAGAAGAGAGCGCCAAACCCCATCGTTTATTTTCAGCTTATGCAGTGTGATAGAGAGATCGTGTGGATAAAGGGCAAGAAACACAAGCTAATAGGTGTGAAATTATTATTTTTATTGCAGGAAATAAAAAGTACAAGTTTAAAAAGTAAACCAGTATAGGATGCATTTGTACAGCAGGTACATGCAATAGTGTGCATTGTTTAGTGGTTTGGGTAATTAAACTACTGTAGTTTGTTGATTAGTTGCTTTGAGCCTCCTGTGAATTCACTTTTATTTTATTTATTTATTTCTATAGGGACAGCACAAAAATGCATTATAGCACATGCTAATTTCCATCTCAGCTCCCTTGGCTTGCAAGTATAATAGTAGTAATAATTAAAATAAAAATAATAAATAAAAATAAAAAACAGGCAAAAAATGAAATTCAACAAACTAAACGTTTTGTGTATGTGAGCTTACAACAGTCAAACAAACACATATAATTCAAAGATAATATTATTCAAGGCATGGATTTAGTCCTAAAATAAAGTCTGAGAAACTTTTTATTTTGATATACTAGTGATAACTTTTGTATACTTGATCATATTCTGTGCATGTACATGATTAAAGTTTAAGGATAAAATTGTCCCTCAAAAGTGAGCAATATCTTTATATACATCTTTTTAACATACAAGGATGTGTGCAAGTGGAAAAGTCATGCATTAATAGGAAAAAAAAAATCTTAAAATATTTTTAGTTTAGTCCACATCCACACTTATCCATTTAAATGTGAAAAGTCAGTTTTCTGCAAAGTATGTAGTAATGGAGAGCCTTTTCAAACGTCTGAGAGGTGTAAACGTAGCAAAATTGATGCGTTTACGAAAAAAATACTAAATCTTGTGAACATGGCTTTAATGGCAGGGTTAGGGTTAGTTTGTAGTAATTATAACGAAGTGTCTTTTTGCACGAAGTGTTAATAGCAGTAACCAGTCCTGTTCGAGCCACTCCGAGTGGTATTCGAACCAGCGTAAGCCGGCATGGGAGGTGGGCACGCTAACAAGGAAGCTAAAGTCTACAGCTTCTAGCATCAGTTGCAAGTGCACCTCTTGTGGACAGGGGAGTGAGGTTTACACATATCGCACAGCTATCACGTACCTGCTGGCTCCGTCACACACGGCTATTTGCTCTTAAGTAGTCCCATTGTGTTGCTGTGCTGGGGTAGTGTGTAAAAACTGCGGATGTGCTTTTTTTCATGTGGATGACCCGGGTTCGATTTCACCCTTTTGTCCCACATTTCCCCATCCTGTTTATTGTCTCCACTCTTAATATTTATTTTACTATTGCTTCTAATAATAATAAATACAAATTTATATAAATGTTGATTGTCTTGCTGTGATTTGGTCATGATGACAAGTGGGGAGTTAAGAGAAGGGTTTAATCTGGGTAAAATTAACCATGGTTTTACTACAGTAATATAGTTAATATAGTACCTATATTTCATTTTGTGGTTACTATGATTTCTCTCCATGGTGATTCTATGTTACTGTGGTAAAACCATGGTTAATTGTGTAAAGTAAGGGTTTGGTAAACATAACCACACTGCAGTGATGCCCCTATACAGGATGTTAGTATTTAATTAGGGGCAAAAACGGCGTCTAACAATATTTGCACTTAGTGCAAAGAAGATGCTTTTTGTTGCTATTTAGGCCTACACATTGTGTAAATAGCATTAAGCTTTATATTTAACAATGTAAGTCTATGCTATAGTATATGCCTATCAAGATAGCTAATGTAGATATCCAGTAAGCATAGTAAAACTTGAAACATCATGAGGAAATAGACTGAATAAACATATTAACAAATGTTTAGGGGGTTAGGCTATGAGCATGGTTAGGGGATAGAGCATATAATTAACTCTGCATTAAAGCAATAGAAAGTCACCACCATGATAGAATAAATAATGTATGTTTGTTTGTGTGTTTGCATGACTGGTGCATCCAGACCTTTACAGGACACACAGCTCCTTTCAAAATCATTTCCACACCCTGCATGCCATCCCAGCACCATGCAAACCCACCAAAACTGAGAACAAATGGGAGGAAGTCTAAAAAAAGACTAAAAAGAGTAAAAGAATGGATGAAGAACTAACTCCCCCTTGTACCTCTGTGGTCTCATCGATCTGCCAAACTTCAGAGAGGAGATGATCTTATGCTTGTGCCTTCTGAATGGCCAAAGCAAGGGGGGACTGAGATCAAAGAGCTGCTCCTGTCTCTTTATCCCTCTATCTCAGGCTGTGAGTGGAGGAGATGTGGCAGTGAGAAAGAGGAGGAAGATCAGTGAATGAAAGGGGGGAAGACCTTGGTGGATTTAATGGATCTGAGAGGATGGAATCCTGCTGTGTTCACCTTGCATACACACATAAAATATCAATATAAGACAATATAAAACAAAAAAAGGTCCCAAAGTCAAGTCAAGTGTTTTTTATTGTGATTTCAACCATATACAGTTAGTACAGTACACAGCGAAACGAGACAATGTTCCTCCAGGATCGTGGTGCTACATAAAACAACATAGGACAAACACAGAACTACATGAGACTACACAGACTAAATAACATACCTATATAAAGTGCACATGCAAAAGTACTGGACAGTACAATAAATTACTATAAGGAACAGGACAATAGACACTGTAAGAGACAGTGCATCGTTGACCAGTACACATTTGTAATGAATAGTGCAAAAAGATGACAGATTCTATAAATGACAAATGTACACATAACATACTATAAAATAGTGTTCTATAGACAAAGCAGTTATTTAGGTAGCAGCCAGGTAAAGTGACAATGAATTAAAGTGCAACTCTGGACATGTGCAAAAGTTTGATGGTGTACAGGTGTGTGTGTCAGTCCAGTCCCTGAGTATTGAGGAGTCTGATGACTTGGGGGAAGAAGCTGTTACACAGCCAAAGTAAGACAATATCAAACTAAAACAATCCCAAACAAATGTAATATCAAACTAAAACAGTCCTAAACAAAGACCATATCAAACAAAAAAGTCCCAAATGTAATATCAAACAATATTGGTAGCAAACAAATATAATTTCAAACAAATACAAAAAAACAATAACTGTCCAAAATATAATATCAAACAATGTCACCTCAAATTTTTTTGGACCGTTTTTGTTTAATATTATATTGTATTTTGTTTGCAAATGGATTTGTTTATCAAACAAAAACAGTCCCAAAGATAATGTAAAAAAAAAACAGTCCAAACAAACACAAAATAAACAAAACAATCCCAAACATACAATACAAAACAAAAACAGTCCCAAACGAAGACAATATTAAACGAAAACAATCCCAAACAAAGACAATAAATAAATGCAATTTGTCTTTGAGAGTACTAAGCAACAACAAATATTTTAAAACTGTCTAAATTTGTGAAGAGACATTGAATGTTTCATAATTTATTTGAATTAAATATTACCTTATCGTTTACAAATACCAGAGACCCCAGTTATTAAACTAATTTAAATTCACCAAGAAAACGCTTCGACCTAAACATAAACAAGCCCTTTTATTACTTTCTGCTATCAAAGCAACTGCAAGCTTTTTTCTCTCTTTCAAATGAATGTTTCCAAAGTTTGTTGTGTACACCTCACACCTTTTTACTTGGCAAATTCGTAAAATCGGCCCTCTATTAAGCTTTCTGCAACTCTTGTTATGTGGATTGCAATGCGGCGTTTGACGCTGGCGTTGAACGGAGCATTGATGTCTAGACTCAACTCAATGCGAAATGTGCTTTACATTGACAAAGAACATTATTGAAACTCAAAATCATTATTATTTGTCTATTATTGTGGCTTTTCTGTTAAAAGTCATGCTCAGTAGTTTAAATAGGCTACTGTAGGAAAATGATACCGTAGATCAGCTTTGTGTTTATAATTCTTATACTGAAGGCAGTAGATTTGCAGCCATGCAAGTTTTAATAAAGGAGAAGGACGTTATTGAAACTCACTATTATTAGATTATTCTTGCTGTCTTTTTGGATGAAAAATAATGCTCAGACTGATGGAAGACTATATATCTGCTTTGTTCTTTTAATGCTTAAACACTATAAAGTCTCTTGGTAAATTTTGGTCAGTGAATGATTCAGTGACTCACTCATAGCACATAAGATGCTCATTTGTCGCCACCTAGTGACATTTCCAGAAGGGGTCACTGAACTAATTAGTTAATAAAATTGAACAAATTTGTGAAACAGAAGCAAGCCTCACCAAAATACTCTTTATTTTGCAGCTAATTCTGCACAATTGTAAATTTGAATAAACTTGAATCACGGAAATAGCTGGAATTGATGCTTTTAGCTTATTCTTTAAAAAAAATATCCCCAGACAAAATGTTCGTGGACCAGTGATTGTCTTACATTTTTCGCCCCTCATGAGTTTGCATCCCTGTAATTTGTTGTGGCATTGCAAGAACAAATATACAAATTAGAAAAGAAGCAAATTTGTTAAGAAGCATTACCCATTTAGCGCTCTTGCCACCTGTGACCACACAGCGTAGCCTACCTATGTGGCTTGTTTTATTTGATTTTTTTTGCATCACTGAATTTCAAACATACAACTAAACACGCTACTAAGATGGACAGAAAACATGGACAAGTTCTTGAAAAGGAAAAATATTGATGATGGTTAGCCTATGTGTGATAGGTGTGTGCCGTAGAATTCTTTAGATGTAAAGAGAGTGCCATGGCAGAAAGGTTGGGTAACACTGCCCTAAACAAACAAACAAGCACAGTCCTGCTCCACAGAACAGAAATGAGAGTGAATCTTGTCTCTGCTGCATTATACATTTAATTGAATACATTAGTAGAGTGCACCTGTGACCTGACTGCATGACAAACTGCAGGGAATGGAGGGGAATGTCAAATGAGAGCTGTAGGAAGTAGAGAGATGAAAGAGGCAATGCATTCTGCAGCAGTGTGCATCAGAGAATTCCCAAACAACGTACCCTCAAAATGAAACAGTTTTGTTCCAGTGTTGTGCTTTTCCAGCCAGGGATTAATTTACACCAACTTATCCAGACTAGGCCAGACTTCTGTCGGGTTTCATATTGAGTTTTTGCACTTGTCCTTGCATGTTTTTCACCATCCTGTCTGTATTTCATGGTTGGTTTTCACTCAGGTTACTTGTATTGTTTCTGCTTTAAAATAGCCAAAATCTATAAATTAAATACTGGATCTCTCTGAAGCTTAAGACATTTATTAAAGTCTACAGTTTCAAGTTTACACAAGTAATCTCTTGTTCCTGTCAAGTTCCTGGACACATTTTTGAGTTTGTTAATGACTCATTTATGGGAGTAACTTAAAACATACGGGAGTCTGAAACATTTAACATCGTTGTAAATCTGTTTTTTGTAAGAATAGCTAGAATTTATCACCATACTGTAGACTTTCCAACATAGGGCCAGACCTTACCTAAAAATTTGCATGAACCTTTAACAGAGGTCTTTATATATGGTTCCTCTGAATCTCTGCCCCTCACAAAAATCCTTCAGACAAAACGGATTAATGGATAGACCTTGAAGGATGTTTAGGAATGGAGCCAAACCTGTGGTCTCTAGAGTGCTATTAGAAAACTCACTCTGAAAGCAAGACAGACAGGCAGGCAGGTAGACAGACAAAAATACAGATGGGTAGAAAGATGTTCTTTATTGATCCTAGGGGCTAAATCGGGCTCAATGTCTCTTTTTACAATATACTTTAAGTCTTATTTAGACTTTTATACAGTTAAACTTGATGAACATAGATCAAGTTGTTTGTCCTTGATAGTTGGTCGGATTTGAAACTGAGTCACACATGTGAAAATAAAAGGAAGTGTCATTGACAATTCATTTGGCATTTTCGTTTTGCATATGGTGTGAATGGGCCTTTACATATCATAGCCTACTTGGCTTATCCATTCACATGGTTGGAATAGTGAGGACGAATGGAGTGATGGTGATGCCTTCATACATAACTGTTAATCAGAAGGTTGCTGGTTCGATCCCCACAGCCACCACCATTGTGTCCTTGAGCAAGGCACTTAACTCCAGGTTGCTCCGGGGGGGATTGTCCCTGTAATAAGTGCACTGTAAGTCACTTTGGATAAAAGAGTCTGCCAAATGCATAGATGTAAATGTAAGGAGTACAACAAAACACTTTATTATAGTTGTTATTTAACAAAGATGTTGATGAAGTTTGACAAGCGTGCTTTTGGAAACCTGGCTGTCTGAGAACTGTGCCCCCCCTCTGAACATAACAAACAAACAAACAAACAAACACACAATGCCTCTGCTCTCTCACTCTCTGTTGCTTCCATTGTTACATACAAAATACCCATAAACACACACACACTGTTTCTTTCTCTCAGTCTCTTTGTTTGTCTAATCAGCAGGGTGTATCATATCCTGTCCTAAAGGTCAGCAGGTGGAGAGAATCAATCTACACCTTGCCCTTTTTAACAGAAGAACAGGTCACACCATGCATTACAGGAGAGTCTGTGTGCCGCATCTACCTGCTGCTCACACAAACAAACTCATACACACACATACAGATTATCAGGTCAAGGTCATTGCTTTTGTTCCAATCTGTTGCACAAGCCGACCTTTTGTGTTTTCGTCTGCAGTCTCTGCAGTATCTCTCTGTGATCAGAATTCATCTCTCACACTGAGTCTTATTTCATCTTCAGACCTTTTAAAAGCTTATAAAAGTCAGGACAGAAATTCACTCTGTTTGCACAGCGTTTGCAAGGTTACTGAACAGGAGGGTCACCTTTAATAGCTCAGAACTGGTTTCTGATTCTGATCTGGACCCCAAGGACACTTGTATTTGTTGTGTAATGCATGCTGATGTAGATAAAAAAATAAATAAAAAAACATTGGATAACAATAATGAGCCTCACTATTGAGCATAATGGAAATAATGATAATAATAATAATAAATAAAATAAAATCTGGTAATGACAATTGTGGGGGAAAATAGGCTTAAATGTCATGAAAATAATGCCATAATGCAAGAAGTCGTAATTATACTAAAATAGCCTTAATTTTCTTAATGCAAAATGTAACTTCTTACTTTTTGTATTTTGGGGTAAAATGTGACTAGGATATGTTTGTAAAAGATTCACTTGAACAGGCGTTAAATGAGCATCAGATATGGATCTTCAGAGGGATGTCTGTCTGCCAGAGGGCTGTATGGAGGCAGGGTGAATTCTGGCTGAATATGGGCCCTGTTGTTCTACATGCGCACTGCGGTGCAGTGTAGATATGATCAATAGATGTGAGCAGCCAGCGTTTAATTGCCTTTTGTTAACATGGAGGTGTTTGACAAGGGGTAGGAAGAGGCCCCTAGGGGTGAGAAAGGGTGCGTGGTTGCAGGAGAGTGTGTGTGCATTTAACATGCAGTACACACTGGTACCTTTGTTCCTGCTGATACCACATTAATAGAAAATTCAACCCAACAGCTCTGCAAATGTTCCCTGTTTTCCTTCAAATGCCCGAAGCATACTCTTTTGCAGGATGGTGAATGCAAACACTTCTACATAAGCAACCCTAGCCAACAGATCATAATGCATCGCAAGTACGCATTGCGCTCTCATCATTGCCTGAAGGTCTGTTTTCTTTTCATGTTTCAAATACTCATGGCGGAGCAAGAGTTAAATGAATAGTTCACCCAATAATGATAATTCTGTAGTATTATTTACTCACCTTCATGTTTTCCAACCCTGACTCTCATGCGAAACACAAAATTTCACGATCACTAATTTCCATGCAGTCGCAGTGGTTGGTACATCACTTTAAAGCTTTAAAACTTGGAATGTGACACACGAGTCACATAAACAACTTTTTATTCAACTTTTAGATGCTTTAAGCTTAAAAGTGAGTCAGTGTCAACAGCTGTTGTATGGAAATCAGTGGTTGTAACATTCTTTAAAAGAAGTCGTTTTTTGGTTTCGCAGAAGAAAGCCATGTGTTTGGAAAAACTTGTAGGTAAGTAAATTATGAAAGAAATGTTGGATGAACTATTCCTTTAAAAAGAATGCTGCTGAGTGAGATTAAAGTTATTCAGCTACTGTATCTGTATAATGACTTGTCCTGTTAAATGGCCCAGATGTTTTATAACTCTGTCTCATTTATATTTTATGCATTTGGCAGATGCCTTTATCCAAAGCAGTGTGCACCTTGCTTAGAGTATGCTTCTGGCTGAACTTACACCGACATGCCAAAATAAACAAACACCATTCAAGCCAAAAGAGTGAGACGAAAAAAGGGAACTTCATCACAGGACAGGGAGGGAATGAAAATATGGTGGATGAGCGAAGTCTAGTTCGAATCCTTTGAGCCCATTTGTATGAGGGTTTTTGATATCTTACAGTGATCCTAAATAAGGACGCACAAATATAGAGAGTGTGTGTTTGTATAAATGAGGACACTTTCATGCAGAGCAGAGAATATGTATAACTTGGAAGTGTAAATTACTGGCACAGGAAGCTAAACGCTTCAGTTTTTTCCATAGCGTTTAGCCAGATCAGGTAAAATACTCTATACAATGGACTGTAGCATGTTGGTTTTCACGATATGGTCTGGCTATTGACATCTATAAAACAAATGTACAGAGAAATTTGGAAAGCTTTTTATTGTGTGTAGTGATGGTCACTAGACATAATGGGTGTTATGAGAAAGTGTTGTCAGGATAGTCAGACTTTGACTAATGACATGAATTCTGGCCCACTTTGTAGCTTTTTGTTGCCAAGGACAGCAATTAATCAAAATAGTAGGATGTAATTCAATGTTAGGAAGTAGGAAGTCAGAGCCTCAGAGTCAGGAAGTCAGAGCCTCAGAGACAGGAAGCAGGAAGTCAGAGCCTCAAACTCAAAAAGTCAGAGCCTCAATGTCAGGATGTCAGAGCCTCAGAGTCAAGAAGTGATTTACGCTCCCATATGATTTATGGAGGCCACATGGTGCATGTGTGCCAAGGTGAATAGCAAGAACCTCTACAAGTGCTAAGTCTCTGCCTTAATACGCTCAGAAAGCTGAATGATAAGACGCATGGGCTGACTGTCTCAGAAGCAGAGGCAACTGAGATTCGTCCTCTGCCAATTGGTGTGTGCCAACATTTGGAATAATTTGGTAAGAATATGGGATAAAGGAAGGAAGCAAAGGAAACAGCAAGTCAGAGTCCCAGAGTCAGTACGTCAGAGCCTCAGTGTCAGGAAGCCAGAGCCTCAATGCCAGACAGCCAGAAGTCAGACCCTCAAAATTATGAAATTAGAGTCTCAGAGTCAGAAAGACAAATTCCCAAAGTCAGGAAGTCTGAGCCTCAGTGTAAAGAAGTAAGAACCTTTAGAGTCAGAAAGTCAAGGAAGTAAGAGACACCGTGTCAGGAAGCCAGAGCCTCAGCGTCAAGAAGCCAGAGCCTCAGCGTCAAGAAGCCAGAGCCTCAGCGTCAAGAAGCCAGAGCCTCAGCGTCAAGAAGCCAGAGCCTCAGCGTCAAGAAGTCAGAGCCTCAGCGTCAAGAAGTCAGAGCCTCAGCGTCAAGAAGTCAGAGCCTCAATGTCAGGAAGTCAGAGCCTCAGCGTCAAGAAGTCAGAGCCCCAACTTCATGAAGTCAGACTCTCAAGTAAAAGCAAAAAAAAAACTTCAGAGACACATTATTCTACTTTTTGGAGTAATGCAGCTTTATAGTGTGTGTGTATGTATGTGTGTCTTTCACTGTGGCTTTAGTTATGTTGGCCATGCTGCTCCCTGTCACAACTGCAGAGAAACAGTCAACTGTAATTGCCGATGAGAGGACACACACACCAGCACAAAGCTTTGCTTAAAGGACATTTATCAGCAACAGAAGACTGCACTTTGAGACACCGTCTGAAATGCTAAGACGATCTTTCTCTACTCTTCACTCTTTTGTCCTCTCTCTCCCTCTCTGGCACCCATGCTGTTTCTCTTCACTGCGCTAGGAACATCGGTCTTGACTTCTGACCTCCAGACTTCCCTCTAAGTATGCGGCATGCGCCGATAACGCTCCGTTCTGCTGTCTCACGCAGGTCCAGAGCACCAGAGAATGTCAAGCGTCAAATATCAGAAGCATGCCTGGAAATGGCACGCCGACGCACACATTTCCTATCGATTCTTTCTGAATCTCTCTCGCTCTCCCTGGAGCAGTGAATAATACAAGAGTCAGGTATGAAAGTGGTTTCAAATGCTTTTTCAAAAGGTGCCATTCTGAGTGCCATAATTTAAATTATTATATCTCGGTTTGGGATAGAAACATAAAAAGGATATCATTAAAAAGCTGAGACTTTTCATTGTACTGAAGTATCAATCATTCTGGAGAAAGAATATTTCTTACAGTATTTCACCTGAGAAAATATTTTAAGGACTATTGGTTAGATGAGGGCTTGTACACACATACACACACAAACACAAACACAAACACACTCGGTCGATAAACAATCTCCAAATCTGTAAAGAAAAATAAAAAATACAATAAAAAAAATATATAAACTATTTGATCCAGCAGGCTGATCTCTCAAGTGGTTTCTCAAATGTCAGGCAGTGGATTATTGCCACTGAAGCCATTTCAGTGATGTATTTAACAGCAGACTTTCATCATGTGGAAAGACAAACTGAAAGTAAGGATGATGATACAAATTATTGGGTAGCTCACTAAAGGTGGCAAAGCTTACTTAAATACATTGTGATTTTCTTTCTTGCATTTCTTTCCAAAAAGTAGTGATTATTATAGAATTAAAAAAAACATCTACATCACCTATTTTTTATCACATTATTTGGTCACACTTTACTACTGTGTAATAACATTAAAATACATACAATACAATGTAATTACTGTGTTATTACATGCTGTTCTGCAATATTCTACAGAGGTTGAGAAACATGTAGGTTTAGGGGTAGAGGTATGGTAAGGGTCACGGGTTAGACTTTAACTTTCACTTTTAGATGTGAAAGTGAAACTAAAAAGGCACCACATGTGTAAAAGTGAAGATTTAGAATTAAAAAAATACTTAAAATGTAAATTAAATTTTTGGGTTTCTCACCCAAACCTATTATATCACTTCTGACGATATGGATTTAACCACTGGAGTCTTATGGATTACTTCTATGTTTCCTTTATGTGATTTTTGTAGCCACAAATGTCTGATCACCATTAATTTGCGTCGAATGGACGTGTAGAGCTGAGATATACTTCTAAAAATCTTTGTTTGTGTTTTGTTGAAGAAAGAAAGTTCTACACATCTGGGATGGCATGAGGATATGTAAATGATGAGAGAACTATCCCTTTAATTATGAGTAGCTTGAAGCTTGGCAAGCTATAGTTTCAAAGAAGCATCCCCAACACAGCTGGTAACACTGTGCAGTGGTTTACAATATGAAGCGAATAGTCTTGATGTTCACTAGAGCTATTTCATGTGTGTATGAGGAGATGGAAGTATTAGAATGTTGCTGAGGGCTTGTGTGTGTGTGTGTGTTTGTTGTGTTTGCCCCACTGGCTTTTTTTAGATGAACCTCCGAGTCTTTGAAGACAGCACGACTCAGGACTCAATCATCTCTAATCTTCCACTCTCCCTTACGGCAGACCCCAGAGATCTGCTCGCAACCCCACACAACCTCTGAATTTTCAGTGTTGCCTTTCCCTCAACTTAACTCTCTCCATCTCTTCCTACCTCAACCCCATCTTTCTGCTTTTCACTTCTTTCCTCTGTTTAGTTCATTTTCTGTTTTGTCTTAATGTAAGCAATAGTATTCTAATGATGTCACGCAACAGCACAAGAGAAATACTGTAGTTTTAATTCCATCACTGCGCTGCTGAATTATGTTAAACAAATCAGCACCAGTGTTTTTTACATCAAACACCAGAGCTTACTGCATATTTCTATTACATGTGGAAATGATCAACAAAATCTCAACTGGAACGGGAACAGTTCGAAATGCATCTTATTTTCATCCTATTTTCATTCATACATAAAGGGTTATACAGTCTTTTTTTTACCCTGCCACCTAAAATTCCTACTCTATTTTCAATGATTCTTAAACTCTTCAATATTGAATTAAAGATATATCAACTATTTGAGAATTTAAATTACTAATACAATTATTATTAGTTAACTTTCCTTAAAAAACAACTTGTTTTGTAAAGAATAAGCAATTGTAACCGGTCCTGCTCGACCCGCTACAGCAGGATTCAAACCGGCATCTCCAGTGTGGGAGGCGGGCACGCTAACAAGGAGGCTAAAGGCTACAGCCTCTAGTGTCTGCCGCTAGTGCTCAACTTGAGGCCAGGGGAATGAGGTTTACACACTGCACAGCTACCTACCAGCTGGCTACCATTACACTCACTCCCCTAAACCTCACTCCCATCCGGGTCACGGCACCACTGTAAACTGGTGCCATTCATGTTTCTTGCTCACAGGTGCGACAACTTAATTTATTTGTTGTGCAGTGCAAGTCATGGTTTAAAATTAGTAAAGTAAGTGTTTAAACAAATAATTTGTATGAACTATAAGGTTAATGACTAATGCCTTTGAAGTCTATCCTGGATTAACTGCAGAAGTTCACATAGTTGCATTGTCCTTTGTTAGTTGACTGATGAAGGCTGATTTAATAAACAAATGTAAGGACAGTGTAACTGTAGCACTACTAATTTAATAACAACTGCTTGTATAGCTAAGCAGCATTAAAATTGATTGATTGAAGTTTATTTCGAGCAAAATAAAATATAATATATACATATATATTAACACACACACACACATATATATTAACACACACACACAAATAAGAAATAAAAATAAAAATAACATAGCACAGCTTATCTCCCATATACATAGATATAAATATATACACACACACACACACATATTATTTACACTTATAATAATAGTTGCTCAAAAGGGAGTGGAAAGAAGTATAACTTATTTGCTCCCACCCCCAATTCCTTCCCATATATTACCCCATATATCCGCTGCCATTAACAGTTAAATAATAATAATTTATTTGTTTTGATAATATTTATTTGATATTATAGTTTCTTACAATTACATTATGCTATCTCAATAATCACTATAATGTTATATGATAATCCTCATTATCGTAAACATTCAAATATGTCCCGATATCTATAATAATCACATCATATATAAAATATAACCATATCCTAACATATTGTTTAAACATAGTTTTACAATAACAGTAATATCAATAATAATTAATAATAATCATTATCATTATTTACTCAGCTATTTACATATATCCCACTCTTTTGTAATTGTGTCACCATTTACAATATCAAGATAAATAAACAGGAACCGTTTATAATCTTAAATACTTAAATTTATTTTACCATAACCAGTACCCCTCCCAATCACAAACACAAGAGCACCCAGATCCCTCACTCAGTCTCATATTTTGTCAACACCATTTCTTTAAATTTGAATTTGAATTGGTGAATATTTGGGCATTGCTTGAACCGTATCCCCAAACCATTCCAAAGTCTGACACCACACACAGACACACACAAGCTTTTCCTGGTGGTTCTCACCACCTGGACTTTAAAGTTTTCACATCCCCTCAGGTTTTATAGCCCCCTTCTCTTCCCAAAAAGAACTTTTGAATATTACCCGGCAGATCATTTTTGTTGGCTTTATACAAGAATTGAGCAGTATAAAAGTCAACTAGATCAAAAAGTTTTAAAATTTTAGATTGCAAAAATAATAAGTTTGTATGATCAAAATATCCCACCTTGTGTATGATTCTAACTGCTCGTTTTTGGAGTAAGAAGAGGGTATGTAGTGAACTTTTATAATTATTGCCCCAAATTTCTATACAATAAGTTAAATAGGGCAGAACCAGTGAACAATACAATATATATAGTGCATTATATTCCAAGACGTATTTAACTTTATTAATTATAGAAATACTTTTAGATACTTTGCCTTGTATGTATCTGATGTGTGGTTTCCAGCTTAATTTACTATCAATAGTTATTCCCAAGAATTTAATTTCTGACACCATTTCTAATGTAACACCATCAATACTTAATAATATTTCTGCGTTTTCTTTATAATTACCAAACATCATTACCTTCGTTTTATTTAAATTCAAAGATAATTTATTAATATCCATCCACGTTTTTAGTTTTACTAATTCTTCATTTGCAATTTTTATAAGTGTATTATAATTATCACAAGAAAAAAATATATTGGTATCATCAGCAAATAATATAAATTTCAGTAATTTAGATCAGTAGATGTTTTATTTTTGCATTTATTAACAATAGCTATAATCTCTATCTCACTCACATCAGAGAGAAAGATGGTCTTTGCATTCCTTTCTATAATTGACTCATTGAATGTATCACTTTCACGCTCAGGAATTATTGCTGCTAAATCTGGTCCAACATTTACAAAAAACTCATTGAAACTATTTACTATGTTATGCATATTAAAGTTTTCAATATTCTTATCAATAAAATAATCTGGATATGAATTCTTAATTATTTTATCCTTAATTATACTATTTAATATACCCCATACCCCTTTAATATTATTTTTATTTTCATTTAATACATTTTTATAGTATAATTTCTTACTAGTTCTTATTATATTGATCAATTTATTTTTATATGTTTTATATCTGTTTTCACATTCTTTTGTCCTTAATTTAATAAATTGTCTGTATAAAGTATTTTTCTTTTTACAAGAATTTTGTAAACCCTTAGTTAACCAGGGACATTTTATAAGTTTATTCTTGTAGTTGTATTGTCGAATAGGACAGTTTTTGTTGTATAATGTGCTAAATATTTCTAGAAAACTATTGTACGCTATATTCACATCTTTCTCTCTGTATACAGTGTTCCAGTCTTGTTCCATTAGGTCATAATTGAGTGAATTAATTGCTTCTTCCGTCTTTATACGTTTAAAGATAGATTTTTGGGGAGCTTTATTATCTTTTTTATAGTTGTCATCATACAGTGTGAAGACTAGCAGATGGTCAGTTATGTCACACATCATTAGGCCACTGACCGTAGTGTATTCAATATTGTTTGTAAAAATATTATCAATGAGTGTGGCACTATGCGAAGTAATTCTACTGGGTCTGGTGATGATTGGGTATAAGCTCATACTGTACATCCTATTCACAAATTCATCTGTTATTTTATGTTTGTTTGGATTTATCAAATCTATATTATAATCTCCACAGATGAATAGTATTTTGTTATTTGCTATAGAATACATCTTTTCCATCCAGTCAATAAATAACTCCATACTTGAACCCGGTGACCTATATATACAACTTATAATAATATTTTTTTTCTTTTCATTATGAATTTCAATCGTAATACATTCTAATATATCATTTATTGTTAATGTCATCTTGTCAATTACTTTAAACTTAGAATTCTTATGGACATATATAGCAACTCCCCCACCTGCTTTATTTGCTCTGTTCATGTAGTTGAGGTCATAACCTTCTAATTCAAAATCAATTCCTTTATCCTCATTAAACCATGATTCGGACATTGCTATAATGCTAAATGGATGTATAAATTGTTGTAAATAATCTTTTATAGTATTAAAGTTTGAATACATGCTTCTGCAGTTAAAGTGTATAATTGACAATTTCCCTTCTGAGTCGATATTGTTGTTATAATCATCTTCAGTAAAATAGTTGCAATTAATATTGATAGATGAGAAAAACCTGTTATCAGGGTCTATCTCGTCTTCCAAGTCTTGTGCATTGTACTCAGTGTAGTCAAATGGTCTCAGTTCCAAGTGATCATAGTCCAGAACCCTTTGTTGTAACCCTCTGTCATTAGTATCTCTTGAAGTAGATGAAATGTGATTAGATGACATTATATAATGTACACACTTTTTTTTTTTATCTCATTAATCCCGTTCTCAGTCATATTTCTCCAACTCTTCCATGCTTCTAATCACCAAAACCTTGGCCTCCTCTGATGTTCCGTTAAGCTTGATGAATATTTTGCAGTTAGTAACCCAGTTGTTTTGAATTTTCTTTTTCTACCTCAGGTACCTGGCTTTACTGGCTATTTCCGCATTCCTCTTTGTTAGGTGATCATTCAAGTATACATTAGTGCCCTTCAGTTTCCTTCCTTGTTTAAGTAATGCGATCTTCTTTTTTCTGTTCACAAACCTCAATATCACTGCTGGTATGTCGTTGTTCTTCCTCCTGGGGAGGGGGTGGCATGCCTCGATGTTGTCCACATCCAGCGTAATCCCTCTGGACTCGAGAAAGGCCGCTACCTGTTGTTCCGCGGAGCTCACCTCCATCTCGCCGGGCTCACCCCCGCTGTCAGCGGTCACTGCGCGTGCATAAGACCGGGGATTAATTTTGAGTCCAGAAACGACCAGGTCGTTGATTCTGGAGTATTGCTCCAATTCCTCCACCTTCCGCTCCAGGTCCGTTATCCTTTTATCCTTTTCTGCGTTTTGAAAACGCAGTATCTTGACTTCCTCCAGCAGTTCGAGGATTTGTTTCTGTTGAATCTTTATTTCAGTTACATCCTCCGCAAGAAAGTCTAGTGCTTTTTTAATTTCCACCTCTTCCCCCACTGTGTTTTTCTATGGTGGCATGATTGTGAATCATCAACCTTCCAATGTTATCCTCTCAACGAGCAGATCTTTGACGATATTATGGTTATTTTGCAGATTAACTGCTGGATCACAAAGCTCACTCCAAACAGGGTGTCAAGTATTATTTAAAAGTGAATATCCATCCTTAACCAAAGCACAAGTGCCATTCATCACCATGGTAACCCTCAAAACCCATAACATAGCAGATACTCTTAAATATCAATATAACAGATCATTGAACGTTAACAAATTTCCTCCTATTCACCTCTTGGTTAATAATGCATTAAACAACACTTATTTTCAACATTCGATCTCCCTGTCTAGTCCCATGCAAAGAGCTAATAGTTGCAGATACTATTTTCACCCTTAATTAATGCTAACGCACAGTATAGGGGCATCATTGCAGCATATTCATTGCATTTGATTAAAGTCCCACAGACACCCTACACCAACCCATACACCTAAACCTAACCCTAACCTTCCCTTACAAAAATTAACCATTGTTTTTCATGCAATAACAATAATAATGGAACTATCAAAACTTGGTCCACCAGCTTGACCTGCACCAAACCTGCTCTAACCAGTGTAATCAACAATCAGCTTTACCAGAACACATTTATTAAATATATATATATATATATATATATAGCCAGTGTTTCCTGCACAGCTTTCGAGTGGCAGCGCTTCACCCTACTGAATATAAAGTGCTGCTACTGAATAGCAAAATTTTTTTTTTTGTAAAGAAATTTTACTGGAGCTGTGATTTGGCAATCTAAAATCAATGCAATGAGATATAAAAACCAGAATGTTTCATACAACAATGGCAAGAAAACATGTCTATCTGAGCTGAGATGCATGTAAAAACTGTGCAACCAGTTTTGTTTGATTCAAGATCAAATTTCTGTTTTAATGAGTATTTTAAAGGACTCGTGAGTTTCCAGTTTAAATCCATCTGGCGAAATCTTCACTGAAAAATAACAAAATAACATTTGAAACTGTAATTAAGTTTGTTTTTATAAATGATATTTTAATTATAATATATACTGTTTAATTTATTAAAATATAATTCATTCGTTTATTTCTAAACTAAATATAAATGGCACAACAACTGAAATCTGTAGGGAACACACATGCATTTTGCTGACGCTTTTATCCGAAGCGACTTACAAATGAGGAATATAGCATTAACGATTCATCTTCATACTAAGACCATACTGACTGACCATCTTCCTTAGCTAAGTTTTTGCTGGTGGATAGCATTGTTATTTTTAGCCACCAGCTAGACAAGCACCAAACCAGCATAGACCAGCATGGAAATTCATGATGGTGTAAGCTGGTCTTTTCAGCAGGGTCCTTTTTAAATACATCAACTTTCCACCTTCTCCTGTAGATGTTTCTTCTCATTAAATTTAGATGCAGTTTGTTTAGAAGTAAAAGAAAATCATTGAGCAATAATATGATGTCTGTGTACAGTACATGTGGAGTTCAGACAGTTTGAACTGGCAAGTGCAATGTGTGGATAAAACAAACAGCCTTTTGATGTCTGCATAGTAGTAAGCAATCAAAGGATTTATTCCTTCCCAAACATGTGCACACATACACACACACGCACACACTCCAATTCAGCATGCTGAGGTGGCTTTTCGGATGCTGGCTTGAGAAACTCCATCTTGTTTTGTGTTATTTACATTTAATTCTGCACACACTTACACACACACACACACACACACACACACACACACACACACACACAATTTTGTTTTTCCATTTTTTATCACATGGGGGCCCTTAGCAAAATGCTACTTGCAGAACCTCTCTGTGAATTTTACAACACTTTACAAATCAGTTAGTTTAACAATGCATACAGTTCCAATCAACAGTCATCTGTGAGTTTAACAACTCTGCAGTGAATTTAACAATACAAAGAAAGTGCTATGATCTGTAATGTTGCCCATTTGTAAAAAAGGATACCTTCCCCTAGAAATACTCCCTAGACATGTAGTCACAGGAGACTATCAAGATGGGGGAGACTATCAAGATGGCGCAGAGTATGGCTGCTGCGTCACAAGCTCCGATACAACACTGCAGTTTATTGTTTGTTTTGTTTACAGTTTTTAATTTTTTTGTCTTGGATGTTGTCTGCCTTATTGTATACGACAGACAAACGCTTTTTACAATTACACACCGAAAACCGGACTTCAAATTCCTCAATGCCGACCCGCTGTTTACAAACACGCCAGCGGAGCCTGGTTTCAGGTTTTTTGTTTTCAGGCAGAAACTGAAACGGGAAGCACCCACCCTCAGAACGATCCAGTGCTGGTCGGACCAATCAGACTCTGCGCTACAAGACTGTTTTGATCACGTGGACTGGGAGATGTTCCGGTCCACCTCTGATGACGACATCGAGGTTTACGCTGATAGCGTAACGTGTTTCATCAGGAAGTGCATAGAGGATGTTGTGCCAACCAAAACAATACGGATCTACCCAAACCAGAAACCCTGGGTTACCAGCGATGTTCATGCGGCACTTAATGCGCGGACCACCGCTTTTAATTCCGGGAACGCGGAAGAGCATAAACAAGCCAGTTATGCCCTCCGTAACTCTATCAGTGCAGCCAAACGCCAGTACAGGCACAAAATTGAAGGACAGTTCAACACCACCGACTCCAGAAGTATGTGGCAGGGAATTAACATCATCACAGACTACAAATGGAATAAAAAACTCCGCCATGAACACCGCTGCATCTCTCCCGGATTAGTTTAATACATTTTATGCTCGTTTTGAGGAAAACATCAGTGCGTGCGCGAATCAACTGGCTGGTGTTTTTACGGACATTTTCAACCTGTCCCTCTCCCTGTCTGTAGTCCCCACATGCTTCAAAACATCAACCATTGTGCCTGCACCGAAGCAAGCCAAAATCACTTGTTTAAATGACTGGCGTCCTGTTGCTCTGACCCCCATCATCAGCAAATGCTTTGAGAGGCTAATCAGAGATCACATCTGCTCTGTTCTGCCCACCTCTTTGGACCCATTGCAGTTTGCCTACCGCAACAACCGCTCCACTGATGATGCCATTGCATCTACAATACACACTGCTCTCTCCCACCTGGAAACATGGAACACATATGTGAGAATGCTGTTTGTAGACTACAGCTCAGCATTTAACACCATAGTGCCCTCCAAGCTTGATGAGAAACTCCGGAATCTGGGCTTAAACAGCTCGCTGTGCAGCTGGATCCTGGATTTCCTGTCAGGCAGACGTCAGGTGGTTAGAATGGGCAGCAACATCTCCTCATCACTGACCCTCAACACTGGAGCCCCGCAGGGCTGTGTTCTCAGCCCACTCCTGTATTCCCTTTACACACATGACTGTGTGGCAACACATAGCTCCAATGCCATCATTAAGTTTGCTGACGATACGACGGTGGTAGGTCTGATCACTGACAATGATGAAACAGCCTACAGAGAGGAGGTGCACACTCTGACACGCTGGTGTCAGGAGCACAACCTCTCCCTCAACGTCAGTAAAACCAAGGAGCTTGTGGTGGACTTCAGGAAGAAAGACAGAGAGCACAGCCCCATCACCATTAATGGAGCACCGGTGGAGAGTGTCAGCAGCTTCAAGTTCCTCGGTGTCCACATTACTGAAGAACTCACATGGTCCGTCCACACTGAGGCCGTTGTGAATAAGGCTCACCAGCGCCTCTTCTTCCTGAGATGGCTGAGGAAGTTTGTAATGAACCACAACATCCTCACATGGTTCTACACTAGTACTGTTGAGAGCATCTTGACTGGCTGCATCATCGCCTGGTACGGCAATAGCACCGCCCACAACCGCAAAGCCCTGCAAAGGGTGGTGTGAACTGCCAGACACATCATCGGAGGTGAGCTTCCCTCCCTCCAGGACATGTATAACAGGCGGTGTGTGAAAAAAGCTCGGAGGATCATCAGAGACTCCAGCCATCCGAGTCATGGGCTGCTCTCACTGCTTCCATCAGGCAGGCGGTATCGCAGCATCAGGATCCGCACCAGCCGACTACATGACAGCTTCTTCCCACAAGCAATGAGACTTTTAAACTCTTGATCTCTCATGATCAGTAATTAGCACTGCACTTTATTAATCTATAATCTATTATCACACACTGGACTGTCAAATATATTCTCCCCAATACAACTACTTTATATATATATATTTTTATTTTTTATATACTCTTTATTTTTTATTGTATGTGTATTCTATATTGTGTGTATTGTTTCTGTACATTGTATATAATTATTGTGTTGTGTATGTATGTGTACATTTGACATGTAAATTGTGTAAATATGTTGTTTATTGTAATTGGTATATGTCTCGCCACTGTCATGACTGTTATGTTGCTCGGAACTGCACACAAGAATTTCACCTACTGTTGCACTTGTGTACATGGTAGTGTGACAATAAAGTGGTTTGATCTGAGTTATTCCAGGTGTAAACGGCAAGCTGTCTAGGTTGACCCCTTGTGATCGAATCACCAGAGAGGGCTGTTAATACCAGTTGTAAACAGGGTAAATAAGTTCAGGATCACTTGCTGAATACAGAACTAAAACTCTAAAGATCTAAAGCGAAAATGTCTGTACCAAAACAAAAAACTTCTTCCCTGCATGCCTGATACACCTGCCCAGTTACACTCTCTCTTTCAATATTTCTCTTTTAATTAATTTAAGCTGGCAGAGATGTAGGTAAAAATAAATTAGAATGTGATAAAACAGGAGAGAACTAAAGCAAGATGAAAGCTGACCTGTCATCGCATTGACGGGTGAGTTTTCTGCATTTTCCTTTGATGCAGTTCAATGGAAACAACACTTATGGAAATTAGTCAGGTAAAGATTCATTTGGGGGAATCAGTTAATTTGCATTCTTCTGTCTGATATAGTTCTGTGTGACCTTTTGACCTCTCTCAGGATGGCAGGAAAATAAAATGAGGTGTACAGAAAAATATAATGGATATTATATGGGACACAGAATGTATAATAAAACATGTGGCAAAAACACTGCCCTATTTTGCCATATTTACCCAAAATCTATCTAGATATATTAAAGCATTTTTTCTGGTCACATAAATATTAAAACAATAAATAAAGTAAATGTATTTTTATATGGGTAGATGGTATGTTCATGAATCTTTTTAATCAACATCAAGATTTTAGGTTTAAATGTACAGCATATGACAATTTAAGGGAAATGTAGTTTTAGATGCTGTGGTTGGTCACTTTCTCTTTTTACATTGTCACTTTCTTTTTTTTTACTTTATAAAATGTATTATTATTTAAATTATTTACATTTATTTACTTATTTTAAATAGCCATGTGGTGTGACAAATTCATTTTTAAAAGTACAAATGTTTCATATGGTTTCTCAACCAATATGTTCATTAAAAAATTTATGTATAATCATGATCAAATAATGAGTAAAATGTTATTAGTTTAATAGTAAAATCTTAATAGTAAAATAGTATCATCTTAATAGTTTAAGATGGATTATAGCATGTCCACAGGGCATGTTCACTTTACTAACATATTTAATTACTATATTCATATTCATATTTAATAGTTATTTTATTTAATTAATTATTCATTTTTTAATATTTATTTATTCATATCTATTTTTTTTACCTGCTTTTTATTTTTAATTCTAGCTCTATAATAGTGTGCTATCAGTCCTCTCTCTCTCTCTCTCTCTCTCTTCGAGACTGTCATCCTTTCCTTTTTGTACAATAATTAGTTCACCCATTCAGTCTCTTTTTTCTTTTCTCACCCTCATGTGGCCACCTGCCAGCCCTATGTGCTCTTCAGAGCTCAGTGCCTCTCAGAAGGGTTACCTGTGAGTCGTGGTGACCTGCTAACACTCAGTGCATCTAATGATTGTGGCCCAGACTGAACTTCTGTATGTGATCGGTCAGATTAATGAGCATTTTCAAATCCAATACAAACATAATCAATAGATGAATGACTTCTGCTGGCAACACTGGCAGAGCAAACAGGCTACTAGCCAAGGTCAAAGGTCAAGAGCTGATGAATACAGAGAAGCTGGAAGTTTCTCTCTAGAGTTTTTAGTTTTTATATAACTAATTTCTTTCCACTAACAATAACAGCATTTGCATGATAGCTGAGTAAGTAACCAGGTGAGATTTTATGACAGCAGGTCTCCAGCACCCCCCGCTGTTCGGTATTAATTAGTGGCTTTGCTGAGTACAAAAAACCGCTAAAGATGTGATCGTAATTACTAGGCAAATTGTGCAGAATAATCAGCACAGTTTTTCACCAGCTAATTATTACGAATAAGCAAGAAGTAATGAAAGGAATTATGTTAATATATTGTTGAAGAAAATCATGTTGCTTTGAAACGTGCAGGTTATAATTTCTATTGCTGCCAATAACACTACAGATTTAATTGCTCCTTTAAACTAACTTATATTTTTATGTAATCCATATAGGGAGTAATTTGAACACATTTGATTAAATCTTTTAAGAAAAAAGGGAATGTTTTATTTGGGCTGAATTTATATACACAAGTGTGTTTTATTTTGCTACATTTTATTTTTTTGTTTAATAAATCTATAATTTGTTATAAATCTCTCTAGAGTTTTTAATTAGAGCATTGCATTTAAATACAAAAAGAACACACAAGAAAAAAACGAGAGTTTATTATTTTATTAAGAACAACAAAAATATATTATACAATATAGTTTTCTTGATTGGAGGCACCATGCTAGCTAAATATAATTTGTAGTTGAATTTTCCCAGAAGTAAAAATGCAACCAGTTCACCATCAAAAGCTGGGCACCCAGGATTCCTATAATGCAGTTGAGCAAGAGCGTACTTACCTGTCACCCAGAGAGTTACATAAGATTTTAAGAGCATTTTATAAATGTTCTTCTGTGGAACACAAAGGGGGGTTGCTAGGCAGAATGTTAGCCTTAGTCACCATTGCCTTTTACGTGGCTCCCGTAGCTGATTGCCCATGTTATACAGATGGGACTGCATTTCCTGGGCATGAAACAAATTCTCCTGTGTTAGATGTCCCAATGTGTGGAGTTTTCCTCTCAGGTCCAGAACGTATTGAATTTTGTTCTTACTCTCTGAAGGGCCCTCCTCTCAATTTTCCCTCAGAACATCTAGGATGCCCTGAAGCTTGCGGCCATAATGTAATTCAAAGGGTGAAAATCCTATGGAGGCTTGTGGGGCAGGTCGTACAGGGGTTCTAGCCACATATCTCCCATGGGGATTTCCCGGATGTGGAGCTGAGGTCAACGGCCAAGGCAATGCCTCCCCAGCCAGTGCACAAATCCCATACTGGATTACCCTATTGCAGGACACATACGTACACATTCCCCTTAATAATGTCTGAAATGCTGGCCAATTCATACCCAAAGTCAGCGGATGGGTGAAGCAGGGACTAACCGCCACCTCTATTCTATTTTTTTTGTCCCTGGAATTAGCACTA
This sequence comes from Moxostoma hubbsi, assembly GCA_032164185.1. NCBI lineage: Eukaryota > Metazoa > Chordata > Actinopteri > Cypriniformes > Catostomidae > Moxostoma > Moxostoma hubbsi. The sequence continues at coordinate 2,092,074 of JAVLUX010000005.1, read as the reverse complement.
AATGGTATTTGTGAATATCCCCATGCACACACCTCACTTTAACCCAGCGTGCTATACCCAAAACGCAAGCTTTTTTTGAATCGAAGTCTGATTCCAAACCGAATCCACAAAGGCTTGATATGTACACCCTTGGATATCTTGGAACCTGGACCCACAGCCCCACATCTATCACAGGGCACTGATTCTGGATGTGTACCGGGTCCCCACAGCACCAGCACACTAGCCCAGACTTTATCTCCACACCTGCGGCACCGGATTTACCAACCTGGCAGAGACGGGGAACAGAAATAAAGGGGTTTGGAGCAATAGAAACCCGGGCCCGGGGAGCCAGCTTGCCAGGGGGTAGGGACAGGAACAGTATGGCTTAGGGAAGGGCAAGAGAGAAAGGGAGAGAGAGAAAAGTATACAACATCTCCTGGATACGTCGCCAAGTGGTTCTCTGCCAGCTGGATGGCCTATTCCAGCAGTGGCAGACACTGGCACTGAAACCTCTCTGCTATTCCATTTGGCAGCCATTCGACAAACTACTCCAGCACCACCAGCAAATGAAGGCAAACGGGTGGCTGAACTCACCGAATGTCAGTGCCGGAAGCGCTGATAGCACTGTTTGATGTTACCTGTTGGATGATGGCTTGTTTCAGGAACGAGTACTCCAGCAAAATCATGACAGGTAGCTGTTGTGCCGCAAGCTGAGCCTCCCGCAACAACAGCAGCAACAGACGGACCACCCACTGTGCGCTGTTCCACCCTGACCCCTCCGCGGCATGCTATGAAGGCTTCTGGGTCCTCCTGTGGTCCCATTTTCATCAGATTGATCTGAGGCACTGCAGGTGTGCTCAGGGTTGCTGCTGGATTACACCCCTGTGGCAGTAAGCTCCAGATCACCTCTGCCTGTGCTTGCAACAGGGCCTGGAACCATTGTTCTTGCTCTGACCGCAGCTCCAGGAGGGCCTGATGTTGCATCTGGTGGATGCCAGCGAGGGATTTGACGATCTCAGCCAGCGCGAGGACTCCATGACGGCAATCTTCCACGTTCCCAGGCTTTTATTATTATTATACATATTATTTATAGGCGCCTTACATGACACTCAAGGACACCTTACAACAAAACAATAACATTAAACAATTAATCATTATTTCAGCCTGAGCAGACATAATACAAACACAAAAGCAATCACATAAAAGCCTGCCTAAAAAGATGGGTCTTAAGGTAAGATTTAAAAACCAGAAGACTTTCACTGTTTTGCACATCCTGTGACATTGAGTTCCATAAATAAGGAGCTGCATGTCTAAAGGCTCTAGACCCCATAGATGTTGTGCGAACTCGAAGGATAACAAGAGTCAGTGCAGAATAAGATCTTAAAGTGCGAGGAAGAGTGTGGATTTGAAGAAGGTCAAATAAGTATGAAGAGGCAGGATTATTACGTGCCTTTTACATTTAAGAAGAATAAATTTAAAGTCAACGCGATATTTAACCAGGAGCCAGTTATAGGAGTTCTGCAAATAATACGTGCTGCTGAATTCTGTACTAGCTGGAGTTTATTGAGAAGTCTTGATGGCAGACCATGAAAAAGAGCGTTACAATAATCAATACAGGAAGTTACTAAAGCATGGACAAGAAACGTGATGTTCTTTACTGAAAGAAATGGACAGTTGAAGTTGATTAATGTTATGTATGTGGAAATATGCAGAGCGAATAACATTGTTTATATGAGGTTTGAATGATAAAATACTATCAAAGATGACAACCAAAGTTTTAACCTGTTTAGCAACAGAGACTGAAATATCATCAATATTCACTGAGCAACATTTAGATATTGCTAAGTTGGTTTTTGAGCCAACAAGAAGAATTTGAGTTTTACAGCTATTTAACTTAAGCAAATTTGATGTAAACTACTCTTTCATCTCAACTACACAATCTGAGAGGATAGATGGAGGAAAAGTAGAGGTACATTTGGAGGACCGGTAAAGTTGGGTGTCATCAGCATAGCAGTGGAATTGAATACCAAATTACCTAAAAATATTACCAAGAGGTAAAAGATAAATAATTAACGCATTACTTTAGAATACAATGTATTGTTTACTACCATATTATTGATCATAAGACAATCATTGGCATACAGTTCACAGCAATCCATTTCACAAGTGAATTATAAATCAGTTGGAGATTTATAATGAGGGCTTGTTTAAGGACCCTTCAATGTACACCTGAGTCAAACATGCTTGTGTAGCGTCTCGGGTGCGTTGTGTCATAAACATAAAATTTTTAGGCACTGTGTCAAGTTAAATATAGTTTAATACTTAGAACACATCTTGAGATCCCTTAGTTCGAATTTGCCCTCCATCAAGTTTTTTGAATACAAGAACGTAATGCATGTTTGTGTTGTGTGTCTGCTGAAGGGTTGTTTTGTTCTCCGTATAAACTGTGCATTGCTATGCAGTTGAAGTTTCACTTACTGCCCTCTAGAGTAAACAGGTGCTACTACAAGCTTACATTTCTCAGGAATCTTCCTTATTACAGTCTGGGGGCATTGCGATTAATTGCGTACATTTTTTTAGGTGTTATTTTTAATACAGTTAATCGCACTGAATTGATGCTTTAAATCATCATCCCTAGTCTTTATTTAACAAAAGTCTTGCTTTTCAGCAGAACACTTCCTAAAGCACACATACACACCCACAGCTTGAAGCTCGACTCTCTGTCTCATCTGCTGCCATCTCCTCCCCTTATATCTCTGTGTCACAGCTCACTAGGAATACAAAAAGGTGTTAGCGCAGGTGTGAATCCTTAACCACTCAGCTTTCCTGGACCTCACTTTCCACAGATCGGCACTCAATCACACCCCACCTACACAAGGACATTTGGATGTTGTTGTACAAAATAGCTTATGATTATTACCAGCAATTGTGGATGGTTCCTCTGCCTGAATGTTGATGCTAATGCGATAGGAGTGGAGGGACGACCTGTAATGTAATTTTTCCTATGACAAAGATTCATTAAACGAGCACAGGAAAGAGATAGAAAGAAAGAAAGAAAGAAAGAAAGAAAGAAAGAAAGAAAGATGCTCTATTGATGGAATGTCCTTGCAAATTTCTTATCAGCTACATGGCAAAGCTCCATTATTTACATTAAATGTATGATTACAGGTATAAATACAGTGAAATCTCTCATGTACCTTAGTCTAACTATATCAGGAGATGTTGTAATGACACAGCCAAAAAAAAAAAAATTTTGTTTTTGCTTGCTGGGTCAAATAAAAAATGTCTACACTGTAAAAATCAAAATCCTGTTAAATTTCTCGTAAAAAATAAATAAATAATAATAATAATAAATAATTTAACAGTCAGAAATTGGCCTTAAAAAAAAAAATCAGTGACTATTTTTCAGAAATAACGGTATGTCATTTTGATGCCTGTTTATTATACAGTTCACTACTGTATATATAATTAAATGATACATAATGTTAATATACCAACCTACTGGAACTCTAAAAATCTGCTTTGCACTTTGAAAGGTATTAGTTAATCACAACAAATGTGGTAAGCAATAAATAAATAAATAAATAAAATAAAAAAAGAGTAAAAAATGATGCCTTCCAGGAGCAATGGCCAATAAATATGTAAACAAAGTGCATAGTGTCACTCATACAACACAAAACACCATCAGAGTAAGACACATGACACTAAAATAATTTAATTAACATTAGAATTTTAACAATAGTTTACAGTAATAGTACATGTATTTTCTTGTTAGACATAATTACAATTTTCACCGTTGCCTAGAAGGTAAATTATACTTTATACTTATTAATATTAAAACTAGAGTATTTGAAATGAAACATTAGCATATGTGATTAAAATGTTTTAACACATTATTTTTTTATTTATAAATGGTAAGGTTAAGGTAGAAAATATGGTTGCACTTTATTTTACAATACAAGTACTTTCAATATACTTACTGTGTACTGAGACCCAAGAAAGTACCCAAGAAAGTACCTAGTAATATTAGGTAACTACATGTGCATAATATAGGTTAAGGTTAGGTTTAGGTTTAGGGTTAATACCTAATAATTACTGTAGATTTGTAATTATAAAGTAAGTAAATATAGAACAGTACCGTAAAAAAGTGCTATGGTAATGGTAAGGTCATGGTAACTACCAGTTACCCTATTAAGAGTTTTTTTCCCCCCTTTGTTTATTGTAGCATTTTACTCTATTCTTTTTCATGTTACAGAATAGATATGCTTCGAGTCCCTTCTTTAATATAAATCTTTGAGATTTTCTTCTCCTATTTAATTATATGCCAGGCAATAAAACTTCAACAGAAAAGCGATGGCACACCTGCAAATCACAAGATTGAATGTATCATTCTCATAACGCAAATGGTGTGGGTCAAGTTACATGTCAAAGTTTATTTCGTATAGGGTTAGTGATCAGAGTAAACCCATAACCATACTTATCAACAATATAGGGATGCTTGTCTTAGCACATGGATGATTAAAGTTGAGCACAAGTCTACCCATATCAACAGATACTGGCATGACTGTTGGCCAACTCTGTCTCCTCTTGGTTGTTTAAGGAGAGACAGAGGTAAACGGCTCCCTCAAGGGCGCCTGCACACGTTGCCATATCAGCCTCTGACAGATGCTACCCTGTGAGAGACCAGAACCCACAGGGGTTCGAAAGAGAGTCTTAGAATGCCAGGCAAAATTAGATTTCTAACCAAATGGCAGCCAGCCGACCAACCAGCTAGCTAGCTTGCTGCTCACTGGCCCATCCTGTGAGCCGAAACCCTCTCTCGGCTGGTGTCCATAGCAGAGCCAGCACATACTGTATCTCAGTCTCCACCCACAGGGGGGTTTGCGTGTCTCATGTGACAGCCTATTTATCATTGTGAGATGGGCTAATATCCACTGAGGTACTGCGATATCTGCTGATTAGCCTGATGTGCTAAGGCATGCAATTTCTACAGCCATACTGAGCTACATAGTTTGGAGGTAATAGTTTGATGGAAACAGCAATCGCTCAGTAGAGAAGAGGAGTACAAATAAAAACCAAAAAATGCTTAAAAACAAAAAAAAAAATAACAGCTTCATGTGGAAGTGAAAGGTGACTGTGGTTAAAATGATTTCTATCTCCTTCATTGTGCTCATTGTGTCCAAGTCATACTGGTTTAAAACATGAGGGTGAATACATTTTATCATCATTTTCATTTGTAAACTATCACTGAAGCAGAGGGTATAAAAGATCACATAGACACATGATTTATGCACGCAAGGTGTTAACATTGTAATAATAATCAGACCTGATCAGAAGTAAAACTCACTTAAGTATTCTTTTAATTCAATACTTTTTAAATCTTACTCAAGTAATTGTTAACATTAGTACTTTTACTTCTACTTGAGTAATTGAGTTTTAAAAGACTTAGTACTTCTACTTGAGTACAGTTTTTGGCTACCCACCTCTTTACGAGAGACTTAAATGAACTGATGAATCGTTTTTTTTTACCTGGTTCATTGCTAAAATGTGTAACTATTTATTTGTATCTTTTATTTATATTTATTATATTTAAAATGTATTTAAAAGTTAATTGGGAGAACGGAGTGTCATTGTGATCTTGTTCAGTTGAGTTCTTTGTTCAATACTATTTAGCCAGGCAGACTGAGGCATTAGACTCCATTGTGGTTTTGGGTGTGTTTAATCCATCTTTGTGAAATGTTGGATAATGGTTTCTAAACTAATTATTTATTGATAAGAAATCTCACCATTTCACTGTGGTGGCTCACAGTCCTCCTAATGAACTATCCCTCACACTTCCATCCATTATTTACCCTGAATCAATAAATTATTGACTACATGTCGAAAAGAATTGAAATCTTTCATGAAATTGTAATATGTAATAAAAGGCTTTGCACAAAAAGATTACACAACGTCTGTATGATTTTTGGCCATTGATAAACGCGCTCAATCAAGTATGGTGTTAACAAGTAAACACCGTTTCATACAATGTTTCAGTTTGTTCTAAAAAAAAAAAAAAAAAAGAAATCAATATTCCCATAACTACATTATCGTAGTGAATGTGAATATATTGCATTCTAATTATATCTACTGGTAAATAAATTATGCTATGATTTCGAATGAACACTAACATCCTTTGCTCGGTTTATTTCAGATCAGCCGTGGCTTTGTGCATGCTTTATTTGTTTAACTGCAGTGTTTAAATGAAAACTTTTGTCATGCTTTCTTTGGTCTGATTTTGATGAGCACCCAACAATGCTTGTATACACATATACGCACTGGCGGCCAAAAGTTTGGAATAATGTACAGATTTTGCTCTTATAGAAAGAAATTGTTACTTTTATTTACATATAAGTGGCATTTAACTGATCACAATGTATAGTCAGGACATTAATAATGTTAAAAATTACCCCATGCTTCTCGAACACTTCTCACACACCTTACTGTCTAGCTGATCCCACAAAAGCTCAATGGGGTTAAGATCCATAACACTCTTTTCCAATTATCTGTTGTTCAATGTCTGTGTTTCTTTGCCCACTCTAACCTTTTCTTTTTGTTTTTCTGTTTCAAAAGTGGCTTTTTCTCTGCAATTCTTAATATAAGGCCTGTACCCCTGAGTCTTCTCTTTACTGTTGTACATGAAACTGGTGTTGAGCGGGTAGAATTCAATTAATTGATTTATATTCGTTTCTGATGGCTATTTTCTCTTTAAAGAACATAAGTAGCCCAGGGCAAAAAGCCTTATCATATCATATGAGAAAAAAATCACGGTTTCCCAGTTTTACAATTATTTGGACTATGCTTAGTAATGAGAACATTGCTTACAGCAGGCGCTGTAAAGTCTTCTAAATATTAAAATGTACATTTTTTGGTAAATGCGGTGAATTTGTACATAAGCGATGCTTTAAATGATGACGATGATTTAAAATGCAACTTTCAAAATTTACTTGCTGATAACTTCACGCAATGCACCTCACTCTGTCAGCACGTATGAACATTAAAAAAGATGCATCTTTTAATTCATCACTTTAAATAACCAGAGCTAAAATATCAAGTTTGTTGTTTGACGACTAGTGGAGCATCCTGTCCTATTTGTAGGATGTGTATCTTTCTATGACTTCTGTCTGCATAATTTACATCCGTCATCTACAGTCAGTCACTTAAATTCTCACAAACAGCCAAATTAAGTAGTTTTTTTGGTGGATATGAGTCTGGTAGATCAAAATCCTCTTTTGTGCTTCTGAGTTTGTGTGTTGTAGCCTCAGTTTAACGTGAATTAAAAGTTCACTTTTAGTCCGCATTACCTGACCAAGCACCACACGGCCACCATCCATAACCATAGTAACAGATCCAGTAACCACACATGCATAAGAGTTTTTCACTTTTAGGCTTAAAAAATCTTACGAAATACATTATATATAATATTTTACCTCATGTAAATAAAGTGTTTCACAGTTTTATGCGTGGATTCTAAATTCTTATGGCTAAATTCTTATGGTTTCTTATGGTTATGGTTAAAATGGATGGATGACCGTGCCTGGTAACATGCATGTAAAATGGCTAGAAATAGCATTTTAGCTTAGCGTAAAGCTGACAATTTATGTTTATTTCTATTTCTTCTGCTCCAAACCTACTTCAAACCTACTTCTCTGTCTGCTCGTATGAATGTAACACATCATAAGGAAGTGTTTCACTACTATTCAGATGCACTTTGGATCGCATCATTTATATGTATACATTTTATCCATCTGAAAGGACTAAATATTAAATTAATATTAAATGAAACAAATGACAATAAAATGCAAAGTAATCTCTTCAGTAATCAAAATACTTTTTGAACATAACTGTATTATATTTACCAATGATTTAAATTGTAACTGTTGTGGAATACAGTTACTTATATTTTGTATTTTAAATAGGTAAACCTGTTACATGTATTTCCATCCCAGTAAGCAGGTAAGGCCATACCAACAAATATGTAAATTCATAGAATGATTTGTAATGTAATTCGTAATTATGAATGTAAAAGCATTAACAGAGCATATTTCAGCTTATTATGCATAAGACAAAGATAAGATATTCAAATTAATGAAGTTATCTGGGTAGCTTTTGAAGTTGTATTTAGAAAATTTAAATTTAAATTTAAAAAAGGAACCAGGGTTCATGAACTTCAATCATTGTATTTTGGATATGTATTTGTCATGTCTGTGCCTAAAAAAGGGAGCCACCAGTTAAGAGTGTAGTTCACATGAAAATTGAAAAAAATCAAATAATTTACTTATTTAATTGTTATTCTGACCTACAGTATATTCTGTTATTTTTTTTCTATGTTATTCATTGTATCTGTACAATAAAACATAAGTCCTGGTAGAGAGAGTGAGACAGGGTTACAGGGTTATTATTTCCCTATGGTGGAGTCCTGAGGCAGTTTAATTGTTAATTAGTAAAATGGCCTGAGGGTAAAAACTGTTCTTGTACCTGGATGTCCTGGCAGTCAGTGCTCTGTAGTGCTGGCCAGAGGGCAACAGTTCAAAGAGGGAGTGGGCAGGGTGTGTGGGGTCAAGAGTGTTTCTACCTGCACGTTTCCTCATGCTGGAGATATACAGTTCTTTGAGGGCGGGCAGGGGGGAACCAATAATCCTCTCAGCAGTCCTGATTGTCCATTGTAGTTTCCTTCTGTCTGATTTGGTGGCTGAACCAAACCAGACAGTTATAGATGTACACAGGTCAGACTCAATGACGGCTGAGTAGAACTGTGTCAGCAGCTCCTGTGGCAGGTTGACCCTTCCTCAGCTGGTGAAGGAATTACAACCTCTGATGAGCCTTCTTCACAATGGCATCTATGGGGGTGTCCCACTTCAGGTCCTGAGAGATGGTAGAGCCCAGGAACCTGAATGACTCCACTGCAGTGCTGTTCAGGATGGTGAGTGAGGGTGAGTTCAGGATGGTGAGACTTTGCAGGATATAATGCAGTCCCATATTGACAGCATCATCCACAGGCCTGTTTGCTTGATAAGCAAAGTGAAGGGATCCAGACACAGATCCAGTGATTTCCTTCAGGTAGGCCAAAACCAGTCTCTCAAACGACTTCATGACCACAGACGTGAGACCGACAGGTCTGTAGTCATTAAGTCCTGTGATTTGTTTTTTGGGGACCGGAATGATCATGAAGCATTTGAAGCAGCAGGAAACTTCACACTGCTCCAGTTATTATTGAAGATCTGTGTTAAGATGGGGGCCAGTTGGTCAGCACAGACATTCAGACAGGCAGGTGAAACACTAACTGGGCCTGAAGCTTTCCTAGTCTTTTGATTCCGAAAGTCCTAGCACACATCCTGCTCACAGATCATAAGTTGAGTCTCTACAGAGCGAGGGGGAGGTGTCTAGTACTTTGTGATGCTTTTCAGGCCTTTCCACACAGATGCAGGATCATTTGCTGAACACAGGTTTTTTTTTTCAGCTATTCAGGGTAGCTTCTTTTAGCCCCATTGATTTCCTTATTAAGTGTGTTCCTGGCCTGGTTGTACAATATTTTATCCCCACTTCTGTAAGCATCCTCTTTGGCATGACAAAGCTGTCTGAGTTTTCCTGTAAACCATGGTTTATCATTATTGAATTCTAAAAAGTCCTAGTATGGATGCACATATCCTCACACAAAAACATGACAAACAATTAACACTAACAAAAACACTTGAGAGCTCAACAATGAAGCAGCCATCTGTGGTGCCATCTCAATTAATACATTTATTAAGTATCTAATTAATTTCTTTATTATAAGTCAGTTTTTACTATATTGTATATTTCTTTTTTATATATTTTATTTATTTAACAGTAATACACAAAATATTAACACAGAAAGTTTGAAATTTTCTGAGTGGAAAGAAAACAAATATTAAATAGAGGGGGAATAACATTCACTATTCACTAATTTAATGTTGTGAACATATCAAATCAAGTCAAGTCAAGTGGTTTTTATTGTCGTTCAACCATATACAGTTAGTACAGTACACAGTGAAATGAGACAACGTTCCTCCAGGACCATGATGCTACATAAAACAATATAGGACAAACACAGAACCACATGAGACTACACAGACTAAATAACATACCTATATAAAGTGCACTTGCAAACATGTGCAAAAGTATGGGATAGTACAATAAATTACTAAAAATTAACAGGACAATAGACACAGTGAGAGACAGTGCAGCGCCAACCAGTTCACAGTAGTGAAAAAAGATGACAGTTTCTATAAATGCCAAATGTAAACTGCTGATCTAAATTGCTGATGAGACCCACCACGTTTATGTCATCGGTGAACTTAATGATGTGGTTCGAGCTGTGCATTGCTGCACAGTCGTGAGACAGCAGAGTAAACAGCAGTGGACTGAGCACACAGCCCTGGGTGGCTCCAGTGCTCAGTGTGGTGGTGGTGGAAATGCTGTTCCCGATCCGGAATGACTGAGGTCTCCCAGTCAGGAAGTCCAGGATCCAGTTACAGAGTCCAGGCCCAGCAGGTACAGCTTTCCAATCAGGTGCTGAGGAATTATTGTGTTGAATATGTGTGTGTTTTGCATGCAGATTACATTGTTTTGGTTTGTGTGGAGTATTTTGTATCTTTTGGTAAATATGAAATGCAGTTCTTGTGTAGTGGGAGAAAAAAGGAAGGTTTACTATTTTTGCAAATGTTGTTCTGTCTGGAGCACTACCTCTCTCTTATTTTAGTCCTCAAGTTGTGTTATGGTTAAAATAATTTGCAGTGGCCACCCTCCATCTGGGTATCCACAGTCAGTGTGGCCAGTACTTCCACAATCCCATCTGTGGTGGGAGCCATGTCTTCAGAGAGCTGACTGTTATCCTTTGTTGCAATTGTGGTTCATGAATATTCAATATTTGCTAAGTGTCTCCTTCGCCGTGGGTCACTGCAGCTGGTGTGGCCAGTACCGCTGCTACCAGGGGGAGTCCACTTGCTGCATGTAATTATACATCTGGCTTCCAACCCTGAAGCTCGTGGATTTGGAAAATAGCAATGGGAAGGGTTAGGATGAAGTGAGGCGCAGCTATTTCTTCCAAAAAGTGTCTGGATGCTATAGTGGTTCAAAATACGATTATCCCTTCCAATCTGTACTCCTTAAGTGTATGTGAATGTGTGGGATGTATATGAAAGTACAAGGTGTTAATAAGTTAATACTAATGCTAAAATGTTACTTTTATTGATTTATTTCAAAGTTGGTGCAATTAGTACAACAAACAAAATAGTATACAAACAATGACAAAATAGAGAGCCAATGTCAGTAACCCGTTTTTGAATTGGAGCTACTATGTTTTTGTCTGTAGATATTATTAATTTATATATTTGTGACAGTAGTTTCTTTGGTTTTAAAGATACAATGGCTTTCTAGATGGGACAGTTACCATATTTCAGAGTACCAGAGCTAATTTATTTTTGTAGAACTTCTTTTAATTGTATATATTGAAAACATTTGATTTGGTATGTTATATTTTAACTGAATAAGGTCTAAGGTCATGAGCAGGCCATCTATATATAGATGGCCAAGGCTGGTCACTCCTCTTTGACTCCATGTTGAACAATTAAGGTTTTATTATAAATTATAAACATTGGGTTGTGCCATTTTGGTGTGTGGGTAAAATGTAGTGTGTATTCTACCAAGCATTCATGGTTAATTATTCAAGTTAATGGTAATATTGTTTTTATAACTAGGGAGAGTTTTTATAGGTTTGTCTATTAATGGAAGATATATAACATTGAAACAGATCATTTTCTAACCATATAAGTTTTGAGTTATGGATCCAGAGATAGATGTAGATTAGCTTTTGAGAGAATGTCAATTTCTGTCATATTGCTTATTTTTTTCAGTGTTTCCTTTCCTTTCCTTTCCTTTCCTTTCCCAATCATTGCTGTGTAAAAACATGTTGCTTTTTCTATATACAATACCAGTGTAATAAGCTTATTTCAGATGTTCCTTTATCATTGTTCTTCACTGCCAATTAGTTCTTAATGCCATGCAATAAATAAGGATTAAATTAGATTACATGGCAATCAAATTTTATGAGCCACTGTTTCATGAAGACAAACATGTATATGACAGAGTTTAGGCATTTAAATACTACAATCATAAACGTATAACTCATATTAGTAGCAGAGAAAAATAATTAGAGGATGTGTAAATCACACCTAAACCCTAACTTATTTAAATCACATTGTAATTAATTAATTTAGAAGACAATTTTGTTAAAACAGTCTGTTGCTTAACCACTTGTTGCAGGTTTCTCAGCAGAGAGTTAAATATTGTTGATATAAAGAAATCCAAATTATTAACTAACTAAACTACAAAAAATTAAAGGAATACTTCACCCAAAATTTTAATTATGTCATCATTTACTCAGACTCATGTTGTTCCAAATCTGTTTGAAAAAAGGTGATATTAGACATGAGTGAATGAGTCACCACTTATCCTCATTGTATGGAAAAAAGTTGATTTAAAGTTGATTAAGGCTTATTCTAACATTTTGATTAAAATATCCTTTGGGTATTTGGAAAAAACATGTGGGTGAGTAAATGAAGAAATAAATGATTTTTTTTTTTTTTTTTAATTGAAAGGGGGGGTGGTTCTCTCCTTTAATATAAAATTAACTCTAAAATGTCCCATTGGCTTGAGTACTATTGCTTTAAGAGAAGGTTTTTGATTGTTTTGAGAATAAAGTACGCACACACATCTAAGTGCAATCAATGAGGAGTGTAATTTCAATGCAATCAGAAAGCAACACGTTTACCAAACAAGTGCTTTAATGAAAGGTAATGAGTTCGGGGCGTTTAATGCAGGTACAGTCTGAAGTGAAGTGTTTTTACACTGCATGCTGGCAGTGATTGCACAGATCGAATGGCACTAGGAAAGCCAGTTGACCTCTGTATATAGGTCAGATCTAAGAAGATACTATTTTCGTTTTTTTAAGAAAATGTGATTGATGATTGATTGTGCAAAACTCACCGATGCTACAGTGTTGTGTGTGGTTGCCAGGGCATTGCTCTAGGGTTGCTTGGGGTTTTTTGGTGGTTGCTAGGTGATTGCTTTGTGGACCAAAGTCCACAAAAGCCCAGAGTGCCCATTCTCAAATTTCTGTGGCATTCTGGTCCCTATATGTGGCTCAGAACCCTCCTTCAATCAACATGATCACACGAGAGGTCAGGATGTTGTTTCAGATTCTTCTACACTAGGATCTGACACATTATACCTACTCACTGACAAGTGGGATCTCCTATCAAACATTGCATTTCAGCATGTTTAGCTTCCCCTGTGGAGCGACCAAAAGCATGTCGCATCAGCAGAGTGGGAGACCCAGGTTCGAATTCTGCATTGAAACCAGGAATTAATCATGTTTGCATTATAAGTGACAAGTAGAATTTGGAGGCTGCATTTTTCCCTCTAACATTTAAATGTTTACTCCACTGATGGTTCGGTATAGGGTTTAGGCTGTGGGGTACAGTTTGTAAAAATGCATTCCTCTTCACTGTATTACTGTCTGTACTACTGAAAAGATCTCACTTCACAACTTGCTTTTGGCACCCTCATGGACATTACTCCCTGTACAGTTCACACATGAATATAAGTCTATGGAAAGTCAATGGAATCGTTTTGCTCACTTTATCATCTGCCATGTAAAAATTGAAAAAAGGTGTGCAAATTGTCTGACTGCTTTGAGAAGTAATAATGGCACACCTATGCATGGTCTCATGATTAACTCATAATAATTAGACATCATAAGAAGATATTGTACGACTTGGCTCGTACAAAAAACAAATACAACTTTTATTCCCATTGAAAGCAACCAATTAACAAACAGAATTTCAAATTAATACAATACAGGAATAACATTTGAGCTTGCAACCTATTCAAAACTTTATTTTAAGGTAGAACACATCTCTTACTGATATATGTAAATTACCTGTTCCCTCATGTTGTTCCAAACCCAGATTTACATAAAAGTTATTTTCTATTGAAATCATGCTTAGGTTTAGGGTTGGGTAAGGGCTTAGATTTTATGGTTTGGTTAAGGTTTGTGTTAGGGGTTAAACTTAGAAACATTGGTTCATATATTTTTTTCTGTGGGAGTTAAAGTTGAATTTTTACTAATTGTGATGCTTGCCATAGCATATGATCTGCACATCCTGTACTGACACATTGCCAGTCAAACATTTGATTTACCTTTAATGAGCATATTCTTTACATCCTGACTTATAAAGAATAAATAATGATTTAGTATAGTTATATTTGCCGTTCAGAGTAATCAGTTTTAATGGATGCACTAAATGCAAATAGCAATATATGGTATTTACACTAAGTGTAAAAAGCAAAAAAAAAGCATCTTCTTTGCACTAAGTGCAAATAACTCTAGTGCAAATAGTGGCAGATGTCTTTACACCCCTGTTTAAATACTAACATACAGTATAGTGGAATCACTGCTACATTTTTACTGTGTTTATTTAGAGTCACTCAGATCCTCTACACCAACCTCTACCCCAAAACCTAACAACACCTTACAAACATTAACCATGGTTTTACTACTGTAACAATAATATCACCATAATATATTTTGCAGTAAAATCATAGTAACCTCAAAATTAAACATGGTTACTTTATTAACATAACTGTAGTAACACCATGGTTTTCAAATTCAAATTTCAAATTGCATCATAATATAGTTTCCACCAAAAAACTGCGAGAAATCACTTTTATTTATTATCACATGTAGTATTATAGGAAATATTAAGCGTGGAGACATGGGCAAAAGCATGACAAAAGGCAGGATTCAAACCCAGATCGCCAGCTTGACAAAGTATTTTCACACCGTTGTATCACTCTTAGCTATTACAGTCGGACATGGTAGTGCAATTTGCCATAAACTTGTATGTTTCCACCAGACTATTGGAGTGCAAATAATCACTCCATTCTCTATTCTCTTAACCCACTAAACATTTACCAGTTCAACGTCTCAGATATGCAGATATGAAAAAAAAAAAAAAAAAAAAAAAAAGAAAAATTCAGATATGCCCACCTTCATTTGCCCAGCAGATTACCCCTAAGAAATTTTTCGTGGCTGTCTTCAGCTTGGTCTCAGCAATGGTTGGCGGCGTTAGTGTAAATAGCCTTTGTCAACAAGATGGGCTATTTGCCCTTAGGGGAAATAGACACTCCGTAACTTTTAATCTATGTTGAGAATGTATTGACACTTGCTTTTGTTTGACTGTGAAGTATACACTGAGAACTTTCACATATGAAGTAAACAGAAAAATAATGTTCTTGAAATTGAAGCTGAAATGGAATCTTTTCAGCAAAATAAAATTATTTTGGAATCCTTTTGAAAAACACATCTATGCCCATGTACTGACATAACTAAACCACTGAACATTGCCTCTCTGGAAATTATAGTAGAGGGTAAACAAATCACTGTCACTCACAAGCTGGCGGAAGTTCTTGAGCGGTGTGCTGGGTAAATACAATCTCTAATCCCATTAGTCTGACAGGCGTGTCACTACAGCAACTAATGTATAATTTATGTCACTGCTCGTTCCAATTTGCCTGTGTAAATGCTGGTAACGTGAGACACTAGGGGTTGTGAACCCCACTTGTCTTATGCCACTCTTTATATTAAATCCTTCCAGGCCCGGCTCCACGGGGGTGCCTGGCCCACCCAATCATGAACTTGGCCCACCTTGAGAACTACACCTACACCCACCCCTCCAACTTTTCAGTCCACCCGACGGGTTCTATGGCCCACCTTACATCTAAGAGCCTGAATCCTTCCCATTAATACTTCTTATTTGTGCACTTTGTTGAGAGGATCTGTCATTCAGAAATAAATAAATAAATAAATAAACAAACAAAAACACATCTTCCGGAACTGATTATTTTTACACAGTCTATTTAGTTTAAACTTTCAGGGGACATTGAGTTATTAAGTCTCTACTTTTAAGATTTTGCCTTAGAATGTGCGTGTCCACATTTGAAATTATTCTTAGCTTGATCCACAAACAAATCATTCATTTGATCCTTTCCTTTTCATTCACAAGATTGCAAAATATCCATACCACTTGACTGTGAGGAACTTTTGAGGTTGGTGACATGCTAGGACAATCACAATATTTGATAATCACAATAAAGATTAATACGTGGTGTAAAAGTATTGTTTATTGTAAGATCATAATGCTGTTAACTAATATTAAAACCTTATTGTAAAGTTTTCCTGATGCAATCTATATAACCTAATCGAAAACACAATAGGGTGAATCTCACAAAACCTGTCAAGAACAAAACTAGGTTATATTTCACCCATAAATCTCAAAAACTTTTTTAAGAATTTTTACACTATTACATTATTTTCATGATAATTAGGCACTAAACAAATATTGTATTACAGTAATAAGAGTCTAATGAGAATCAATATTGGGAATAATGAGAATTAAAATCACTCCAGTAAATCACTTTTGAACAGGAATTCTTTCTTTGGGCTTCTCGTACAGAAGGTATCACGATATTTAGCCACAATTCACCTGTGCTTCTTTTCGGTGAGTAATCTGTCCCCCATCCCAGTGTTCGATTAAGAAAAAAATATTCTGTGTTCTTTATAAACCAATTTGACACCTTTATATTCCTGCACTGCATTATATCTGTCCACTTTACATAGGCTAACTTTGTATTCCTAAGCTTTTAACACATCTGGCTAGCTATTAAAAAGCGAGGGAGATAACATGCTAATATCATGGTGAATATTGATGTTACAGTGTGTTTAATTCAAACTATGGTTACTGTGGTAGAACCATGGCAAATATTGAGAATACAGTGGTTTTACTTCAAATTCCACATTCAAACTACGATTACTGTGGTAAAACTATGGTAAATGTTGATGATACAGTGCTTTTATTACAACAGTAAATATTAAATACTTGTCTATTATCACTAACTGATGCCACGTGCAAGCCTCACATCAAAAGCAAAATACTTTATGATGAATGAAACTGTCCACTTTGGATGCGTCGAGTCAAATTAAAATAAAAAAACTGAAAATTGAACAAATGAAATTGTCTCCACTAAGAGCTGACACTTGCATGTAATCTCCCTCGCTTTTCAGTAGCTAGCCAGATGTGTTAAAAGCTTAGGAATAAATAGAAAGCCTATGTACAGCGGACAGATATAATGCAGGACAGGACTATAAAGAAAATGTTTAATTATAATTTTTTTTTAATCGAACATTGGGACGTGGTACAGAATACTCACCAAGAAAAAGTCCAGGTGAACTGTGACTAAATATTGTGATACCTTCTGTACGAGAGTTGGGTGACGGCCAAAGA
The DNA here is from genome assembly GCA_032164185.1 of Moxostoma hubbsi. NCBI lineage: Eukaryota > Metazoa > Chordata > Actinopteri > Cypriniformes > Catostomidae > Moxostoma > Moxostoma hubbsi. The sequence continues at coordinate 2,074,690 of JAVLUX010000005.1, read as the reverse complement.
AAGTTGTTCGTACTCATATGAGCCAACTTGCACAAAATCTTATGATTTAGCCAACTGGTTAACTGGTACGTACTTGTACGATTTTAACATGAGACTGGGTTGGATGCGCTAAAAAGAATAAGACTTAACAATGATACATCATCCATATGTAAGGGTCATTGTTTGGGCATCATCTGCATGACTGTCCGTTCTCTTGCCTGCTCATCTCTTCATTATGAGCCATTTATGCATGAAAAGATGCATGTGTTATCTCTGGCATTCATTAGATCCAAGTGTATGACATTCTGGACCCAGAATCCACCCCCATCCACTTGGATGCCATCCTTAGTGTTCATTCCCCATATGCCGAGTGCCAATGTTGTATACAAACATCTAGTCTAAGCCTAGTGCTGGGCCAGCAATAATTCAAGAACTTAGTACAGTGGAAATAACCAAACTTTCATCCTGTGGTGGAATTAAAGCTGTTTTCCGATCACCTAAATATTCCTGTTTTAGTTACACCAAATACAAGGCTTATGAATTCTTCAGTGTAATTAACTACGATAAAGGTTTCTCATCCAGTTGATCATGATTTTATTTTATCTTAATTATTTTGTGTCACAGCCTAATTTTGTTATGTTTTGGCTTTTCTGTTGAGTTGTGGCTCATTTCCATTTTGTTGTGGTTTATTTCCTTGTGGCTTTTTCATTGTGTTGTGGCTAATTTGCTGTTTTATGTACATTTTGTTGTGGCTTTTCTGTTGTACTTTAGCACGTTTCCATTGTGTTGTGGCTAAATTTGTTTGTACTCTGGTTTATTTCCATTATGTTGTCTGGGACATTTCAGATATTCTGAAAGTTGGTAGGGACATGTCCCTACTATCTCATCCTAAGTCTACACCTTTCCTTCAAAGAACCCATAAGTGCTTTTCTTTTCCTATTCTATATATACCATTGTCTTAAAGTTAGGGAGAAATATTACCAAACAAACACCTTAGCAGAACAAAAATGTAATTTCATCATAATGTTTAGACCATCTAAAAGAAGCCTGTTTGGCAATTCAGTGTGTTATGTTCTGCCTTGTCTGAGGGAGAGTAAGGTGCTGTGTGCATGTGTGTTTGTTGTTTTCTGGCTGTGTTTCTGTTAGTCAGTGTGTGTAGTGTGTCATGATCTGGCCATTATTGGCAGTGTCTTTTAGGGGAGCTCTTAAGTTTTCTCAGTATGCCTTATGTTCTGACAGCGCCTTTAATATGGACTGAGCCTCAGCTCTCACATGGGCGATAAGAACCGCCGGCTGTCTCCCAGCAAAACAGCCAATCAGCTGCTCCTTTTCCATGGGTTTGGCCACAGAGAGCATAGCTTTTATGTTATAAGTGCAGGAGTTGGATAGCGCTGTGTGTGTGAGTGTGTGTATATGGATGTCATAATGTTCCCTGCAACATTTGTACTTCTTGGCAGGGGTGAGGATATATGTACAATGTAAAAATAATGTGAGATAAGCATTAGTTTCATTTTGCTTGGAGAAATGCTACAGAAAAAAGCAATCTGCATAACACACATCCAAATAAGGACCATGGTACTGGACATGGTATCATGTCATTGTGTTTTTTGGACATTTACCATGGTAGTGCCATGGTGTTCCTTTACCTTGGAGAACTGTGTAAATAGCATCATTCTCTCTGCCCTCTGGCTGCTCATCTGAATGTAACACAACATAAGTGTTTCACTGCTGTTGAAACGCTCCTTAGATTGCATAATTTATATGGACCCCCCCCCATCTGAATAGACTAAATATTAAATGAGAAATTTTTGAGTGTAACTGCATTCTGATTAAACATTATTTAATATGTAACTTTAATGGTATACATATATTAATATTTTGTATTTTAAATATGTGAGTCCATTACATATATTGATGTAAATCAACCCTGTTAATATTCATGAACCAAGATGATATATGTTATTACACTTTCAGATTATTCCTACCCCTTTGCTTCCAGGTGAATCAAATACAGTAGCACATTTGGAGTGGTTTCAATCACTGTTCAGGACTGTCAAGATGCCACTTACTTTGATCTTGTGCTCATATTTCTGCACAATATGCGTGTGTCGGATGAAAAATTGATGTCCTTTATTATTTTATGTAGAGCTAAATTTCCTGTCTTTGTCTCTATTGTGGATCATGAGGTTGGCACCAAAATCTCCAACAGCTGCACTTCCTCACATTATACGTTATTTAAGGTGCTGATAGCAGTCGTGAAACACTCTCCCTATTAGACGTAAGCAGTTTCGATATATTTATTTTCCGGCCAGCCTTTCTTAATTCCTTCCTTTCTTCCTTCCTTTCTGACTTCTCCTTCGCTTGAGTTTCTCAAGATTGTTGTCAGATACTTTGATCTAAGCAGCTTGAAAATCTTGTCAAAGTTCCATGTATTTTCTGTCCCAATTTGCTAAATAAATCTTTGAAAATCTCAAATTGATATTTCGTATTGATTCACTTAAGCAGAAGATATTATTTTTTTTTTCATCTTATATGCCAAATTTTACACAGCACTGTGTTATTTTTTTCCTCTTTTCTTTTCCACATCCAGTCCTGGCACAGTGGCAAAATCGGAGAGTCCCCAGTGTGGAAGCATCATGTTTTGTAAAACAAGCATGTTGACCATGGCCATGAATAAAACATGGACCGTGAAATGGACTAGAAATGAGACAAAGAGTGTGTTACTGCTTTGAGATAATCACACACACACACACACACACACACACACACTTACACACGCGGACCCAGAGCTTGACAAAGTCTGCAGACACAGGCCTATGATAAAGTGACTACATTTACAGAAGTGGCAGATAAAAAGAAAAAAAAATTCCTTATTTACCACCTTAGAAGTACTAGTTTTTCCTTTATTACCTTCTTTTAATAGCTTTTGTGGCTCCATTCTAAAGGTATCTGCAAGTGTGTTTCCTTTGCAGTAAAGCACTGGGTCTTTTATAGAAAAATATGCTTCTTCAATCTGAATTTCTTTTCTACTATCTCTTCCTTCTAATGTGCTATTGTTCCCCGTCTGTCGCTCACTTCGACGTTGTGTCGAAGAAGCGACACTAGGGGTCTCTCTTGAGCGCCGAAAGATACCTCTGATCTATGAAAAAAGGCCAATGAGAGTTGGCGAACAGTATTTGCATACTCCGCCTCCGGATACGGATATAAAGGCGAGAGAAATATGCTCGTTCATTCAGTAATTTTCTTCGGAGCCGATGGTCGTGTGAATGCTGTCTGCTGTGCTACACACAACTGATCTTGCTTCTGATCCTCTCACGCTCTGCTGCTGTTGGATTTACGGCGCACTTCAACGGCTGTTTTCTCTTCTCTGCCGGCGTGCAGTTTGCCCCTGGGCGCTTCGACAGCGCAGGGTTGAAAGAATTCCCTTTCCAAAGAGTTATATTTCTTCATAAAGAGTTTATTTCTCTAAAAGAGCAATACACAGCGGTGTTGAACGCCCTTTTCAGGGCGCGTCTTTATAAAGATGCCATTCAACCCCTGTGTAGTTCCTGGATGCGGTAGAGTGCTCTCCGCTTCTGACGGCCACAGGCGCTGTCTCGTGTGTCTGGGCGCCGATCACACCGAGGCAGCGTTTGTGGATGGTTCATGTTTTCATTGCGAGAACATGACCATGGTAACGTTGCGGTCGCGGCTCGCTTTCAATAGAAAGCACGCCACTCCAGCCGCCCCCCGTATCGCTCCTTCTTCCCACGGGATTGAGGACGATGCGGTTGGCGCTGGAGGCGATTTGGGGAGGGCAGCGGGTGCGCTTCCGCCGGGCACGTCCCCGCGGACCACCCGCCCCCTGACACGCTTGTTTACCTCCGTCCAGCCTCGAGGTAACGGCGACTCGCCTCCGGGCCGGTCTGCCTATCCTCTGGAGCCTGAAGCCGATGAGCTCACCGCTCCGTCGGAGAGCGCGGCATCTGACGCTGACTCCTCCCCTGGACTGCCGCCTTCGGGCCAGCAGGCCCAGGCTGAGGCGGACGCGCAGATTTCCGACATGCTTGCCCGGGCCGCCGTCGGGGTGGGGTTGGACTGGAAACCTTCACCCTCCCCACACCCGTCACGGTTGGATGACTGGTTCCTGGGGTCTGGGCGCCGCTCACAGCCACGCCCCCCCCCGATCCCGTTTTTCCCGGAGGTGCATGACGAGCTGACGTCTTCATGGAGAGCGCCGCTCTCCATTCGTCAAAAGCCCTGCTCGTCCGCTCTTGCTACCCTCGACGGCGGAGAGGCCCACGGGTACACGGCGATTCCCCAGGTGGATAGGGCAGTTGGGCTCCATCTTTGTCCCGGTAACCCTACCACCTGGCGCGGACGCCCTGTACCCCCTTCCAAGGCCTGTAGGACTTCATCCTCCTTGAACAACAAAGCCTACAGCGCCGCGGGACAGGCCGCCTCCGCCTTGCACGCCATGGCCATCCTGCAAGTCCACCAGGCCAAGGCGCTCAGAGATCTGCACGAGGGTAGCCCTGACCCCGATGTGCTGCAGGAACTGCGCTCAGCGACCGACCTCGCCCTCAGAGCCACGAAGGTCACCGCGCAGGCACTCGGGCAGGCGATGGCCACCCTTGTGGTCCAGGAACGTCATCTTTGGCTCAACCTGGTCGAGATGCGTGAGGCCGACAAAGTCCGCTTCCTCGACGCCCCTGTCTCCCAGCTTGGCCTCTTCGGCGACACCGTCGAGGACTTCGCCCAGCAGTTCTCCGCGGTGAGAAGACAGACGGAGGCTATTTCTCACATCCTGCCTCGCCGCAAACCTGCCGCCAAGGCCACTGCCCCGTCTGCTCGCCGAGGGCGTCCCCCTGTGGCTAAGAAACCTGCTCCGCCTCAACCCGGGCCCAGCTCTCGGCCCCCGCGTCGAGCACACCACAGGAAGCAGACGCCCCCCGTCTCCCGGACTCCCCCGAGGACCCGGAAGGCTCCTAGGCGGTCCTGAGATGGACGACCCAGCGACACAGACGTTAGCTCCGGAGGTGGTAAGACCACTCCGTCCCCCGGTGGAGGGCCGGGAGGAGAATCTTTTGTTTTCAAACAATTTAATTTGCCGCTCCCCCTTAGACGGGGTTGCGGTACCCACATTCTCAATAAAAGAGCTATTTCCTATGTCTCTGGGTCACCTGGCCCGCAAATGCCAGTCTCACGGCACTTTGCCCATAGATCTCAACAGTCCGGGCTTCCTGGACACGGACAACCCGTCTTCAGCCCCACGACTGTCCCCCGGCTGGCCGGTTCCGATGAGTCTAGAGGACGCCTACCCAGGACCTCCTCCTCAGTCGCTAACCTGCCCCCAGCCGGGTGTGCGGAGCAAGGTAAGTGCTTTGAGTCTTTTCTCAGCACCTCAGCCACGGGTCGCCCCGTCACCGCCCAACGCTGCCCTACCTGCTCCACCCCGCTGCGAAGCCCCGCCGGGTACGTCCAAATTAACCGTCCCTTTGGTGCCCCTAGCGCAGAGGTTGGACACGTGGCTTTCACTTCCCAACCCGTCTCGCTGGCTGGCCCGGACCATCCGACTCGGTTACGCAATTCAGTTTGCCAGGCCCCCGCCCCCCTTCATGGGCGTCCGCTTTTCCGCAGTACACGGCGAACACGCCCACTCCCTGCGCACGGAAATCGCGACTCTTCTGGCCAAAGACGCGATAGAGCCTGTCCCTCCAACCGAGATGAAGAAGGGTTTCTACAGCCCCTACTTCATCGTACCCAAGAAAAGCGGCGGCTTACGACCAATCTTGGACCTTCGAGTTCTCAACCGAGCGTTGCACAAACTCCCGTTCGAGATGCTCACGCAGAAACACATCTTAACCTGCGTCCAGCATCTAGATTGGTTCGCAGCGATAGACCTGAAGGACGCGTACTTCCACGTCTCCATCCTGCCCCGACACCGCCCCTACCTGCGGTTTGCGTTCGAGGGCCAGGCATACCAGTACAAAGTCCTCCCCTTCGGCCTGTCTCTGTCCCCTCGCGTCTTCACAGAAGTCACAGAGGCAGCTCTTGCTCCGCTCCAAGAAGCCGGCATCCGCATACTCAACTACCTCGACGACTGGCTCATTCTGGCCCACTCGAGAGAGTTACTATGCGCCCACAGAGACCAGGTGCTCAGGCTCCTCAGCCGTCTGGGGCTTCAGGTCAACTGGGAAAAGAGCAAGCTCGCTCCAGTTCAGAGCATCTCTTTTCTCTGGATGTAGTTAGACTCTGTCTCAATGTCCGCACGTCTCACCAACGAGCGTGCCCAGTCAGTGTTGAACTGCCTTGCCGCCTTCAGGCCAGGCACAGCGGTCCCCTTAAAAGTTTTCCAGAGGCTCCTGGGGCATATGGCGTCCTCCGCGGCAGTCGCACCGCTGGGGTTGATGCATATGAGACCACTCCAACACTGGCTCCAGACCCGAGTCACGAGACGAGCATGGCACCACGGCACGCACCGGGTAAAATCACCCCCGCCTGCCAACAAACATTCAACCCCTGGACAGACCTCTGTTTCTTACGGGCTGGAGTACCCCTACAGCAGGTGTCCAGATGCGTCCTGATCACGACCGATGCCTCCAGATTGGGTTGGGGCGCCGTTTGCAACGGGCACGCAGCCTCAGGCCGTTGGAAAAGGGCCCAGCTGCGTTGGCACATCAACTGCCTCGAGTTGTTGACCGTCCTTCTAGCCCTGCGGCAGTTTCTCCCGTTAATTTGCGACAAACATGTCCTGGTCAGGTCGGACAGCACCACTGGGGTCGCGTACATAAATCGCCAAGGCGACGTACGCTCCTGCCACATGTCGCAACTCGCCCGTCCTCTCCTCCTTTGGAGCCAGCACCGACTCAGGTCGCTGCGTGCCACTCACATCCCCGGCAACCTCAATGTGATGGCGGACGCGCTGTCATGACAACGCTTGCCTGGCGGAGAGTGGAGGCTTCACCCCCACTCGGTTCAGCTGATTTGGGAACGGTTCGGCAAGGCCCAGGTAGACCTGTTTGCCTCCCAAGAGACCTCCCACTGCCCGCTCTGGTACGCCCGTTCAGAGGCTCCCCTAGGGGCAGATGCACTGGCACACAGCTGGCCGGTGGGGCTGCGCAAGTACGCATTTCACCCAGTGAACCTTCTTGCACAGGTGCTGTGCAAGGTCAGGGAGGACGAGGAGCAAGTCACTCTCGTGGCTCCTTACTGGCCCACCCGGGCCTGGTTCTCGGACCTCGTGCTCCTCGCAACAGCCCCTCCCTGGTGAATTCCCCTGAGGAAGGACCTTCTTTCTCAGGGACGGGGCACACTCTGGCATCCGCACCCAGACCTCTGGAACCTCCAGGTCTGGTCCCTGGACGGGACGCGGAAGATCTAGCTGGTCTACCACCCACGGTCGTAGCCACGATCAACCAAGCCAGAGCCCCTTCTACCAGGCAACTCTACGCCCTGAAGTGGCGTCTGTTCGTCAATTGGTGTTCTTCCCGGGCAGAAGACCCACAGAGGTGTGCAGTTAGGTCGGTGCTCCTGTTCCTACAGGAGAAGTTGGAGGGGAGGCTGTCCCCATCCACCTTGAAGGTGTATGTTGCCGCTATCGCAGCTCACCACGACCCAGTAGACGGCAAGTCTCTGGGCAAGCACGACTTAATCATCAGGTTCCTAAGAGGCGCCCGGAGGTTAAACCCCTCCCGGCCAAACCTGTTCCCCTCCTGGGATCTCTCGGTGGTCCTCGCCGGTCTTCAGAGATCCCCTTTCGAGCCGCTAGAATCAGCTGGACTCAGGGCCCTCTCTCTAAAGATGGCCCTGCTGATCGCGCTCGCCTCCATCAAGAGGGTCGGGGACCTGCAAGCGTTCTCTACTAACAACACTTGCCTGGAGTTCGGTCCGGCAGACACTCATGTGATCCTAAGACCTCGACCGGGCTATGTGCCCAAGGTTCCTACCACGCCCTTTAGAGATCAGGTAGTGAACCTACAAGCGCTGCCCCGGGAGGAGGCAGACCCAGCCCTCTCACTATTGTGTCTGGTACGTGCCTTGCGTGCCTACCTGGAACGCACCCAGAGCTTTAGGCGCTCTGAGCAGCACTTTGTCTGCTTTGGAGGACAGCAGAAAGGGAACGCTGTCTCCAAACAGAGGTTGTCTCACTGGGTGGTGGAGGCCATTCAATTGGCCTACCACACCCAGGCCGTGCCACCCCCCCTTACGGGTTCGGGCCCACTCCACTAGGAGCGTGGCATCCTCATGGGCACTGGCGAGGGGCACCTCCCTAGCAGACATTTGCAGAGCTGTGGGCTGGGCAGCACCTAACACCTTTACGAGATTCTACAATCTCAGGGTTGAGTCAGTCTCGTCCCGTGTTCTCTCAGGTCCGAGCCCGTAGAACTCGGTACACGTCGACGATCTGACCGGGTGAACTGCTTGTTCCAGCGCCGTTTCCCTCTGCCAAGGCAAAACAGTGCGCTTTTGTCCCCGATGACCTAGGTCCCTGGTTGATTCCTCCCTAGCCCTTCGGGCCCGCAGCAGTTCAGCGGAGGAACGTGCTGGTCCAGTCCACTACGGGTACCTCTGGCTACCCCTACTGGAATAGGTGCTCCACAGATCAGGCCTCCTACGGGACTCCTCCTGTGTGTATTTCAAATCAAAATCAAATCAAATCAATCAAAATCAAATCAAATCAAATCAAATCACTTTATTGTCACACTACTGTGTACACGAGTGCAACAGCAGGTGAAATTCTTGTGTGCAGTTCCGAGCAACATTGCAGTCATGACAGTGACGAGACATAAACCACTTTACAATAAACAACATATTACACAAAACAATTTACATAACAAACTTACACAACAATTTACATAACAAATGTACACATACCTACACAACAATTTACATAACAAATGTACACAATACACACAATGTAGAATACACACACTAGATACGGGTATAAATATATATATATACACTAAATTGGGAGAATATATTGACAGAGTGATGATTAATAAAGTGCAGTGCTGATTGTTGATCGTGAGAGATCATGTGTTCAAAAGTCTTATTGCTTGTGGGAAGAAGCTGTCATGTAGTCGGGTGGTGCGGGTCCTGATGCTGCGATACCGCCTGCCTGATGGAAGCAGTGAGAGCAGCCCATGACTCGGGTGGCTGGAGTCTTTGATAATCCTCCGAGCTTTCTTCACACACCGTCTGTTATATATATCCTGGAGGGAGGGAAGCTCACCTCCGATGATGTTTCTGGCCGTTCGCACCACCCTTTGCAGGTCTTTGCGGTTGTGGGCGGTGCTATTGCCGTACCAGGCGGTGATGCAGCCAGTCAAGATGCTCTCAACAGTACTGGTGTAGAACAGTGTGAGGATGTGTTGGTTCATTCCAAACTTCCTCAGCCGTCTCAGGAAGAAGAGGCGCTGGTGAACCTTCTTCACAACGGCCTCAGTGTGGACGGACCATGTGAGTTCCTCAGTAATGTGGACACCGAGGAACTTGAAACTGCTGACTCTCTCCACCGGTGCTCCATTAATGGTGATGGGGCTGTGTTCTCTGTCACAGAGAACACAGCCCCTGAAGTCCACCACAAGCTCCTTGGTTTTACTGACGTTGAGGGAGAGGTTGTGCTCCTGACACCAGCGTGTCAGAGTGTGCACCTCCTCTCTGTAGGCTGTTTCATCATTGTCAGTGATCAGACCTACAACCGTCGTATCGTCAGCAAACTTAATGATGGCATTGGAGCTATGTGTCGCCACACAGTCATGTGTGTAAAGGGAATACAGGAGTGGGCTGAGAACACAGCCCTGCGGGGCTCCAGTGTTGAGGGTCAATGATGAGGAGATGTTGCTGCCCATTCTAACCACCTGACGTCTGCCTGACAGGAAATCCAGGATCCAGCTGCACTGTGAGCTGTTTAAGCCCAGAGCCCGGAGTTTCACATCAAGCTTGGAGGGCACTATGGTGTTAAATGCTGAACTGTAGTCTACAAACAGCATTCTCACATATGTGTTCCTTTTTTCCAGGTGGGAAAGAGCAGTGTGTATTGTAGATGCAATAGCATCATCAGTGGAGCGGTTTTTACGGTAGGCAAACTGCAATGGGTCCAAAGAGGTGGGCAGAACAGAGCAGATGTGATCTCTGATCAACCTCTCAAAGCATTTGCTGATGATGGGGGTGAGGGCAACAGGACGCCAGTCATTTAAACAAGTGATTTTGGCTTGCTTCGGTACAGGCACAATGGTTGATGTTTTGAAGCATGTGGGGACTACAGACAGGGAGAGGGACAGGTTGAAAATGTCCGTAAAAACACCAGCCAGTTGGTTCACGCATGCTCTGATGACGCGGCCCGGAATGCCGTCTGGACCCGCGGCTTTACGGATGTTCACCCGTCGAAAGGATCGGGTTACATCCGCAACAGAGACGGAGAGTGAACCATCATCTGTAGTATCGGCCGCGAGTGCTCTCTCCGCGAGGGCGGTGTTGTTGTTCTTGAAACGAGCATAAAATGTATTAAGCTCGTCCGGGAGAGAGGCAACGGTGTTCATGGCGGAGTTTTTATTCTGTTTATAGTCCGTGATGATGTTAATTCCCTTCCACATACTTCTGGAGTCAGTGGTGTTGAACTGACCTTCAATTTTGTGCCTGTACTGGCGTTTGGCTGTGCTGATGGATTTACGGAGGGCATAACTGGCTTGTTTACGCTCCTCCGCGTTCCCGGAATTAAAAGCGGTGGTCCGCACAGTAAGTGCCGCGCGAACATCGCCGTTAACCCAGGGTTTCTGGTTGGGGTAGATCCGTATGTTTTTCGTCGGAACAACGTCCTCTACGCACTTCCTGATGAAACACGTTACGCTATCAGCGTAAACCTCGATGTCGTCATCGGAGGCAGACCGGAACATCTCCCAGTCCGCGTGATCAAAACAGTCCTGTAGCGCAGAGTCTGATTGGTCCGACCAGCACTGGATCATTCTGAGGGCGGGTGATTCCCGTTTCAGTTTCTGCCTGTAAGCGGGCAGAAGCAGAACGGAAGAGTGGTCAGATTTGCCAAATGGTGGGCGGGGGAGGGATTTGTAGCCATCCCGGAAAGGAGAATAGCAATGATCCAAAACCCGGTCCCCTCGTGTGTTAAAGCTGATGTGTTGGTGGTATTTTGGTGCTATTGTTTTGAAGTTGGCTTTGTTGAAGTCCCCGGTAACAATGAACGCGGCCTCAGGGTGCGCGGTTTCCTGCTCACTTATACTGCCATACAGTTCCCTAAGTGCCCGGTCTGTGTCGGCTTGTGGGGGGATGTACACAGCAGTGATAATGACCGCTGTGAATTCCCTCGGTAGCCAGAATGGTCGACACAGAAGCATGAGAAATTCCAGATCAGGAGAGCAGAAAGACCTGATAAAATGTACATTCCTCTGATCACACCATGATTTGTTGATCATAAAACATACACCTCCACCTCTGCTTTTACCTGAGAGGTCTTTCGCTCTGTCCGCTCGGTGCACGGAGAAACCCGTGGGTTCGATGGCCGAGTCTGGAATCTCCGCGGACAACCAGGTTTCCGTAAGACAGATAACGCAGCATTCTCTCGTCTCTCGTTGGAAAGAGATCCGCGCTCTCAGCTCGCAGAGCTTGTTGTCCAGAGACTGAACATTTGCCAGTAGTATACTGGGTAGCGGGGGGCGATTTGTGCGACGTCTTAATCTGATGAGAACGCCGGCTCTTTTTCCTCTTTTCCTTCTGCGTTTCCGCGGCCGGGCAGCCCAAACAAAGGGCTCCGCTGGCGTGTTTGTAAACCGCGGGTCGGCATTGAGGAATGTGAAGTCCGGTTTTCGGTGTGTGATTGCCGAACCAATGTCCAAAAGCGTTTGTCTGTCGTACACAATAAGGCAGACAACATCCAAGACAAAAAAACACAGAACTGTAAACAAAACAAACAATAAACTGCAGTGTTTTGACGGAGCTCGCGACGCAGCAGCCATACTCGGCACCATCTTGAGACAACGTGGTACGATTTCCGTGGTACGGTCACCTTACGAGCTGACCCGCGTCTCCCTTAGGCAGTCCTTCGCTGCCCTCCGGTCGCCGTGTTGTAGCAACTCCCCCCTCCTCGAGGTTGGATCTACCACCGCGCCATTTCCTCCCACATGCCCAAAGTGGCCATGTGATGTATTTTGCCACCTTTACCTCCCCTGCTGGGCGGGTGTGGCCTCCGCAGGGTCTTTTCCCCCTAAAAGAATAGGAATTCGGGAATAAGACCCCCTTCCCTCGATGCGGTAAGGGCCCCGGCTGCTCTTGCTCTATGCCGAGAAAACATAGAGAGAAAAGAGGCCCAGCCAGGCTTGGCCCGTTCCCTAGTTGGGAGCGTCACCTTGTTCCCCCCTAGGGTAACCAAAAGGATGCTGACGCTTTTTCGGGGCATTGGGGAAGAGTACGTGCACTGAACACAGTTGGTCGCTTGTGCACGTGCAAATACCTGCCCGCTTCTGTGTCAGCAGTACACGTACACGGCTCAGCGCATGGCGAGTTTTGAAGTGGACCCCTAGTGTCGCTTCTTCGACACGACGTCGAAGTGAGCGACAGACGGGGAACGTCTCGGTTACGTATGTAACCTCCGTTCCCTGATGGAGGGAACGAGACGTCGTGTCTTCCTGGCCACGTCGCTGAGCCGAGCCGCTGAGGTGCCCGGTACACTCCCGGCTCCTCAGAAAAATCCTGAATGAACGAGCGTATTTCTCTCGCCTTTATATCCGTATCCGGAGTATGCAAATACTGTTCGCCAACTCTCATTGGCCTTTTTTCATAGATCAGAGGTATCTTTCGGCGCTCAAGAGAGACCCCTAGTGTTGCTTCTTCGACACAACGTCTCGTTCCCTCCATCAGGGAACGGAGGTTACATATGTAACCGAGACGATTTCTTTATAGGAACTAATGTCTGCTCTCCATAGTACTCCACCCCAATCAAAAGAGAAGCCCTATCACATTCAGATAAAATGACTGACACCCTTATATTTAAGTTAAATTTTTTTCATTTCTTTTGCCTGTAGTGTGCGCTGTGCAGAGGGTCTAATTAAAGAGGAGAGATGCTGTTTTGATGGTGCCATTTTACTGCAGAAGATTTTTTGCTGCTGTCTTCCTCTTGGCTGTGGAGATAAGAGCTTTTAGGAAAGTGTGGGGGGTGGGGTTGGAGTGACAAAAACACACATGCATTTTATATCAGTGCTGTATTCTGGCCAGCATTTATACAGATCCAGGGGACTTTACTCTTCTTAAGAGAACAGGTCACTCACTGAATAATGCATCAGAGCGTTAGCGAGGTATTGTGCCTAAACCGTACCCTGGAGTGTCATTGGAGCAGATGTGTTTAGAGTCCATCAGTAATAGGATAAAATGAGGCAGATCAGTCTTTTAGATTAAATTCTGGATGGATAAGTCAGTGGATTTCACCATTGCAGCCTTGAATTTAATCACCTGATTTAGTGATCAGGCCAGTCAACCAGATATGAACTGAGAACCTTGACCCGTCTGATGTCATCACAGGGTCTTTTTTTTAAAGGTATAGTTTGACCCCAAAAACAAAAGAAGCAGAATGCCCTGGTGCTTGTTTTCAATTAAATTAAATGGGTTGGGGGTCGTCGAGCTCCAACAAATGACAAAACAGACCCATTAAAATATTCCATATGACTCGTTGCTAAGTATGCACAATATGCGATGCAAATTTCGTCATCAACACAGTCTGCACTCCCAGATTTCCTCGACCCGCAGACCTCATCTGTGCACATCGTCACTGCATGCGCCGGCCATTGACTGTTCTAAAAGAACATCACAAAGCAGCTGTAGTGGGGAAGCATCCAATGTGTTAGTATTCGCTCATGGTCAGGATAGTATATTTAGAAAGGCAACACGGTCGGCCGGAGAAAAACAAAGTATACCCAGGCCTTCATTCTATGAGAATCCCTGCAGCTTAGCTCTCAAAGACCAAGACCAAACCATCAATAACCAGCATAAACAAGGCTGGAACAGCTTGGAAACTTATGCTGGCAGGAGTTGTATATAAACAGCTCTTTCTATCCCATGTCAAAAGGGATTAATAAAGTTCCTCATCAGCCTGAGATTTACAGTGAATTAAAATCGTAATTTCCTCCATGTGAAATCTAAAACAAAAGAGATGAATGTGGTGGAAGTGCCTGTCTAAAACGGCATGTATTCTTTATCGTTTGCTTTCACTTCTGATCCTGCTAGGAGTCTGTCACATTTATCACTTTGAAATAACTTCAATTATACAGACAAAAAGAGATAAAACTTCATTAGAAGACAAAATCAAGAGTGTGTCAGACAAGTTAATACGTGCATCACTTTCTCACTATTCAAATTAAAGTTGCAAAAGGGAAAAATAGTCTTCAATTTAATGAAAACAAAATATATTTTTTATATCTTTTTTGTTTTAATCTATTTGATTTTCACTGGGGCTCTTCAACGTCTCCTTGACATATCCAAGGATAATGACTGAGGTTATTTGTAAAGCATAAGTTTATAGTTGATCATTTATAAATGATTGTTCCTACATTATTAATACATTAATAAGCTACATATAAATAGTATATTATTTGTTTCTATTCACGCAAATTATATATTATTGTTTATAAGTTCATCTATAAGCAGTTTGATAATGTTTTTTTTTGTCCTTATTAAACAACTTGTTAATCATACCTAACTGATGTATTTTAGTTGATGCAAACCAGTGGTAAAGAAGTGTTTATGAGAGCTTTAAGAAAGCACAAGATAGTAGTTAATATAGATATTAAATATGTAATGAACAGGATGCACATTTCTGCTTCATTATGCGTATATAATTGTTTTGGGAACACTTAATATTAAATAAATGAATGCTTAATAAAGGTTGTAATAAAGCACTTACTAATGGCTAACTAAGCATTTACAATAAGTGACATTACGTTTTAAATTAGTGCTGTTGAATTTAACACGTAAATAACTTTTTAACGGCGTTAAACCGTAATGTGACCCTTTGAATAAACCGTAGTTCATGAGATGCAAGTCAATTTGCGCAAACGCTGCTAATGTCACATTGACCGTCGGGAAAACGTTGGGAGACATTATGCTGATTCCTGCGCCAAGCAATTTATCAATGTAGCACAGCAGTAGAACATGCCCGCAAAGCACATATAGAGCTCGGAACTTTGTAAAATGATTGCAGCTGCTGAAGTTGCAAGGCGCGGTGCAAACGTGAGGCAAAATTTACGATTTGCGGTTCGATCGCCTGTGTTCCGCAACTAACTTTTCTGCTTGAGTGGTGCAAATAGTCACATGACCAGAGCTATTAATTTCGCTGTGCTCCTGGAAAGATCATGTCTGTCATAAATCCATAAAAAGAAATCCTAAAATAAATCCTGTCATAATGTACATACAACTACCATATTTTGTACATAATTTGAATCGCGTTGTGTTCATTTTCTGTTTTGTGTGGATGACTGAAAAATACATCAGGCTCTGGAAGCATATTTTGTCCACTCATGTTTATAAAGATATTGTGATTAATCGTGATTAACTACAAAAAACTATGCGATTAATCGTGATTAAAGATTTTAATTGTTGAAAGCCCTAGTTTAAATTTAAATCCAATTTATTACAAATATAAAATTTCTTTATTTACTATGAATTCATGCCTTGTTCATGTTAGAAAACATGATAAAACTGCTTATAAATTAACTTATTAAACAATAATAAATCATTTTCTACAATGCATATAAACAAATAACAATATATTTGTATGTAGCTTATTAATGTATGAACAATAGTTTATAAATGGTCAATTAACTATAAACTAATGCTTTACAAATACTTTATAGCATGTAGTTATTATATAGTGTTACTGACACACAAATTATAGATGTCTTGGGTGCTCTTGTGGTGAAATAACAATGGCTGCAGGTACAAAAGCCCAACAATAGAATATATGCATAGAAAATAATATGAATCTAAAATTAGATAAATAATAACCAGCCATGCATAACAGGTTTATAACCTACTTTCAACACTTAGAAAAATAATCAAAGAAGGGGCTCCAGATCCTGTCAAATTTTCTGAAAGCCCCAGCTTTGGAAAATCATATCCTTTCAAGTTTAAGGGAGGAGACCATCTCTGCAAGCCATTTCTGAAAACTGTGTGGAGACATGGACTTCCACTTCCCCAGGATAACCCTATTGGCCACCACCATCCCACACAGATAACTATTGAGTATATGATAGTGAGAATGTGAGAGTGGAAAGACTCAAAAGAGCCAATTCAATATTATATTTTTCCCAAAAACATGTGAATATCACTGAAATATGTCTTGCTAAAAGCGGGACACCACAGGGCAAAATCTTTTTTGTGTTAATCTGTTTTGAATTTTTACTGGAGCTCTTCAACGTCTCCTTGACATATCCAAGGATAATGACTGAGGCTGATGTCTCGGGGAAATCATTAACTTTCAAAACTTATCCAAAGTTTTTGTGCAAGACAGGCTTTACCCAGTGTTCCATTCAAACCTATTTAATTGTCCTTTTAAGCTTAAGGCTTATCTCCAGCTGGACGAATGTGGTCTGGATCTGCTCCAGGGTTACGCTTACCAATTTAATCAAATGGCAATTATATGATTGGAATCTGAGTACGTATTAATCAGTTTAACCAAGAAAAAAAGAATTTAGCTAAATAATTTTATAATAATTAAAACTGTTTGCTTAGTATAATGCATGACTGTTAAAGCAATACACATGTCTACCAACACAATGCTTTTATTTAAACTTCATGTTTGTTTGATAAGAAATCCAACCAACTTGGAGCTGTCTTAACATGGTTTCTAGCTAGCTGAAGCTGGATATTTCAAGTCGTCACTTTTTTTGTATAGTGCTTTTCACAGTTTTATATATTTTAAAAAGATTTTTATATTTTATTTATCAAAGCTTTTATACTTATATGTAAATACACAGAAATACAAACACAAGACACACAGGTAAAACATTATAATAACTACACGGTGTAAGTATTTGTAAAGCATTAATTTATAGTTAACTGATCATTTATAAACGATTGTTCCTACATTAATAATACATTAAAAAGCTACATATAAATAGTATGTTATTTGTTTCTATTCACATTACAAATGATTTATTATTGTTTAATAAGTTCATCTATAGGCAGTTTGATGATGTTTTTTATCCTTAGTAAACAACTTGTTAATCATACCGAACTGATGTATTTTAGTTGATGCAAACCAGTGGTAAAAAAGTGTTTATGAAAACATTAAGAAATTATAAAATAATAGTTAATAGATATTAAATATGTAATGAATTGGATACATATTTCAGCTTCATTAATGTATATATTATTGTTTAGGAACACTTACTATTAAATCAATTAATGCTTAATAAATGTTAAAGCACTTAATAATGGCTAGCTAAGCATTTTGCGTGACCTAATATAAAGTGAGAACTAAATATGCCTAATTAAACATTTATTAACATGGTTGAACAGTAAGTATGGCCAGCTTTGAGAGTTTCGCCCTTTCGGGCCCGTACTGCATTATCACTAAATCTTCTGTTGATCTTGTAAATGTGTTGACCATGTGTCCTAGTCTGATTATTAAACCAAAGCATCCTGCAATTTCATTTAAGACATATCCCGTCCTCTTGTGTTGCCTGCTTCAAAGTGATGAGTGAAGGTGTTGACCCACTAAAACATCCCATTATGACTTCTGTAATCTGTGTATTAGACCAGAAAGCGAAAAGCTCATTTAATGCTAAGAGTGCAGCACATTCCAGTCTATTCATTTAATGAAATTGTAGCCTCTTAAGGTGTAACAATCAAATGACCATATAGCGAACTGCTTATCCAGAAGTGTGAAACTTCCATCAAACAGACACAGAAACTGACACAGTAATCAGACAAAATTGACTTTGATTAGTCATATTTTTAATTAAAAACAATTATATTTTAAACATGGAATTCAGAAAACAGAAAATGGGAAAACAGCATTTGGGATAACAAAGCAGAATTAGGAATAATACATATTTAGTCTTATTTATTTATTTATTTGCCTTGCTAACTTAAACATTTGCATTTCCTTTGAAGTAATAAAAGTTGTTGATGTATAGCATATTTATCGCATATTTGAGTCACAAGGCATTGCCCACATTTGGTGAAACTGAATTAAACAGTCATTTTAATTGGCAATAATGAGAACTAGTCTGCTCATAAAGCTTAATAGGATGGAACATGCTAAATTTGAGTTTGAGCAATTAGAGGATCTATTTTAATCAACTGTAGATTTTTGTCTCTCTCTATTATTCCTGTATGTTTGTGTTGCCGGGTTTTTTTTTTTTTTTTTTTTTGTCTGTTTTGAGCATTTGTGATTGAGATTCTGTGGAGATGGTTATTTCAGGGCCATTTCAGAGTAATGTATAATTAATAAATGTTTAATTAGGCATATACAGTTCTCACTTTAGATTAGGTCATGCAAAATGCTTAGTTAGCAATTAGTCAATGCTTTATTAGGACCTATATATTAAGTAATAATTGCTTTAATAGTGTTACTAAAACATTAACAAATACATTAATTAAATTTAAAATATATATCCAATTTATAACATATAGAATTTCTTTATTTCTAAATTATGAATTCATGCCTTGTTCATGTTAGAAAACATGATAAAACTGCTTATAAATTAACTTATTAAACAATAATAAATAATTTGCTACAGAGAATATAAACAAATAATAAACTATTTGTATGTAGCTTATTAATGTATGAACAATAGTTTATAAATGATCAATTTTCTATAAACTTTATACCATGTAGTAATTATAAAGTGTTACCAACACACAAATTATTGACAACTTTGGTGCCCTTGGGGTGAAATAATAATGGCCGTAGGTACACAAGTCCAACAATAATGCATAGAAAATAATATGAATGTAAAATGAGATACAAAATAATCAGCCATACATAACAGCCTTATAACCTACTTTCAACACTTAATAATCAAGGAATGCGCCCCAGATCCTGTCAAAATTTCTGAAAGAACCAGCTTTGAAAAATCATATCCTTTCAAGTTTAAGGGAGGAGACCATCTCTGCAAGCCATTTCTGAAAACTGGGTGGGAAGTGGACTTCCACTCCCCCAGGATAACCCTCTTGGCCACCACATCCCACACATTAAAGTTAACTGTTGAGAATATGGTAGTGAGAATGTGAGAGTGGAGCACCCAAAAAGAGCCAATTCAATATCTGGACTGATGTTTTTCCAAGAAACATGTTAATACCACTGAAATATGTCCTGCCAAAAGCAGGACACCTCAGGGCAAAACCAAAAACTATGAACAAGTGTCCCATCTGAGCTCTTGCTGGGATAACTCCGTCGAATTGATCCCCAATCCTTGATTTTCTTCTTTCACATTTGTTCATAAACCTAAATTTTAAACTTTACAAACGTGTGAATATATCTCCGATACTAGTCTTTATAAAAAATAATCAGATTTCTTTGATATCGCTATTTATATCCAACTTCCCGAAACTTTCGCTACTATTCTTAGCCCGCTAGCACTGCACGCGTGGTCTCTCGCCAATCGATCGTCTTACTTACACCTCTACACCTGTATAACTGAAAGCTATAATTCGCCATTATAGCACATCTGCTATAATGGCGAATATAGCGGATGTGTGTCTAACTCTACCTCTGTGTGCAGGTGAAGACACCTTTGAACTGCATTCGGTGCAGTTGGAGCTGGAATCCGTCGAGAGGCAGATCCAGGACCTGCTAGAGAGACAGGCCGAGCTGCGAGATCGGCGGTCCGCGCTTGAAGCATCACGCGCCGATGCTCACAGGTCAGTGGTTCATCATTTTTTGACTCCGTCCTCGTCTACTCCGTGTGTTTCTCTGCACAGGATGCGATCCTCCCTGGCTTCATTCACTCCGGCACCGACACATCACCATGGACCCTGGGTGATTCCACGGCGGAAGACGCGAGCCAGGACCAGACCAAGGACCTCCCCGCCCCTCCCGGCCTTCGAGATCTCCACCCGGAACCGCTTCTCACCTCTTCGCGAGTCGGAGCGCGACGACGCCGTGATCATCGGCGATTCGACCGTCCGTCATGTCCGCGCTATCTCTGGCAAAGGTAAGGTGCGCACTCACTGCTTTCCTGGTGCTCGTGTTCTTGATGTCTCTATGCAGGTTCCCGAGATCCTGATTGGTGACGAGCGCGTCGGAGCTGTCGTGCTGCACGTGGGAACGAACGACACCAGGCTGCGGAAGACGGAGGTACTGAAGGAGGACTACAGGAGCCTGATCGAGACGGTACGCAGCACTTCGCCAGAAACAACGATCGTCGTGTCTGGACCGCTTCCCACGTACCGACTAGGACAAGAAAGGTTCAGTAGATTATTTGCTCTAAATGAATGGTTAATGTCATGGTGTAATGAACAGAGACTGCTCTTTGTTAATAATTGGAATCTGTTTTGGGAGCGACCTAGGCTCTTCCGTGCTGATGGCCTTCACCCCAGCAGAGTCGGAGCGGCTGTTCTGTCGGACAACATCTCCAAGACGCTACACACCATATGACTAGTAAGTCAAAGTCCAAATCACAGTATTTGCTGTCCCAACTTAATTGATATAAGTACCAATGTAGAACATTATATAGAAACTGTGTCTATTCCTCGTTTAGTAAAGCCAAACAATACATCTACTGTAGGATCTAGGAAAAATCTAATTGTAATTAAACCAGAAAATCTCAATATCAGTGAACAAAAACAATTTCTAAAGCTAGGTATTCTAAACATTAGATCGCTCACACCTAAGGCGGTTATTGTAAATGAAATGGTCTCAGATAATAGTTTTGATGTATTTTGCCTTACTGAAACCTGGCTTAAACCAAATGATTATTTCGGTCTAAATGAGTCTACTCCGCCAGGATACTGTTATAAACATGAGCCCCGTCTGATTGGTCGTGGCGGCGGTGTTGCAACAATCTATAGAGATATTCTTAATGTTACTCAGAAAATAGGTCACAGGTTTAATTCGTTTGAAGTACTTGTGCTAAATGTTACACTCTCAGATGTAAGAAAAAAATCCCTATTATCTCTAGCCTTGGCTACCGTATATAGACCTCCAGGGCCTTACGCTGATTTCCTAAAAGAGTTTGCAGACTTTCTATCAGATCTATTGGTCAATGTCGATAAAGCAATAATTGTTGGAGATATTAACATACACGTAGATAACAGAAATGATGCGTTAGGGGCTGCGTTTACAGATTTGTTAAACTCCTTCGGGGTCACGCAAAACGTCAGTGGTCCCACTCATCGCCTAAATCATACGCTAGATTTAATTATATCTTATGGAACCAGTCCAACCGATATAGATATTATACCGCAAAATGATGATGTCACTGATCATTACATGGTAACTTGCATACTACGTACCTCTGAAATCTGTCATATTGCGCCACGTTATCGACCAAGCAGAACAATCCTTCCAACCACAATAGATAGATTCACAAATAGCTTACCTGATCTATCTCAGCTGCTCAGTGAACCCAAACAAACAGATGAACTAGAGGAAATGACTAGCAGTTTGAGCACCATTTTCTCTGGTACATTAGATATTGTTGCACCAATTAGATTAAAAAAGTTTAGAGAAAAAACTAGAGCACCATGGTACAACAGTGCTACGCATGCTATCAAGAGAGAAACTCGTAACTTGGAGCGTAAATGGAAACAAACTAATTTAGAGGTCTTTAGAATCGCATGGAAAGACAGTATGTCACGTTACAAAAAGGCTCTAAAAACAGCCAGGGCTGAGCACCTCCGCAAACTAATAGAAAATAACCAAAATAATCCAAGGTTCTTATTTAACACCGTGGCTAGACTAACAAATAAACAGAGATCACCTGAGCAAAATATTCCTTTACAGTTTAGTAGTAATGATTTTATGAATTTCTTCACTGAGAAAATAGAAAACATCAGAAACACAATTGTAAACACAATTGTTAATGTACAATCTTTAATGGTGTCTTATGATTCAGCCTCAATTATCGCCCCTCAAGAACAACTACACCGCTTTACAACTATAGGACAGGAAGAGCTAAATAAACTTATCATTGCATCTAAACCAACAACATGTTTACTAGATCCAATACCCACTAAACTACTGAAAGAAGTGTTACCTGTAGTGGAAGAGCCTCTTCTCAATATTATTAACTCGTCTTTATTTTTAGGTCATGTTCCAAGAATATTTAAGCTGGCAGTTATAAAACCTCTCATTAAGAAACCACAATTAGATCCAAATAACCTAGCAAATTACAGACCCATCTCAAATCTTCCATTTATGTCTAAAATATTAGAAAAAGTTGTGTCCGCTCAATTGTGCTCTTTCTTGCAAGAAAATGATATCTATGAAAAATTTCAGTCAGGATTCAGACCGCATCATAGCACAGAAACTGCGCTAGTTAAAATTACAAATGATTTACTTTTAGCTTCTGACCAAGGCTGCATCTCAATATTAGTTCTACTCGATCTTAGCACTGCGTTCGACACTATAGATCATAAAATACTCTTGGATCGACTACAAAACTACACTGGTGTTCAGGGACAGGCATTAAGCTGGTTTAGATCGTACTTATCAGACCGTTACCATTTTGTCTGTTTAAATGGGGAAAAATCAAAAATAACGTCAGTAGACTATGGAGTGCCACAAGGATCTGTGTTAGGCCCTCTATTATTCTCAATATATATGCTACCACTTGGTAAAATTATAAGAAAACATGGAATTAATTTCCACTGTTATGCTGATGACACTCAATTATATATCTCATCACGACCAGATGAAAACATTAACTTATCTAACTTGACAGAGTGTCTTAAAGATATAAAATGTTGGATGACGCGTAATTTCCTGTTATTAAATTCCGATAAAACGGAGGTATTACTTATTGGTCCAAAAAACTACCCACAAAATCCCTTACAATACAACTTTAATTTAGAAGGATGTCCTGTTACATTATCCACTACAGTAAAAGACCTGGGTGTTATACTAGACCGCAACTTGACTTTCGAAAATCATATTTCATCTGTTACGAGAACAGCCTTTTTCCACCTTAGAAACATTGCTAAGCTACGTAACATGCTATCTGTTTCTGATGCAGAAAAGTTAGTTCATGCATTCATGACCTCGAGACTAGATTACTGTAATGCTTTATTAGCTGGTTGTCCTGCATCCTCAATAAACAAGCTACAGTTAGTCCAAAATGCAGCCGCTAGAGTTCTTACTAGGTCAAGAAAATATGATCACATAACACCGATTTTATCATCTCTACACTGGCTACCAATTAAGTTCCGTATCAATTACAAAGTATTACTACTGACCTATAAAGCCCTAAATGGTTTATCTCCTGTGTATTTAACGGATCTTCTATCGCCATACAATCCATCGCGCTCTTTAAGATCACTAAATTCGAGGCTTCTGGTCATACCTAGGATATCTAAGTCCACTAATGGAGGGAGGGCGTTCTCACATTTAGCTCCTAAACTCTGGAATAGCCTTCCCGATATTGTTCGAGGCTCAGACTCGCTGTCCCAGTTTAAAACTAGATTAAAGACACATCTCTTTAACCAAGCATTCACATAATGCAAACTTTTTATACTACTGCTGAATCAGTTATAATGCATTAATATTATGAACATCAGCTATGCTAATTATTTCCCATCTGCTTTTCTGCTGTTATCTCGGGACGCCAGTCCCGAGGTAAATAGCGTTCGTCAGCTCCAGTTTGTATCCAGCCTCTCACGGAGACTTCAGATGCCCCATCACCATGGACAAGGATCTTAAAATGGGATACATAGACTAATTATTGCCAACAAAAGCCTTCATCAGCCAAACAAGGACAATTGCATCTAAGTGAACTTCTGGAATTTAATCAAGGATGGACTTCAAAGACACTGGTCACTAATCTTGCAGTTCAAACACATTCACTGTCTAAATACTGACCCTTAGCACTTAATAAGTTTAATAATTTTTTAAATCATGTTTTTTGACTATAAATAATTCTTATTTACATTATTCATGATGTTAGCCAGAGGGGAACTGGCCCCCCACAGTGAGTCTGGTTTCTCCCAAGGTTATTTTTCTCCATTAACAATCATCTTTTGGAGTTTTGTGTTCCTTGCCACAGTCGCCTTCGGCTTGCTCACTGGGGTTATTAATACAATTATTATTTAATTATTTTTAAACACGATTAAGAATCATATCTTATCTAATTCCACAACAGGGCTCCAAACAAAAATGGCTCCTACAGGGGGAAAAACAGGCGCCAAATATTTTAAATTTTTTAACTCCATCCATTCCTTTTCGTCCCGCAGCTCGCTAACAGTGTAGTCTGTGGAGCATTCTTCGCAATTATGTGATCACGTGCATTTTTATGCTTGTTACTGTCACCGTGTTTTCTAACAGTCTCTTTTTTGAAATTGTTACTTCCTGCAATGAACTCCGTTTTCCCCGCTATTTCTTTGATATAAACTTTTGTTATGTATCTCGGGAAATGTAATGCAAATTTTAAAATCAAAAGGGAGTAAACTTTTACTGTCGCCAATGGCGACCTTGACAGAAATTACACTCACAAATAAATTTATTTGGTCACAAATGCGACCATTTTTAGTCGCAGTTTGGAGCCCTGCACAAGGATGATGATTTATCGACTTTATAGACATTACATTTTTATCGTCTGTTAATGCTGAACTTCTGTAAAGCTGCTTTGAAACGATGTGTGTTGTGAAAGGCGCTATACAAATAAAATTGACTTGACTCTTGCAGCGATCACTTATAGGGGATACTGATGGATACATTTTATGAAACTTTACTTTCGAATAGTGAAATCTGTGCATCACTTTAATTGTTTTAATTGTAGTATTTATGGAGCAAGTATATATTCTTTCCAATCACTCCTCCCATATATTGTTGGATAGTGTGACACCCATATCACTCTACCAGGCTGCTTTAAGGTGATCTGAGGATACTGTAAAGTGCGAACCAATCATTGAAACAAACCATGACACCAGATGCCTAGAATCAGAGTGCTGACACAGCAGACTATACATACATTTATCTTGTGGCAGCTTCTGAAAATCAGAGAAAGTGTATTTTATATAGTGATGCACCTGCAGGTAACGAAAGAAGTGGGATTGAGAAAGGTCAAAAGTATTTCAAAGATGGTCCAAAGCAGCAAATATATCATTGAGATTAAAATCTTTCACAGTTGCTAGACACTTGCTTTTCCAAAAGAGTCCACATGTCTATCCAGTTGGTCAGCCAAATCAATCACTTTTTGGTCACAATTAAGTAGACTTATTGGTCTGTAACTAGAAGGCTCCATATCATCTCTATCCTTTTTCCTCAATAGATATACATAAGCCTCATACAGGGAATCTGGGAAAATCCTATTTTCAATTAAATGTGATTTTTTTATTCTACACAGCAAAGTTTCCAGTGTTGTTTAGAGATGATTTTTTTTTTTTTTTTGAGTTAATTTAGAGTTAAAAATAGTTGATTCTGGTATTGATTTGAGTGACATCAACACTTGCAGTGTAAATTAATGGTTGGAGTTAGTGTAATTACAGCGAGTTGACATTAACTAAACTAGTGATGAGTAAATCCAAATTCCATTACTTTATTATTTAATTTTTCTTAACTATATTATTTACTTTTTGATTAATGGCGGACAACCACGAGGAGATGGCAGTGTTCAAATAGGCATAATACATTTTGAACCACTTAATTATATCAATTTTCATATTTGATCTAAGTTTCTCTATTTCTAATAACATATGTATGTTTCCCAACATTGCCAGATTGCTAATATTATTTCCTTTTTAGATAATATGGCATAGAACCGAGAGGAGCCACGAGGCCAGCTAGCTAGCTAATTATCTGGCAAATTGAGGTAAGGGAAATAAAATAGTAATTTTATTAGTTTTCTCATTTGACTTGGGTTTTGTTATATTTTAGAATTTTGGCTGGGAAAAATAACTTGTTTATTATGTGATTAATGTTTAACGCCTTAAATCAAATTAACGCAAATAATGCAGCATCAATTTTCCCAACTTCCTGTGGCTCAAGTCATATGCGCTGGCAAATTATGGCCATGAAATGTGTTGTGTCTCATATTTTAATTCAGTCATGCATTATGTTCTCACAAATATTCACAAATAACAGTTTACGTATAAGTGACCAGCACTAAAAACGTGTGATATCTTGTTTAAAATTAAACGTGCACCCGTGTGCGCAGCTTTAGATGGTCCGAGGAATTTACATGAAGTGCATCGCGGTTACACTCTTCAATAAAACTAAGGCATTACAGAGAAAATATCAGCTAACCCATCAAGAAACAGCTGTGAAGAAGCGATTTGAACGTTTATTTCCTGGCCAGGCATGATATTAACCATTCATGTTCGCTTATCATGTAATGAACATGTGCTTGAAGTGTGCACGCTTCATCTGCTATAGTTCAAACCAAACTTACGCGGAAGTAAATTCCAATTAACTTGCTCCAATTTCACTTTAATGTAACATTTGTGAGATGAAAAATAGCTTGGTGCTTATGGGATCATACAAGGTTAATGATATGCAGTGACATGAAAATATGGGCAGCTCTATTTCTGTCATATCAGATCACCTTAACATTACACATGAAAGTGAATTTAGAAACAATTTATGTAACACTTTCTATGAAGCCCATATATTTGTAATGCATTGTAAAGGAATTGTAAAGGCACTGTAATTTGTTAGTATCGTCTCGTAATAGGCTACATCTTGTAAATGGTCTGCACTTATATAGCAACTTTTTAACCATAGCGGTATTCAAAGCGCTTTACACTCTGTATCATTCACCCATTCACACACACACACACATTCACACACCAATGACGGCAGAGCTGCCATGCAAGGCACTAGCCTGCCATTGGGAGCAACTTGGGGTTCAGTGTCTTGCCCAAGGACACTTCGACATGTGGAGTCATGTGGACCAGGACTACCAACCCTGTGATTAGTGGACAACCTGCTCTACCACCTGAGCTACAGCCACCAATCTTATAAGTAATTGGAACCACAATTGGAATACTTTATACTTAATTATTCATAATATACCTTAGAGCAGTGTCTCTCAATCTTTTCCTGGAGTACCACCAACACTACACAATTAGGATGTCTCCCTCATTTGACACATTCAATTCAGATTATGAAGCACTCTATTAATTAGCTAATCAGGACAATCAGGTGTGTTAGATAAAGGAGACATAAAAAATGTGTAGTGTTAGTGGTACTGAAGGAGAGGGTTGAGAAACACTTCCTTATAATATAATGCATTCCAATACAATAAACATTCAATTTTATCTGCAGTAATTATGCAGCATTATAGACTGTATTCATTATATTAAGTAAAGTGACAATAAATGTCTGCTCATAAACATCCATAAGATATTAAGATTTTAATGGGTTATTATAAGGTTATAATAATATAATGCAATACACACTTAAGGGCAGTGATTCCCAAACCTGTCCAAGAGCCTCCCTAACAGATGCACCCATTTCAAGAAATGGAGACTGGACTACTAATGAGATGATGAGTTGAATAAGATGTGTTCGATCAGGGAGACATGCCAAAAGTCTAATGATGGGGAGACTCCAGGACAGGTTTGGGAACAACTGTTTAAGGTATAACTATGAATAGGTTACGTAATAAAATGTATAATAACTGTAGCTGCAATTATTGATGAGAAGTTACACCATATTATAAGGTGTATTATAAGACATTATGAAAGGAGTAGAATGTCTTTTTAATGCCTTTACCATACATTATAAATATGGGCTTTCAAAGGACGTGTTAGCACAAATTCTATTTCTATTGCATAATAATATGCAATAAAGTAATAGTGGTAAAACTTTAAAATAAGGTTACATTTGTTGCATTTGTTAACAACTAACAATACTTTAACAGCATTTATTAACTTCAGTTAATGTTAATTTAAACAGAATTGTGGCAGGGTGGAGGGTGGTCCTGGTGGTGATTCTACACACCCGGTCCCGTATCAGGCTAATCAAGCCTCCGTGAGGGATAAAGGCCGACTGCGGAAGATGGTGCTGGAGAGAGAGATTGTTTACGGGCATGTCCGTCATGTGTGTTTGTGTCTTTTGTTTCGGTTTCTAGTTAAACTATTATTTATATTGTCAAGCCAGTTCTCGCCTCCTCCTTGCCCATCTAAATCCTTTTACAATAATCAAACTCATTTTTTACATTTGTTAACATTAGTTAAAGCACGATCTACAGATTAGGGTTAGGTCTAAGCGAAACCTAAATCTAACCTAATGTAATAACTTATCCTAACTGAAATCTCAAAAACTGCTACCCAAACATTTCAAGCTGGTAGATAGCTGTGCAGTGTGTAAAACCTCACTCTCCTGACCTCAAGAGGTGCATTAGTGACTGACGCTAAAGGCTGTAGCCTTTAGCCTCCTTGTTAGCACACCCGCCTCCCACGCCAGAGATGCTGGTCCGAGTCTCGTGCAGAGCGGGGCAACCAGGGCCAGTTACATAGAGGAGGACATCTTCCAAATTGATTGAAGGCAGTCCACATTTAAGCTTAACTATAAGATGTCCAGAAGAAAATCTGTCTGCTGGCTTACCTGAAGGTAAATAAATAATAACACTTCAGACATTCTCAAGGGCTTCTTCAAGGGCTTCAGTGTAACAATATTCTGGGGACAAAAGAAAATGCGTTTGGGACAGAGAGACAAACACAGTGTTACACAGGTGGGGCATCCTTAGTTTACTATTAGTATAGTTATTTTTGTACTTTGATTTGTAATGGAAAATTCTTGCTTTATGGCAGCAAAGAAGACTCATAGACGTTTAGGATGGTTGTGTAAACGGTGCATCTGTAGCTATGTTTTAATTAATGCTGTTTTAGAAAATATGAAAAATATGTTTTACTTTCTCTCTCAGAGTTTTCAACCATAACATCCTTAACCCCCAGCACATGCACTGATACTCATTCACTCTCTTGAACTGACCATGAAGAGACAGAGAGGGCAGGGCAGAATCAATCAGCAAGTACCAGCAGTAGAGAAACCATAGATGCTGAATCATGGTTAATTTGTCCATGTAATATATCACTTTCATGATTTTATATCTGAAGTAGTCATCTGTATTGTGATTGTTTAATCAGAAGATGCCCTGGAAAAACAATCTGGTGGTGAGGAAGTGCTTGAATACCAGATAACCAAAACTTTAAAGCACAGCACCAGATGGCAGCTTGTTAGTTTTGTTGCCAGTCACATGACAGAGATTCATGGGTATGATTTGAGTATACAGATGCCAGAAACACACACTGCTGCCCATACAGGCTTTGTATCAACTCATGTAGAAAATATGATTTTTAAGTTTAGCTGAACATATTAACCTCACTGGAGTTTTATACATTTTACAGGAGGATCCCCACCTGCAAGCAGTGGGAGACATGCCTTGGCAGTGTTTATTTTTTTCTGGCTATGAGAGTACTTGTGTAACAATCTAGATGTGCATGTATGATATTTTCAGTTCCAATTTTCTGCTTTAGAGGACTGTGTTGTAGTTGATGTTGTTTTGTGATATGATGCAATGTTCAGAGCTTACAAAAACATTTTATCTTGTCTTTCTGACAGGAACATTTCTATGATCTGGACAAGGGAACAGGGTTCATCTCCTGGCACCTTAAAACTTTGTCAAGGAAGAACCCAAAACGTGTTCTCTTGGAGATTCCTGAAAGTGCAGGGCCAATTTGCCAAAGAAGGATAGACAATGGACAGCAGCTTGAAGGAGATGCATGCAGGGAGGCGATTTCCTTCCTTGTCCACACAGCTGATGAAGCTGAAGTTATGCAGAAGATGAAGGAAACTTTTAAGCATCGACAAGAACTGGTGCACAACCCTGAAAGATCAGCTGACACCCTTAAGAGCTTTCCAAGATTTTGGATGTGAAAGGACTGGCAAATAGAACACTCCCCCATTTCAAAGATTAAGGTTTTAAATGTGGATTTTTTATATGCTGGCTTTTTGTAATTTTGAAATATTTCTTACAAGGACATTTACTACTTAGACTCACTCTTTTAGACTCACATTTACTACTATAGGCGTATCTCTCGAGCTGACAGGTACCTCTCACATGTGTTCATAGTAATTATCAGAACATTTACGTGAATTCTCTGTCACAAATAATATCCAACCTCATTCACACATTCATGATTTCTTAGTCTATCTGTAATGATGAGTCATCGGAGTTGAGATCCAAATGCAGCTTTATTAATAATAGTGAAAAAAGGTAAACAGGCAAAAAAAAAACATAAGACATGGGATACTTCATATGCCATTGTCTGAACCTTGGATTTAGGATGGACCACACTGATTCTCACTGAAATTACCGGCCAGGTTGAACTGCGTTTCACATCCCTGATCTCTGCCTGCATCACCTCGGTCTATTCATTGACTACGATCTTGAAATGGAATAAATAGACTAACAATTGCCAACAAAAGCCTTCATCAGCCAATTAACAAGGACAATTGCATCAATGTGAACTTCTGCAGTTAATACAGGATGGACTTCAAAGACACTGGTCATTCATCTTACAGTTCATACAAAATTTATATTTAAACACTGACCCTTAACACTTACTTAGTTTAATAATTTTAAACAATGACTTTAACTATACATAAGTAATATTTACATTATATTCATAATGTTAGCCAGAGGGGAACTGGCCTCCACAGTGAGTCTGGTTTCTCCCAAGGTTATTTTTCTCCATTAACCAACATCTTATGGAGTTTTGTGTTCCTTGCCACAGTCGATTTCAGCTTGCTCACAGGGGTTATTGATACAATAATTAATTACTTATTTTTAAACACAATTAACAATCATATTTTATCTAATTACACAATGATGATTAATCAAAATTATTGACATTACAGTTTTATCATCTGTCAATGCCTGATCTTCTGTAAAGCTGCTTTGAAACGATGTGTGTTGTGAAAGGCGCTATACAAATAAAATTTACTTGACTTGACTTGACAAAGGTCAATCACCAGCAGTAGCAGTATCCAAGGATAATCAAAGGGGTGGTCACAAACAGACAAGAGGTCAGGGCAGGCAGCAAACAATCAGAGTAGTCGTCCAGGTAAGCAATAGTAAATGTAGTCAGGCAAAAGAGGATCAAACAGGGGGAAATCAGGCAGGTATCAAACACAGGCACTTTTTGGACTCAAGATGGTGCCGATTATGGCTGCTGCGTTGCGAGCTCTGATACAACACTGCAGTTTATTGTTTGTTTTGTTTACAGTTTTTTGTTTTTTTGTCTTGGATTTTGACTGCCTTATTGTATACGACAGACAAATTCTTTTGGACATTAGTTCTACAATTACACACAGAAAACCGGACTTCAAATTCCTCAATGCCGACCCGCTGTTTACAAACACACCAGCGGAGCCCTTTGTCTTGGCTGTCCAGCCGCGGAAATGCAGAAGGAAAAGGGCAAAAAGAGCCAGCATTCTCATCAGAGTAAGACGTCGTGCAAATCGACCCCCGCTACCCAGTATACTACTGGCAAATGTTCAGTCTCTGGACAACAAACTCTGCGAGCTGAGAGTGCGGATCTCTTTCCAACGAGAGATGAGATAGCTGTATTATCTGCCTTACAGAAACCTGGCTGGCTGCGGAGATTACAGACTCGGCCATCGAACCCGCGGGGTTCTCCGTGCACTGAGCGGAGAGAGCGAAAAATCTCTCAGGTAAAAGTAGAGGTGGTGGTGTATGTTATGATCAACAAATCATGGTGTGATCAGAGGAACGTACATTTTATTAAGTCTTTCTGCTCTCCTGATCTGGAATATCTCATGTTTCTGTGTCGACGATTCTGGCTACCGAGGGAATTCACAGCGGCCATTATCACAGCTGTGTACATCCCCCCACAAGCCGACACAGACCGGGTACTTAAGGAACTGTATGGGAGCATAAGTGAGCAGGAAACCGCGCACCCTGAGGCTGCGTTCATTGTTACCGGGGACTTTAACAAAGCCAATTTTAAAACAATCGCTCCAAAATACCACCAACACATCAACTTCAACACACGAGGGGACCGGGTTTTCGATCATTGCTATTCTCCTTTAAGGGATGGCTACAAATCCCTCCCCCGCCCACTTACAGGCAGAAACTGAAACGGGAAGCATCAACCCTCAGAACGATCCAGTGCTGGTCGGACCAATCAGACTCTGCGCTACAAGACAGTTTCATCAGGAAGTGCGTAGAGGACGTTGTGCAAACCAAAACAATACGGATCTACCCAAACCAGAAACCATGGGTTACCGGCGATGTTCGCGTGACACTTAATGCTTGGACCTCCGCTTTTAATTCCGGGAACACGGAGGAGCATAAACAAGCCAATAAACAAGCCAGTTATGCCCTCCGTAACGCTATCAGAGCAGCTAAACACCAGTACAGGTACAAAATTGAAGGACAGTTCAACACCGCCCTCGCAGTGAGAGCACTCGCGGCTGATGCCACAGAGGTTGGTTCACTCTCCATCTCTGTTGCGGATGTAACCCGATCCTTCCGATGGGTGAGCATCCGTAAAACCACGGGTCCAGATGGCATTCCGGGCCGCGTCATCAGAGCATGCGTGAACCAACAGGCTGGTGTTTTTACGGACATTTTCAACCTGTCCCTCTCCCTGTCTGCAGTCCCCACATGCTTCAAAATGTCAACCATTGTGCCTGTACCGAAGCTATCACTGATCTGATCACTGACAATGATGAAACAGCCTACAGAGAGGAGGTGCACACTTTGACACGCTGGTGTCAGGAGCACAACCTCTCCCTCAACGTTAGTAAAACCAAGGAGCTTTTAGTGGACTTCAGGAAGAAAGACAAAGAACACAGCCCCATCACCATTAATGGAGCACCGGTGGAGAGAGTCAGCAGTTTCAAGTTCCTCGGTGTCCACATTACTGAGGAACTCACATGGTCCGTCCACACTGAGGCTGTTGTGAAGAAGGCTCACCAGTGCCTCTTCTTCCTGAGATGGCTGAGGAAGATTGGAATGAACCACCACACCATGTTTATTGTAATTGGTGTATGTCTCGTCACTGTCATGACTGCTATGTTGCTCGGAACTGCACACAAGACTTTCACCTACTGTTGCACTTGTGTACATGGCAGTGTGACTGATTTGAATAACAACAGGGAATACATTTACATTTTACATTTATTCATTTGGCAGACGCTTTTATCCAAAGCGACTTACAAAAGAGAAAAAACATAAGCGAATCATCTTAAGGAGACAGTGGTACGAAAAGTGCCATACTACAAAGTTTCACTAACATCAGAATAGTATACAAAACAGATTTAAGTGCAACAAGTGTTTTTTTTTTTCGCGACTGGTTAAGTGCTCTTGGAAAATATGTGTTTTTAGCCGTTTTTTGAAGATATAGAGTGAGTCAGCTTCACGGATTGTTTTGGGGAGGTCATTCCACCAACGTGGTATGATAAAACTGAAAGTCTGGGAAAGTGTTTTGGTGCCTCTTTGTTTTGATACAACAAGGCGACGTTCCTTAGCCGACTGCAGGCTTCTGGTGGGAACGTAGCTCTGCATAAATGTTTTTAGGTATGCTGGAGCAGACCCAGTGACTGTTTTGTATGCCAGCATCAGGGCCTTGAATTTAATACGTGCATGAACCGGCAGCCAGTGGAGAGAGACAAAGAGTGGTGTAACATGTGCTCTCTTTGGTTCATTAAAGACCAGACGTGCTGCTGCATTCTGGATCATTTGCAGAGGTCTAATAGCACATGCAGAAAGGCCTGCAAAGAGAGCATTACAGTAGTCCAGTCTAGTTATGACAAGTGACTGAACAAGCAGTTGTGTGACATGTTCAGAGAGGAAAGGTCTTATCTTGATATTGTAGAGTGTAAATTTACATGATCTTGCAGTCTTTGAGATGTGGTCTGTGAAATTTAGCTTGTCATCAATGGTTACACCTAGATTTCTGACTGTTTTGGAAGGCGACACTGTAGTTGGACCCAGCTGCACAGTGATGTTGTGTTCAACATCAGGGTTGGCTGGAAAGACAAGGAGTTCAGTCTTGGCTGGGTTGAGTTGCAGGTGGTGTTCCTTCATCCAGGCTGAGATGTCTGCCAGACAGGCAGCGATTTGAGCGGTCACTCTGGTGTCGTTGGGCTGGAAAGACAAGTAGAGTTGCGTGTCATCAGCATAGCAGTGGTAAGAGAAACCATGTGGCTGGATGATGGGTCCTAATGACGTTGTGTATATGGAGAAGAGAAGTGGCCCAAGCACTGATCCCTGAGGTACCCCAGTAAGTAACTGATGTGGCTTGGATACCTCACCTCTCCAGGCTACCTTGAAATACCTACCTGAGAGACCTTAGTGTCAGTTAAAGGAGAGAACATAGAGAGAGAAGAGTTGCATACAGGAGGTGGGTGTTTGACAGGGTGTGGTGCTGTGAATGTATTGCTGATGGCTGGATAACGCTCAGAAATGCATGCAGGACAAAACAAAACTTTGCAATGATAGGGAGAGAGTCTTATATAGCTGAGTAGATGAGGAACAGGTGAGTATGTAATCAGAACCAGGTACAGGGTTATGGTAAATGTAGTTTATAGAGTGAAAGTCAGTACTCTGTTGATGGAGTCCTCTGGTGGTGAGTGGAAGGAACAGCGAAGTCGGGATTCGTGACACTACCAAACTTCTCACATGCATGCACTATCCATTTTGGAGGTAAATTATTAATAACTAAGATCAGTCCAAGAGAGGCTGTTGATAGGCTTGTGCATTTCCATAAGGTCACAATACAGTTGCGAAGTCTTTGTGAATTGTATTATTATTATTATTATGGTTGTAAATATTTGAAGGAATAGTTCACCCAAAACTGTAAACTTGCTGATTATGTACTCACTCTCATGTCATCCATGATGTGACTTTCTTTTGAAATTCAAGCTCTGCAGGTCAATTCAATGCAAGTGAAAGGTTGCCATCACTTTGAGAGTCCAAAGGTACATTTAGATAGAATCACAGTAAATCACACGACTCCTGTCAATCAAGTAATTTCTTCTGACTTGAATCGATATGTTTTTGTGAAAAACAAATTGCTAATCAAAATGTTTTTAACTTTAAATAGTCAGCTCTTTGAATTACTGTTCTTTTATTACTGTAATGCTGTTTAAATGTACCTTTTGGACTCTCAAAGTGATGGCACCCGTTCACTTGCATTCTATTGACCTACAGAGCTCGAATTTCCTTGTAAAATTCTTTGTCTGTGTTCAGAAAATCACATACATCTTGTGTAGCCTGATTTTCTTTTTTGGGTGAAATATTCCTTTTATGAAGTTGTCCTGTCACAGTAATACACAAATAATGATACAATCTGGTTTTATTTTGCACATATTGAATTAAGAAGGTTTGATGTGTTACTTAGTTATGATTATAGCACATTTTTCATCAGCGAAGTCTGTGAATAAGTTCAGGACCAGATTTCATGGATTTCAGATATCATCGTTGCACATCTTAATTTATTTATTTTTATTTTGTTTAATCACATTTTTATTGTTGCTGTTTTTTTTGTTTTTTTTCAGTCCTCCACCAGTATTGAAGGCCATCTCAGTGGGAAGGAGGGCCAACAGCCATATCTACTGGCATTAGGAAGGATCAAAGGCAGGATCGACAAATTCTGCGTGGTTGTGGATAAGCATTTCATCCCTTGCGCATGAACCAGCTCCTTGAGCGCTATGAACTCTTTAAAGTCCACTATGTGTTCAACCTGTCGTATGAGGAAGCCCTTGTCGACATCTTCACTTTCCTTCAGACTACAATCTACAACATTGATGTTGGTCTTACCAGCGAGTCTCCCAGAGTAAAGGAATTGCGTGCAAAGCTTCTAAACTGCATCCAAATAGCCACTCTTTGATATCTCATTTGAGAGTCACACACAGTTTCTAGCCTTCATTATTGTTTAAGTTATTATGTGCTCAAGGTGGCTGTAGCCAACAGTTTTGCACATATTCTGGTTTCCGAAAACATTTGAACAGTATTAATTTTACTGATGCCAGTCCAGCTGTTGATTCATCATCTGGTGAACAGCCAGTTCAAAATGTTGATTTTAATCAGTCAGGTTCTTTGTTAGTCGGGGAAAGTGATCCCCAAGTTACCCCCATTGACTCTGTTGAGAAAAATGTCTACCCTTCAAGGAGAGAGTCGGCAGATATATGTGCCCCCATTGTGGGCAAATGACAGTGCAGTGGAGTGGCCAATAGTTTGGTATCATCAGTTGTTTCAGAGCTTGAGGAACTCGCCTCGGAACTTCATAACCAAACTCACCAACACATAATGTCTGTAATTCCTCTTAAGAACCCTGCCAGATCAGCTGTCGAAGATAGTTTAGAACATTTTGAGAATCCCTTTTCCTTGTTTAACACAGAAACTATAATATCTATATATTTCATGGACAAATGGGTGTAGTTTAGCCAGTAGAAATTATGCTTGGCAAGAGATACAACATTAGGAGAAACAAAAAAACTGGATTTTATGATCAGGTCCCAGTAAAAGATACATTTGAGTATGTCCCAATTTTGGAAACAGTAAAATGTATGTGTCAATATGTAGATGCATGGTAGTGGTGGCTCAGTGGTTGAGGCTCTGGGTTACTGACCAAAAGGTCGGGGGTTCATGCCCCAGCACTGCCAAGATGCCACTGTTGGGCCCTTGAACAAGACCCTTGACCCTCTCTGCTCCAGGGGTGCTGTATCATGGCTGACCCTGCACTCTGACCCCAGCTTAGCTGTGATATATGAAAACAAATACATTTCACTGTATATATGCAAAAATGTATGTATAATGTGTGACCAAAATAAAAAACCTTCTATGATCAAAATAAAAAACCTAAGCTCCTAAAAGGCAGAGGATGATTTTAGAGTTATTTTGCGTGATTGTAAAATTTATGAACAGCATTGCAGTGAGTTGGAATCTGACCCTCAACTCACGTCAACACATGGCCTCAAAAGAAATTTAACACTCAACAGTCAACAGTATTTTCATGTGCGCCACAACAACTCTCTAGATTTGATGCATGACCTCCTGGAAAGAGTTGCGCAATTTGAAATGTAACTACTGTTGGAATATCTTTCAGATAAGTTTGCATCACAGTGTGAATTGCTCTCTAGAATATATTCATATGATTATGGATATTTAGAGATAAAAAATCATCCTACAAAGGTGCATTTGGAGCACAGTGGAAATAGCTTAGGGCTCGTCTCTATCCAGGAACTCTGTCTTATCAAAAACTTTCCATTACTGTTTGGTGATATTGTATCCCTTGGAGATAAAAATTGGCATTTGCTCCTTCTGTTACTTCAAATTATAAATCTAGTCTTTTCCCCTTTTATTTCTGAAGGCATGACTGTCCTCCTAAAGTATTTGATAATTGAGAACCATGAATTATTTAAAGAATTGTATCCACACAAGAACTTGCTGCCTAAACTTCATTTTATGATACACTTCCCAGCCTGCATTCGCAAAATTGGTCCGTTAGTGCACGTGGAGCATGAGGTTCGAGGCGAAGCATAACGTTTTTAAGAATACACTCAAAAATTTCTAAAACATCACCAAATCTTTTACAAAAAGTCATCAGATGTCAATAGGCAATCTTTGGGAAACAACACCATTGAAACAAGTTGAGTTTGGGCTAATGAAAACATTCTGTTTGGATGATATTGACAATGATAAATAGTTGGCAGGAATGCTGCAGAATCCCATACAGACAAACATGAATTCCATGAGCTGGGTTAAAATAGATGGGACAGAATATAGACAAGACCTGATTATATGCAATGAAATTAAGAATGAAATTGCTGTTTTCAGTCAGATTCGGAAAATACTTTTCATTAACAACACTATGTATTTTATTGCGGACAAACTTTTCACAGAACATTTCTCAGAGCATCATCATGCATTTAAAGTGACTTGGGTGAACTTGTCAAAGCCAGTAGTTTGAAGTTCTACAGGCCTTTTGATCTACAGAGTCCATATGGGTCAGCTGATTGAGTATATATTGTACCTCCGTATATTCTGGTTTAGTGTTACATGTAAGATGTATCATTATGTTGAAATATAAAAGTTCAAATTGATACAGCAACTGATGTATTTGGTGTTCTTTAATTACACACATTTAAAATTTTAATATTTTTAGGCATACAGAGTGTAGATTACATGTAATTACCTCAAACTGGGTATTAATGAATAGTATATTAGTGTTGAAAATAACTCCCTTAGTGTTAAGCTATTGACACCTGTAGTGTAAATTCAACACTTACTTGGTGTAAATGGAGGCTGTGAGGAGAAACAAAACACACCAATTGTGTTAACAGTGAACACTTACAGTGCTTTTTTAACACTATGCAGTGTAGAAAAAATAACACTACTTATTGTGTAAATGTAACTGTTATTGTGGCCATATGTATATGTGTTAATTTTCACACTGTGAGTGTGAATTTAACACTTTAAAATTAATCATCAAGGGAGCAATAGAATGTGCATGTGCTTTATAGAATCCCACACCAATCCAATCAGGGCCTGTGGCTTTCACATTGGGGAAGGACTTAATTGCTTCTAAAATTTCATCAAGGGAGAACTCCTCCTCCTGTTCCTCCCTTGCAGCCTCACTGCATTTTGGAAAGTCAACCATATCAAGAAATCATCTACCTGCAGCAGATGATCAAGACAAATTGAAAAGTAATGATGTTTATAAAAGTCTACAAAAAGGTCATTAATATCTTTAAGGTGAGTTAGGAGGTCACCAGATATAGATTTAATTCAAAAAATGGCCCTGCTAGCCTGCACACTTCTTAGTTGCCTTGCAAATAACTTGTCTGACTAGTTAAATCTGCTTTTCTTTGAGCTTGAGTAGTAAGTTAGAGGCCTGATCACTTAACATATAGTTATATTCATATTTCAATTTTAAAATAATGTTAAGATCAGTCTGAAATATATACGTTTGAAAGGTTTGGTCCAAAGACAGAAATACAGACTCAATTTAATTTAGCCACCTGCACTTCTCCCTCCTCAAAGAGGACACATATGCAATAATATTGCCTCTTAGCACCACCATACAAGCCTCCTTGAGAACAGAGACATCACTGTCATTAGTCTCCAGAAATGTATGTAACCAAACCTCCATTCAACAAAGCTTGGTTCAGTCCCAGCCTTTGGATACAAGCCAGTGGGTGAAGGTAAGGTATGTGCATAGGGATGTTAAAAATGACACTTTAGTGATGGTCATTTTTCAATTTCTGGAACAAAAGCATAATGTTGAGGCTGTGGTTAGTCCCCATCTCTCCCATTCACTAATATTGGCATTTTGGCCGGCATTTACAACTTTATTGAGGGGAAAACGTGTGGATGGGTCCTGCAACAAATTGTATCAGTGTGTGGTGTGTGATTTGCTGGCTGGGGAGGCAGTGCCATGGCCATTTACATCAGCTCCACATCACGAGGACTTAAGGGAGGGGAAAGTGTCCATTTCCTCAGCACTTAAAGGATTCCCTGCAGGGGATTTCCCTCTGGTGCAGATGCGAGATGAGACCCTTAGGCACGCCTTCGACCAAGTGAAAGTGATTGATGGTCAACGTCTCAAGCCAGACATTGCACTCTTATACCCATATTTGTCAATTATAACGAATCAATCGTATCGAGTGACGCAGGACACTCAGACAAAGATACAACCCAATTGTTAGTACTCAAGAAATGTTATTCCAGATGGCTAGTATAATCCGATGGTGGTTCACGAAGTACAGGAAAAAACACTGAACTGTCTAATGGCCCATTTTTATTGGCTGGGCATTCGTGGGGATGTTCACAGGTGCTGTGCGGCATGATGTGAATGTCAGTTGGTGAATCTGACAGTGTTGCAGGGGCACTCTTCAGAATTATCTCCTGAGTGGGGATTCCAAAATAAATCCTCACCTATCAGGGCACTACATTTATGTCACGTACACTAAGCAGACTATGAATTACTGGGAATGTGAATTGTATTGGGAACTATGAATTATTATGAATTATTAAACACAGGAGAATTTGCTCCAGGCTCAAAAACATCAAAGCCAGTGGTGTAATGGTACCCAACTATGGGAATTGACACTGGGTGATTCTTGTATTGCTCCCCACATCGAGCTCTAAATTACTCACCAAGTGGCAAGAGCCTTTGATGTCACACGGCGAGTCAGGAAATAAATTATGTGGTGAAACGAACAGATAGAGGTAGAGCACATACGATTTACCACATCAACCTCCTAAAGCCATGGGGAGAGGCAGTCCCCGGTGGTTCTCTGGAACCACCTTCCCCAGAGAGGAGCTCAGGGTAGAGGTGAATTTATAAGCTACAGATCGAGTACCCGAACACAAGACAGAAGTGCTACTGGAATAATTAAAGGCCATATTGGATATGGGGGTAATAGAAGAATCCCTCAGTGACTGGGCCAGCCCGGTTGTTCTGGTACCTAAGAGTGATGGCTTGGTCCAGATCTTTGTGGATTCAAGAAAAGGTGCAGTGTCTAAGTTTGAAGCATACCAAATGCCTTGGATTGATGAACTGCTTGATCGTTTAGGTGCGGCTCACTTTTATTTGAAAATGGATTTAACAAAAAGATATAGGCAGATACCCTTAACTACCATGTCCAGTGAAAAGACTGCATTTTCCACACCATTCGGATTAAACCAATTTGTGATGCTTCCGTTCGTTTGTTCGGGGCGAAGTTTCAGATGCTCATGGACAAAATCCTCAGACCACACTCCACTGCCTATCTGGACAATATCATTATTTTCATTAATGATTGGTAGCGGCACCTGAGGGCTTTCTTGAGGTTGTTGAGACAAGCAGGACAAACCCAAAGAAGTGCGCAATTAAGTGGGTGGAAGTACGGTATCTGGGATTCCACTTGGGTCATGGGCAAGTGCGGCCAAAGAGACCAAGACCAAAAAGGAGGTGAGACAGTTCCTGGGGCTGGCTGGCTATTATCGTAGATTTGTGCCTAACTATTTGACCATCACCAGCCCGCTGGCTGATCTGACTAAAAAGGAGGCACCAGATCCGGTCCAGTGGACGGAGCGGATCAGCAGCAGTTCACATGGGTTAAGGCTACACTTTGTAGGGGGCCGTTATTGCACTCTCCTGACTTCACGCTACCCTTTATCTTGCAGATGGACACATTGGAAAGGGGGGTGGGAGTGGTACTGTCCCAGATATTGGAGGGGGAGGAGTGCCCCATGCTGTACATTAGTTGTAAGCCCTCACAGAGCTAGACTAAGTACAGCACAATTGAGAAGGTGTGTTTGGCCATCAAGGGAGCGATTGACACATGTGGGAAAATATCTCTAACAGCTGATTGTGTTGCAAGTCAGAGCTGGAGAGAGATGTAACAGCAGTCCAGACCGCCAGAGACAGAGAGTGAGACGCACACAGAAGTGATTGTGTGTGCAATCATTTATGTTATGCTGAAAAGAAAACAGTGGTGTTACGCTGAAAAGTGTGTTAATAAAAGACTTATGTTGGATTTTTTTATCCGGCTATCACTTCCTCCTTCAAAAGAGAGCTAGAGATCTGTCACAATGTATTATTTAATTTGTTCTCTTTCATACATTAATGAGGACAAACTAGTGTTACTGTGGTTGGGTACCAAGAACTGGTTCTTGTTCAGAACCTGTTCCTATCTTTAAAAAATGTTGATCTTCATGACTTTCTGTTATGTTAATAATTCCTTTACATGAAATATCCCTCCAGTGTGGTTAGAACACTGTCCTAAAATATTCTGCCGGTTTTTCCAGCAGCATTTCTGAAGCAGCGCTGACCTCTACTGTGTCTACAACATAAAACACACAGTGCTACCAGTGTATTTTGATTGCCAAATAAATGAATCTGACGAGCCGGCTCTTTTGTATCTATAGCGTGAAACGGAATCTGACTTTAGCGTTTCCGGTAAAGTCAGATTCCTGAAAGAAAGATTCAAATGAACTTGTGCTTTTGAATCTGCAGCGCGAAACATCCGGCACTTCAGGAATCATCCTGATGAGCCTGTCCTTTTGAATCTACTGTACAAACCTACAGAGCTTTCTTTTGAATCTTATACTGATGCACAAGTTATGAATGTTCAGCTCAAAATGAAATAAGAACTGTTGAAGTCTCACAAGCCTTAAGTACAACATTAGATTGCATAACAGTCTAACTGTCTAACTGTTACACCTGATTCAAATGGAGTGAGCGAAGGATGAGCGGGCCGTGAACAACACGGTCTCTTGGGCTTTCACATTGGCACATTTTCTCTTCTGCAAATCAGAGAATTTATTTCTGGGTTCCTATTGCAAATATTTTCTTAAATGGCCATAAATTGTAATTTTTTTTTGAGAGGCAATTGATAAGTATAACAAATTAGGTCTTCATGAAATCAAATGTACATGAGGATCACTGTTACATCACAATGGCAAATAATTTACATAGACCCCCAACCCACACATTATTGGGTTCTTAATTCATTTGCATTCAGTCAGAGAACAGAAACTGTTGTGTTTTCCTGCATCAACAGTTTGCATCCAGCCCGACAGCCCATACATTCTTTAATAAGTAAAAAGAAATAAAAAATTAAATACATAATTTCTTTTTTAAAACACCTAATAAAAATCTTTCTGCACAAAATTGCGGAAGCTACTGCTTTTCACAAATTTTCTAGAGAAAGCGGTAAAGGCGCTTGCACCTGAACCAAATTATGTCTAACACCTGTCTCTGATTTCAGTGAGCATGGGGAGAGCGGCATAAGAGCGGCCACAGAACCTCCAGTTGGGAAGGAGAGCGCTACACAGACACACACGACAGTCCAGTGTTGTCGTGTGCTGTCTTAGGAAAGAATCATTTATTGTATCCAGAAAGTTTAGTTGTTTATTATTGTGGACAGAAGAAAAGAAAGTCATATAGATTTGCACCAACATTGAGGTGAGTAAACGGCAGCAGAATTTTCATTTTTGGGGTGAATTATCCCTTTGTCTTGATAACATTTACATTTATACGTCTTTATATAGTAAAGCATTTATCCCAAATGGAATCCAAATTGCAGAACATTGCAAAGCAAGCAATATATCATTGATTTAAAATGAAAATCTCAGATGACTATATCAATTCCAGAGCAGGAGCAGGTGAGACAGTGTGAGAAGTTCTGATTGAGGCTATGCAGATGACAGCATGTCCACTGTGAGTGGCACAGCTTTCCGAGGAGTCTAAGATGGCTTATTAAAGGTTTTCATTTAGCCCTGCCTGAGATTAATCACACACACACACACACACATTTTTTGTCATTGCAGACGAGGTGATAAGAGAACTGAGCACAGATATATTGTGTGGCCGGGTAGAGGCGATAAACTTGACAGGGTCCACTCGACCTTGCCGGGAGATCACACCTGGCTCCTCGTCTCTTGGTCTCTGTCCTTCTGTCTCAAGCTCTGTTTATACAAAGTGTCCTTGCTCATGACTGGGGTCAACAATTGCGATTGGGATTGACTATTTTTAATGAATTCAAACAGCCTGTGTTGCTGTACTGTAGAGTGACATCTAGATGTCTTGAGGGATAATCATTAGTTCAACACTGCTAAAAGTAACAGTGGAAATTAGTTAAACTGGTTATGAATTTAATGACCAGGTAGAACCCATGTTGGTGGTTATCAGTGTAACCAGTCCTGCTCGCCTCGCTCCAAGCGGGATTCGAACTGACATCTCTGGGCTACAGCATTTAGTGTCAGTCGCTAGTGTGCCTCTTGAGGTCAGGGGAGCGAGGTTTACACACTGCACAGCTACCTACCAGCTGACTACTGTTACACCAGCATAATGGAGCATATATTATTTACACATCCTCATGTTGTTATAAACCCATATCACTTTCTTCGTGGAACAGAATATTAGGGAATGACAGCCTCATTCAGTATTCACTAATCTTCCAGCCACCATACTTCAGACAACTGCATTTTCAACCATTTTAATTACAAGCTAGAGGGAAACTTAGAGTGTATGAAATATACATAATTTTGTGGGCAATGTAGAATAGCATACAGATTAGAAATATAATCTACTGTTTAAAAATAATCTTACTGTTATGACCATTCAAGTGATTAATGGGAAAACAGAATGAAACAAACATTTAGAATGTTAAGATACATTTCACGTGACTGCTCCTCAAATACTCCTTTTGAGCACCTGTAATAATAAATTGAGACTGCTTCTGAAACTGAAGGACACAAACACTGAAATGTACATTTTATGTGGTCAATAAAACACACACTTTATTTAATTTGAACATTAGTATTACACACAAATTACACAGCAAATCATAAAAAATCTAACTTTTGAACGTTCTACAGTAAATACATTTATAATAAAGAGCGCGGGAACAGAATATGTATAAATTCATAAATACTCAACAACTGCAATACCTGTGGAGAGAAGAGAGGGAGAAAAGATGGGAGGGGGAGAACAACACCAGTAAACACTGGTCACATCAGTGCCAAGACTGAAAACAGTTCCTATCGCGAACCTAGCAACA
This sequence comes from Moxostoma hubbsi, assembly GCA_032164185.1. NCBI lineage: Eukaryota > Metazoa > Chordata > Actinopteri > Cypriniformes > Catostomidae > Moxostoma > Moxostoma hubbsi. The sequence continues at coordinate 2,030,040 of JAVLUX010000005.1, read as the reverse complement.
TCTTTTGCCATTACATTCTGGTGCACAACAAGCTACTTTAGTTTTATTTTCAGTCCTACTTTTCCGATAGCATAGCCAACATCTCTTAGAGGACTCTTCAAAGGTAGGGACATGGGCTGTGTGGAGTGATGAAGAAGGCTTTAGTGTTTGCAAAGGGAAACTTGCTTGAATATCAATACCTCCCAGCTGACGAGCCAGGTTTTCTCTGAAATCTATCTGGGTTAAGTTTAACGGTCTACGCTCATTCCCAATGGCAATGTGTTGCCAATCCTTAAAGGAGAAGTGATCAATCTACAGGAGACTGCAGTTGTATGTAAGTGTGTTTATTTCATTGTTTTGAACATTGTTAGAGTGGTATTCATTGCTATATCAGGTGCTGTTAGTTTACTGTCTTGAACGCGCGTCGCTTCGTGCCCTTGTGTAAAGCCCTCCACATGTAAAGACCTACTTGGGTAAATACCAGCGAGTCTACCTGTGTGAGTCCACCGAGCAAGGACACCGACAAGGGGCCACTCACCATAACACTTAAGTATTTTTGTTTTTTATCTCTTTTCTTATTTTACTTCAACATACTAACATGGCTATGAATAACACATGAATAACACATGCCTTCAAGCACATCCCTGTTATAGACCACTCACAAGACAGATGCAAGCCCAAACGCAACCAACACAACCTACTTCGCACTTCAGCACCTTCTCCGCTCTCATTCTCAGTGGGACAATGGAACTGCCAGTCTGTTGTGAACAATTCTGCATTCATTCCAGCTTTCGCCACACAGTCCACCCTCAGCATCCTGGCACTGACGGAGACATGGATATGTCCTGAGGATACAGCAACACCTGCTGCTCTCTCCAACATCTTCTCCTTCTCTCACACCCCTTGTCATACCGGTGGGGGTGGAGGAACAGGTTTGCTCATTCATAATAACTGGACTTTTTCACCACATGCTTCAATATGTAACAATACATCTTGTGAATTCCATGCCGTTACTACAATGCATCCCACAAAAATACATGTTGTTGTCATCTATCGCCCTCCAGGTCAGCTGACAAGCTTTCTTGAGGAGTTGGATGTCCTGCTGTCCTCCTTGCCAGAGGATGGTAGGCCACTTGTGGTTCTTGGTGATTTCAACATACACCAAGACAAGCCCCAGGCCACTGAACTGAATACTCTTCTGGCCTCATTTGACTTGGAAAGACTACAGACCACAGCAACTCACAGATCAGGCAACCAGCTGGACCTCATTTTTACACGTAACTGTATTACCTCAAATATTCTTGTTACACCTTTACATGTCTCTGATAACTACTTTGTTTAATTCATCATGATTCTTCCATCTATAGTAAAACCGACTCCACCTTTGGTTTCCTTTCGCCGGAACCTCCTTTCCGTCTCACCCTCTCACCTATCCACTGCTGTCTCTACCTCTCTTCCCACAATAAATTAATTTTACACGCTTGATGTAAACACTGCCACAGACACACTTTACTCTACTTTAACAACCTGTCTAGACAACATCTGTCCTCTCTCCTCTAGACCAGCATGTACTACTCCACCCAGCCCCTGGCTGTCTGACATCATTCGTGAACATCGGACTGATCTCAGGGCAGCTGAGAGGAGATGGCGGAAATCTAGAGATCCAGCAGATCTAAGGAAATATCAACTTCTGCTTGCAACTTTTTCAGATAACGTTTAAGCTTCAAAAACCTCCTATTACCAGACCAAGATCAACAGCACCACAGACACTCATAGCTTGTTAGAACATTCAACACACTTCTCTGTCCTCCCCCTCCACCACCTGACACATTCAAAAAATGCTAAAAACACATCTTTTACAAGAGCACTTAACCAGTCACAAAAAAATAATAATTAAAAATAATAATAATAATTCTTGTTACACTTAAATCTGTTTTGTATACTATGCTAGTGAAACTTTGTATTATGGCACTTTTCGTACAAATGTCTCCTTGAGATGATTCGCTTATGTTTTCGGATAAAAGCATCTGCCAAATGAATAAATGTAAACAATATGAAACTATTGACGACAGCAATGTCTATGAAGTGGAAAAAAAAGAGTCTTCCACTACTTATGAGTTTTTTGTAGGACGTCGTAAGATTTTATCATTTGGTCTGACCTATCATCACCACCCATGTTTTTGTTATAATCACTGATGACAAAAGGCTGAAGGGCTACTTCTTTTATTCTCTAAATATTTATTATTCACGCCCAGTAACCCCTTAACCAATCATATGTCTCTTTAGCTTATATTGTCACGAGTATCTGGCAGTTTTCAGAAATAAAAACAAAAGATATTGTGACAGGAACCATGGGAATACTTGTTCCCAAATTTTAATGCTCTGGCTGGAAAGGGTTAAACTTGTGTATAATTTGAGCTGTCAAGTTGTTTAAATCATACATTTCTTGTGTTGAACCTGGAATATTCCTTTAAGTGAATGTTGACGAAGGCTGTCAGTCCCTCACATATAGCCTAACAACTCATTTTGGAACAACACAACAGTGAGTAAATCAAGACAAAACTTGTCACTTGTATGTGCCAATAACAGACCACCACGTACAACTAGTAAAATTAAAATATAATATATATATAAAGGAAAAGAGGCTTGAAACAGAATAAAGATATGCAAAATATATTTCCTGATAAAATGCAATTTTCCTGAATATTGTTTCCTTTGTTGTTTTGTCTTTCCAGTAAACATGCACTTTGTTTGGCAGGTCAGCTAATCAGCTTGTTAGCAAAGAAGTGCAAAGCCGGGTTTAGGTCTTGTGTTTGAGGATTTGAGCTGTTAGCAACAAGGCAGAGGGACCAATCCGAGTGTGCCTCACACTTGTCATTGTAGCATACCATAAAATCTCTGTGCCAGCCACTGTTCTGACACACGACTCAAGAGAGAATCAGCAGAGAGCACAAAAGAGAGATGCCACACCATGGGTTGTGGCAGTGTTCCTGACTTCGTGCTGAGCGTCTGGACTAACTTGGGTGGTTCTGGCCTAGCTCTGGTCCAAGAGAGGATTTGCACACTGTTATTTATTTGAAACATGTTCTGCCGGGGTTTTGGACACCATGCAGCTTGCTGCTCATTGGGAAATTTAAACCTGGCAGCCCTGGCTCAAAACAATCCTGCCAAACTCGCTGCCCTCTGAGAATGGCACCATGCTCGCTGGTTTTCGCACATGCAGTCATTTTTATTATTTTTTTTCTGCCCTATTATTTATTTTCCCTACTGATATGAGCAGTTTGAAATTCCATCAGGGTTCCAACACTTTTTGACTAGTGAATTTCCATGACCTTTCCATAACATTTCAGGTTGTTTACTATTACCGTGTAAGGGTTTTTAAGGGTTTAATGATTTGCTACACCAAAGAAAATATATTTCTTATAAAGTATAAATCTTACTTAACATTGTTTGTTGCCTTGTTTTAATTGGAACTAGTCAAAATGGTTCACAAATCAGTCTAAACGATTCATCTGCAAATAAAAAAAACTAGTCCAGTACTGACTAAAAGTCTTGGAAAAGTCATAAAAAATGTATTTGCCTTTGTTTTAGCATAAACAAAATTGTCTTAGATTTCTTTGGAAACCGTTCTTAGAGTAATATATTAAGTAATTTTAAGTAAATGTACAATTTTGTAATTTTACTGTATCTTGTTTTAATGATGTTTAGATATTTTTTTCTGGAAAACAATGTAAAATTAACATGAAAAGTATTTCTGAAGTGTAAGAAATCTTTAAGACCAATTTGTGAATTGATTCGACCAACTCGAAAGAAATATTTGCACACAAATCAAACATCACTACAGCTTGTCAGCAGATTTACTGTACTCAAGAACAATATCCACAACATACAACAACCCCCATCTCATACAATGAACATTACTATAACAAAATTTTTCATGCTGAATTCTGTTTCGTTGCAGTTTCCTCGTGAAATTAACACTAGAGGAGCTTCAACTGTGCATTTTATTAACTTTCACGCAAACCATGACTTTATATATATTTGCACAATTACTCCAACACTGCTATTTTATGATATCAACACTTTATAATGCATCATTTGAAAAACTATATATATATATATTTTAACACTTATCTTGCTTACTCGCCTACATTTACACACTTATTCAAATGTGATTAGCTTCCGCGTTAGCTCACCTCATAGAGTGTTGGAATTTGGACAATATACATACACAGTAATTGATATCCTTGTTGCTGTTCTGCTGCAGTCCATTATGCACCGCTGTCTAATTGTTATGAAGTTGTTGCAGAATAAGATATTGGTTTAAAAAAGTAAACATTTTAGCGTGCAAATGTAATTTCCAAGGTTGCAAACTATTTCCCATTTGGCGAAATTCACCATTTCAAATTGAAAATGTCATATACAGTATGTGATTTGTTTGCCATTCATAATTGTGAATGTGAAAACATTCACGTATCAGGCTTAAGACAAAAAGTGAATGGGTGTATATTGTAAAATAATTGAATGAATGTGGTTGTCTGTCAGGCTTTTGTAACAGCTTTTTAGAAAATTCACTTGACATTGTCTAAGAAAATGATCCATAAAACACAAAGTAGAGCGTTATCATCATCAGATTAGAACTAGAACATTATTCCTGTGACTTGTGGCTTCAATTGAGTTTTTTGATTGTGGCAAGCAAAATGTTATACATCTTTAATGCAGATATTAGGTAATAATGAACATGAATTAGAAATATAAAAAAAGAATTGGTTTCATACATTTCTGTAGGGCAGGGCCTGATGGGGGCGTGCGAGAGACAAAGGCGGCCGAGGACGACAGTTCGAGAGAAATTACTGGCAGCTGCCCTGTGTGTGTGTTTGTGTGTGTCTTTTTATTTAATCAAATATTATTTATATTGTTAAGCTGATTCTCGCCTCTCGCCCATCTAAACCCGCTATCATTGGTGCCGAAACCTGGGAAGGAGGGGGGATGCCCATCGTAGAGTCCTTGACACTGCCATCCACCTGGGGATGGAGCAGCCCGGGAATGTCCACCATCCGCGAGGTGAGGAGGGTTGGGACTCCCCGACCATCTGGAGCAATGGAGTCGCTGCCAGGGGCAGAGGAGTGTCTCAACGTGCAGCCAGAAAGGCGGAGGGGCATTCTGTCCGCTGGGGGTCGGAGGTTGACTCTGGTCCGCCCGGGTAGGAGCAGCTGTTGTCCTTCTGAGAGGGTGGAGGAGTGATCGAGGACCGCGTGACGGCGCATCAGAGAACAGGTGAGTGAGCTAAATTTTTCTTCTCTCACCCTGTCGCTCCGTCTTGGCCTTTCCCAAGCCTTTTCTTTTTTTTTTTTTGGTTTATTCCCCTCCTGTCTCTTCCCAGGTCGAGGAAGGTGGGGATGACCTGCCGGCAGATGGGGCACTAGATTATATTATTCATGTGTATACACAGATATTTATTGCATGTCTCTTTTTTTTAACCATATTAATGAGGTTCTTCTTCTTTTTTTTTTTAAACTGTTCATGTTTCTGTTATACGATGGAATAGAGAGGATTGCAAAGTAAGGATTTCATTGCATGATGTAACCTATGGTTTGACAGTGTTGCTAGCAATGTTTTCGTTACATGTACAAAATCATGCTAACAATCGGGACTCAGAATAGGAGTCAAATTTACTTTTGTTTAATTTTGTCACTGCCGTTGGCTGCGCATTGTGAAACCCTAAACTTGTTAGAGATGAGCAAGTTTATGTCAAAAATACTCCTGCGAGAGCGAGACGGACAGAGTTAAAGGCAGGCGGTGCAGCTGCTTTTTCTGAGATGCACGACCTGCAAGCACAATGGGAAATTACTTGCTAATGACACAGCTTAATGCTCATTTGCTGAAACAACCATGATGTTTTGTTCTCTTTTTCATATATTTTTTTTTTTTTATCTCTAAGATCATTTTTTTTATATATGTATAAATTACATGTGAATATTCCAAACACTATGATAGTGCAATCTCTATATGGGATATGTGTTTGCATTAGGTTTTCTGTCTTTTATAAAACCACACATATACCCGCATATATGTATATGCATAATCAAGCAAACTAGGCTCCATTACATTATTGTATTGAGTGTGGTGACAATAAATGGGTTATTCCCGAACTCCATCAGTTCTACATTGAAGTCTCTTACCGGACACCCCATAGTGGTTCTGTAATCCACCAGCATATACAATATTAAACTGCATTATTGATGGTTGGGGTGTTGTCTTTTACTATAGACTGTAGATATATGTTACTGTTACTGTAGACTGCATAATATACTTATAGAGAGCTGCAACTCTATACATATCGTAAATGCGTCATTCCTACAATTTGGTGACATTCCGGCTTTTAAACTTTTGAAAAATAAAACATACTTTTACAAGATTCTTCATGTTTCATCATTACAGGGACATATTAAAGATTGTATTAGTCATACTGGTCAAGCTAAATTCCCCCAAAAATTCAGATGTTCATCGAGTTAAATGGGCAGCATCAAGGTGGACAATAACAGGGTGGACATTCAGTGGATAAATGAGCCACTACATGGTCTGTGATTGATATCTAGGAAACATATGTGTAAACTAATATTTATGATTTTACTTCTGTTAACATAAATACTTTAGATTGAAATTGAAAAATTATATTAATTACCCATATATCTTCAATGAAAGGTCACGTATCATGACATGATACATGATACATCAAGGGACACAAAAAAATAAAATAAAAATAAAATTTAAAATTACACATTTACCACAAATGAATTCATGTTAGTGAGAGAATGTAACATTAAACTCTTAATTGTATGGTGTAAAAAATAGAAATCCAATGATTTAGCATTTATTTTTTTCAAAGATATTTAATGTGCAGTTTTAGGGACATGAGGAAGTGACCCAGTACAATAGAAAATGATTTCATTTATTTAAAATTTTACTTGTAAGCACACAGAAGTGTGTAACAACATAAAAAGTCTTTATTCTTTTTAACAACCCTATCAAAATTGTAATCAGGTAAAATTAAACTATATAAATACCACACACACTTGTAATGGGGACATACATGTCAAATGTCAAAAATTGTAGGAATTACCCATATTTGCAGGCATTCCTTTGCAAGATGCTGCTCAACACTGAAAAACAGCACGGATGGATGCAAAAACGCGTTCAGTGTGAACGGCCCCTACTAAATTTAAAATGAAAACACCAGTGGCGATTTCTCAGGGCCAGTAAAGCCTTCTCTGCTGGCCAAACATGCCAAATAAATAAATAAATAAATAAATATTTTTCATCCTTTCAATCCCCTTTTGCCTATTTTTTTTTAAATTGCTGACCACTCTTAATGAATCTACAAACAAACAAAGAAAATGAAAAGTTGATCCAGTCAGAATTTATTCCATGATGCTTACAAGCAAAGTGTGACACCAGTTTCACAAATTGCATTTCCAAAGTCAAGCTCCTTAGCAGAAGCAGCGTGTGAGTTTGAGCTCCACCCCGTCAGACCTTTAGAATTTCTACAGAATTCCTCAACATTGCAAATGAATGAGCAATTAAAGTCAGTTGATTTATTTGTTCTTGGTGAGTGTGATCTTTAGGATATGTCCCAGGCTTCTAGCTGGCACACTTTAAGTGATGTATTCAAGATGCAAAAAGATCTTGCTGATGTCACTACATCACCACTGAGAAAGAGATCCTTATGAATTTAAAAACATGAGATGTTCTGCACGACCATGTGATTGCTTAGTTTATTAAACAGGAAAAGAGAGATGATTTTCACTTCAAGCAAATTGGTAAGTGCTTTTTGCATTGTTATAGCAGCATCAGGAGTTTTCTAAGTGTAAATTAGGCTACTTGAGCATTCAGTGTTGGATCAAGTTTAGAAAAGTAGTGCTGTGTTCCATTCAATTCAGAAAGTTGGATTTTACAAATTTCTACTAGGTAAAGTGCAATGGAATGCATCTTGATGTCAGAATTACAACTTGTAGGCTTGTGCAGAAATTCTCAACTCTGATTTCACAGAAATGCAAGGGCATTATGTCACAAACATGTCAACACTTAGGGAGATATACAAAGTAAGTGATAAAAATTCACTTTATTAAGTAATATTGATGAATGAGTTTGTTTCCACATTACATTATATTAACGCTTGTTTAACAAACGGCTGCAGAAACAGGTGTATAAAATATTATAATCTCTTTTGATAACCGTATACCTGAAGCACAAATCAAGTCAAGTGGTTTTTATTGTCGTTTCAACCATATACAGTTAGTACAGTACACAGCGAAACGAGACAACGTTCCTCCAGGACCATGGTGCTACATAAAACAACATAGGACAAACACAGAACCACATGAGACTACACAGATTAATAACATACCTATATAAAGTGCACGTGCAAACGTTTGCAAAAAGTACGGTACAGTACAATAAATTACTAACAATGATCAGGACAATAGACACAGTGAGAGACAGTGCAGCGCCGACCAGTACACAGTTGTGCAAAAAGATGACAGTTCCTAAAAATGTAATGTAAACAACATACTATGAGATAGTGTTCTATGCACATAGCAGTTATTGAGGTAGCAGACAGTTATAAAGTGACAGTAATTAAAGTGCAACTCAGGACACTTGTGTGTGTGTGTCAGTCCAGTCTCTGAGTATTGAGGAATCTGATGGCTTGGGGGAAGAAGCTGTTACACTGTCTGGTCATGAGGCCCGAATGCTTCGGTACCTCTTGCCAGACGGCAGGAGGGTGAAGAGTTTGTGTGAGGGGTGTGTGGGGTCATCCACAATGCTGTTGGCTTTGCGGATGCAGTGTTTTTTGTAAATGTCTTTGATGGAGGGAAGAGAGACCCCGATAATCTTCTCAGCTGTCCTCACTATCCTCTGCAGGGCTTTGCGGTCCGAAACGGTGCAAGTCCCAAACCAGACAGTGATGCAGCTGCTCAGGATGCTCTCAATAGTCCATCTATAGAATGTAGTGAGGATGGGGGGTGGGAGATGTGCTTTCCACAGCCTTCGCAGAAAGTAGAGATGCTGCTGGGCTTTCTTGGTAACAGAGCTGGTGTTGAGGGACCAGGTGAGGCTCTCCGCCAGGTGAACACCAAGGAATTTGGTGCTCTTGAGGATCTCCACAGAGGAGCCATCGATGTTCAGTGGAGAGCGTTCGCCTTGTGCTCTCCTAAAGTCAACATCCATCTCTTTTGTTTTGTCCACATTCAGAGACAGGTTGTTGGTTTTACACCAGTCTATTAGCTGCTGCACCTCCTCTCTGTATGCTGACTCGTCGTTCTTGCTGATGAGACCCACCACGGTCTTGTCATCGGCGAACTTGATGATGTGGTTTGAGCTGTGCATTGCTGCACAGTCGTGAGTCAGCAGAGTGAACAGCAGTGGACTGAGCACACAGCCCTGGGTGGCTCCAGTGCTCAGTGTGGTGGTGGTGGAGATGCTGTTCCCGATCCAGACTGACTGAGTTCTCCCAGTCAGAAAGTCCAAGATCCAGTTGCTAGCGCTGCAGCATTTTTTATCAGTTGGGTTGCTAGGAGACATCGCTAATGAGAGTCAAACTCCTGCTAAGCTAACAGGAGCATTGCAGTTCAGAATATTAGGTAATGCACCACGGATCTCCCTTTCCCCAGCATGCTCGTTTGCTCTGATCGAGTTCTGCAATGAGACCGCCAGCTCATCTCAGGGCGAGTTCGCAATCTCATTCCAGGATTTCCTGTTTCAGGATCAGGTGGTGAACCTGCAAGTGCTGCCCCAGGAGGAGGCAGACCTAGCCTTGTCATTGCTGTGTCCTGTATGTCTGGTGGAGTTGCAGTCAAATTCCACTCTCCAATCCCCATTGGCCTTTTCTCAAAGATCAGAGGTGTTTGGGGCTCCCAAGGGTTACCCCTAGTGTCACTACATCAACACAATGTCTTTTTTATTTTTCAAGTCAAGTGGTTTTTATTGTCGTTCAACCATATACAGTTAGTACAGTACACAGTGAAATGAGACAATGTTCCTCCAGGACCATGGTGCTACATATAACAACATAGGACAAACACAGAACCACATGAGACTACACAAGCTAAATAACATACCTATATAAAGTGCACTTGCAAACGTGTGCAAAAAGTACGGGACAGTACAATAAATTACTAAAAATTAACAGGACAATAGGCACAGTGAGAGACAGTGCAGCGCCGACTAGTACACAGTAGTGAAAAAAGATGACAGTTTCTAAAAATGCCAAACGTAAACATAACATACTATGAGATGAGTGTTCTATGCACATATCAGTTATTGAGGTAGCAGCCAGGTATAATGTGACAATAATTAAAGTGCAACTCAAGACACGTTTGTTTGTGTGTGTGTGTGTGTGTGTGTCAGTCCAGTCTCTGAGTATTGAGGAGTCTGATGGCTTGAGGGAAGAAGCTGTTACACAGTCTGGCCGTGAGGTCCTGAATGCTTCAGTACCTCTTGCCAGATGGCAGGAGGGTGAAGAGTTTGTGTGAGGGGTGTGTGGGGTCATCCACAATGCTGGTTGCTTTGCGGATTAAGTGTTTTTTTTTAAATGTCTTTGATGGAGGGAAGAGAGACCCAGATGATCTTCTATGCTGTCCTCACTATCCTCTGCAGGGCTTTGCGGTCCGAAACGGTGCAAGTCCCAAACCAGGCAGTGATGCAGCTGCTCAGGATGCTCTCAATAGTCCATCTGTAGAATGTAGTGAGGATGGGGGGTGGGAGATGTGCTTTCCTCAGCCTTCGAAGAAAGTAGAGACGCTGCTGGGCTTTCTTGGTAACAGAGCTGGTGTTGAGGGACCAGGTGAGGTTCTCCGCCAGGTAAACACCAAGGAATTTGGTGCTCTTGACGATCTCCACAGAGGAGCCGTCGATGTTCAGCGGAGAGTGGTCACTCTGTGGTCTCCTAAAGTCAGCTCTCTCAGCAACAGCTTTCAACTAATGTACAGCACCAGTCACTCGTCCCCCTCCACCTCCTGCGAGAGCACTGCCCCAGCCCAGAACCAATCGTTGTGCGACTGTTTCTTACGCCCATGTCAAGCATAGCCTCTAATTCTTCCTTAACAACCTTTTTTTGTGTTCAGGAAGGCAAAAGGTGTGGCTACAAATCACCACCCCCATGGTGGACATGATATGATGTTCTATGAGGTTTGTGCGACCGGGGAGAGACGAGAACACGTCCACAAATTCCATTTGCAACTAGGCCAAATCTGTGAGCTGCAACGGTGAGAAGTGGTCTCCACAAGGGATTTTGGTTTGAGAGTCACCTCTGGCCCGAGCTCTGCCCTCTCGGGGACTACCGTTGCTAGGGCGACAGGGACTGCCTCCCTCTATGATTTTAGGTGATTGAGATGGGAAATTTGACGTACCCCACCCTTATCCATAATCAAGATTTCCAACCTCAAAGGGCCCTCGCCACTTGACGAGTAATTTACAGTTTGAGTGTGCGCAGTAAAACAAACACTTTATCTCCTGGTTCGAATTCCTATATTCGAGTGCCCCTGTCATACAGCCGACTTTGACGATCCAGAGCTCGGAGCAAATTCTCCTGTGCTAATCGACCAAAGGTGTGGAGTTTTGCTCTAAGATCAAGAACGTACTAAATTTCATTTTTACAGTTTGAAGGTCCTTCCTCCCAAGCTTCCTGTATGATGTTGAGCACGCCATGCGGCTGATGCCCATACAGAAGCTCAAATGGGGAAAACCCTGTGGAGGCTTGCTGGAACTCTTGCACTACAAATAACGGGATTGAGCCACTTATCTTAATTTCTAGTATCCTTGTGTACGATCTTGCTAATCATATTTTTTAAGGTTTTATTAAATCATTCCACCAGCCCATCTGTTTGTGGGGGGTAAACACTGGTGCAAATCGATTTAATACCTATCAATTGGTATAGTTTGCTTAGTGTTTGTGAGATAAAGTTAATGCCTTGATTAGTGAGGATTTATTTTGGAATCCTAATCCCTCTCTGTCTATTGGGCTCTGGAACACCTGCCGATCCTCTGCTTGGGCCTTGAGCAAGAATTGGAACTGCTGTTCCTGCTCCAGGCATAACTCTATGAGGGCTTGAGGCTGGGTTTTCTGGATGTTGGCGAGGGATTTGATGACTTGGCCAGCGGTGAAGATTCCATAATGGTGTCGTCCTCCAAAGTCCCAGGTTTTTTAAACGTTTTTTAAATGTTTTTTAAACACTAAGTCAGTTCATGACTGAGCGTCGAGTTTATGCTCTCTCTCTCTCCCTCCACTGGTGAGCTGGTGCAGCTTTTCAGTCTCCCTCCATCATCACTATAACAAGAGACAGGTGTTAGAAATAATTACAACCCAGGTGACAAGCCTTACCACTCTCTCTCTCCCGCAGACTGACCACGCCCCCATCCCCACAATGTCTCATCATTTATTTTAATTAATTATTACCTTATCTTTTATGAGTGTCCAGAGACCCAAATTATTGAACTACAGTAATTGCATTTACAAAAATAAATACTAAAAAAAATCCTAAAACTTAAACAAGTTCTCTTTTTTCTGCACTGATCCTGGAAAGAGTTGGAGTCCTGGTAATTGCCATTCCAGGCCATTCCCTATTTTTCTACTCCATCTATGCATGTTTACATTTTTCTTTCCATATATTTATGTGCTTTAAAAAAAATAATGCTGGTTTCATTTTTGGAACCCATCAGGGAGGAAGAATATGTTCTCTCCCAGTACATGTGTCACTGTCTTACCTCACAGCACTCCCAGAATTCACCAGTTCCATATTCTCCTTTACAGTTACATGCTCAATCATTCAGTATCCTCTCCATTATTCACCTGCTTTTTTATTTTTGTTTTCTGGTCTTTTGGAAGAGCTCTTGCATTTGCCACATGACCAAATAAATGAATAGGTCAACAACACCAACAGAGTACTGAAATCCATTATCGCTTTGCTCAGTTTGTCCAAAATGGCACTCCCTCTAGTCAGTGAGCTGATGAGGCAGACAGAGAGAGAAGGATCTCCTGACAGCAAGAAGTGATGCTGATGTGTCTAATAAAATAACGAGCAGAGGCTGCAGAAATCATGCTTTATTCAGGCCCTCAGCTATTGTGTATGCACCCTGTCAAACTTCAGCAAAGCCATCTCCACTCCAGAGCTATTTATGAGTGTGCTCTGCATGGATCCATTTCCATACAGTGTCTGGAGGGCAGAAGATGAAGGAACATTTCAGGCCTGCTTAACAGTAGAAACATGCCATATCCGATACAGAACTCGAGCCTTAGAAGATTAACAACAGGACTTGTAAAGTTGAACATAATTTAACTTGAATTAGTGCAAAACATACAGTGTGTTTGGTGTAGTAAGATTCCTGAACGAATGACTCCTATGAGCCAGTTCTTTTAAATCTACTGTGCAAAACATACAGCATGTTTAGTGTAGTATGATTCACAAATGAATGACTCTTATGAGCTGGCTCTTTTGAATCCACAGTGCAAAACAAATAGTGTGATCAGTGCGGTCCTATTCCCGTGCAAATTAATCTAATGCCTTGGTTCTTTTGAATCTACACAGAAAAATATAAAATGCTATATTCTAGACAAATGATGATTAATTTCTATTCATTTCTTACTAATTTCTTTTTAGTGAATAAAAAGCTTACTGAACCACAACTGATTCATTTTGTGCTGTCTGACTAAACAAGACAAGAACTGATAGTCAATGCTTCTCAATCAGAAGGCTGCAGTCAAGTTAGGCTGCATAATTGCAAAGACACTTGTAAGGAGGTCTCGTTTGGTATCCTCCATTCACCAAATTTTGGAAGATGCATCAAGTGAATTCTTCGCAGCCTTCAAACAACCACAGTCCCTTGCACATGATCAAATTTCTTTAAAAATATTCTGGAAAACAAGTCCTTCTGTGTGCTATTGCATGTCTGTGCACTATCCTGGCTTTTTCCTCTTTTCTACAAAGAAATTGTAGAGGATCAGCACAATTTCCACATCTGTAATGTTCAATGCCATTTTTTCTCTTTTCAAAGTTTTTGCACTGTGACTGCGGAGGTGGAAACCTTTATGACATAGTCATGTGCACTGACTAAACCATCCCATTCTAGTGCTGAATGCTAAGGAGGAGCCTAGCCTACAGCCGCAGCTTAACTTCCCCAAAAGTTTTTAAATAATGGCTAATGGAGCTAGTTAAATCCCTTACGATTCCCATCTCTGTTCACTACTTTAATTCGAGTAGTTTGTTACTCAACAAGCTACAGTTCCAAAGAAGTTTCCGTTACACTGATAAATGCACACACACTTACGTATATGGAAGAGGCTTTGATGACTTCATCTCACTTGAATAATGTCTGTGAGTTCATTATTTAGACATTATAACACTGAATCCACCAGACCCCCTTCTGTCAATGACTCCCAAACTACGCAAACACACCAAACACAGATGCTCCTGTCAAGTTCACTCTCTGATTGTTACACACAACCTCGGAATCTTGGCGGAGCGAAGATGTGACGCCCGTATTCAGCCCTGGGTGGTGTTTGATGGAGCGTCCTTTTTGTTCTTCCTCAAGGGGTCTGACTGTGAGGTACTGTCATATTCAAAGGAACAAGGGGCGTGTGGATGTGTGTGTATGTGATGTGTTTTTACATCAGATTGCCACAGTAACGTTTTTGCAGAGCAAAAATGCATCTGTCTGAAGGTGGCTTAGATAAACGGATGTTTGAATGATGTTGTGCGTATAGGTGTGCTTTATCTTGCCTGGCCTATTTCCTGTTCCTAACAACCTGGGAAACAACCTCTCAGGGAAGACAAACTACATCTCATATCAGAGGGATTCTCATTTCCTGTCTGTTCCCTTCATATCCTCACATGTTTCTTGCCCACTCCAAGCTTGTTTTTTTTTTTTTTTCAGTTTTCCTCTTTCTTGATGTTTTTTCTCATCTTTCACTTTCGTAACTTGATGTTTTTCCTCACCTTTCTCTTTTGTATTGTGCTGTTTTTTGTCACTTGCTCTTTTGACACTCTTTCAATCTCAATTTTTTAATCTCTCTTAGTAATTCATTTGTAACTTCTTTTTTTCAATCTTTTAAGGGTTATAAAGGCATGAATAAATAGTTCACCCAAAAATGAAAATTCTGCCATTTAGCTACACATATGCAGATATTTTTTCAAGCAACACAATAGTAGGAAAGTCGTATCGCTGTTCAGTGTATAGTGACCGAAAGTTGTTTCTTGGGTCCTTGAACGTTCCGTGGCAGTTCCGAGGAGAATAGTCTGATGTGTGGTGCTAAAAGCGAGTTAAATGTTCTTCCAAAATGATTAGGTTTTGAAGGTTAATGCTCTAATCCTCCATATAAACCTTTAACCGGAACCTAATGGATTTTGTCAGAAAAATATAACATTAAATAAAAAATTGAATTGCTGAAGCAACTACATAATTTTATGATGTTTCTATAAGACTTTCAACTAATGTATCAATGCACAGGGTTAGGAAGGTTACTTTTATATATACTGTACAATGTCAATTGTAATGTATTCTGTAATGTACTCTACGGGATATCGAACCAGGAGATAAAGTGTTTGTATTTGATTTCTCAAGGTCAGTAACGTATTATAAATGCTTTGGATTACTTCAACACTGGTAGATTTTTTTTCACTTGTTTTGACTATAAAATTCTGCCAGTACAGTGAGACAAAATACACATGTTAAAAATACATTCTCTGAAAAAACGAAATATCTTATGCAGTGTTGTTTCTAAAACAAGATGTGAATCCAACGTGAATTTTCTTGATAAAGAATATGATCGTGCCTGGTAACATGGTCATGTAAAATGGCTAGAAATAACATTTTAGCTTAGCGTAAAGCTGACAATTTACACAAGGTTTATTTCTATTTCTTCAGCTCCAAACGTACTTCTCTGTCTGCTCGTATGAATGTAAAACATTATAAGAAAGAGTTTCACGGCTGTTCAAATGCACTTTGGTTCACATCATTTATATGTATAAATGTTTTCCATCTGAAAAGGACTAAATATTAAATGAAACAAATGACAATAAAATGCAAAGTAATCTCTTTGTAATCAAAATACTAATTGAATGTAACTATTCTAATTACCAAAGATTTATATTGTAACTGTAGTGGAATACAGTTACTTATGTATTTTAAGTATGTAATCTCATTACATGTATTCCGTTACTCCCCAACCCTGTCGATGCATATGCTCTTTGGGACTCATTCCCCGGTCCTTTCATTTCAAGTACAATGCTCTGTAAGTTGAGCTACACCACAATTTGATCACACTGGATCAAGCCAGTAAATGTAGTTGGTAATGTAATGTAAATGTCAAGTGGCTTCAGGAGACTTGGAGCATAGAGCATGAGTTGTATCACTACTTTAGTGAAACCTTTATGGTGCTGATGCATCCTTTTTGAGGCTTGAAAGCTCCAGTGCCCAGTGACTGTATGGAGAGAAAAAATGTGACCTATATACTGTACGAACAATAGATTCTATCCCCTAAACCTAACATACAACTTTCTGCATATTTTCATTTTCAAAAAAACATTGTTTAGTATGTTTTTTTTTAATTATTTGATTTATGGGTACACTTGAAATGTGCTCATAAACCACATTTATAGCATAATACCCTAGTAATTACCAGTTTGTAACCTTAAATTTCCTTTAATTTCAGTAAACATTTGGGCCATTTAGAACAAATGTGTTCTTGCACTAAAAAAGCTTGACACAGCACAACGAATAGAACAGAATGCATGTCTCGAGATGCATTTTTTGTTAAAGTTCAATTTCTTTTAACTTGACATGGCTTCTTAAAAGCCAAGCACTCATGCGTGAGACCAGGGGCAGTTCTAGGGTCAGGGATATTTTGGGTTTGGCCCTGACCTACAGTAGTGGATACATATGGGGCCATCCTCTCTTGAAATTTTGGAATACAACACACTTTGTAAAAAAATAAAAATAAATGTAGCATCTGTAAGTTGTAATTTATAGAGTAAATATTTAAATATTACTAAAACTAAAAGGTCACACTAACTTTTGTCTGAGCTTCGAAAAAAGATCAAAAGTTTGCATGCTTTATCAATGTATACTGTACTTTCAGTATATATATATATATATATATATATATATATATATATATATATATATATATATATATATATAAAATCCCTTTCGGCATTGCATAGTTGAGAGTACATTTTGAGTTTGCCAAAATTTGCGAGGTCCATGGCATAATTTCTTTATGACAAAAAACACAAATGTCCTGGCACGACTTAAAGTTTGCAAACTTCTCGCACATCTGTAGAGTACTCTTTGTTTTTCAGGGTTATGCATCTAGATATTTGGTACTTACTGCATCTGTCTATTGGATGGACCAGCTTAACACAGTTCACACTTGCTCACCAAGACATACTAACCATTCACACACAGCCACAATCGTGAGTTGTGTATGCTCTTCTTGAGAGCATGAAGGCAGCTACCAACAAGACAGCACATTGGTACTAAACTGAGTCGGAAAATTTTCCAATTGAAAAATATTTGGCGGCCGCCTAAGGGAAATTTCAGCACTTTAATACATGCAAAAAGCCTGCACACACATGCAGCGACTTCCAGTGACAAAGTGACATGCTCACATTAATTTTCATTGAGAGCTGGCAAAATGAGAGACAGAAACCTCTGGCGACTAGATATGGGCGTGGCGAGCGACACAACAAAGTTGAGAATAGTTCAACCTAGAAAACAAAAATAAAGTTTCTAGGAGGGATTTCACTGTTCTATATGATTCGTCTGCAACCATGGATATAATAAAAAATTATGCGCGGAAAGGCAAACAACGGCAGTCTGAGTGAGTTTGATTCTTACATTGATAGTTCGTACATCTTTTTAATGATCTGATGCAATAAGCACAGCTGCAGTTCATATAAAAACACTCTCCCCTTATCTTAGGGACAAGATAACTGATTATTTGTCAACTTAGAATGACGTTTTAGAAATTATTGGCAGTCTGTGTGATTAGATGCATTGAGAACTGCTGTAGTTTATGTAACAACACTCCCCACAGCAAAAATAATTTGTGACAAGAAAACAAATTCCTTGTCAAATTAGAATTATTTCTCGGTTTTAACAGCTGTCAAGTCCTCCTCCAGTTCAACATCCAAAGGACACAAGGACAACTCAATGTTCCGACTCAATCACTTTTATTTTCATTTCTTTGTCAGTTGATTGGTCTGTTCAACTTGTAAGGTTGTAAAGTGTTAGGTTGTAAACCTTCAAAACAGAACAAACGTTACCATTTTAATTAAACATTTAGTTAAGCATTTTTAATTAATTTTAAATGAGTTAAACATATAATTCCTTTTACATGAAATAAAGAAAAATGATGATTTCATGAATTCAAATTCATTTGTAAATTTTTTAACATCTACCAGAAATTTTATATTTTACCATTTTTAACTTTGTACCATCCTTCAAATCTTATACTTCTAATTTTTTCAAACACAAATGAAATACTTCTTAGCACAAACCCATTTAACACAAAATCAATGAAGTCAATGCTGCAATGTGTTCCTTAAACCATCTACACAGAAGTTAACATATTTAGCAGTATTTCAAACATCATAAAAGTAAATTAAACATTTCACCGACCATTGGCGTCTTTGGACTGAACCTATGAGTGAACTTGGAGTGTCTTCTCTCTGAAGTTTGCTTGTCTGAATGACTGTGAACCTTCATGCCTCATCAGGTGCTCTTAATCAAGCACCCGGATTGCTACTGCTGGTGCACTCTGGGAAATGTAGTTCTTTTAGAATCATTTTATAGATTCAGCTCAACAACAGCAATGTATCTTACATGCAGGACACTTTTGAACATTATCAAATACATTTACATTTATTCATTTAGCAGACACTTTAATCCAAAGCGACTTACAAATGAGGAGATCAACTGAAGCAATTCATCCAAGTGAGGCAACAGCAACACAAGTGCTGTAATACAAGTTTCTGTTGTATGCTGTAGTACACTTTACTGTTGTTGTCTCCTTCACAAATCAGTGCACAGCAGTAATGCGTTCAGACACTCATCTGCACCAGAAATGTGACTGAATTTTCAGACCGATTAGTACGATTATTATCTTCCTGACACAGCACACAGCCTTGAATGAATCCACACTCTAGCAACACGATGTGCAAAACATCTGTGGTTTTTGCCAATCGGTGAATGCATAAATTACTAGAGTTACTTATTTAGTTTAGTGCATATTTATTCTTACTATAGTCATTTCATGTGTATTGATTTATAATATTTTTGATCTGATTGGGAATAGTGGGGCACATTTTCACACCATAATAATCTCTTTAAATCTAAGTTTTTGTTTTGTGCTAACACATTTTGTGTTCACGGTCAGAAATGACCGGCCACTAAGATTGTTTATAAATCTCTCTTATTGCATATATTATCACAAGAAATTTATTAGATATTTTTAACAACTTTTTTTTTAGTAAGAATGGTTTTGTACTTTTAGGATTGGCTTTTTTAAATGTGTCTTAAATGTGTCTTGGAGGACATATACACTTGGTCTTGTCAAGATTGGAAAGTTATCTGACAAGTAAAAATACATGAAGTGGCAAAACAAAAATCAGGTAATTTTGGTCAAAAAGTGATATAATAAGTTATGCGAAAGAAAAAGAAGGTAAAATAAAAGATATATATATATATATATATATATATATATATATATATATATATATATAGAGAGAGAGAGAGAGAGAGAGAGAGAGAGAGAGAGAGAGAGAGAGAGAGAGAGAGAGAGAGGTCATGCTGTATTGTGGAATCTCTAGAATGTGTAGTGCTGCCCTTTGAGGGTACTGGCTGATATCAGTGTGGCTTTCGACAGGACACAATTACCTGATGACTTCAAAGTCATCTGCTGCAAATGCTGAAGGCACTAGCATGAATAGAGACTCTGAGTGTGCTGCTTCAGCTTATTAAAACAGCCTGAATTTTTACAAGCAAAGATCCTCATTTCAGCCTCTATCTACCTCCTGTCCTTCTGACCCATGAGTGCCTGTGCTCGTGCATTAAATATTAGGTTTTAGAAAGCTAAGCTTCAAGCTCGAGCCTTGCTTCAGCCCCCCTCCTTTACGGACAGCAAGGAAAATATGCTTACCCTTAATCTCTTTACCATTTCTGCTTCAAGGACTAGGTAGACATGCAAACTTGTGAAAAAATATTTTAATGTCTGATTTGTTCAGTAATACAGGGGTTTTCAAACTTTTTGTTTCCAAGGAAACCCAAATATGGAAATCCCCTTGCAAGGGACCACTTCCTAATATATGACAACATCAATACATTTTCATGTTATACTAGGTTTATTAATTTTTAACCATGACTTGCACTGTGGTTCTAAATACAGTTGTTATTTAATTATTAATTTTTATGGATGCATAATACATAATAATATAAGGAGCAGAACCAGAGAAGCGTAGTCAAACCGAGTACAGAGTCAGAGCCAAGAGATCAGTCCAATAACAAACAGGCGGAGCAGGGGCCAGGGAAAATAAACACGAGAATGAACGTACAACTGGTATATAAACAAGAGTTAGTAAAGCAGGATAAGTACATGCAATAACCAACATAAACCAAGTGAACAGGCATATTCGGGTGATTGTGAACGAGTGTGGGGACTGGAACAAGCGGGGTGGATTGTGGAACTGGAGTCCATGACAAATACACAATGATGACTCTGAGACTTTGTAGATGTTACAGTTTCATTTTCTGTTAATCCATGATTGTCTGTAAAGCTGCTTTGAAATGATGTATGTTGTGAAAAGCACTATACAAATAAAACAGACTTGACTTGACATGTTTAACAATGCATATATACTGTGTGAAAAAAATACATATTTAGCATAATGATGTTTCCAAAAATATTCCAAACAATATAATTGACTTTTATATTGTCATTGTACTATTTCCAAAACAAACAGATTTTTTTGTTTTTTATTATTATTTTTAAATATCGATTGATAAATTATTGATATGTAATGTCTTTTAAAAACTTTGGCTGTCAATACAATAAAATAATACATATTTTCATTTCCAACCCATTTTTAGAAATTTGTATCTTTTTGATCAATGCACAGGGATTAATGGAAAGGAGGAGGCGAGAACCAGCTTGACAATATAAATCATAGTTTAATGTATAACTGAAACAAAAAGATATACACACAAATATGTTGGACAGCTGTCCGTAAATCTCTCTCTCGCACTGCAGCTTCCAGTCAGCCCTTATCCCTCTCTGAGGCATGATTAGCCTGATTAGATGCCGGGTGTGCGGAATCACGACCTGGCAATGCCCTCCACCCTGTCACATTCCTCCCTCGTTCTCTCATGACGTACATCCCTCCTCCTCATTCCCTGGGGAGGGGCTTGCCTTCCGCACCATCTGCCGGCTGGTCATCCCCGTCTACTTGGATGAGGTAGGGGACAAGGGGAGAGAAACAAAAAATAAACTGTGGCACCTACACGCCTTAATGACGAACATGACAAATTAACAAAATATTTTAAAAAGAGAGGGAAAGGCCAACACGTAGCGGCAGTGGAAGAGAGAGAGGAGAGAGAGAGATAAAAAAAACACTTACTTGCTGGTTCTCCGATAAGCCGTAGCTTGGTCCTCGGCCACTCCTCCAACCTCCAACGGACGACAGCCGCGCCTCCCCAGACGGATTGGAGGCAGTCTTCCAGCCCCTGGTGGATGAAACGCCCTGCCGCAGTCTCGGGAAACAGAAGATGTCTCCTCCGCCCCTGGCAGCGGTTTTCCCGCTCCAGGCGGTTGGTCAGAAGCCCCTCCAGAAAACTTTTAAAATGTTGCACACAATGCATATTTGTATCTTTTTGGTCAATGTTTGGATTTTGGAAAGGAGGAGACGAGAACCGGCTTGACAATATAAATCATAGTTTAATATAAAACTGAAAAAAATAGACAAACATACAAAGGTGTTGTACAGCTGTCCATAAATCTCTCTCTCTCTCTCTGTCGCACTGCAGCTTCCAGTCAGCCCGTATCCCTCTTTGAGGCATGACTAGGGGCCGGGTGTGCAGAATCACGAACCGGCCCCTCCCTCCGCCCTGCCACAGTCAACTTTATAGTCATATATTTGTCTAACATTCACACTGTTGTTTTTGGAACTCATCCTCCCTGAATATGATATTTCATTACATTATATTATTACGCAATAGTAATATATTAGTGATCTCTTTCTACAAAAGCACTAATTGTTAATGAAATTATTACAGATCATAGATTGGATGCACTCTGTTTGACTGAAACTTGGCTTAAACTGGATTAATCTACTCCCCCAGGTTGTTGTTATATACACAAGCCTTGTCTGAAGAGTTGAGGAGGAGGTGTCGCTACAATTTACAGTGAAGTTTTGGTGATACTCAGAGGACAGGATATAAATGTCTATTGAACTAATAATTCTTAATGTGACACCATCAGATATAAATAAAAAAAACATGTTGTCTTTTACCCTTGCTACAGTATATAGATAACCCGGGCCTTATTCTGATTTCCTTGGTGAATTTGAATTTTTTTTATCAGATCTTGTAGTTACTGTAGATAGCTTTAATTGTTGGTGACTACAACATTCACATAGATAATGAAAATGACACATTGGGATTAGCATTTGTAGATATTCTCAACTCTCTTGGAGTCAGACAAAATGTAACAGGACCAACTCATCGCCATAACCATACGCTAGATTTAATTCTGTCATATGGAATTGATGTTGATAATATAGAAATTCTGCAGCAGGGCAATGACATCTCGGATCATTACCTCGTCTCTTGTATGCTGCGATCAGCTAATGTTACTCAATCTAAACCATGCTATCGTTCAGGTAGAACTATTCTTTTGACCACTAAAGATAGCTTCATTAATAATATTCCAGATCTATCTCATACATTCAGTAAACCCCAAAGCCCAGAAGAACTTGATAGTGTCGCCCCCTTCGATTAAAGAAAATTAAAGAAATAAGCCCTGCACCATGGTACAATGATCACCTTCATGCTCTCAAGTGACAGGTTCAGAAAATGGAGTGCATGTGGAAGAATACAAAAATAGAAGTATTTCGAAGTGCATGGAAGGATAGTGTCTATAGCTACAGACAGGCTCTAAAAGCTGCCAGGTCAGCATATTTTAGTAAACTCATAGAAAATAACCACAACCATCCTAGATGTTTATTCAGTACTGTGGCTAAACTGGTTAGGAATAAAGCCTCAACAGAACCAGATATTACGTTGCAGCACAAGAGTAATGAAAATGAAATAATTAGAAATACAATTGGAATTATGCAATGATCTGTCATAGCACCTCAGAAAACAGTGTCTCATAATTTTCCTCATGTGCTACTTCAATCCTTCTCTGTCATAGGTCATGAAGAGCTAACAAAACTAATCGAAACATCAAAAGCCACAAAATGTTTCTTAGATTCAATACCAGCTAAGCACTTAAAAGAGATATTTCCTGTAATTTAAGAACCGCTTCTTAATATTATTAACTCCTCGCTATCCTTAGGACATGTCCCAAGAAATATTAAAATGGCAGTTATCAAACCGCTTATTAAGAAGGCACAAAATGATCCTGGAGAACTGGCTAATTATAGACTGATTTCAAATCTCCCATTTATGTCAAAAATACTGTAAAAGGTAGTATCCTCCCAAATATGTTTATTTCTACAGAGAAATTGTATATATGAACAATTTCAGTCAGGATATAGGCCTCATCCTGTAAAGAGACTGCACTTATCAGAGTTACAAATGACTTGCTCTTATCATCTGATCATGGCTGCATTTCATGTCTAGTACTTTTAGATCTTAGTGCTGCATTTAACACTATAGATCCCGACATTCTCTTGAATAGGCTAGAGAATTGTGTTGGAGTTTTAGCATTAGCATGGTTTAGGTCCTATTTAGCAGACCGCTACCACATTATCTATGTAAATGAGGAATTGTCAAACCAAACAAGAGTAAAGTATGGAGTGCCACAGGGATCAGTTTTAGGGCCTCTGCTTTTCTCCTTGTATATGCTTCCCCTGGGAGATATTATCAGGAATCATGGAATAAGTTTACACTGCTATGCCGACGATACCCAACTTTATGTTTCCTCAAAACCTGATGAGATTTCAAAATTCTCCAGATTAGCAGAATGTATCAATGAAATAAAGATTTGATGGCCAGAACTTTCCTTCTACTCAATTCCAAAAAAACAGAGGTTCTAATTGTTGGACCAAAAACCAACAATTATTTGACTCTCGATGGATGTACTGTTACATCATCTTCAACAGTGAAGAAGGTGTTCAATTTGATACCAACCTGTCCTTTGAAAATGAAATTACCAATGTTTGTATAACAGCATTTTTCCACCTAAGAAATATTGCTAAATTACGGCACATGCTATCTTGCTTATGCTGAAAAACTAATTCATGCGTTCATGACCTCAAGACTAGATTATTGTAAGGCATTACTGGGAGGATGTCCAGCACGATCAGTAAATAAACTTCAATTGGTGCAAAATGCAGCAGCCAGAGGGATAACGAGAACCAAGAAATATGATCATATTAGCCCCTTTTTATCATCGCTACACTGGCTTCCTGTTAAATTTCATATTCATTTTAAAATTCTGGTAACTATATACATAGCTTTGAGTGGTTTAGCGCTGCAGTACTTAAGTGACCTTCTGCCATGCTATATTCCATCACGTTCATTACGATCGCAAAATTCTGGCCTGTTAATATTTCCTAGAATATCAAAATCCACAAAAGGAGGTATATCCTTTTCGTATTTGGCTACTAAACTATGGAATAGTCTCCCTAACACTGTTCAAGATGCAGACACACTCAATCAGTTGAAGTCTAGACTAAAGACTCATCTATTTAGCCAGGTATACACCTAATTTATCCTTCAACCCACAATTAGGCTGCTTTAGTAAGGTCTGCTGGAACCAGAAACCAGAAACATTGATCATGATCTATAAATCTGCAATAAATTGAATGGCATCTATGCTAATATTATTTTATTTGTTTCCCTGTCTCAACCTCAGGACTTCTATCCTATCCATAATCGGCTGGATCCAGCTCCATCCTACTTTGTGTTGGATTTCACTGCTACATGTCGTCGTGTGATGATGACTAAATGCAGCCAGTGCCAGCCAAGCATCATTTCAGTCTATTATGATGACTTCAGAGTATGAACTAATGCCAAATCCAACCATAAGACATGGGATACTTCATATGCCATTGTCTGAGCCTTGGACTTTTGATAGACCACACCGAACATCACCAAAATTACCGGCCAGCTTGAACTTCTATGCACCTCACTGATCGTTGCCTGTATCATCTCGATCTGATGATGGACTACACTCTTGAAGTGGAATACATAGACTATCAATTGCCAACAAAAGCCTTCATTAGCCAATTAACAAGGACAATTGCATCTATGTGAACTTATGCATTTAATACAGGATGAACTTCAAAGACATTAGTCATTCATCTTACAGTTCATACAAAATCCATGTTTAAACACTGACCCTTAACACTTACTTAGTTTAATCATTTTAAACCATGACTTGCACTATACATATGTAATATTGGCATTATATTCATGATGCTAGCCAGAGGGTAACTGGCCCCCACAGTGAGTCTGGTATCCCCCAAGGTTATTTTTCTCCCATTAACCAACATCTTATGGAGTTTTGTGTTCTTTGCCACAATCGCCTTTGGCTTGCTCACTGGGGTTATAAATACAATTATTATTTATTTACTTATTAATAAACACAATTCACAATCATTTTTTATCTAATTACACAATGATGACTCATAGACATTATATTGAAAGGATGTGACATGGACCAGATTCAAACTTGCACATATAGAACACTAAACGCTGGACAAAGGCTCTTCCTGATGAAATATATATATATTTTTTTTACTCAAGGCTCTTCCTGATGAAATATATATATATTTTTTTTACTCACCCATTTTGTTTGCTCTCAGTTTAGTAAAACAAAAAACAAATATTAATTTATTTTATCTGTTGTTTTATCAAGGTCAGATTAATTGCAACAAAATTGTAACATTGTTAACATGATTTTATTTGAAAGGGATTTTTTGTAACTTCCAGTGCTAAGATGCTTCATTCCACACTGTTTGCACACACAACACCCCACTGCCCTCACGGGCATATGCTCCTCACACACCCCTGTGCACCACCAGGAACGTGTGTGGTTGAGATCAGAAATAGGATGCGGATCCTGGAACCAACAGAAGAAACACTGGAGGGTTTCATAGCAGCTCGGGTCCTCATGCTTGGACACACACAAAAACAGTGCCTAAAAATGACTAGCCCCCACAGTGTGGTATGGAAAGGGGAGTTAGATCCTCAGAAGAAGGCAATACTAAGATTCGAAAGTAAGCCAGCTGACAATTCCATGTTATTTAAAAATCTACAGACATTCCATTTTGGTTTTGGGAAATTTTAAAGGTCCAGTTTTCATAAAGAATTGTTTACCTATAAATTCAGTTATTTTTTACTCACTCTCAAGTTATCCTAATCTGTATGCTTTTATATTTTTCCCATGGAACACAAAAAAGAATGGTTGAAAAATCTTGAAAAGCACCATCAGCACACTAAAAATATTTAATATGACCCATTCATCTCAAGACAAGTTTTTAACAATTAACGTTCTTTCCCCTTCTGTTACTCACTCGACGTTGTGTCGAATGAAGTGACACAAGGGGTCTTCCAGTGACGCCAAACGTACCTCTGAACCTGAGAAAAGGCCAATGTCAAGTTGGCAGACAGAATATGCATGCCACGCCCAGGACATACTGGTATAAAGGGAAGCAGGGCAGCGAGTGTCAGTTTGAATTTTTTCTTTGTACTTCCACTCCTCCATCTTGCCTCGACACCGACCCTCCCTATGGTTCACGTTCGATGGCCAGCCATATCAGTACAAGGTCCTCCCCTTCGGCCTGTCCCTGCCCCCTTGCATCTTCATGAAGGTCCCAGACTGTCACAGTCTTCAGCTGTGGCCACGCCGCTCGGGTTGATGCATATGAGACCGCTTCAGCACTGGCTACAGACTCGAGTCCCGAGATGGGCATGGCACCATGGAAAATACCATGTGACAATCACCCCTTCTTGCCATCAGACTTTCAACCCTTGGACAGACCTCTGCTTCCTGCAGACCGGAGTCCCCTTGCAGCAGGTGTCCAGACGTGTCGTGGTCACCACAGACATCTCTCAACAGGGTTGGGGTTGCCGTGTGCAACAGGCACAGATAGATCTCTTTGCCTCCCAGGACAACTCCCTACTCTGGTACTCCCTGACAGGAGCTCGTCTCGGGACAGACGCACTGGCACACAGCTGGCCCCGGGGACTGCACAAGTATGCATTTTCCCCAGTGAGTCTTCTTGCACTGGTGCGGTGTAAGATCAGGGAGGACGAGGAACAGGTCATCCTGGTGGCCCCTTACTGGCCCACCCAGACCTGGTTCTCGGATCTTACACTCCTCGCGACAGCACCTCCCTGGAAAATTCCCCTGAGTAAGGACCTTCTTTCTCGGGGACGGGGCACCCTCTGGCACCCGCACCCAGACCTCTGGAACCTCCACGTCTTGCCTTTGGACGGGATGCGGAAGATCTAGTGGATCTAACACCTGCAGTCGTAGACACGATCAACCAAGCCAGAGCTCCCTCCACCAGGCAACTTTACTTCCTACACCCTTGGTGTTCTTCTCGAGCCGAAGACCTGCAGAGGTGCGCAGTTCGGTCAGTGCTTTCATTCCTGCAGGAAAGGCTGGAGGGGAGACTGTCCCCCTCCACCTTGAAGGTGTATGTAGCTGCCATCGCAGCCCACCACGACATAGTAGATGGCAAGTCCGTAGGTAAGCACGACTTGATATCAGGTTCCTGAAAGGTGCCTGGAGACTGAAACCTCCCCGTCCTAGCCTGTTCCCCTTCTGGGATCTCTCAGTGGTCCTCTCGGGCCTTCAGAGACCCCTCTTCGAGCCGCTTGATTCAGTTGAGCTCAAGGCTCTCTCCATGAAGTCAGCCCTCCTGATCATGTTAGCCTCCATCAAGAGTGTTGGGGACTTGCAAGCGTTCTCTGTCAGCGACACCTGCCTGGAGTTCGGTCCGGCACATTCTCATGTTATCCTGAGGCTGCGACTGGGCTACATGCCCAAGGTTCCTACGACCCCCTTCAGGGACCAGGTCGTGAACCTGCAAGCAAGCTGCCCCGGGAGGCAGACCCAGCCCTCTCGTTACTGTGTCCGGTATGTGCTTTGCGTATCTATTTGGACCGCACGCAGAGCTCTAAATGTTCTGAGCAGCTCTTTGTCTGTTTCGGCAGATGGTGGAAAGGGAACGCCATCTCCAAACAGAGGTTAGCTCACTGAGTCGTTGATGCTATTTCCTTAGCTTATCACACCCGTAGCACACTCTACGAGAAGTGTGGTATCCTCGTGGGCACTGGCCCATGGCACCTCCTTAGCAGACATCTGCAGAGCACCCAATACCTTTGCCAGATTTTACAATCTCAGGGTTGAGTTGGTCTCGTCCCATGTTTTGTCAGGTCCGAGCCGGTAGAACTCGGTAATGCGGCACAACCGACCAGGTGATCCAGTGCGCCTTCTATCCTAGGTTAGCCACTAAGCGTTGCTCCCTGGATGTTTTCCTCCCTAGCCTTCTGGCCGGTGAATTCAGTGGAGCAATTCGCGGCCAGACCCACTACGAGTCACAGGTGCACTGTACTGGGGTCGGGCTCCACAGGCTTAGTTCCCTTCTCAGGCAAAATCCCTGTGATGTATTTGCTGCGGTACGGTCCCTCTGTCGGTGGACCTGCATTTCCCTTGGGAAGAATTTTTTTCCCTTCATTCGACACAACTTCGAGTGAGTGACAAAAGGGGAACGTCATGGTTACTGTTGTAACCTCCGTTCTCCGAGGGAAACAATTTGACACAAAAACACAAAAATGTTGTAATTCTCTTCTAATTTACTCACCATCATGCATCCCAGATTCTTTGTTCTATTTAACACAAGATTTTTAGAAGAATATCTCAGCTCTGTAGGTCCATAAAGCATATAAAGTCAGCATAAAATTATTCATACGAGTCAAGTGGTCTGTATTTTCAGAAGCGATATGATAGGAGAGGGTGAGAAACAGATCAATATTTAAGCCCTTTTTTAATATAAATCTCCAGCTAGGTAGTGATATGCACAAAGAATGCAAAAAAAAAAAAAAAAAAAAGAAATAAGAAGAATGTGAAGGTGAAAATGTATATATATATATATATATATATTTATATATACACTACCGTTCAAAAGTTTGGGGTCACATTGAAATGTCCTTATTTTTGAAGGAAAAGCACTGTACTTTTCAATGAAGACAACTTTAAACTAGTCTTAACTTTGAAGAAATACACTCTATACATTGCTAATGTGGTAAATGACTATTCTAGCTGCAAATGCCTGGTTTTTGGTGCAATATGTACATAGGTGTATAGAGGCCCATTTCCAGCAACTATCACTCCAGTGTTCTAATGGTACAATGTGTTTGCTCATTGGCTCAGAAGGCTAATTGATGATTAGAAAACCCTTGTGCAATCATGTTCACACATCTGAAAACAGTTAAGGTCGTTACAGAAGCTACAAAACTGACCTTCCTTTGAGCAGATAGAGTTTCTGGAGCATCACATTTGTGGGGTCAATTAAACGCTCAAAATGGCCAGAAAAAGAGAACTTTCATCTGAAACTCGACAGTCTATTCTTGTCCTTAGAAATGAAGGCTATTCCATGCGAGACATTGCTAAGAAACTGAAGATTTCCTACAACGGTGTGTACTACTCCCTTCAGAGGACAGCACAAACAGGCTCTAACCAGAGTAGAAAAAGAAGTGGGAGGCCGCGTTGCACAACTGAGCAAGAAGATAAGTACATTAGAGTCTCTAGTTTGAGAAACAGACGCCTCACAGGTCCCCAACTGGCATCTTCATTAAATAGTACCCGCAAAACACCAGTGTCAACATGTACAGTGAAGAGGCGGCTGCGGGATTCTGGGCTTCAGGGCAGAGTGGCAAAGAAAAAGCCATATCTGAGACTGGCCAATAAAAGAAAAAGATTAAGATGGGCAAAAGAACGCAGACATTGGACAGAGGAAGACTGGAAAAAAGTGTTGTGGACAGATGAATCCAAGTTTGAGGTGTTTGGATCACAAAGAAGAACGTTTGTGAGACGCAGAACAAATGAAAAGATGCTGGAAGAATGCCTGACGCCATCTGTTAAGCATGGTGGAGGTAATATAATGGTCTGGGGTTGCTTTGGTGCTGGTAAGGTGGGAGATTTGTACAGGGTAAAAGGGATTCTGAATAAGGAAGGCTATCACTCCATTTTGCAACGCCATGCCATACCCAGTGGACAGCGCTTGATTGGAGCCAATTTCATCCTACAACAGGACAATGACCCTAAACACACCTCCAAATTGTGCAAGAACTATTTAGAGCAGAAGCAGGCAGCTGGTATTCTATCGGTAATGGAGTGGCCAGCGCAGTCACCAGATCTGAACCCCATTGAGCTGTTGTGGGAGCAGCTTGACCGTATGGTACGCAAGAAGTGCCCATCCAACCAATCCAACTTGTGGGAGCTGCTTCTGGAAGCGTGGGGTGCAATTTCTCCAGATTACCTCAACAAATTAACAGCTAGAATGCCAACGGTCTGCAATGCTGTAATTGCTGCAAATGGAGGATTCTTTGACGAAAGCAAAGTTTGATGTAAAAAAAAATCTTATTTCAAATACAAATCATTATTTCTAACCTTGTCAATGTCTTGACTCTATTTTCTATTCATTTCACAACGTATGGTGGTGAATAAGTGTGACTTTTCAGGAAAACACAAAATTGTTTGGGTGACCCCAAACTTTTGAACGGTAGTATATATATATATATATATATATATATATATATATATATATATATATATATATTTATATATATTTTTATTTTTTTTATTTCTTATGCTATATTAATTAAAAGTATTATGTTAATGAAGCTTACACCTAGAAATCACTGGAAAAATCAGCCAGGATACACTGGCTTAATCCATATGACCTTTTAAAAAAGTAAAAAACTTTTTTACTATAAATCTCCACTTTCACTTTAATTATTTACATTTTAGGGGAGACAAAGCGCGCATTAGCATCTGTCCACGGGAGGTGGTTAATCACTTGACCATCATGTCTCCCTACTGAGATAATGGCTCAAAAAGCTTAAAAAACTTACTGATCAGAAACTGATAAGGGGTGCGTTTCCCAAATGCATCATTAGCCAACTAGGGTGGTAAGTTCCATCGTTACCAACATAGTTCAACAATTTGGTGATTCCTGAAACTGTAGTTCCAATGAACATTCGCAGACAGCATCGCAAATTTGTGTTGTTGAAACTACAGATCTATACTTGTTGTTAGAAGCATATAGTTCCTTTTTAGTTGGCTGTGTGGACATCATTTAACTTCGCTGTGGCTTTTTTTATCTTTTATTCCATACAGTATACATCTTTCATTCCATCAAGACTTTGATCTCGTTTACATAAAAAAAGAAGATTTTTTTGAGGTTTTGCAGAAAGCCTTTCTGAAATGTCATGCATATGCAAATGCCTCTGTTTAAGCATTTAAGGCTGTTAAGAAAAAGCGTTTTAGCATGTTGATTTTGTGTCTTCAGTAGCTTTCTCGCAATTAACTTCTTTCTGGTGTACATTTAATTGAGTTATTATAATTTAATTCTGTTGTAAGTTATTACTCCACCCCCTGCATAATGTCATTAATGACTGCTCTATGTTGCTGAACCAACGTGGTTGGAGTGATGGATGTGCAACATAATTACTACGGTTTGGAGAAACAGTCGTGACTAGCTAGTTCATTTCTCCAGTGATGCATCATACTATGGTGGTTAAGTAGTGAGTTACATCATTGTCCAGGAAACGCACCCCTGAACATATTAATCACACTCAGACACATATTATAACAAACTCTGATTGTAATCCATAGTGATCCTGTCACCAAGCGTTTCTTCCTACGTTTTTCATTTAACGTAATTTCTTTACTGAAATCTGCATATGGACATACACATTCTATGACAAGCATCGATGGGAAAAATAAACAATCATGTACTTTCACAAGGTAATGTTACTCAATCACATCCTTAGTGCATTTTCACACCTGTCTCATTTGGAGCATTTGTTTCGGAACCTGTTGCATTTTCTCCCTTGGTTCGTTTCGTATAGGCATATTTGAGCATGCGGATCTGCACCAAAACAATCGGTCCATGACCACCTGGATGGAGCAGAAGATAAGCGCATCACTGTATTCATCATCAGAACATGGATATAGCCTTTTGGCAGCTACATCATATATTGGTCGATCTTCATGATCGCTGCTCTCTTGTGGATAGTGGCAGAACAGACACAGGTACAATGGCAACATTCTGACAGATAAAAATGTGGCTTCAGTCTTCAGCAACTAATGACAAATTAAAATGACCACAAAAGATATTTTACAATTTTCGTCCCATTAAAATATAACCTTTTGGAAGCTAACCGAAACATGAAAAATGCAACATTGTAACTATTTTAGACCCTGTTTCAGAACAAATCAAACAAGCTACAGGTCTGAAAACGACCTACACTCTATTGCAATTGTTTATGCTCACACAGTAGTCCTGTTATTATTTCGTTGAGCTCCACTTGACAGGGAATCAGAGAGAGATGGTTGCTGTGAGTTGGTATGTTTGTCACCCCTCCACACTTTTGTATCTTCAAATGTGTCATGTATCCGACTGTAGATTGTGAGATCTCAGCAAAACTGTAAAACTATCAGAATGTGTGATACATCTGTCTTCTAGTGTGGCGCCTGCTTTACTTTTATGCTGCCTCTATGTGCTTCTTGGACCTTCAGAGTTCTAGTTACCATTCACTTGAATTGAATGGGCTTACAGAACTGAAATATACTTATATAAAAATCTTTGTTTGTGTTTTTCAGAAGAAAGAAAGTCATAGGGATGGCATGAGGGTGAACATATAATGAGAGACTTTTAATTTTTAGGGTGAACTATCCCTTTAACATATCATTCACAACCTCATAATATATATAACAACCTCCACATAGTGTAAGCCAATATTTTTGGAACGTTCCCTGCTAGTTTGGAAGAAATGGAAGAATATACAGATGCACACTGTATTTGCTGCTTTTGTTTATTCAACTCTTGTGCAATTTCTCCTTTCCAAGCATCCCTCCATCACTCATTCTCTCACTTGACAGGTGTTTTTCTAACAAGCGCTGCCCCCACTTGAACCCGTTACTTATTCACAGCAGACAACAGACTGTGCGCATTCCACCTGATCTACCCGCTGGCGTCAGGTCTGTGACCCACTCCGGTATCCCACTGTACACGGACACGCTGTGGCGGTGAACATGAGCGGCATGGAGAATGCTTACCACATTCTAGTCATAAATTAAAACACTACTCTCTTCAATGAAACCTGCAGGTACAGCACCATTACAAATGGCTGTCCATTATAGACACATGAAGATCCATTCCTTTACTGGCACCATAAAGACCAGTGAGAACTGTAGGTAGGAGAGATAAATGATAAACTTGATTTCTTTTCCCCTAAATAACTTGATGTTCTAGACAAACAGAGCTCTGATGACCATGGAAGTACAATATTTAAACATGGTACATAACACAAAACTGCATGTAGTTGTACTTATGATGTTGCTTGAGAAACAAAATAATTGACTTACCAAAATAGAAAGCTCCGGTAATTTCTGTGCCACTTGAGGCAATATATAGAATTGAAAAAAAGGCAGTTAGACTTTTAAAGTTTAAACACTCCAACACTGGAATATGTGCAATGAGCCAAGTAAAAATAAAAAAAAATATATTTTATTTTTGCACACCCCTAAATATATACAGCATATAAAAAAGTAAACTTTGTTTGGTCACTTGAGATGTCATTCAGGCAATCCTTTTCTTTTCAGGTCAAGCTGCATAGTGGACCAGACTTTATGCCAATTTTCAAAAGTATGGCTATATGAGACAACTGGTATGTCAGTTTAATAGGGTTGAACTCTATATTTGCTTAACACATCAACACAACAATCCCTCTCTAGCTTCCATAATCCACTTGTGTGCAGTCATCAAAATTGGAGGTCAATATGAGTAAACGCATGATGTGGAAAAGATTGACCTGGGAGGGGAAACCCTCAACAGTTGCCAAAGCCAATTCAGTGTCAGGCTGTAATGAAAGAGCAGCCACGTTTTGATTTAAGCAGAAAAACAGATCTGCAAATAGTGACTGTGACGAGGAGGAAGACGATTAAGCGTTGGGCATGCATCCTCATGGCCTTGCTATGCCCTCCTCCTCATCACAGGGACATTTAGAGAAGAGGGGAATGGAGAAAAAAAAGGTGAAGAGGAACCGAGAGGGCAAGTTAAGGTGTCTGAAGTCGAAATGCCACAGGGGCACATTATCACCCATAAAATATTTACCATTGGTTTTGGATATAGAGCTTCAACCCAACAGGGGGTGGAAACCATCCTATGACTCAACCAGCAGAAGGTGGAATCCAGTCTATGGACACTGTTGGAAAGGTTAATTTTTCGATACATAAAAAAAAGCTTATATTCTTTCTTTCTTTTCGTCCATCTGTATGTCTGTATTTTTTTCTTTCTTTCTTTCAGTCCATCTGTCTGTCTGTCTTTTTCTTCCTATCCATCCATCTGTCTGTCTATCTTTTTCTTTCCTTCTGTCTGTCTGTCTATTTCTGTCTGTCCGTATGTCTGTCTTTTTCTTTTTGTATGTCTTTTTCTCTTGTCATCTGTCTGTTGTTATCTTCCCTTCTGTCCATCTGTCTGTCTTTTTATTTTGTCCATCTGTCTTTTTCTTTCCATCTGTCCATCTATCTTTTTCTTTCCATCCATCCATCTATCAGTCTGTCTTTTTCTCTGTCCATCTGTCTTTTTCTTTCCATCCATCTGTCCATCTGTCTTTTTCTTTCCATCTGTAAGTCCATCTTATTCTTTCCATCCATTTTATTCTTTCCATCCGTCTGTATTTTTCTTTCCATCTGTCCATCTGTCTTTTTTTTCCATCCTTCCTTCCTGTCTCTCTATTTGTCTGTCATTCATTATTACAGTACAGTATAACATAATGATTGACTAGTTTCTAATTTTGCTAATTTTGGATGGTTTACCTGCTAACCAGCTTAAAGTAGTCTAAGATACACAAATATGATTACTCCCTCATTTGAATGGGGATTGAATTATGGTCTCCCATGCAACTGATGCAACGTACTACCAGTTGTGCCACAAGGGAAAGTAATTGTTGTTGAACCGTTCATAATATTTCTTTCTCAGAATAATCAATAGTCATTTCATTTTGAAAGAAAGGGAAGAGCCACAGCATCAAACTCGTTTACTCTTCATCAATGACACCTTTTCTTTAGCTGACAGTAGCTTAAACACAAACGTCTTTTTCTCTGTCAGTTTGATGCTCCCTGCTAGACTAATCTCTATTGAAATATGGCACATAGAGGAAAATTGGGTTTTTTACCTTAACAGATGTATGAACTGCTCCCGCTCTCACCCTGGCACACCTTTTCTCTCTTTTTCCCTTTATTCTGTCGGAATATCTCTCACTGTGTCGAGTTCAATTTATTTAAATAATGGACTCTCAATACTGGGAGAAGGATATAGCTGCAGGCCGAGCTCCAAAAAACAAAAAAAGCCAGCAAAGATATACAGAGCCCCTAATATAAACTCTTACTCTATCCATGAGGGTTTTGAGGACTTTTCAGCTGGTCAGAATAGGAAACCATCTTCCTGACTAGCTAAACCAGGCTGAGAGACCAGTTTAAACCTGCTAAGACCAGCACACTATCATAGACATTCAGGATTTTAGATATGACAAGTTTGAATGAAATTATATTTATTAAAACTTAATCTATTTAAATATAAATATTTAAATATATATCCAGTACATTTTATTTTTGTTAACATTTATTTTATTTGGAACTTAAAATAACAAATTTTTAGTAACATTTTCACCATCCGTCACATTTAGTCCCCTCAGACTGATTCAGTATGGTTCATGAACAAATGTGTGTCTCAACTGATTAATTGAAAAGATCCCATCTGTTAAGTCCTTGCATCCATACATGCCGGTTGAATTGCGATGCACCTCATTGATCTCAGCCTGCATCAACTTTGTGTAATGATGGACTACACTCTTAAAATGGAATACATGATTACTTCATTTGCATATTTTAAACCATGACTTGCACTGCACACAATTATATAATATTGGCATTATATTCATGCTGGTTATCCAGAAGGGAACTGGCCCCCACAGTGAGCCTGGTTTCTCCCAAGGTTATTTTTCATCTTATGGAGTTTTGTGTTCTTTGCCACAGTTGCCTTCAGCGTGGTTCTAAATATAATTATTATATAATTATTAAAATTGTATACACAATTTACAATCATATTTAATCAAACTACACAATGATGACTCTAAGAATGTATATACAATTACAATTTCATTTTTTGTTAATGCATGATTTCCTGTAAAGCTTCTTTGAAATTATGTGTTTTGTGAAAAGCGCTATACAAATAAAAAAGACTTGACTCGACATCTTACAGTATCCAGACTTCCATCTTGTCACTTTTTAATGTTTTCAAGTGTGCACATTGTAAAGGACCCTTGTTTGCCAAAATAAATCAATTATGAACAGACCGAAGGTGGAAACCATAACAATTGCTGTTAGCAGAAAATAAATACAATTTTAGGTGACGTGTAGAGTCTCATGACTGAACGTGGTGAATATCTCTGTCTTATTTTTTTCTTTTTATATTTGACTGTGAAGTATAACCAGACCATTACAAAACACATTAACAGGGCTTTGTTCTCTTCTCTCAGTCTCAGCATGTCTGGTATTAATTCTGCCTGCCAGCTCACACATTTGAAACAAATAATATAAACTGAGGGGGAGGATGTGTGGTATTAAGAACTGCAGAAGCCAGCAAAATGAAAAAAAAAACATGGAAATGTAATCCGCAATTGTAAACAGTAAATACACAATAAATAAATGGATAAATAATAAAAAAAACAATACAAAAGTGAATATTTTTAATTTTTTTTATGAATATTATTTTTTAGCAGATTATATCATATGTTTATCAAATAATCTATTTAAGATTTGAAAATGTTATATTCATTTCTTAGTGCTTGGTATATGCCCCTTTTGCTTAATAACAAAATGAACTCCAGCTGACATGAACTCTGCAAATTTGTGTAAATCTTGATAATCCAGAATTAGTTGAGAGAAAGAAAACTAAAAGAGACTAAAACACTGAACTCTTTGGGTTAGATGCCTCAAAGTCACTCACTAGTCACCACCTTGTTACAGTTAATTAGCCAACAACCAAACATCAATCAGTGAAGAAATCTGAATGAAGTGATGAATGCTTTAGGTCTGAGTAACTGGGATGAATCAAAATTCCACCTACAGTACCTGGAATTCCTGGAATTGCTGTGCGCATTATGGGAAACTCATCAGGACCACTTAAATATTAATTACAACTAATGTTCTCTGGGTTTGAACATACCACTGCAGACACAGGAGCTGTGGTTATTGCTCTGTTTCCCTGACATTAAAATGTATTATACCATAAATGTCCTTGAACTTTAAAGTTACAGAGATGCCTTCTGATATTTTCTGTGCAATAGGTTATGGAAAACGTCCTTGTTACTTTCCTAGCCTCTGTTTCCTGATGGAGGGAATGAGACATTGTGTCGAAGTTGTGACACTAGGTTGTGCCCTCGGGAGCCCCAAACACCTCTGAACTTTGAGAAAAGGCCAATGGGAATTGGTGAGTGGAATTTGTATGCCACTCCACCAGACATACGGGTATAAAAGGAGCTGGCACACAACCACTCATTCAGGTTTTGTGCTGAGGAGCCGAGACAAGGTCCCGGCCATTTCATCGGGTAGTTTAGTGTTGTGGCATGAAGGACACAACCTCTCGTTGGGCGTGCATCCTCATGTCTCTCCATCAGTTACGAAACTAGGGGTTCCTATATAAATGCCACAACTTCCTGAACTGTGTTACATGAACTGGCGGTGCGAGAGGGGCAGACCCTTGTGTGCCTCGTAGCCAGCGCACCAGGCCATCATGTAACATCCCTCAATGGTTGTATGGCCCCCTTCACCTAGGGAAGAATTCATCTGCCCAAAAATAGTGACAGGCTGGCCCAGTCATGGCCTTTTCTCCTTTTTCCTCCTTGATAAGAACAAAAATCGTTCAGCTGGGGGCCATATAGGGTCCGCATCGGGGGGTGTCCCTCCCAGGGGGAGGACACAGCAGAGATCACACCCCACTCAAAGGGACGTGATCCAAATAGATGCGTAAAGCATGCACTGGACACAGCAATGCCAAGGCTGGGTCTGCCTCCTCCTGGGGCAGCCCTTCCTGGTTCACCACCTGATCCCTTAATGGGGTCATGGGAACCTTGGGTAAAGAGCCTGGTTGGGGTCTCAGGACCATGTGAGAGAAACCCAGATCAAACTCCAGGCACATTTCTCTGTCAGAGCCTGCAGGTCCCCTATTCTCTTGATGGAAGTGAGTGCAGTCAGGAGGGCAGTCTTCAAAGAGAGTTCCTTTAGCTCAGCTAACTCCAGGGGCTTGGCTCACTGGATGAATGCATTCTTGCGTAGCCCCAGGGGCCAGCTGTGTGCCAGTGCATCTGTGCTGTGGGGAGCCTCTGTCAGGTAATACCAGAGGATTCTCGGGAAGCAAAACGAATCAACTCCAAATCAGCTGGACAACCTGGGGGTGGAGTCTCCACTGTCCCCTGAGCATGACCTGCCTAAACAGCACGTTGTCCAGTGCACACAACAAATCCCGCGAGTGAGCTAGAATCAGCCAGTCATCGAGATGCCCCTTAACAGGGCAAGGGCTGCCTCTGCGTTTTCCGGGAAGGCGCCAGGTGACAGGGATAGACCGAAGGGGATGACCTTGTACTGGTATGCCCGGCCCTCGAAAACAAACCGTAGGAAGGGTCTTTGTTGAGGTAAAACTGAGATGTGGAAATACGCATCCTTCAGCAAAATAATAAAAAAAAAACATTGAATGGGTTTATAAACCGTTGCAATGGAGCATAAATATCTGCATACATTTTATACATGAATATATCCATAGCAGTTAGTTGACACACTGCTAATACAGAGTGATATTGAAGCCATGCTTCAACGGGAGTCTATGGCAGGTACCTGTAGCATTAGATTTCAATGGAGTGAAGACAGATGTTCATGATAGAGGCTCAAATACATTAGGTCCCATCTGGATGCCATAGTTCTCTGGTGGTCTATGGGAGCTGCATGAGCGCTATTTGTATTTGAGACTGTGTCCGATTGCTTAGGGGGCACATATGATGAGCTGTATCAATGATGAATCGCAAGTCAAACCTCTGATCCTTCTGATCTTTTGAAGTATCTATTTTTCTAATGGTGACTGTATGTTGGATACGTTTAATGTGATGGATTTGATGGAAACCCTGCAGCGCTGAATCCAACTACTGCTGTTTTGCTGAACCTTGATCATCATACTGGCCATGCTTCCCTGATGATGGCTGGGGTTGCATGGTGCAGTAATGAGAAGGCAGAATCACTGCGCAAGATAAAGAAGATAATAAGCAAAATGGTAATTGCTGAAAAGACCAGCTTAAACCATCATGAATTTCCATGCTGGTTTAAAATGGTTTATGTTGGTTAGTGCAGTGACATGGTTTTATTTTGTAAATAACACTTACACTTACAAAATAGGTTTATTTTGTAAGTGGACGTGATTAAAAACTTTCAGTCTCCTCTAGTTTTCTGTCTCTCTTAATTATTTCCTATTACTTTTTTTAGCATTCATGACACTTACCTATCCATTACTTGGACTTGTACCGTTGTCCTCATTCTCTCTCTCTCCGAACTAATGTGGCTATTTAAATTGTCTCATCCAGAGTTCTAGTGGATCTGCATAAGAGCATTGGTGATGGGGTTTAGCATGATCTTGCCTTTTAATCCAATATGTTCTTTCCAAACACTCTTCCCCAGCGCCACCATATTTCTTTCTCTTTCTCCCCGCCAGCTAAAATCCTTTCATCTTGGACTTGTCTCGTTTTGCCTTTTCACACTTTGGCTGACTGCAGTGTTACATTTTTTTGTATTGCAAATGAGACTGTCATGCTTCAGAGATATCCAGGCAATTAACAGCCAACACAGTCTCTGTCTTTAAGGCATTTCATGAAGTATTTGAAAGACAATAGGAACAGTGTAATCACAGGAGAGAGATGAAGTTCTCCTTCTGCTCTCTCAGAGAGAAGCCTTTTAAGTAGTCAGATGTAATATTCCTCTCTGAAGATAGTTATTAAGGACAGTTGTGCCATTCTCATTGTCACAGAATTAGGGAGGGAATGTACTGTATGACAGGCCCTCTGATATGATATGTCTGGTTCTAAAACACAATACAAAAATGTATACATGCCAGTCTCTAATTTTAATTGGGCCAAGAAGAAATCAAAGGATAATGAAGCATGACAATTATAATTATTATTGCATATGAAACAGAATTAGTGATACTTTGCAAATGTAATGCTACTTGTTTAATATTGACTCTTTGTGGGTTTATATTAAGTAAAAGATGCATGTCTGCACCATTCCAAAGTCATCAAATAGACCATGTAAAGTATAGCCATATCACATATTTTCATGTTGTAACCTAGTTACACGTCAGTTAATATTTGTGTTCGTTCTTGGATAGGATTTGGCTAGCCATCCAATGCAACCATTCGAAAATGAATGTGTCACTTTTACACAAATTGAAAATCTTTGAACTGATGTTGACATGTTCTGTTCATTTTGCGTCTTGTTTTTAATCCATATTCCTTCAAACTTTGATGCATTTCTCCAACACATCACTCATTTGCTTAATTTGCATAAATATGCAGCAACTCCCACAAATATGCATTAAAGCATGTGTGTGCATTATGTGTTAATTTCACGCTAGATTTCATTAGTGACCCCCGCAGCTAAACACTCATGGTAAAGTACGTGTGATAACGCTCTGTCGACATCGCTTTATGTCAGGTGTGGGGAGAGTCAAACTGACACGTGCAGACCTCGCTGTAGGGTGACCACCTGGCTATTGCTCGGTTGCAGGTCAGCAGACCTGATTTTGTGGGACAATGTGGGACACGAAGGAGAGATAATTTACTATTATTGTACTAGATGAATAAATATTGATTTTATATTAGATGTATTTTTGCTGTGATGTTAAATTTTAATGACGGCGCTGTGAACGTCACTCAGTTTGGCATAAGGTCTATGATACAAACTAATTTTAACAGCACGGACCTACTCAATCTAAATATAATGAAGTGAAAATAATAATCTAATCATTAAAAAGCACATTTCCAAATAAGCACATCAATTCCATTAGGAAAGACTAGAAAGATTAAATGCGTTCTTACTGGATTTAGTGCATCTTTAAATTCTTTGTCGGATCTGGCAGCTTCAAGTTGGGACGTTCTCATTCATTACATGTCTGTAGAACTCCTGGCAGGTGTAGCTGTAGTTCACTTTCACCAGGAATTCACTTTTTATGAGGTCCACAGATGCTCAGTTCCTTGTCGCTGTCCACGCAGCGGTCGTCAGAGAAAACACCCTCTCCACGAACGCGTTGGTGACAGGAATGCTCAAAGCCAAAGATACCAGAGCTGTCATGTTTTGGACACTGAAATGCATCAGCAGAGCTGTCCGTGAAACTTTGGTGGCATACCTTGCACTCTCCTTTTTTAGGGTCACCTGTAACTAGTTTAACTATGTATATATTTTCTTCCATTCTTTATCATACGAACAAATACACCTTTTCTTCTCGGGAGCGACGGATAGATCAATTTTTCTGTTGCAGTTTTTATTATTTTTTTTCTCCAGTGTTTTCCTGCTCTGGCTAGAAAACTGGCTGCACTGCGCATGTTCAGTATTTTCTTATTAACTTTTTTTTAGAGTGATTTTGTCATTTAAAGGACGATTATATAAAATGGATCATTGAGATGTACTCTAACTAAGCACCTGTATAGCACACTTCAAGATAATTTTGGCTGTGTAGAACTGAAACTTCTACTGTAGATGCCATCCACAGTTCATGTACTATGAGTTTTTGCAGATGTAATTTAGAAGCAGTGTTAGTAAGGTGGATGTGGCACAATGAAGAGATGAATTGGGGAACCTCAGACTTGGTAAAATTAATATTTTATTAAGAAACAAAATGGAACAATGAGCTGTTAGAATAATTAGGATAATTAGCCTTGAATCAGATTAGAATGATATTGCTCCAACCATAGCCCCTACGCAATTATGGAAATATATCAGATGGAGAGTTACTTTCTGTAGCTTTTCAAGATATTTAAAATTAACATGAATGGGAAGTGCTTGGAAAAGTAATTGTCTAATATTAAGTGATGAACATTTTTTATTCTGATTTTCTTAGTAATATTGTAATTGTCAGTTAGGTTTGCAGTTTTATCAATGTTAAATTACTTCGACCTTTCCCAGTTTAGTGTGCGGAGTGAACTATAATTCAGCCATTCGTAGATTGATTTGATTCAACTTTATTGAGCATCCCAACACAGCAACATTGCTCGAACAATGGCTTGAGTTTGAGGCTGATTCGACCAATGGCAGTGTTTGGGAAAACGTCCTTATTTTTGCATTTTCTTTTGACGACACTAATAGTGCAAAAATCACACCCTTCACCTTTAAGTATGTTTTTCAGCTATTAATCAGGACCAAAAATTTTTTAGATAAAATAATAAAAATAACAAATATTAAAGCTG
Source organism: Moxostoma hubbsi (assembly GCA_032164185.1). NCBI lineage: Eukaryota > Metazoa > Chordata > Actinopteri > Cypriniformes > Catostomidae > Moxostoma > Moxostoma hubbsi. The sequence continues at coordinate 1,987,044 of JAVLUX010000005.1, read as the reverse complement.
TGTATTTTCTGTAGTCAAACTCCTGAAACTACCCCAATCTTTCATTGGTTGTAAAGAGATAGTCCCACCCCAAACAAATCCCATTGCCGGACCAATATTCCTGAGTTGGACAAGACATGCTGCACATTTCTTAAATGTAGGATGCAAGGCAAAGATCTATTAACATTTATAAGTAAAGCACTACCTGGTTCTTTTGGGTTAGGTTCAGGGGTAGAGTTAGAATTAGGAGAGCACAATTAATCCTATACATAATCAAAATTACAATTACAGATATCACAATGAACTAACTGTGGAAAGTGTCAAATACAATATTACATTTAGGTATACTCCAGTTGCATTAAAACATGTGTTTTTGTGCGTTTGTGTATTTTAAGTGTTTCAAGCTTTCTGTGTTACTAATTTATTCTTATTTAGATTAACGGTAAATAATTATATTAAAGAGTATAATAATGTGTTATTATTATACTGAGGGGCCCTGTTCACCATTTAGGCAATTTTTTGATCTAAAGATTTGTAACACAGTTCTCAACTGGTTTTTGATGTGTAGCCTACATGTTTCCTGATTGCTGACAGTCTACGATATATGCCCACTCGGCCTTCACTTGTTCTTATTCTGTGAGCACTGATATCCACAGCAAGATAAATTAGGCAGAAATGAAGCCGATGTTAGTCACTCTGTCTCAAGAGCAGGCCTCTGCATCTTTGTCAGCTATGCATAAGGAGGGAAGGGCTGTGTGTGGCTGAGTTGGCTGATGCCATTTTAAAGTCATAGGTACTTCTTCGTCTGTCATTTATTACTTGTAATTTGTGTCTTGCCTTGTTAAACATGCCTGTTTGAATGCCTGTATTAACAGGTGTAAGATAACATAATTGTTTTCCTCTTCAGCCTGATGCTAATACGCCAGCAGTAATTGGCTCTTTTCACTAAAGGATGAGTGCTACTAAGATGTATTGGGTAGTATAAAAACCAGGAGTCCTTATTCAAAATGCAAACCCACTTGGTCAATTAGACTGGACAGGTTGTGCTCTAATGGCCCCTGAATTACCTTTTTTCTGGGTGGGACAGATTCTGTTACAATTTATTCATTTTCAAGTACTGTAAACCTTAATGTAGCTCTCTTTCACTTTCTCAGTTGGTTAACATTAAGTGGAACTTGGCCTCTTTATTGATGTAGTCTTTTTATCCATTTAGTTTGGAATGTGGCCTGCCGAACATGGAAATAAATTCTTTATCATTTGCAATTCAAGATCCAATTTTATAATATATTGGCAGAAGTATTAAAGTGAATTATGCAAGATGTTCTATGCTTGTAAAATGGCCATCCAAGAAAGCATGTAACAATTCACAGTTACAAATGTATAGAGAAGGTTACTGCAGTCAGACCTGACAGACAGTGTATATCACCCACCCACAGGGTTGGGAGGGTTACTTTTGAAATGTATTCCACTACAGATTACAGAATACATGCTTTAAAATGTAATTTGTAACATAATCCACTAGATTACTCAAGGTCAGTAACGTATTCTAAATGCTTTGGATTACTTCTTCAACACTGGTAGACATTTTCACTTGTTTTGATAATAAAAACTCTGCCAGTAGAGTAAGACAAAATGCACATTTTAAAAATAAATTCTCTGAAAATCCAAAATATCTTATGCAGTGTTATTTCTAAAACAAGATAAATCTCTTTGATTTTGTTTTGAGGATTTGTTTATATTTTTACAGGAAAACAATAAAAAAATTATTATCAAAAATATGATTTTTGCCCTAATAACAAAGGTCAAAGGAAACTATGATCCAAAGTGAATTTTCTTGATAAAAAAAAATGTGATCGTGCCTGGTAACATGCACATGTAAAATGGCTAGAAATAGCATTTTAACTTAGCATAAAGCTGAAAATTTACACAAGGTTTTTTCTATTTCTTCAGCTCCAAATTTACTTCAAACTTACTTCTCTGTCTGCTTGTATTAATGCAACACATCATAAGAAAGTATTTCACCACTGTTCAAATGCACTTTGGATCGCATCATTTATATGTATAACATTTTTAATCTGAAAGGACTAAATATTAAATTAAACTAATTACAATAAAATACAATGTAATCTCTTCAGTGATCACACACACTTTCCATGTAATAACTGAAATTATAATAAATTATTTTACACTGTTCTTGGCATGCTTCTTAAGGTTACATGCCACACTGCACGTGTACCAATGTAAAGAAATTATTTGAGGGATCACTGTACCCATCATGTTTGGTGAAATCACATTGCTTTTACCATGGAATGTTCTATCCCAGATTTATTTGCAGAGACAAGTCAAGTCAAGTCAAGTGGTTTTTATTGTCGTTTCAACCATATACAGTTAGTACAGTTCACAGTGAAATGAGACAACGTTCCTCCAGGACAATGGTGCTACATAAAACAACATAGGACAAACCCAGAACCACATGAGACTACACAGACTAAATAACATACCTATATAAAGTGCACGTGCAAACGTTTGTAAAAAGTATGGGACAGTACAATATATTACTAACAATGAACAGGACAATAGACACAGTGAGAGACAGTGCAGTGCCAACCAGTAACACAGTAGTGCAAAAAGATGACAGTTCCTAAAAATGCCAAATGTAAACATAACATACTATGAGATAGTGTTCTATGCACAGAGCAGTTATTGAGGTAGCAGCCAGGTATGAAGTGAAAATATTAAAGTGCAACTCAGGACACGTGTGTGTGTGTCAAACCAGTCTCTGAGTATTGAGGATTCTGATGGCTTGGGTAAGAAGCTGTTACACAGTCTGGCCATGAGGGCCCGAATGCTTCGGTACCTCTTGCTAGACGGCAGGAGGGTGAAGAGTTTGTGTGAGGGGTGTGTGGAGTCATCCACAATGCTGGTAGCTTTGCGGATGCAGTGTTTTTTGAAAATGTCTTTGATGGAGGGAAGAGAGACCCCGATGATCTTCTCAGCTGTCCTCACTATCCTCTGCAGGGCTTTGCGGTCCGAAACGGTGCAAGTCCCAAACCAGGCAGTGATGCATCTGCTCAGGATGCTCTCAATAGTCCCTCTCTAGAATGTAGTGAGGATGAGGGTGGGAGATGTGCTTTCCTCAGCCTTCGAAGAAAGTAGAGATGTTGCTGGGCTTTCTTGGTAATAGAGCTGGTGTGAGGGGCCAGGTGAGGTTTTCCGCCAGGTTAACACCAAGGAATTTCTCGATCTGGACTGTCTGAGGTCTCCCAGTCAGGAAGTCCAGGATCAAGTGGAAGAGGGAGGTGTCCAGGCCCAGCAGGTTCAGCTTTCCAATCAGGTGCTGGAGAATTATTGTGTTGAATGCTGAGCAGCATTGAACAGCATTCGAACATATGAGTCCTTTTTACCTAGGTGTGTGAGGACCAGATTGAGGGTGGTGGTGATGGCATCATCTGTTGAATGGTTCGGACGATACGCAATCTGAAGTGGGTCTAGTGAGGGGGAAGCTGGGTCTTAATGTGCCTCATGACAAGCCTCTCGAAGCACTTCATGATGATGGGTGTGAGTGCGACGGGACAGTGGTCGTTGAGGCAGGACACTGAAGACTTCTTTGTCATGGGGACGATGGTGGTGGCCTTGAAGCACGTTGGAATGACGGTGCTACTCAGAGAGATGTTGAAGATGCAGGTAAGAACATCAGCCAGCTGGTCATCTGAGCACTCTGCCAGGAATGTTGTCTGGTCCTTCCGTGGGTTGACTCTACGTAGAGGTTACCTCACATCAGCCGTGGTAAGACAGAGCACCTGGTCGTTGGTAGGAGGGGTTGTCTTCCACGCCACCACATCGTTCTGCACTTCAAACCGAGCATAGAAGTCATTCAGCGCATCTGGGAGGGAGGCATCTTTGTCACAAGCAACTAATGTTGTCCTGTAGTTGATGATCGCCTGGATGCCCTGCCACATGCGCTGCTCTGAAGGCAGAGTCTCAGGTCCTCAGCAGCACACGCATCTCCGCAGTCATCCACAGCTTCTGGTTGGAGTTTGTGGTGATGGTCATGGAGAAAGCGACATCATCAATGCACTTGCTGATGTAGCTGGTCACTAATGCTGTGTATTCCTCCAAGTTGGTAGAGTCGCCATATGTTGCAGCCTCCCTGAACATGTGCCAGTCAGTACACTCAAAACAGTCCTGAAGCGCAGAGATGGCTCCTGCTGGCCAGGTTTTCACCTGCTTCTACATCTTGTGCGTCTGACGAGTGGTCTATATGCTGGAATTAGCATAACAGAGATGTGGTCTGAGTAGCCATGGTGGGGGAGGCGCTACGCCCGGTACGTGCCTGTGATGTTTGTGTAAACAAGATCAAGCATGTTCACCACTCTCGTTGCAAAGTCCACATTATGATGGAATTTAGGGAGCACTGTCTTGAGATTCGCATGGTTGAAATCTCCAGCGACAATAAACAGTCTGTCAGGGTGAGCTCATAGCCCCATACAATTCACAGAGCGCTTCCTTAGCATTAGCCCTGGGGGGAATGTAAACTCCGGTTATGATAACAATGGTGAATTCCCGTGGTAAATAAAAAGGTCTGCATCTAATGGTCACAAGCTCCATCAGCGATGAGCAGTAACTAGAGACTAGCATAGAGTTCTTGCACCATTCCGTGTTGATGTAAACACACAAGCCACCACCGCGAGTCTTACCACACAGAGCTGCATTTCTTTTGGCACGAAACGAGGCGAGCCCATCTAGCTGAATGGTGGCGTCCGGAACTCTGTGACTTCAACGCGCACGTGGGAAATGACAGGGACACCTGGAAAGGCGTGATTGGGAGAGGAACGGCCTCCCCAATCTGAACCCAAGTGGATATTTGTTATTAGACTTCTGTGCTAGTCATGGATTATCTATAACAAACACCATGTTCAAACATAAGGATGCTCATAAGTGTACATGGTACCAGAGCACCCTAGGCCGAAGGTTGATGATCGATTTTGTAATCATGTCGTCAGATCTGAGGCCATATGTTTTGGACACTCGGGTGAAGAGAGGGGTGGAGCTGTCAACCGATAACCATCTGGTGGTGAGTTGGGTCAGGGGGTGGGGAAAGACTCTGGACAGACCTGGGAAGACCAAGCGAGTAGTGCGGGTGAACTGGGAACGTTTAGAGGAGGCCGCTGTCCACGAGATCTTCAACTCACACCTCCGGTGGAGCTTTTCAGGCATCACTGTGTAGGTTGGGGACATTGAACCAGAGTGGGCAATGTTCAAAGCTTCCATTGCCGATACCGCAGTGGAGAGCTGCGGCCTCAAGGTTTTAGGTGCCGCAAAGGGTGGTAACCTTTGAACACCGTGGTGGACACTGGTGGTCAGGGAAGCCATCAGACTGAAGAAAGAGGCCTTCAAGGTGCTAGAGAGGAGGGTTCGGCTGATTGTCAAACCTCGGATTGAAGAGGAACAATGCAGGTTCCGTCCTGGCCGTGGAACGACGGACCAGATCTTTGCTCTCGCAAGGATCCTGGAGGGGGCTTGGGAGTATGCCCATCCGGTCTACATGTGTTTTGTGGATCTGGAGAAGGCGTATGTCTGGGTCCCACGGGAGAGACTGTGGGAGGTGCTGCGGGAGTACAGGGTGGGGGGGTCCCTTCTTAGGGCGATCCAATCCCCCACAGTGAGAGCTGTGTCCGGTTCCTCGGTACGAAGTCAAGTTCATTCCATGTGGGGGTTGGTCTCAGCCAAGGCTGCGCTTTGTCACCAATCCTGTTTGAAAATATTCACAACAGGATTGGACAGGATATCAAGGCGTAGTCAAGGCGGGTAAGGTGTGCAGTTCGGTGGGCTGGGGATCTCATCGCTTCTTTTTGTCATCGCTGCTTTTTGCATGTCATCATCGGTCTGTGACCTTCAGCTCTCACTGGAACGCTTGACAGTCGAGTGTGAAGTGGTTGGGATGCGGATTAGCACCTCTAAATCTGAGGCCATGGTTCTCAGCAGGAAACCGATGGAGCGTGTACTCAGGGTAGGGAAGTAGGTATTGCCCCAAGTGAAGGAGTTCAAGTAATTCGGGGTCTTGTTCACGAGTGAGGGGACAATGGACCGGGAGGTTGGCGGAGAATCGGGGCAGCGGGAGTGGTATTGCACTCGCTCTATCGCACCGTTGTCATGAAAAGAGAGTTGAGCCGGAAGGCAAAGCTCTCGATCTACCGGTCAATTTTGTTCCTACCCTCACCTATGGTCATGAAGGCTGGGTCATGACCGAAAGAACTAGGTCTCGAGTACAATTGGCCGAAATGGGCTTCCTTAGAAGGGTGGAGGGCTTCTCCCTTAGAGATAGGGTGAGGAGCTCAGTCATCCGTGAGGATCTCGGAGTAGAGCCGCTGCTCCTTTGTGTCGAAAGGAGTCAGTTGAGGTGGTTTGGGCATCTGGTAAGGATCCCCCCTGGGCGCCTCCCTTGGGAGGTGTTTCAGGCACGTCCAGCTGGGAGGAGGCCTTGGGGAAGAAACAGGACAAGGTGGAGAGATTACATCTTCACATTGGCCTGGGAACGCCTCGGGGTCGCCCAATCAGAGCTGGTTAATGTGGCTCGGGATAGGGAAGTTTGGGGCCCCCTGTTGGAGCTGCTGCCCCCGCGACCTGACTTTGGATAAGCGGTTGAAGATGGATGGATGAATGGTGTTGAGAGAAATCTGAATACAGTTTAATAATCTGATCAGTAATCTGATTAGTTACTGCAATCAAATAACTTTTTAGAAAAGTGTTAGTAAGCAACTTTTTTTTCATGAAGTAATCAGTTAAGTCAGTAATCTTATTACTATTTTAAATACTTAGTAATTTGTTGTCAGTTACGTTTTTTAAGTACCATATGATGTCACTTGATGACATCTGAAGATCACCAAGGCTTGACGGATTCTGGTGGTAAGCGAATAAATATAGATATTTCAACATTTTCTCTAAGACTACACTGTGCAATACTAGACGAGATTTTCTTCCTTTATGTTTTTAATAATTCATTTCTTCTTTTCAAACATATCCCTTTGATAGCAAGCAACGTAACCCCTGTCAAATCACACAATGTAAACAAAAGCATGTGTACACATATATCTGTATGCTTGTACAACACCTCCGGGTTGTTCCACTGCAATTTGTTTCTATATGCTGGTTTATAGATATTAGGCTGAGGTGATCTTTAATCTCTCTCTCTCTCCCTCTCTCTCTCTCTCTCTCTCTCTCTCTCTCTCTCTCTCTCTCTCTCCCTCTCTCTCTCTATCCCTATATATATATATTGCACCAGGACAACTAAGCTCTGAGCAAATAAATAACACTTGACTATGTAATGAAGGACTACATCTATCAACTACCACATCTTAATGATAACAGAGAGCTTTAAAGCATTGTTTACATATTAAAAATGAAGGCAGAAAGAAGATAGCAGGAGACATGCATTGATGGACTGCATTTAGGGATTTTTTTTCTGAGGTGAAAGTAAACTAAATCTGTTCAACCAAATTTTTTGGTAATAAGAGCTGGACAATAAGAGATTTTATTCATCCCAGAGACCGAAATGTGAGTTTTTATTTGATGAATGCCAACTACATGATACTTCATGTACCACTGTTTGGACTTCTCCAAAATTAGCTGCCATAAGCTTACAGCCGGAGTGGGATGTGCCTCACTGACTGTTCCCTGTATCATCTTGGTCAAAGGATGGACTATACTCTCTTAAAATGGAATACATAAACAATGAAATAGCTGCCATCTAAAGCCTTCATCAAACAAATAACAAACACTGCATCTACATACACTTCCACAGTTAATAAAGGATGGACTTCAAAGACTTGTCACAAATCTCACAGTTCGTACAACATAATTTTGTTTAAACAGTAGCCCCTAACATTTACGTTAAACTATGACTTGTTCTACACATAAATAACTAATATTGGCAATATATTCATGTTGTTTAGCCAGAAGGGAACTGGCCCCCAAAGTGAGCCTTGATTCTCCCAATGTTGTTTTTCTCCATTAATCAGCATCTTATGGTGTTTTTTGTTCCTTGCCGTGGTCACCTTTGGCTTGCTCACTTGGGGGTCGAAAAACAAATATTATTTACCTATTAAAGCACAATCTACAATAAACATTTTTATCATATGACACAAAGACTTGAATGATTGTGAGAAATGTATAATGAGAATGTTTTTTTCAAGGATTGTTAACCTCGAGTTAACAACAAAAGACTCACCGGCAGCCACAAACATCTAAAATCGTGTAACACCCCACATAAGTTTTTGCTCATCTTGATTTGTTTTGGAAAGGTAATTATCTATATTTTCATAGTACTACATAATACTCTCTGCCCTCACATGTAAATAACATGTGAAACTGCAAAAAATAAGAAAAAATAATATGTATATTCTGTCCGGGCATGCTTATAAAAGTCTTATTATAACACTTACAGTTATAACAGCCCAATTATATGTACAGTATAAATGGTATAGCAAAATCTATAAAATATATACATCACATGAAGCCCTGATAGTGCCCAATTTATAAAATACATGTATATACTGTATATGTCTATCTATAAAGTTATGAATGTATTCTGTTTTTTCATTATAATGCCAACAAAAGTTTCATTCCATAACATTAAGTTTTAATGTAATCTTATTTTTAATCCCTAGATCTATGGGCAGAATTACAGTGTGCAAAATGATTGCACACTGAATACTTGAATACTATTCTGATGCTAGTGAAACTTTGTAATATGGCACTTTTGTACCAATGTCTCCTTAAGATGATTCACTTATGTTTTCCTCTTTTGTAAGTCGCTTTGGATAGGAGCTTCTGCCAAATGTATGTAAATGTAAATGTAAATTGCTACAGGATATGGAATCCTGCAACACCCTGGGGACTCGGGACAATAATGGTGAGGTTTTACGAATGTGTTTAGTAATAGAAATATTGATGTACCATTCCCTGCTTTCATTCTGGTGTGCTCATCCTCTCGGTAAAACTCAAAGCCAGCAAAATCCTAATACAATATTACAACATATTAGAACATAAAGTTTCACAATTTTATTCATGAAGGTCTAAGCCTTATTCTGCAAGTGTGGATGTTTCATGTCCCAAAGACCCAGGGTGCAGTCACCTTCATCCGCACTGGGTCATATTTTCACTTGAAGCAGAAATATTGTTATTCAGGGGAGACAATTGGGGTTAAGGCCATGAAAGAAGAGCGACCAAGAGACAAAGAAAGCAGTTACGTCGAAAACGGTAAACATGAATAATGGTTAAATTGTGTATATGAAAACGAGTTGATTTTATTCATTGGAAGAGACTTGCATGAGGCAATTGATGTAATTATACATTAGAAATGTCTGCCGCAGATTCTGAGGCATGTACTCTTGACATGTCAATAATACAAGTGTGTCATTTCTGTTCCACTAGCTTCACCCAGGGCTGGACTTGTAATCTGGCATTTTCTGGTGGGCCGACACACTTTGGAGCTGATCAGTGGTGGACTGGCCATCGAGAGAACTGTGCGGGCTGGTGGGTTGGCCGTGAAATGTGCTGAAATAAGCTAAAATGAGCTGCCACATTATGCACCTCAACCCATATCACTGAATACAAATTAGATGCTTTCTTTGTATTTAAGAGGTGGACACTGGTGGTCAGAAAAGCCGTCCGACTGAAGAAAAATGCCTTCCGGGATTTGCTGTCAAGGAGGTCTCCAGAGGCAGTTGCAAGGTACCGACAGGCCCGAAGGGCTGCGGCCTCTGCCGTGAGGGAGGCAAAGCAGCGGGTGTGGGAAAAGTTCGGAGAAGACATGGAGAAGGACTTTCGGTCTGCACCAAAGTGCTTCTGGAAAACTGTCCGCCACCTTAGGAGGGGGAAACGGGGAACCATCCAAGCTGTATACAGCAAAGGTGGGACGCTGTTGACCTCAACCGAGGAGGTTATTTGGCGGTGGAAGGAACACTTTGAAGAACTCCTATAATCCAACATGCCCTCTATGCTAGAGGCAGAGCCGGAGGCTGATGGGGGATCAGATTCTATTTCCCTGGGGGAGGTCACTGAGTTAGTCAAACAATTCTGCAGTGGCAAAGCCCCGGGGATTGATGAGATCCGACCAGAAATGCTGAAAGCTTTGGATGTGGAGGGGGGATGACACGCCTCTTCAACATTGCGTGGAAGTCTGGGACAGTGCCTAAGGTGTGGCAGGACAGGGTGGTTGTTCCCTTCTTCAAAAAGGGGGATCAGAGAGTGTGTGCCAACTACTGGGGTATCACACTTCTCAGCCTCCATGGTAAAGTTTACTCCAAGGTGCTGGAGAGGAGGGTGCGGCCGATTGTCGAACCTCGGATTGAAGAGGAACAATGCAGGTTCCGTCCTGGCCGTTGAACGATGGACCAGATCTTTACCCTCGCAAGGATCCTGGAGGGGGTCTGGGAGTATGCCCATCCAGTCTACATGTGTTTTGTTGATCTGGAGAAGGCGTATGACCGGCTCCACCGGGAGAGACTGTGGGAGGAGCTGCGGGAGTACGGGGTGGGGGGGTCCATTCTTAGGGTGATCCAATCCCTGTACGTCCAAAGCGAGAGCTGTGTCCTGGTCCTCGGCACGAAGTCGAGTTCGTTCCATGTGGGGGTTTGTCTCCGCCAGGGCTGCGCTTTGTCACCAATCCTGTTTGTGATATTCATGGACAGGATATAGAGGCATAGTCAGGGTGGGGAAGGTGTGCGGGTCGGTGGGCTGGGGATCTCATCGCTGCTTTTTGCAGATGATGTGGTCTTCATGTCATCATCGGTCAGTGACCTTCAGCTCTCACTGGAACGCTTAGCAGTCGAGTGTGAAGCGGCTGGGATGAGGATTAGCACCTCTAAATCTGAAGCCATGGTTCTCAGCAGGAAACCAATGGAGTGCGTACTCCATAGGGAAAGAGGTATTGCCCCAAGTACCTCGGGGTCTTGTTCACGAGTGAGAGGACAATGGATCGGGAGGTTGGCTGGAGAATCGGGGCAGCGAGGGCGGTATTGCACTCGCTCTATCACACCGTTGTCACAAAAAGAGAGCTGAGCCAGAAGGTAAAGCTCTCGATCTACCAGTCAATTTTTGTTCCTAACCTCACCTATGGTCATGAAGGCTGGGTCATGACCGAAAGAACTAGATCGCGAGTACTGGCGGCCGAAATGGGCTTCCTCAAAAGGGTGGCGGGCTTCTCCCTTAGAGATAGGGTGAGGAGCTCAGTTATCCGTGAGGAGCTCGGAGTAGAGCCGCTGCTCCTTTGCGTCGAAAGGAGTCAGTTGAGGTGGTTTGGGCATCTGGTAAGGATGCCCCCTGAGCGCCTTGCTAGGGAGGTGTTTCAGGCACGTCCAGCTGGTAGGAGGCCTCGGGGAAGACCCAGGACAAGGTGGAGAGATTACATCTCCACACTGGCCTGGGAACACCTCGGGGTCCCCCAGTCAGAGCTGGTTAATGTGGCTCGGGATAGGGAAGTTTGGGGCCCCCTGCTGGAGCTGCTGCCCCCGCGACCTGACTTCGGGTAAGCGGTTGAAGATGGATGGATGGATTCTATTCAAATTGTAGGTGAATTGTATTCGTTTTATTTGGGTTTTTTCACTACTAACGTCACCAAATGCAGTAGCAAAAATAATTATTGTTTTTTTAAAACAACATGACAACAGCAACATGATAAAAGACTGTCTGATAAACTCATTATTGCTAACTAGATTTTTACATTTACTGAAGAAGATGTGAAAGTATGTGCATGTGATAAACTCACTGTTGATGTGGTGTTTGGCTGAACAAACGTACTTGGAACGATCTTATGCCCGCATACACATAACTGTGTCTCTTCAAGGTCTTTCTAGCAAGTCGGTCCACTATCAGCCATCTTTTGAATGCTTTCGGGAGGTAATTTCCAATCTTGCCAGTGCAGCTCCTATCTACTTAATTGGGGAAAGAACAAAATCTCAAAAATGATTGGTCAAGATTAAGATCAAAGAACATATTTCAAATCATCTAACAAATTTGATAATACTAGAATCATAAATTGTGATTCTTTATCTCTCATTACACTAGAGTTGATTACAGTTGATGTCTCTATCTACAAGGTGATTGGCTCTATTAACTGTATGGCAGGGATTTCTTTCTACATCCGTTGACTGCCCGAGCGCCTTTATTCAGTGGTCCAATTTCTGCCATTCATTTTATTAAAAGTGGACCATATCTGCTAAATAATCTCTCTTTTAATCTCTCCCATCCAGTTTTTCTGATTCAAATTAGATCTAATCACATCTCCTTTTTTGGGGCTAAAACAGCAGCTTTTTAGTTTCTAGTGCTGTCGCCTGCAATAGTGTTTGAGTGTGGCCTTTTCATTCCTCCCCTAATTAACTCCCAGTATGCGGCAAGAAAGTTAAATGGATGTAAACGCTGGCAAACGTTAGCTTGTTAGCATCTAAAAGGCCCATGTTGGCATGACGAGTGACAGGTGAGCTAGCTGTTGTTGGCTGTGGTGTGTCTGTATTATTCTGGTTTACTTAAGAGCAAAAATTGCCAATCAGTTGGGTTTTCGAGCTTCCAGAAATGCCAAGTCTGTGTAATGAGACTGTGGGCTGACGCTATGCAGCTAAAAGTAATAAGAGTAGTTGTAAATTAGGGGCACAGACAGAACAGAGGCAGTGTCACAATGCCACACATTTCACATCACAGTTATGGATGTTGTTATTTTCAGCCAGAATTAGATGGTATTTTTACATCTTGTCTTATCATTCTGGAAGGCTGTTAGAGGAAAGAGATTCACAGCAAAGGCCTCTCATATTGTAGAGCTCTTGTTAGCTTTAACAGCAAGCATATGTTGACCTGTGTATTCCAGTAGTGTTAGCAATATTGGCTGGCGAGACAATGAAATAGACCTACCTCCACCTCCTTATTTGTAAAACATTGTCACAATACACAATCTATCTCGCCTTGTATCTATCTCTCTAGTGTTCCATCTTTCTATCTAACGTTCTCTTATTTTATCTAGTAGTCTATCTAGCATACAATTGTTCTATGTATCTAGCATTGTATTGTTCTATCTAGCATTCTAACTTTCATTCTGTTGCTCTAAATTGCTCTCTAGCATTAAAAAATTATATCAAGTGTTCTATCTAGCATTCTGTCCTTAGGGCTGCCTATCCATCCATCCATCCATTCATCTGTCCATCCATGTTGTTTGAGGTCCAGTAAAGGTTACACTCACCTAAGCCCCTTCCACCTGCAAAGAATTGGTATTTGCATTGATAGGGGTGTTTGTATGGAATTACTATAAATTTTTTTATTGCATAACACATATTATGAAAAGCCATTGTCACAAGTTTTTTTGTTTCTTATATTTTTTCACTATTCCATGATGGTAATACCATTATTTATTTGAAATATCCTATAATACCATTTAAGTTCCATGGTATATGAATATGATAATTAAACTGTAACATGGTATGCATTAAAATGCCATAGTATTGCAGTCTGAAACCATCTCTGAGCTATATTACTGTGACAGTGCGGTTTTGTAAGCACCATAATGCTGTTTCAATGACATGCTCAGAATCAGAACTAGAATTAGCTTTACTGCCAATTATGCTTACATATATAAGGAATTTGTCTTGGTGACAGAAGCTTTCAGTGCACAAATAATACAGCAACAATACAGAGATAATAATACAAAAAATAGAACGAAAAAAATAATAATAAAAAAAAATAAAATAAGACAATATATATATATATATATATATATATATATATATATATATATATATATATATATATATATAGATATATATATATAAATACACAATAAGACAATATATATATATATATATATATATATATATATATATATATACAATATTCAAATCGTTTAGGTTAAGTATGTAACCTCCGTTCCCTGATGGAGGGAATGAGACGTTGTGTTGAAGAAGCGACACTAAGGGTCTCTCTTGAGTGCCGAATATGCCTCTGATCTATGTAAAAATCCATCCAACATGCCATTGAGGCAGCGTTATATCAGTTTTTCCCCTCAGGCTATCCATCTCATGAATAGTTAAAACAGCCAATGAGCAATAAATATGTGCAATACACAGCTTAGTCTATTTATATGTATCCAACATACCATACCTCTTCTACCATACATTCCCATGCATCTATATAACAGTTCCCTGTCTGTCACTCACTTCAATGTTGTGTCGAAGAAGTGACACCGGGGGTCTCTCTTGAGCATCGAATATGCCTCTGATCTATGAATAAAGGCCAATGAGAAGTTGGCAGAGAGTATTTGCATACCCCGCCCCCGGACATATGGGTTTAAAAGCGGGGAATTACGTTGAGTTCATTCAGGATTTTTCTAAGGAGCCGGAAATGGTCGGGCCACTACAGTGGCTCGGCTCAGCGATGATGTCTTGTTCCCTCCATCAGGGAATGGAGGTTACATCCGTAAACTAGATGTTCCCCGTCTGTCGCTCACTTCGACGTTGTGTCGAAGTAGCGACACTATGGGTCCAATTTAAATCACGCCATCTGCTGAGCAGTGTACGTGTTCTGCTGACACAGGAGCGGGCAGGTATTTTACACGCAGAGGCGACCAGAGTCAGACTGCACGTAACCTTCCCCAATGCCCCATAAAAGTTGTCGGAATCCTTCTGGTTACCCTAAACAGGGGAACAAGGCGACGCTTGCCAAACTGGGAATGGGCCAAGCCTGACTGGGCCTCTTTTCTATCTATGTTTCTCTGCATAGAGCAATAGACGGCCGGGGCCCTTACACCCATCAAGGGAAGGGGGTCTTACCGAGTTTCCTATTCATTCAGGGGGAAAAGACCCGACAGAGACCACCCCTGCCCTGAAGGAGAGGTAAGAGTGGTGAATACATCACATGGGTTTTTAGGCGGCATGTGGAAATGGCACAGTGGTAGATCCAACCTCGTTATGAGGGGGGAGTTGCTACAACACAGCAACCTGAGGGCAGCTGGAACTGCCTAAGGGAGACGCGGGTCCACTCGTAAGGGGACTGTACCATGGATAATACACACAGGGGGAGTCCACATAGGAGTCCTGCCCTGTGTAGCACTTATTCCAGTACAGGATAGATTAAGTACCCAAAGTGGATTGGGTCGACGAGTTCCTCCACTGAACTGCAGACCCACAAGGGCTAGGGAGGAATCATCCAGGGATCCAAGGAGTGGGATCTCCTGGGAGGAAAAGCACACAATTTTACCTTGGGTGAGGGAAAGGACGCTAGGTGCAAGCAATCCACCTGGTCAGTCCGTCAGCATGTTACCGAGTTCTACTTGCTCGGACCTGAATCTTGCAAAGGTATTAGGTATTGCCCAACCCGCTCTGCTACATATGTCTGCTAGGGAGGTGCACCTGGCCAGTGCCCAATAGGAACAACACTCCTTGTTGAGTGAGCTCGGACCAGCGGGGGGGGGGGGGGGGGGCAATGAAGAGGCAATGAAGAGGCAATGTCGGCCTCCTCCCGGGGCAGCACTTTAAGGTTCACTACCTGGTCAATAAAGGGCCTGGCTAACCTTGGGCACTTAGCCATGTCGTGGTCTTAGGTCACATATGTGTCTGCCGGACCGAACTCCAGGCAAGTGTCGCTAACAGAGAACGCTTGCAGGTCCCCGACACTCTTGATGGAGGCGAGCACAATCAGCTGAATCCAACTGATTCTAGCGGCTTGAAGGGAGGTCTCTGGAGACCCGCGAGGACTAATGAGAGATCACAGGAGGGGAACAGGCTTGGCCGGGAGGGATTCAACCTCCGGGCGCCTCTTAGGAACCTGATAATTAAGTCGTGCTTACCCAAAGACTTGCCGTCTACTGCATCGTGGTGGGACACGATGGCAGCAACATACACCTTTAGGGTGGAAGGGGACAGCATCCCCTCCAGCCTCTCTTGCAGAAATAAGAGCACTGACCTAACTGCACACCTCTGTGGGTCTTAAGCCCAGAAAGAACACTAATTTGCAAACAAGCGCAACTTCAGGGCGTAAAGATTCCTGGTAGAAGGGTCTCTGGCTTGGTAGATTGTGTCTATGACGGCAGGTGGTAGACCAGCTAGATCTTCCGTGTACCATCCAGGGGCCAGATGTGGAGGTTCCAAAGGTCTGGGTGCGTATGTCAGAGCATGCCCTGTCCCTGAGAAAGAAGGTCCTTCCTCAGGTGAATTCGCCAGGGAGGGGCTGTCGCGAGGAGTACGAGGTCTGAGTAGGCCAATAAGGAGCCACCAGGGTGACTTGTTCCTCGTCCTCCCTGACCTTGCACAGCACCTGTGCAAGAAGGCTCACTGGGGAAAATGCATACTTGCGCAGCCCCGAGGGGAGCCTCTGTTCGGGCATACCAGTTCGGGCAGTGGGAGGTCTCTCGGGTGGCAAACAGTTCTACCTGGGCCTTGCCGAACCGTTCCCGCATCAGCTGGACCGACTGGGGGTGAAGCCTCCACTCTCCGCTGGGCAAGCGTTGTCGTGACTGCGTGTCCGCTACCACATTTAGGTTGCCGGGATGTGTGTGGCACGCAGCGACCTGAGTCGGTGCTGGCTCCAAGGGAGGAGACGACGGGCGAGTTGTGACATATGGCAGGAGCGTACGCTGCCTTGGCAATTTATGTACGCTACCACGGTGGTGCTGTATGACCTGACTATGACATGTTTGTCCCGAGCTAATGGGAGGAACTTCTGCAGGGCAATGAAAACAGTCAGCAACTCTAGGCAATTGATATGCCAGCGCAGCGGGGCCCCTTTCCAACAGCCCTCGGCTGAGTGCCCGTTGCACACGGCTCCTGAACCCAGTTTGGAGGCGTCGGTCGTGGCCAGGACACATCAGGACACCTGCTGCTAGGGGACCCTTGTCCACAGAATGCAGAGGTCTGTCCAGGGTTTTGATGTTTAGCAGCAGGCGGGGGTTATAGTCACACAGTGAGTGCCGCGGCGCCATGCTCGTCTCGTGACTCGAGTCTGGGGCCAGTGCTGAAGCGGTCTCATATGCATCAACCCCAGCGGCGCGGCCGCTGCGGAGGATGTTATATGCCCCAGGAGCTTCTGGATAGGTTTTAGAGGGACCACCGTGCCCGGCCTGAGGGCGGCGAGGCATTTTAGCACTGACTGTGCACGTTCGCTGGTGAGACGTGCTGACATTGAGACTGAGTCCAAGAGAAGAGATGCTCAGAACCGGGGTGAGCTAGCTCTTTTCTCGGTAGACCCCGGTTGAGCCCAGTTGAGGAATGTGGGGGGCATCTGGAGTGGTGGGCTTTCTATTGAAAGCGAGCCATGACCGCATCATTGCCATGGTCATACCCTCGCAATGAGAGCATGAGCCATCCACAAACACTGCCTCGGTGTGATTGCTGCCCAGACACACGAGACAACGCCTGTGGCCGTCTGAAGTGGAGAGCTCTCTACCACATCCAGGAACTACATAGGGGCGGAAGGGCATCTTTAAAAAGAC
Source organism: Moxostoma hubbsi (assembly GCA_032164185.1). Classification (NCBI taxonomy): domain Eukaryota; kingdom Metazoa; phylum Chordata; class Actinopteri; order Cypriniformes; family Catostomidae; genus Moxostoma; species Moxostoma hubbsi. The sequence continues at coordinate 1,969,598 of JAVLUX010000005.1, read as the reverse complement.
GATTTTTTTTTACACAATGCCGCTGTGTTTTATGCTCATTTAGAGGATAATACTCTTTTAATCAGAGAAAATCACTCTTTTAAAACACTCTTAAAACACAAGAGCGCCCAGGGGCAAACTGCACTGCCGTGCAGAGAAGGAGAAAAGCTGCTGTAGTGCGCCGTAGATCCAACAGCAAGCAGAGCGTCAGAGGAAAAAAACAGGAACGGGTGTGTGACTCACAGCAGACTGCATGCACTACCATCGGCTCCGAAGTAAATTTCTGAATGAACTCGAAGCATTTCCCTGCTTTTATACCCGTATGTCCAGGTGCGGGGTATGCAAATACTGTCTGCCAACTTCTCATTGGCCTTTTTTCATAGATCAGAGGCATATTTGGCGCTCAAGAGAGACCCCTATTGTCGCTTCTTCGACTCAACGTCGAAGTGAGCGACATACAGGGAACTGGTGTATATAGATGCAAGGGAAAGTATGGTAGAAGAGGTATGGTATGTTGGATAAATATAAATATACTAAGCTGTGTATTGTACATATTTATTGCTCAATGGGGCAGTTTTAACTATTCATGAAATGGATAGCCTGAGGGGAAAAACTGATATAACGCTGCCTCAATGGCATGTTGGATGGATCATTTAATTTGACAGTTTTCACACAGGGTTTTCACAGCTTTAATTAGTGTATCCATCTGAAAGGTTATTTAAAGACCCTGTGCACACACAGACACACAAACACAGACAGGGTTGGGCGGATTACTTTAAGAAGGTATTCTGGGCTTAATACTGAATACTCTAACTTAAATGTATTCGGTAAAGAATTCTTAATACATCAAATAAAATGTAACATTCAGAATACAATAATACTTTTAGAATACAGATTTATAAAGGCAAGGCACATTTGGAGGAATTAAGTGTGATATGTCATCATTATCTGAACTGCTAAACCTCCACTTTTTAACTAATCTAAGTCACTAAGAATGTTTTTCTTTATGGAAGGGAGAAGACAAACAGAAGTCAGTTTGTGGTCAACTACAATATTTCAACAGCATTTTAATCTTTTTCTTAACTCATAATTTGATAGGACTGACAAAGAATAATAAATTTTGAAACAATATATGAAATGCAAATAAACCATATTTATTTTCTTGTTAACTGGATGCCATAAAGTAGTGAGTTAAGTGACAACAATAACCTCACAAGGCTTCCTTGCTTATTTCCATATTTAGTCAGATTTTTTAATTTAGTTTTCTATCTCCAATAGACCTGAAGAAAGATTGAATAAACCACAGAAAGGGTCTGTTCTGAGGTAAAACTGAGATGTGGAAGTATTCTTCCACATCTCGGTTTTACCTCAGAACAGAACCTTTCTGCGGTTTGCCTTTGATGGCCGGGCATATCAGTACAAGGTCCTCCCCTTCAGGTTGTCCCTGTCACCTGTGTCTTTACAGAAGGGAAGTGGGCATTCGCTTCCTCAATTATCGCAATGATGGGCTGATTCTAGCTCACTTTCGAGACCTGTGCAGACAGGGACCTGGTGCTCAGGCACCTCAGCCGGTTGGGGCTTCGGGTCAACTGGGAAAAGAGCTCTCCCCGGTTCAGAGCATCTCTTTTCTCGGGATGGAGATAAAATCACTCTCTGTGAAATGAATGAGCGTGTGCAGTCGGTGCTGAACTGCCTGAAGTCGTGTCATATGCCAATCTGCTGCCACATGTTCAGCCTTGGATGGACCTTGCATTTCTGGGGTCCCCTTAATTCAAGTGTCCAGGCACGTTGTTACGACAGATGCCTACAAGTTAGGCTGGGGCACAGTGTGCAATGGGCATGCAGTCGCGGGCTCCTGGCCAGGGCCGCTGGTGTACTTGGAACCGTTGCTGGCCGTTTTGCTGGCTCTTTGGAGGATTTGGCTGTTGATCCAGGGAAAGCACGTGTTGGTCCGGATGGACAACACGGTGACAGTAGAGTATATAAACCGCAAATGTGGCTTACACTCGCGTTGCATGCTGCAACTTGCCCGCCGCCTCCTCCTCTGGAGTCTGAAGTTGTTGCGGGCCACTTACATCAACCGCGTAGCGGATGGGCTGTCATGGCATGTTACACTCAGGGGAGAGTGGAGAATCCACCCCCAGGTGGTCCAGCTGATTTGGAGTCGATTGAGCGAACCTGTTTGTTTCCCAGGAATCCTCCCACTGCCTGCTCTGGTACTCCCTAGCCAAGGCTCCCCTCGGCACAGACATGCTGGCACACAGCTGGCCCCGGGGGCTGCGCATGTATGTGTTTCCCCCAGTGAGCCTGCTTGCAGAGTCTTTGTGCAAGGTCAGGGAGGACGAGGAACAGGCCATCCAGATGGCGCCCCACTGGCCCACACAGATGTGGTTCTCAGAGATCATGCTCCTCTTGACAGCCCCTCCCTGCAAGTTCCCCTGTGGGAGGACCTCCTCTTTCAGGGATGGGGCATCATCTGGCATCTCTACAAGGCACCTGTATGCCTTGTCGCCTGTATGCCTTGGCGTTTGTCGCAAATTGGTGTTCTTCCAGAGATGAAGATCCCAAGAGATACGCAGTCAGTGCTTTCCTTCCTTCAGGAAAGGTTGTAGGGGTGGCTGTCCCCCTCCACCTTGAAGGTGTATGTGGCCGCTACACAACGCAGTTGACAGTAAGTTCCTCAGGAAGCATGACCTGACCATCAGGTTCCTTAGAGGTGTAAGGTGGCTGAATCCTCCTAGGCCATGCCTCATTCTGTCGTGGGATCTCTCTGAGGTCCTGCTGATCTGTGGAGAGCCCCGTTTGAGCCCCTAGAGTCAGTTGAGCTAAAGGCTGTCTCATTGTAGACTGCCCTCCTGACAGCACTCACGTCCATCAAGAGGGTTGGGGACCTGCAGGCGTTCTCTATTTGCAACACCTGCCAGGAGTGTAGTCCAGAGGACCATCATGTGGTCTTGAGACCCCGACCAGGCTATGTGCCCAAGGTTCCATGACCCCTTTTAGGGATCAGGTGGTGAGACTGCAAGCGCTGCCCTGGGAGGTGGCAGACCCAGCCTTGTCATTGCTGCATCTGGTGCATGCTTTGTAAATCTACTTGGACTACATGCAGAGCTTTAGATGCAATGAACAGCTCTTTGTCTCCTTTGGCAGACAGCATAAATGCTGGGAATGCTGTCTCCAAACAGAGGCTTGCCTTCTGGATCGTGGAAGCATCGCTTTGACATACCAGGCCCAGGGTGTGCCCTCCCGATTGGGATTATGAGCACACTCCACGAGGAGTGTGGAATCCTCCTGCACATTAGCCAACAGCACCTCTCTAGCAGACACCTGTAGAGCAGCGTGCTGTGCAACACTCAATACCTTTGAGTAAAATTTTATAATCTCTGTGTTGAGCCGGTTTCGTCCCATGTGTTTTCAGGTATGAACAGGTAAGTATGCGGGGCAGCTGACTGGGGGTACCACTTATGTAAAGTGCCTTTCCCCTCCTGGAAGGGAAGATGTACGCTTTTTCCCCTTGCGAGTTCACAAGATGGTGAATACTGGATGTTTTTCCTCCCTGGCCCAGTGGCAGGCGAATTCGGCTGAGGAATTCGTAGCCGGGCCCATTATGTGTGCTAATATTCCCTGTAATTGAGTAGGTGCTCCACATGTGCTGGCTACCTGTAATAACCAACTTTGATGAAACAGCACACTGGAACAGATGTAAAGAAACAGGTATGAAGAAACAGCAGCTACTGATATACAGGGTCACAGCACACCTGGCAATTTTTTATAATGAATACACTTAAAGGGCATATTGCAGGTTAAAAAAAAAATCAAAATGAATATATAACCTTGTATGAAAATACCATATAAAAAGATAATGCAGGATTTAAAATGTTTTAAAACGACATAAGGACACCAATTTAGTAGATGAAGTGAGCGTTTCTTTGACTGCTCGTAAATTCGCGTCATTTTACGTCACGAGAGGGAGTTGTGTGCTGTGCTCTGCAGCAGCTCGGTGCAGAGTAGGTTGGTATTCAGTAATAGCGGTCGTGAGTCAGTGTGTTTTCGGTAGTATTTTGTATTTCAATTTATCATCGTCATGGTAAATTATTGTGTTTGTGGAGGTTGCAAAAACTCCAGCTTGTCAGGACATCGAGTCCACCGGTTTCCTAGCAAGAAAAAGAACGGTGCTATCTTTCGTGCCTGGGTACGGTTTGTGAAGGGGAAGAGACGGGATTTCTCTTCCGCATCGGCTTCGAAAAACGCGGTCGTGTGTAGCGTTCACTTCAGATCGGAGGATTATCGTCCCGGCGATATGATGGAGTTTAACATGGGATGCCGAAGCAAGAACCAGGTGAGACTCGGAGCTGGTGCGGTTCTTTCAGTGCACACCGCATCTTCATCGGGTTCTCCTGCCGGCGGGAAACATGAGGGTCACGGATCTGTCAGAGATGCAGCTCTACGAAAACGTGAACTGTGCACGTTTTTTACGTTTTTAACATTTACTAAATAGAGGTAACTTGTAATGGAAAAACAAAATTACTCAGATTGTTTAAATATTGAAATCTTTAATTTTCTGTTTAAGTTATAACCCAGGTGCAAAATATGTAATAAAATTTACTTGAGTATGTTTTTAGTACAATACAAGTATACTCAAGAATAGTTTTATACATTTAATAATATGTCTTTTTAGCTCAAAGTAATAAATTATCTCTACTCTAAACATACTCATGTCTGCTGGCCTGGAGAGGTTCATGCTCCTGTCTGAAGTGCATATAGGCTATCTGTAGCACATATGGGTTCAGACAGCAAGCCTCAAAGCCTGGGTGCAGAGTCAGGCACTGCACATCAAGTCTGGGGGTGATATTTTCCACTAAGGCCCAGTATGCATCCACCTCCCTGCAGCACTGACTTTCCTCAGCTGTAAACATTGCCTCGCATTTCCCACACAAGCACCTATGGAACAAAAACGTTTATCAGGAATAAAAATATCTCTCTGTCTCTCGATGAGAAACCGCTAAGTTATATCACGTAACGTTAGTCTGGACGGATATTAATGAGCATGACATACGCCTGATCAAAGCTTAGTTTCTGTTATTGGTAAGTTCCAATACTCCTAGATGACAAATAATAGCTTTGCTATTAACTGATATACGATGGTAATAATCTGTGCACAGTATCGTTAGCGAACGTGTCTATATCTATAAGCTAACACTGGTCTCTCACCAAGACGCCTGCCCTGTTCTCCACTGGTTCTCCTCACACCACAACTCAATTTGCCTCCTTTGACCGTTGTTCTGTCTAACATTAATCCTGGCCTGTCCCTGCTCTCTTGGCAGCATAGCAGGCTCATAATTGTATGGCTGCGGTCCGTCATACGAGTAAGTATGAACAATTTCCTCAGTGTCCGAAATGTCATTGCGATCCATTGTTTTCCTGTTGTTTGAATCGACTGCTCTCCCTCCCATTACGTCATGCCCATCACGCCCATTTTCAGATGCGGAAGTAAAATTTTCTCACAAAAACGACTCCAAAAGCCACTGTAGTGTATTTATAACTATATTTGAAAGAAAACCCAGTTCCTTCATTATTTGTCTATACATTGACTCGTTGGGTCTTTTAACCTGCAATATGCCCTTTAAAAACATAAAATTAGAACCCTTTTAAACCACTCCACTAAAGCCTAAATAAATGCCTTACCTCCCAGGAGAAAGGCCCTTACCATACACTAAGCTCACCACATCAATACACTTCAACCTAACAATTATGTATACAGAGTAATATTAGTTGGCTACAGTTGGATACAGGCACAACTAACCAGCAGAGACAGAAAAATGCTGCAGAGCTGATCCTGCAGCTTCTCTTCTTTGTTTAAACACTGACCCTTAACATTTACATAGTTTAATCATTTAAAAACCATGACTTGCACTATACATAAGTAATACTGGCTTTTTATTCATGCTGTTAGCCAGAGGGGAACTGGCACCCACAGCGAGCCTGGTTTCTCCCAAGGTTATTTTTCTCCATTAACCAACATCTTATGGATTTTTATGTTCCTTGCCACAGTCGCCTTCGGATTGCTCATTGGGTTTCTAAATACAATTATTATTTAATTATAAAGACATTATAGATATTACAATTTCATTTTCTGTTAATGCATGACTTTCTGTAAAGCTGCTGTGAAATTATGTGTGTTGTGAAAGGTGCTAAACAAATAAAAATTACTTGACTCTAGCAAACTGCCAGTACAGGGAAGATAACAAACCAAATGTCCTCTTTGTGAACACCATTTATCAATCAAATACTTAATGTGTGGTGCACCAACCACAAGGGATAGGCACACATGTGCTCAGTAATGGAGAATCAACAACATTCTCTAATAGCCTAAGAGGCACACATCAAGCACTCTATGCGCATAGACACCGACAGACATAATAATTATAAGAAAAAAAAAACACATAAAAGGCATCTTATTAGTCACTTATAATCACGATGCATGCATATTTTTAAAAATCATAGTAATTGAGATACACAATACATGCATTTAAATTTTAAAAAAGGGAATTTAAAAATGTGCTTAAAAATTCTTAAAAGTATCATAAGGAAATAGTGAACATTTTTATGTGCATTAGTCATTCTAAAGACCAGTATGGCAACATTGCTTAAAGTTTGTGGGTAAAACCAGAATTTTAGGATGTATTGACTAATTGAAACATTTGTCATGAGCCTGTTTGTTTATATATTTTAAAATACATTTTTCTTTTACTCAAATTTGGTGAATCTTTGGTTGTTAAAACAGCAAAACAATTGTTTATATGCGTACAGGGGACATTTAAAGATATTTGCCCACCTACGAGCACACCCAGCCCAGAATCCCGATGTTATATTGGATGTCTATAATAACTGTTCTTCCATATATTGGCTCTCTCTACAGGAATTTAAAAGGAGGAGTGGGAGGCAGAGAGCAAGCATCTCCATCTGTGTGAGAGAAAATAAAAGAACTAGTAAAAGTGTTGATGAAACAGAGTGTGCATGTAGCCTGTGGCCGTTTAGTGATTGCCATACTGTGATTGTAATTAAATCTATGTACTTCCAGTATCTGCTGGCAGAAATTCTGGCCCTAAACTCCTCAGTTAATGTCTTCCCACCTGCCACACATGATTCTAACACAAGCACCTACAGATCATTTGGAGAAAAGAGAGGCCACATATTAATCTTCTCTTTTAACGTTTGTAATCTCTGTAATCTCATTACTGTAATTATTTTTTTGAGCGTTTGAGTGTTTCTGTCAGTTAAATGTTGTGATTAAGGTTTCAGTAATGATGCTGTATAGATTTTATACCCACACACCCATTTCACCTTAAAAAAATTGCAACAGAATACATGCACACAATCTGCCATGTAGTGTAATTGCAGCAGTAGACACAAACAACACACTCTTGTTCACTCTTATTTTTGACTCCATACAAAATGTCTTGCTGAATCCACTGAATAAAAATAACACAATGATATCTGTCAGGTATAACACTTAAGGTGCGCGTTTAACTCAGCGAGAGCACAAGAAACACAGTGAGAATGATTATAGTGCATGTGAACGCAGCCCTCTGTACAGGATCCCTGACTTCTTCAATGTTTATTTCTGAATACTAGTTCATTGCTCAAAGTCTCTCGCTTACTCAATTGGCCTGAATATGTCTTTTAGCTTGGTAAGAGACCAGCTTTCTATATGCCCCGCAATCCACTGGACATAACAGGTCAGTCCACAGAGAGTGTATGTAAGAGAGCTTCCAGATTGCAGTATTTAAGCTCTATGCTATGAAAGGAAATATGGTTGGTATAAAAAGGCGACATATTTAAAGGAGTGTGAAAGATGGACTGGCAAGTGCACATTCCAAGTACTGCATTCCAATGCAAAAATTGGCTTTAGAATCCAATAAATAGTTTATTTCCAATTTATTGAATATAAGCCAGTTGTTGGCCTACAGATCAGAGTAATACATTTTACAATTGAATTCATCTGTCCAAGAAAGATTTTGTATTTATTTTTTTTTGGGGTGGAATCCAAAGTTTTAATGCTGTGATGCCTCAATTCAGGGAAGTTTTAAACATGCTGCAGTGATACTGTATACTGTATGTTAATATTTAAATAGGGGCGCAAACAGTATCTAACACAATTTATTTAACCTGGTACGGCAATAGCACCGCCCACAACCAGAAAGCCCTGCAAAGGGTTGTGTGAACTGCCAGACACATCATCGGAGGTGAGCTTCCCTCCCTCCAGGACATCTATACCAGGCAATGTGTGAAAAAAGCTCGGAGGATCATCAGAGACTCCAGCCACCCGAGTCATGGGCTGCTCTCACTGCTTCCATCAGGGAGGCGATATCGCTGCATCAGGACCCGCACCAGCCGACTACATTACAGCTTCTTCCCCCAAGCAATCAGACTTTTGAACACTTGGTCTCGCATGATCAATATACATCAGCACTGCACTTTATTAATCTTATATCTCACACTGGACTATCATAATTATATTCTCCACAATACAACTACTGTATATATATTTTTTATATACTCTTTATTTTTAAGTGGTATTGTATGTGTATTCTATATTGTGTGTATTGTTTACTGTACATTGTATATTATTATTGTGTTGTGTAATTATGTGTACATTTGATATGTACATTTTGTTGTGTAAATATGTTGTTTATTGTAATTGGAATATGTCTCGCCACTGTCATGACTGCCAAAGTATACTTTGGGCTTACACATAAGTCACTAATATGCATAAATAGCTTTTACGCACCTTTCTCTCCTTGGTAGTGTCACATTTCAATGCAGAAATGGATGAAAAACATACCCCTCTCATTCAGTCGGTGAAATGTACCAGTCGGTTCATTGTTAAATGAATGCAAAGTTTCCTTCAGAGCCCTTCATGCAGATTAATTGTGCACCCGCTGCTGTAGTCAATCATGTGAGTCAAGCTTGTGTTCAGAGCCCCCGACCCCCCACACCCTCCCAACTCCTCCAAAAAAATTATATACAGGGTTGGGAGTGTTACTTTGAAAAGTTTTCCACTACAGATTACAGAATACATGCTGTAAAATTTAATTTGTAACATATTCTATTAGATTACTCAAGGTCAGTAACGTATTATAAATGCTTTGGATTACTTCTTCAACACTGGTAGATATTTTCACTTGTTTTGACTATAAAAACTCTGCCAGTACAGTGAGACAAAATACACATGTTAAAAATACATTCTCTGAAAAACCAAAATATCTTATGCAGTGTTGTTTCTAAAACAAGATCAATCAAATTTATCTTTTTATCGATAAAAGGCCATTTGAATGGAAATGGGCAGAAGGCAGCAAATGTTGCAATTGAATTTTTTGCATTTTCACTTTGTCGATGACAAAATAGCACGTAAGGTGGATGGAAACTAGGCTATAGTTGTGTTCTCATTCTAAAGGGTGACGTTTGATGTTCTGCTGAAATATTGCACTGCAAAATGTTGATACATTTCTATCTTTATAAGGGCTAATCATAATTATAAATTATGTTATCATCTCTACTTTCCTGGTAATTTATTATGCCAATTAATACACTCTAAATCAGGGGTCAGTTTTATTAAAAAATGAACAATATTATTAAAAAATATAATTTTTAAAAATGTCACTGTTTTATTTTATTATTTTATTTTTATTGTATTTGATAATTTAGGCATGAACCGCAATAGCGCTCAAATGTTAGCTGCCTGTCAATCAAACAGCACGCAGCTACAGACATCAGAAAATAAAAAAGTCAGTCTTTTATATTTCATCAAGATCAACCAACCAGTGGTGCGCTTGCTATTGTGATTGATGTAATGCACACCCCTGTTCTAAATGTAGAACATATGCTAAATATAGAACACTACTCAAAATTTTGATCGAGTACATCTCTCTTTTTTATCAGATAAACATCAAAATTGTTTTATTGCCCAGCCCTATTGATAACATTGCATTAATCTCTCACAGTAGCCCAATAATCTCAGTGATAGATAGTTAAATTACAGGCTACGTTATAGACACACAGAATCTAGTAAGCAGAAAAATGAAATTTACCTTGATATGTTTCTTCAAATTAGAGAAAGGATTAATGCTGATATCTGGCTTAAGCAAGTTAAACATGACAGGATCAAGCAATTTACCTTTTTCACTGTGAAAATTCTCCACAGTTGGCGCCGAATCTGCAGTAGCCATTCAAGTTTTTTACGTGTGATTTGATTTTGATGGGAGTCACGAGACTCTCCCTAGCCAATCATGTTGATAGATAAAAATAAAATCAGGACAGGGAAGTAGCGAACACAGACAATGGGAAAATAGTGCATTAAAAGTATAGTTACAGCACTTAAAATGTAAAAATAGTTAATTACAGTAACGTGAGTATTTGTAATTCATTACTTTACACCCCTGAGAACACTGAGAACAGTTTCTTCTGCTCCAACTTCTCTGTCTGCTCGAATTAATGTAACACATCAAAAGAAAGTGTTTCACAGCTGTACAAATGTACTTTGGATCGCATTATTTATATGTATAAATGTTTTCCATCTGAAAGGACTAAATATTAAATGAAACAAATGACAATAAAATGCAAAGTAATCTCGTAATGAAAATACTTTTTGAATGTAACTGTATTCTAATTACCAATTATTTAAATTGTAACTGTAGTGGAATACAGTTACTTGTATTTAAAATACAAAATACAAGTAACAATATATTGTATATATATTGTATATTGTATATATATATATACACAATATATATATATATATATATATATATATATATATATATATATATATATATATATATATATTAAAGTAAAGAAAGGAGCAATTTCACATAGAAAACTTTTATTTCCTTTACACCCAAAGTCTATTGCCCTTATTCAGGTAAATGGCTAAACTTACCCATGCCAATGAGTGAACAGAAGCACAATTGATCAAAATGACATTATATATATCGGTTTTTATCTCCAGGTACATTTACATTTAGTATTTTAGCAGATGCTTTTATCCAAAGCACATTACAAATGAGACACACAGCAAGCAATTTGTAATACAAAGTTTAACAACATCTGCAGTATAGGACTGCCAAGTTCTCACAGTGGCTGGAGTAGAAAAGATGCTAGCACAGAAGAAAGAGACAACTATTATATATATATATATATATATATATATATATATATATATATTTTTTTTTTTATTTTATTTTTTTTTTTTTTTACATTAATTGCAGGGTAAGTGCAATTGTAAGTGCAATTAGTGTAGGTTGGTTAAGTGCTTGTGGAGCAGATGTTTGCAGCTGGTTCTTGAAAGTTGAGAAGGTAACAGAAGATCGTGTGGAGGTTGGAAGTTAATTCTAAACATGTAGGTATCTTCTAATAAATTCCACAAGCAGCATGGGCATTTTGCATTGCACTACAATGAGAGCAATCTTTTTTAGTTGCTTGTGAAAATTCAAAATTAGCAAGTGGTCAAGGAATTTGTAAAGGTCACAAACTTCTAAACTCACCACTAAAACCTTCTCAATATTGTAAACAGTAAGTTTTGAATTTGAAGTTTTGATGTTGGCAAGAGGACTTGAGTCAGAGGCATTGTCTGCAGTTTTTTTTTTTTTTACAAAAATATATTGTTTTGTAGGAGTTAAAATATTTTGAAATTAAAAGAGCCCAGATTGTTATTTTTTCCAAAGGATATGTTGTCTGTTTCGTAGTTCTGAATCTAATTTCCCTCCATTTTTACACACTCGGAGGACCAACATGTCAGTAGAGGGCACTGTTTCGCCTCTCTTTCCAGTAATTTAACGCTGTCGTGGACATTTTAATAAAGGATCCTGACCTGTTACAGCTGCCTGTCATTTCATAATTTATTTCTTTACCTCAAACCTTTCTCTTTTTCTCTCTTTAACTTTCTAATTTCTAAGGTTTTGCATTGAATTGCCTGTACCCCCTGTGATCTGACATGACACCTTAATTTTCTTCATTTCTTTTCCTTCTGTGAATCACACTGATGGCAACAAAGCTTGAAATGTATGCTTCACATTTGGTTCCTGATAACTCTGTTGGGATTTACTAAAACAGTAAGCCAGACATTTAAAATGTAGTCAATTATTCCAGAAATGTGTGTAATAAGTAATGATAACTGTTTATCTTCTACCTAAATGAACATCAACTATTGATCTGAGTTGACCAGCTTTCCAGTTTATCCCCAGGTTGTTCAATGAGGTTCAGGTCTGGGTTTTTTACTGGCCAGTGAATTTATTTCACACATGAAGAACTTCACATTCTTCAGCATTCAGGAAGCTATTTTCAAACTGTCTAGTTCCCAAGCTAAAAATAAATACATAAATAAATAAAAATGCATATAACTTAAAATAGTTAAACTACAGTCAAGCTATTCTTAAAATAAAATAACTAAATTGTTAGCCACTTCTTGTTAGTAGCTGGTAGTGCAGCTATAATGTTTTGTAACTATATTGACTATATTTGAACTATGTCAAATTATGAAAAGCTTGTTTTAAACTATTTAATGAAGACATTTGTTTTTAGATATAAAACAATAGGATGATATAATTCAATTTTGCTGTCAGATCTGAAAATTAATCATGGTTACTACAGTCTTGGTTACCACAATTTCCCTATAGTAAAACCATGGTTACTATATGTATATTACAGTATTTCTGTAGTAAAACCATGGTTAATAGTATCAGAGCCATGGTTCCCATCACAAATAAATAAATAATAATAAAAAATACAACAACAAAAAAACTGCTTACTACAGTCATGGTTACTACAACATTAATACAGTACAACCAGGGTTTAACAAATAGGGTGACAACATGGAATTTAAAATAAATGTAAAGTTAATATATACAACAACAACAACAACAACAACAAAAATATATAACTGAATCAAAATATAGTGATAAACAGGAGAAATACAATAAATGTTTTGTTTTAAAAAAAGAAGGCAAAGCCCCATTAAGGCTGCACAGGGGCTCAAGTAAATCTTATCAGTTACTTAGTTAACCTTGGTTCCTTGAAAACAGGGAGATGCTGAGTCAGAAGCTGATGCTGAGGGAGCTTCTCCCAATGGTGGTAATATTGAAACCCTACACAGTCACTCCAATATGATTGGCTAGTGAAGCTAGATTGTCTATGCTGATGTCATAGTGAGGATATAATGCAAGAGTCAGTTTCATACCACCAGTATTTTCCGACTGAACGAAGGAGAAGACATCTCTCAGTCCCTGAACTTCGAAAAATCAGATGCTGTGGCAAAGCTTTGCAGCATCTTGTTCCCTCCTTTTTCAACACCTATTACCGGTCTGTGGAAATGAGGGGAGCTGAGCGAACGCCTGGCCAAGGGCTTTGTTACCATGACACTAGCCAACAGGGTAGTGAACAATGGCTTTTGAAACAATGACAATAGCAGACTACAGTGGCAAATTCTCAGGGCCAGCAAAGCCTTCTCTGCTGGCCTAACATGCCAAATAAAAAAATGTTTTTCATCTTTTCATTCTTATTCACCTTTTTGTATTTTTAATCACTTTCAACTCTTAATTAATCTACAAACAAATAGGAAAAACGAAAATGTATTCCTTGATGCTTCCAAGCAAAGTGTGACAACTGTTTGACAAATTACAAGACCGAAGCAGCGAGTGAGTTTGAGCTCCACCCCGTCAGGCCTTCAGAATTTCCACAGAATTCCTCAACAGTGCAAATGAATGAGCAACTAAAGTCAGATTGTCAGATTTATCAGCCAATCAGATTGATTTATTTCTTCTTGGTGGGTGTGATCTTTAGGATATGTCACTGGCCTTGAGTGACACAATCACACTTTAAGTGATGTACGTAATTTGAAAGCAAAGAGCGCAAGATCTTGCTGATGAGTTGGCTGTCATCACTACTGTCATTGCCGTTGAGAAAGAGATCCTTATGGATTTAAAAACACAAGATGTTTTGCATGGCCATGTGATTGCTTAGTTTATTAAACGGGAAAAGAGAGATGATTTTCACTTCAAGCAAATTGGTAAGTGCTTTTTGCATTGTTATAGCAACATCAGGAGTTTTCTAAGTGTAAATTAGGCTGCTGGGGCATTCGGTGTCAGAACAAGTTATGAAAAGTAGTGCTGTGCCCCATTCAACACGGAAAGTCAGATTTTACAACTTCCTACTAGGTAAAGTGCAATGGAATGCATCTTGATGTCAGAATTACAACTTGTAGGCTCATGCAGAAATTCTCAACTCAGATTTTGCTGAGATGCAGGTGCATGATGTCACACAAACATGTTGACGCTCAGGGAGATATATTAAATAAGTGATAAGCATTCACTTTAACGGGAGCGTTGCTTCTTTCCTTAAAGGTCATCTTCCGAATATGGGGGAATGGAGTGAATTTATGGTCAGAGAAGGAATATCCCACATCCAACTCCAATGGAACGCAGCATAACCGTGTACCCTGACTAAAAAAATTAAATCGCAAATATTTTTAGATACATTTTCAAGGTATTATAAACCTCCTTGGTAGATTCATTTGAGAAATTATGATTTTGAATGTCTGATCGGGAGACGTTTTGTGGCACGGTGGAGGGCGGGACCGGCGCGTGATTACGCACGCCCGGTCCCGTATCAGGCTAATTGAGCTGTCAAGCGGGATAAAGGCCACTCGCAGACGGCGATCGGGAGAGAGAGCTTAATCAGCAGACATGTCTGCTGTCCTATATGTTTGTTTTAAGTTCTTCATTAAATTATTATTTATTTGTCAAGCCGGTTTCTCGCCTCTTCCTTGCCCATGAATATGATCTGTCTTTACATTGGTGCCGAAAGCCCGGGAAGGAAGAGGGATACGCCGTAGCGGAATTCTCGCCACTTATAAATGGAGCAGCCGCGGCCATCTGCCGGGAGACGGAGGAGCCCAGCCACCTGGACGCGGAGGAACGGCCGCCGACCGCGAGGGGAGGAGGGGCTCCTGGCCGACCGCCTGGAGCGGTTAGGGCCGCTGCCAGGGGCGGGGGAGTCCCCTAGTAGCCGCTGGAACGCGGCGGGGTTGGAGACTGCCGACCGCGTGCGGGGAGGGGCTCGCCGCCGACCGCCTGGAGTGGGAGAACCGCTGCCAGGGGCGGGGGGAGGCCCCTTCGATACCCCGGGAACGCGGCGGGGCGTTCCGTCCGCCAGGGACTGAGGACTGCCTCCGATCTGCCCGGAGAGGCGCGGCTGTTGTCCTGTAGAGGGTGGAGAAGTGGCTGAGGAACGAGCTACGGCGTATCAGAGAACCGGCGAGTAAGTTTTTTTTTTCTTTCTTTCCTTTAATCTCTCTCTCCTCTCTCTCTCGATACCGCTCTGCGTTGGCCTTTTCCCTCTTTTTTAAATTATGGTGTTTGTGGGAGGGGAGGTACTGCCCAGTGCAGGAACCCTCCCCCCCCCCTATTTTTAATTGTTGTTTCCCTCCCCTTGCCCCCTCCCTCGTCCAGGCTGATGGGGATGACCCGCCGGCAGACCGCGCGGGAGGCGCCCCCCCCCCAGGGGATGTACGTCAGGCCGGGGGTCCCCAGCCTGAGAGAACGGGGGAGGAATGTGGCACGGTGGAGGGCGGGACCGGCGCGTGATTACGCACGCCCGGTCCCGTATCAGGCTAATTGAGCCGTCAAGCGGGATAAAGGCCACTCGCAGACGGCGATCGGGAGAGAGAGCTTAATCAGCAGACATGTCTGCTGTCCTATATGTTTGTTTTAAGTTCTTCATTAAAATATTATTTATGTTGACAAGCCGGTTTCTCGCCTCTTCCTTGCCCATGAAAGTGATCTTCTTTACACGTTTATTTCACAAAACAGTCATGCTGCAGTTTAAATTAGGCTTGCTTGTGCATTAAGTGTTGTTTCAAGTTCTGGCTTTCATGCGTGGACGTGTTTTTAAAATGTAAATGGGTATTATTATATAGCTGCGACATAATGTATGATGCCCAAAGGTTAGGGTGTCTTATTCATTGTGAAACTGTGTTTTCTTATTGGCATGAACCACACTGAATGTCTAGACTTAAATGCACAGCCCACCACTGGTAGACAGTATAGTGAAACATTGGCACACACTGTATTTCTCATTCACACCACTGGGAATGGGGGGACCAAACTACCCAATTGGTCAGTAATGGGTGTAGTTGAAATAGCCAAACCCGTTACTTAGAAAATGATTTTCTTTAAACGTTTGACTGTGTAGTATATAACCATTTCTCTACAAGATAAAAAACAAATAAATTAAGTAATTAATGAATACTTTAGATCTTTCCACTCTGCAGCCATCAAGCATTTATAAAGCATGTCCTGCACATATTTACTGATGTTGAGCATATTCTGGGATGCAGCCTCGGCAAACATTGGCTGACTGTTCGTATGCATCAGCTCCCAGAGACTCACTACAAGATATGATTGTGGCACTGCCAATATTGAAGAGGCTTGGGTTTTCTGTAGTCTACCGTTGCTTTTCAATTCCTGCCAAGATCGATAAGTTCTTACGTTGATGGGCACATGAAATCACGTTAACACAGCCTTACAGGTTTCTGCAAACATCAAAATCTCTAAGAGCCGATCCGAGCATGCTTTTTGTGCATGCTGACAGCACTTGAGTAATTTTAGTTTATTAGATTGGGCAAAAAACGTCAACTGCTTTCATTGGAGTGATTTGCTGTCCAACATGTTTGCGATGTGGACTCTAAAGGCTTTTTAGATGAATAGAGTTCACTATAATATGTCCGTCACTAAGCAGTGATCATGAGACCTGTCCTTGACCAGGAATTAAAAACTAGTTAGTCTTGTATGAATCCAGGGCTTTGTCTGGAATTGTGTGCTCCGCATAATTTCCTGTCAAGGAGTCTCCGCAGCATTGCAATGTCAGAGCATTCTTTTCACGGCTAATTATAATGTACATTGGGCTCCTTGCCATAATCACAATAAATCTGTCAAAGCACATTTAGCGCTGTTGTAAATAAAGACATTAAAATGTCATTATTGTTGTTGAGCTATTGACTAGATATATATTGGATGTGACAAAAAAATCTGTTATTTGTAAATTAGAGGACATAGAGACATCTCAATCAACAGCATTTGTGGCATAATTTTGACAACCACAAAAATTTAATTCGACTTGTCCCTCCTTTTCTTTTAAAAAAGCTAAAATCTGGGGTACAGTATGGCACTTACAATGGATGTGAATGGGGCCTATTCGTAAATGTTAAAATCCTGTTTCAAAATATAGCCACAAGACATAAGCAATATACGTGTTAATTGTAATGCACCTTCTGGAGACTGAGGATCCATTTGCAGCTTTATTGTTTCGGAGTCGTACAGGCAGGGTAAATCACCAGTGAACACAACAGTAAGGGTATAGCAGTTCGTAGTCAAGTAACAGGCAGTAGGTCAGGGCAGGCAGCAAACAATCGTGGAACAGATAAACAGGCAAGGAGTAAATACACGGAAAGACTTAACACGGGAAGAACGCTCAGAAATGATCACCGGGGTAAATACAAAACTTCGCAGTGAATGAGAGTTGGGGAGCGCTTAAATAGTCCACTTGATCAAGAACAGATGCAAGGTAATCAGAGCCAGGTATGTGGGGAATATAGGTTCAAAATGGATTAATATTCGGGAGAGGGATCCCTCTGGTAGTGAGCAGGAGGAATCGCGGGAGTCTCGTTTGTAACATTAATAATATTTAGTGTTATAAACGACTTGCATTTAAAGTTAGAGTAAAGTTTGTAAATCCAATTGCCATGATGACATAACACTGAAACCACAGTAAAAATTATGATTTAAATTTTTTTTTGCTCTTATTTCTTTCATACTTTATTTTGCTCTTATTTCTTACTTTGATTAGCTAATTTCTAACACACATTTTCTTGCACACTTTCTTTAGCTCTAATTTCTTTCCAACTTTCTTTTGCACACTTTTGTTTGCTCTTATTTCTTTTGCTCTACTTTTGCACAATATATTTTTCTTTTATTTCTTTCACACTTTATTTTGCACTTCTTTCTGAAGCATGTTTTTTCACTCTGTCATTTGCTGTTATTTATTACATACTTTCTTTTGCACACTTGCATTTGCCCTTATTTTCTTTCAAACTTTTTTAGAAACCTTTTTCTCTTATTTCTAAAGCACTTTCTTTTGTACAATTTATTTTGCTCTTACGTCTTTTGAGCTTTCTTTCACAGACATTGATTTTGTTTGTTTCTTACACAATATTTGCACACTTTCATTTGCTCTTATTTCTTTCACATTTTCTTTACTCCTAATTCTTTCACACACATCCTTTATTCTTATTTCTTCTGCCCACTTTCTAAAGCACACTTGCTTTTTCTCTTATTTTCTTTCAAATGTTTTTCAGATACTTTTTTTTGCTTTTATTTCTAAAGCACTTTCTTTTGCATGATTTCTTTTGCTCTTGTTTCTTTCAAACTTTAATTGAAATACTTTATTTTGTTCTTATTTCTAAAGCACTTTCTTTCTGTCTTTTTCTTTTGCACATTCTTTCTTGCACTTTCATTTTTTGTTTTTTACCCTTTGCTCTTTTTCACATATTATCTTGCTTTTGACTATTTTTAGTAGAAAGTGTTTTATTCTTTCACACTTTCTTTTGCACTTTCACTCTTTGGTCGCTTTGCAACGTTTTTCAAACATTCTTAAATTGTTTTGGCTTTCTTTAGTTTTTTCCTTCCTACTGTACATACTATCACACTGTTCATTGAGCTGTAGTGTTAGATCAGTAGCTGCACTGCTTGCACAGCTCAGCTCAACTCACTCCTCTCTTTTTTCTTATTTCTCCGCTAGAATTTGCCTGTTCCTAATAGCTGAAAATAGCACCCGGAGCATGTATTAAACATTTACACTATCACACACACACACACACACACACACACACACAAACACACACACACATATGTTGGTGCGGCTATCCCTATCGACTCTCCACAGAAATAATGATTTTTATACTGTACGAACTATAGATTATATCCCCTATCCCTAACACTACCCCTTAACATAACCCTCACAAAAAACTTTCTGCATTTTTACATTTTCAAAAAAACATTGTTGTTGTTTTTTAAGAAATTTAAATTATGGGGACATTAGAAATGTCTTCATAAACCACATTTATAGCATAATATCCCTGTAATTACCAGTTTGTAACCTAAATAAATTTCCTCGTAAACTACGCAAACCCACCCACACACACACAACTGCTCAGTATTTCTTCTCCTCTGAACAAGGTATCATTCTCTCTTTCAGAGACTTCATTAAAAAAAAAAAAAGTTCCCCATCTGTCACTCACTTTGACGTTGTGTCGATGAAGCGACACTAGGTGTCTCTCTTGAGTGCCGAATATGCCTCTGATCTATGAAAAAAGACCAATGAGAAGTTGGCAGACAGTATTTGCATACCCCGCCCCTAGACATATAGGTATAAAAGCGGGGAAATACATCGAGTTCATTCAGAAATTTTCTTCGGAGCCGATGGTCGTGTATGCAGTCAGCTGCGAGTCACACAACTGTTCCTGCTTCTGTTCCTCTGACACTCTGCCTGCTGTTGGATCTTCTCTCCTTCTCTGCATGGCAGTGCAGCTTGCCCCTGGGCGCTTCGACAACGCAGAAAGCTTAAAAGAGTTTATTTAAAAGAGTGATTTTCTCTATAAAAGTGTATTTTCCTCTAAAAGAGCTTTTACACAATGCGGCTGGCGCTGGAGGCAATTTGGGGACAAAATTTAATGCATCCAACTCCTAGCACAGAGTTTGGTTGCGTGGTTTTCACCCGTCTCACTGGCTGGCCTGGACCATCCGACTCGGTTACGCAATTCAGTTTGCCAGGCCTCCGCCCCAATATGCGGGCGTCCGCTTTTCCGCAGTACACGGTGAGCATGCAAAATCCCTGTGCTCAGAAATCGCTACTCTCTTACACAAAGACACAATAGAGCCTGTCCCTCCAACCGAGATGAATAAGGGTTTCTACAGCCCTTATTTCATCGTACCCAAGAAAGGCGGTGGCTTACGACCGATCATGGACTTGCGAGTTTTCAACCAAGCTTTGTACAAACTCCCGTTCAAAATGCTCAAGCAAAAACACGCGTGCTTCCACGTCTCAATTCTGCCTCGACACCGACCCTTCCTGCAGTTCGTGTTCAACGGGCAGGCATATCAGAACAAAGTCCTCCCATTCGGCATGTCTCTGTCCCCTCACGTCTTCACGAAAGTCGCAGAGGCAGCCCTTCCCCATCTCTGAGAAGCCGGCATTCGTATACTCAATTACCTCGATGTCTGGCTTATCTTGGCCCACTCCCGGAGTTACTATGCGCTCACAGAGACCAGGTGCTCAGGCACCTCAGCTGTTTGGGGCTTCAGGTCAACTGGGACAAAGAGCAAGCTCTTTTCTCGGCATGGAGTTAGACTCAGACTCAATGTCAGCACGTCTCACCAATGAGCATGCTCAGTCAGTGCTGGAATACCTCGTCACCTTCAGGCCAGGCACAGCGTTCCCTTTAAAATTTTTCAGAGGCTCCTGGGCCATATGGAATCCACCGCAGTGGTCGCGCCGCTGGGGTTGATGCATATGAGACCGCTTCAGCACTGGCTTCAGACTCGAGTCCCGAGATGGGCATGGTGCCGCGGCACGCACCGTGTGATGGTCACCCACACCTGCCGCCGAACATTCAAACCCTGGACAGACCTCTGCTTTTTACGGGCAGGAGTACCCTTGCAGCAGGTGTCCCGACGCATTTTGGTCACAACCGATGCCTCCAGATTGGGTTAGCATGCTGTGTGCAATGGGCACGCAGTGGCGGGCCATTGGAAAGGGGCCCGCTGCGCTGGCACATCAACTGCCTGGAGTTACTGACAGTTTTCTTTGCCCTGTGGTAAGTTTCTCCTGTTAGTTTGAGACAAACATGTCCTGATAAGGTCAGACAGCACCACCGTGGTAGTGTATATAAATCGCCAAGGCAGCGTACGCTCCCGCCACATGTCACAACTTAAGTCACTGCATGCCACTCACATCCCCGGCAACTTCAATGTGGTAGCAGATGCGCTGTCACGACAACGCTTGCCCAGTGGAGAGTGGAGGCTTCACCCCCAGATGGTCCAGCTGATTTGGGAATGGTTCGGCAAGGCCCAGGTAGATCTGTTTGCCTCCCGAGAGACCTCTCACTGTCCGCTCTGGTATGCCCGATCAAAGGTTCCCCTCAGGGCAGATGCACTGGCACACAGCTGGCCTGCGAGACTGTGCAAGTATGCATTTCCCCAAGTGAGCCTTCTAGCACAGGTGCTGTGCAAGGTCAGGGAGGATGAGGAACAAGTCACCCTAGTGGCTCCCTATTGGTCCACCCGGGCCTTCTTCTCGGACCTTGTACTCCTCACAACAGCCCCTCCCTGAAGAATTCCTCTGAGGAAAGACCTTCTTTCTCAGGGACGGGGCACGTTCTGGCATCCGCACCCAGATCTTTGGAACCTCCACATCTGGCCCCTGGATGGGACGTGGAAGATCTAGCTGGTCTACCACCTGCTGTCGTAGCTACGATCAACCAAGCCAGAGCCCCTTCTACCAGGCAACTTTAACGGTTGTTTGTGAATTGGTGTTCTTCCCGGGTGGATCGCTTGTACCTGGCGCCCTTTCCCTCGGCCGAGGTAAAACTGTGTGCTTTCTTTCCCAGGAAATCCCACCCATCCGGATCCCTGGATGATTCCTCCCTAGCCCTTTGGGTCCGCAGTTCAGCAGAGGAACTCGCCGACCCAGTCCACTGTGGGTACTCAATCTACCCTGTACTGGAGTAGGTGCTCCACAGGTCAGGACTCCTACATGCACTCCCCCTGTGTGTATTTTCCACGGTACGGTCCCCTTACGAAGTGGACCCGCGTCTCCCTTAGGCAGTCGCAGCTGCCCTCCAGTCGCTATGTTGTAGCAACTCCCCCCTCCTTGAGGCTGGAGCTACCACTGCGCCATATTCCACATGTTGCCTAAAAACCCATGTGATGTATTCGCCTCCACAGGATCTTTTCCCCCTGAAAGAATAGGAAACTGGGTAAGACCCCCTTCCCTCGATGCGTGTAAGGGCCCGGCCATTCTTGCTCTATGCGGAGAAACATAGAAAGAAAAGAGTCCCAGCCAGGCTTGGCCCGTTCCCAGGTTGGCAAGCATTGCCTTGTTCCCCTGTCTAGGCTAACCAGAAGGATTCCGGCGACTTTTTTGGGCATTGGGGAAGGGTACGTGCAGTCTGACACAGCTGGTTGTCTTTGCAAGTAAAATACCTGCCCGCTCCTATATAGCGTATCAATGAATCATGTAATGCACATACTTGTTAAAACCCAAAGAGCTTTTGGCCTCTGAACTCATAAAGGTAAATTAGGCCTGAGGCTCCAGCCAGTCTGCAATAGATGGTTCGATGACAACTTCTATGACACCTTGAGTGTGAACAGACAACACCCACCAGATCTTTCCCTGCCGTTGCGAGCTTCAAAGAGATCCTAATCTTACCCTCCCAGGTCTAGGAAGGGAGAGTAAGAGACCTCTCCAAGACACACACATACCCATACACACACACATAAGAACTTTTCAGGAATTTCCTCATTTTAAAGACTTTACTGAGATATATTTGATATGTTTTTACGTTTGTCTGTTTGCCCGTGTCCTATTGGAATATCTATGATGTTATCGTAGTATCAAGTGAATTATAAATACTTGTAATTACGCATTGAGATGTAAACTTGAATTCCTATCATTGTTACATGTCGTGCTTGATGTCTTTGTACTCCTCTTTGTCTGACTGAGCCAGATATATGTATTAGGTTATGATAAAATGTGTCTTATGTTTAATCATCTTCGGAAGAAAAATGACGAATTTCGGCCACGGCCATAACTTATGCAGATGAATCAGCCTGACAAGACAAAGAAACTTTCCCGCTCAAGATTTTCTGAACAACGATTGGACAGTTCGCTTCAGAGAGGCGTGGATTAGGCTTTCCTTAAGAGAACCTAACTCCAGTTTATAGTGCTTAGTTTTGTCTTTCGACTGGGTCGTCACCTTCTCTTCTCTTTTTCTTTTGTTTGTTCTAGTTAGTTTTTGTTTTCATTCTTAGATAATTCTCCGTGTTTATTTCCACCAACGAGCGAAAAGAACTTAGTCTGAATTATCTCTGTGGTAACATCATCTAAAGGTACTTTAAACTTGCCTCGACTTCATTTGCCCTGGAAAGGAACCAAAAAGGACCGACACGCACACACATTCAACACGAGAGAGCTATATATATGCAAGTATTTTATTCCCTCTTGAGATCTAAATGCTGTTACGGTTGTTCGCCCCAAAAGGGTGATTTGTGATTCCTCTGTGTCTCTCGTTTAAGGTTCTATTGTGTGTTTTTGCCATAACTGTTTTCTTACTCCCTCTTTCTATCACCTTCTTTAAGCTTTCACTTTCAGTTTGTGGTTTATTGTGTTTGTAAATACATTTATTCCGTGTAACTGTAGTCACTGATATATAAGTAGTTTTCCTGTATTAAATACTATATTCATTGACTCTGCCTATCTGCTCATAATTTCGAGGTCCCTGAGATGTTCGATCTTTAAGCTACGAGCTCTAAAACTGATGCTACTTTAAATAGTATTTTTGTTTAGGAAAGGGAAGCTGTTTTTCGTGGCCAAGAGAAATAGTCTGCCTTTCTAAGTTATACGAATAATTTCTTAAGGGTTAATAAAGATTTTACGGTCAGTTCGCTGGCGAGCAGACTATTAGATGACAAATTAATCCCCTTAGGAGTTATCTTGAGAATTGAACGATTCTAGACAATTGATATATGTTGATATATAATGTTTAATTATAATCCGTTGTGATTGAATGTTGATATATACAATTGCTTTATTTTTGCCTGCCTATATGTGTAACCGTACAATCCGTTGCGTTTAGTGGCCCATATAAGGACCTTGGCAACGTATTCCCTTTTAGGGATAATTTAAAACAGTAAGTGATAACTCATAACCTGTATGATCAGTTATTGATTATGAATTATTGATTATTGATTATACTATTCCCCTTATTTGAGTTTTGACTCCTTACACATGGAAGCTTTAGCATAAGTTCTGCCAGGAAGACTCAATTGTTACGTCACCCATTACCTTCTCTTCTATCCAATCGCGTTCTAACACTTGCAGTATAAAAGATGGGTACTTACACTTGTCTGAGTTTGCAGATGCTGACGCTTTCATTCACCTCCACCCACCCCCACCACCAAGACGATTTCTTCCCTTCCATCCTCCCCACCACCACCAGGATGGTCCCTTCCCATACCTCACTGGGGGGTCGGCTGCGCCCCTGCCTCCACTGCCAGGCAGGAAATGCAGAGTCCGGACCCCCGGATTGCGAGCTTCGGATGGGGCCTACGCCAAAGAACTTATCATTATATTGTCTGTTGAGCTGTCAATAAATGGTTAATTGCACCAGCTTTATTCTCCTGAGTCTTTCTGGTAGAACTATGTCAGCAGTACACATACACGTCTCAGCGCATGGCGTGATTTAAATTGGACCCTATTGTCGCTTCTTCGACACAACGTCGAAGTGAGCAACAGACGGGGAACGTCTAGGTTACGTATGTAACCTCCATTCCCTGATGAAGGGAACAAGACTTTGTGTCCTCCCGGCCATGTTGCTGAGCCAAGCCACTGTTGTGGCCGGACCATTTCCGGCTCCTCAGAAAAATTCGGAATAAACGTATTTCCCTGCTTTTATACCCATATGTCTAGGGGCGGGGTATGCAAATACTGTCTGCTAACTTCTCATTGGCCTTTTTTCATAGATCAGAGGCATATTTGGCGCTCAAGTGAGACCCCTAGTGTCGCTTCTTTGACACAACGTCTTGTTCCCATACATACGTAACCTAGACGAACTATGTAAGTCAACTAATGGAATGTGAGCACTCTTTGACTGGTGATCAGTGTGTTACAGTACTCTGGCACCAGCAAGGGAAGTGGAATTAGATTTGGACTGAGTCTCAGCAGTCTTCCGGAGCAGCTTGATAAAAATATTTAGGAAAAAACGGCAGTAACTGTGTTTTGCCTTTAAAAAAAAAACCAAACAAACAAACAAACAAAAAAAAAATGCATCTACAGTCAGAAGTTTACATAAAACTCATTAAAATCATTAAAACTCATTTTTAACCACTCCACAGATTTAATATTAGCAAACTATAGCTTTGGTAAGTTGTGACATCTACTTTGTACAAGTAATAGTTCCAACAATTGTTTACAGACAGATTGTTTAACTTTTAATTGCCTTTATTAAAATTCCAGTGGGTCAGAATTTTACATACACTAAGTTAACTGTGCCTTTAAGCAACTTGGAAACTTCCAGAAAATTATATCAAGCCTTTAGATAATTAGCCAATTAGCTTCTGATTGGAGGTGAATTTAATTGGAGGTGTACCTGTCAATGTATTTTAAAGCCTACCTTCAAACTCAGTGCCTCGTTGCTTGACATCATGAGAAATCAAAAGAAATCAGCCAAGACCTCAGAAAAAAATTGTGGGCCTCCATAAGTCTGATTCATCCTTGGGAGCAATTTCCAAATACCTGATGTTACCATGTTCATCTGTACAAACAATGGTATGCAAGAATAATCACCATGGGACCATGCAGCCATCATTAAGCTCAGGAAGGAGACACATTCTGTCTCCTAGAGATGAATGTAGTTTGGTGTGAAAAGTGCAAACCAGACTACAGTTTGCAAGTGCACATGGGGACAAAGATCTTACTTTGTGAAGAAATTTCCTATGGTCTGATGAAATGAAAAATTTACTTTTTTGCCATCATGACCGGAGTTATGTTTGGAGGAAAAAGGGTGAAGCTTGCAAGCCGAAGAACACATCCCAACCGTGAAGCATGGGGGTTGGCAGCATCATGTTGTGGGGGTGCTTTGCTTCAAGAGGGACTGGTGCACTTCACAAAATAGATAGCATAATGAGGAAGGAAAATTATGCAGATATATTGAAGCAAAATCTCAAGAAATCAGTCATGAAATTAAATGTCAAAATGACCCGCAAATGGGTCTTCCAAATGGACAATGACCCTGAGCATACCTCCAAAGTTGTGGCAAAATGTCTTAAGGACAACAAAGTCAAGGTATTGGAGTGGACATCACAAAGCCCTGACATCAATCTGATAGAAAATTTGTGGGCAGAGCTGAAAAAGCATGTGCGAGCAAGGAAACCTACAAACCTGACTCAGTTACACCAGTTCTGTCTGGAGGAATGAGTCAAAATTCCAGCAGCTTATTGTAAGAAGCTTATGGAAGGCTACCCAAAACGTTTGGCAATGCTACCAAATACTAACAAATTGTATGTAAACCTCTGACCCACTAGGAATGTGATGAAATAAATAAAAACTGAAATGAATAATTCCCTCTACTATTATTCTGACATGTTACATTCTTAAAATACAGTAGTGAACCTAACTGGCAGGGAATGTTTTCTATGATTAAATGTCAGGAATTATGAAAAACGTCTCGGGTTACTTGTGTAACCCTTGTTCCCTGAAAAAAGCGGAACGAGATGCTGCGCTGCTAAGCGCTATGGGGAAACAATCTTATTGTGAGCTGCTTCTGAACATATGTGTAACACGTCAATGAAATTGACTGGAATTTATAGCCTCGGTTGGTGAGATCATTGGACGCACCTGTGACGAGGCTATAAATAGAAGGCGTCACCAGAGTGTCGTCAGATTATTTTTCTGAAGAGCGGTCCTGGGACGTCCCAGTGCGGCAAAAGAAGCGCAGCATCTCGTTCTGCTTTTTTCAGGGAACAAGGGTTACACAAGTAACCCGAGACGTTCCCTTTACAAAAAGCTTCACTTTGATGCTGCGCTGCTAAGCGCTATGGGGAACGAAATGCCCACGCCGCCGCACTGGGGCTGTCCGGACCCCTGATCGTTGTGAAGTGTTTTCACAGAACGCGAGAGGCTCCAGACATGAGCTTGAGATGTCGACTCAAGGGCATAAGCCCGGAGTAGCAGAACATCTAACACCATAAAATCTGAAGAGTGTGTACGGAAAGGACTAATCTGCCGTATCACAAACCTGGTTTAGACATGAGCTTGAGATGTCGACTCAAGGACATAAGAGTCCGGAGTAGCGGAGCATCTAGCCTACAAAGTCAAAAGATGAGTTTTAGAAGCCGATTCAAAGGCTCTAACTCAAAAGTTCGTACCATGAACTTGGATTTGGCATGAGCCCGGGATGTTGACCCAAGGACATAGTCCGGGGTAGCAAAACATCCCAGCCAGTGTAGAAATTGTAGAATGTGTGTGGAGGGGACGAGCCCGCCACGTCACAAACTTGCTCCTGCATGAGTTTGAGATGTCGACTCAAGGACGTAAGAGCCCGGAGTAGCATGAACATCCAAACTATAGAATTTAATGAATGTGTGCGGAGAGGACCAGCCTGCCGCATCACAAACTTGCTGCAGAGGGACCCCTCTAGCCAAGGCTTTAGAGGAAGCGACCCCTCTGGTGGAGTGAGCCCTGACACCTACTGGCGAAGCTTGACCTCGCGCCTCATAGGCCATGGCAATAGCATCCCTCACCCAATGTGACATAGTCTGCTTACTAGCGGCCGCCCCCTTGTTGTGGCCCCCATAGCAAACAAACAATTGCCCTGACTTATGCCACTGGCTTGTGCGGTGGACATAAATCTGAAGGGCACGGACTGGGCAAAGTCCATGAAGTCTTTCCTGCTCCGGCGTTAAAAACGGCGGGGAGCAGAAGGCTTCTAAAGTGACAGGATGTACTGTCGAAAAAGGAACTTTAGGAAGATAATCAGGGTGAGGATGCAATATAGCTTTTGCCATACCGGGGGCAAATTCTAAGCAGGCCGGCAGAATAGACAGAGCCTGTAGATCCCCAATCCTCTTAAGAGAGGTAATAGCCATAAGGAAGACCATCTTGAGAGTCAGAAGTCTGTCAGACGCTGATTCCAGAGGTTCAAAAGGGGTCTCGACCAGAGCCTCCAGGACTATAGTTAAGTCCCACGAAGGAGTTCTGGCCCTAACGGGAGGTCTCAGTCGCCTGGCTCCACGAATGAAGCGGGCGAGTAGAGGATGTCTCCCTAAAGGTACCCCGTCAATCAGGGCGTGGCAAGCTGAAATGGCGGCCACATAAACCCTGAGAGTAGCGGGGCACATGCCTGCTGACAGTTTCTCTTGCAGAAACTCCAGAACTGAAACAATTTGGCAGTTAACTGGATCTGCATCGTGTGAACTGCACCACCTTTCGAAGACACCCCATTTATTGGAGTAAATTCTTCTGGTGGAGGGAGCCCTAGCACTAAGAATGGTTTCAATAACCCCAAGCGACAGCCCTGTGTCCCTCAGTTGGTACCCTTCAGGGGCCAAACGTGAAGTCTCCACAACTCGGGCCGGGGATGAAATATTGTCCCCTGTGCTTGAGACAGAAGGTCCTTCCTGTCCGGAATCGCCCAGGGCGAGCCGTCTAGGAGAGGCATCATCTCGGAGAACCAAACCCTGTTCGGCCAGCGAGGCGCTATCAATAAGAGGCAAGACCCTTGCTGGCGAACTCTGGCCAGGACTCCCGGGAGCAGAGAGATCGGAGGGAACACATACAGGCGCATTCTGGGCCATGTATGCGCCATCGCGTCCAGACCCAGAGGGGCTGGGTGACTCAGAGAGAAGTAGAGGGGACATTGCGCAGTCTCTTGAGAGGCGAAGAGGTCCACTTCGGCTCTGTAAAATCTCTCCCAGATCTGTTGTACTACCTCGGGATGGAGTTTCCACTCGCCCGATGGTAAGATTCGTCTGGACAGAAAATCTGCTCCCACATTCAGGCGTCCAGGGATATAGACTGCCCTGAGTGACAGTAACTTGCCCTGGGCCCAAAGGAGAATCCGACGTGCCAGCAAATTGAGGTGGCGAGAACGTAGGCCTCCTTGATGATTTATGTAGGAGACTGCCGCTGTGTTGTCCACCCGCACAAGGACGTGGCAGCCTCTCAAATGTTGGAGAAAGTATTTCAGGGCCAGAAATACTGCCATCAGCTCGAGGCGATTTATGTGCCAATCGAGTTGATGACTCTCCCATACCCCTTGGGCTGGACGACCACTTAAGACCGCACCCCAACCCGTCAGGGAGGCGTCTGTCGTAAGCATCCTGCGATGACACAACGCACCAAGAGTGGGACCCAAGGTGAGAAACCGGGGTCTGAACCACATAGAAAGGGAACGAAGCACTGGGCGCGTAACCCTTATTTGTCTGAGGGGACTGGCCCTTGGATGAAACCCTCTGGCTTTTAGCCACAGCTGAAACGGTCTCATATGGAGAAGGCCCAAAGGAATCACCGTGGACGCAGACGCCATGAGACCCAAAATTCGTTGGAACTGAAGAACAGTGCAAACTTGACCTAGCCTGAGAATGCTCAGGGAGTTCTGAATGGAGGTGACACGAGCGGGAGACAACTGTGCCTGCATCGTGACCGAATTCCATATAACCCCCAGATAGGAAATTTTCTGGGTCGGGGAAAGAACGCTCTTTTTGGCGTTGAGTCTCAGACCCAGAGAACCTAGATGAGCTAAGACGATATCCCTGTGCTGAACTGCCAGTTCTTGAGACTGGGCTAGGATCAGCCAGTCGTCTAGATAATTCAGAACGCGGATGCCCTGGAGTCGCAACGGAGCCAGTGCTGCATCCATGCATTTCGTGAATGTGCGGGGTGATAAGGCTAGACCGAATGGAAGGACCCGATACTGGAAGGCTTCGTCCCCGAAAGCGAACCTCAGGAACTTCCTGTGCTGTGGCAGAATTCCAATATGAAAGTATGCAACCATGAGGTCGATCGTGACCATCCAATCGAAGCGTTGGAACTGAGACACGATGGACCTGACTGTTAGCATCTTGAACCTGAGCGTCCTGACGGAGCGGTTCAAGGCACGAAGATCCAAGATGGGACGCAACCCCCCCCCCTTCTTCGGGACCAGGAAGTATCTGCTGTAATAGCCAGACTCTTTCTCTGGAAGGGGAACATGTTCTATGGCCCCTTTCTCCAAGAGATTTCGCAGTTCTACCTGAAGTAGAGATGCCTGTTTCGGGCTTACGGTAGTGGAAAGCACGCCGTTGAAGCTCGGAGGGCGGCAAGCGAACTGAATTCTGTAGCCTTTTTCTACTGTTTTTAGAACCCACATAGAAATACCTGGCAGAAGTTTCCACGCTGCCAGGTTCTCTGAGATGGGAACTAATTTCAAGACTTCCTGTCGAGGGGGTGTAGAATGTTCCGTGTCCTGGAATATGGCAGGAAGCGACGGTACATTCAACATTTTGTTGGAAACCCCTGTCACCCGAAACACCAAGGGTGGCGGGAGTGAAGAGGTTTCGTGAGGGTATCGGGAGGGCCGAAGTGAATGATACACGCGCCCCGTCCCGAAGGGAACTACCCTCACAAGGTTGGAAACAAAGACGTCAGGGCTTCTTTCTCTCAGAGATAACAGCCCTGAGGTCTTGTTTGGGAGGTTGCTGAGAATGACGAGTCTGTCCCCAATCTTTACGAGGGGGAGCACGACTTGCCACGCTCTGCTTCTGAACCTCCCTCCTCACAGAATCAGGGCGAGACTGGGTGACCGACGGCCTCGCCCCCTGAGTGCGACGAGGAAGGAATTTTCCAAAAGCCTCCTCATGGCTTTTCGCCTCCTGGAATCTGGAGATGACCGTATTCATGGCGTCTCCAAAGAGACCAGAAGGCGAAACTGGGGCATCAAGAAGGAAAACCCTGTCCTTATCCTTGATGCCGGATAGATTCAGCCACGTGCCTTTCAGTGCTAACCAAAGCGGACATAGACCGGCCAATAGCACGGGCTGACTGCTTGGTGGCACGGAGAGACAAATCAGTAGCTCAACGAAGCTCAGAGAAAGCTTCATCGTCGAGACTCCTTCCCGCACTCAAATCTTTTAGCAGGTCAGCCTGGTATGCCTGCAAAACAGCCATGGTGTGCAACGCAGCACCAGCCTGACCAGCCGCTTGATATGCTCTCCCGACCAGCATGGAGGTTACCCTGCATGGCTTAGAAGGGAGAGCAGATTTATTAAGAGATGACGTAGAACCCGGCGAGAGATAACCCGCAAGTGTCTCTTCGACCGGTGGCATCTTTAAATACCCTTGCGCCTCAGCGCCGACGATAGTCGAATATATTGACGTCGAAGGCACGTGAATGCGCGAAGTATAAGGCTTGTTCCAAGAACGAGAAAGTTCGTCATGGAGATCATCAAAGAAGGGAAGGGACTGACGAGGTGTTCCCTTCCCTTGGTCACCAGACAGAAATCTGTCCTCTAATTTAGAGCGCTTGGGGGGAACTTGGTCACGTGGCCAGTCTATTTGAAGCCTGGCCACCGCGCGAGTAATCACATCGAGCAGCTCCTCCGAAGATTTTGAATCGCGATTGGAGCGCTCAGATGCGGTTAACTCTAAATCCGACCCAAGGGAAAGGAGGTCCCCCTCGTGAACTGAAGAGGCGCCGAAGCGCGCTTCAGGATCACGCGAGGGACCAGCAGGATCTGGGGAGAGAGCGAGCGAAAGGGGCGAACCCGTCTCTCGCTCCTCAGCCAGATCCACGCGAGAGCCCCACGAATGAAGTGTGGGTGCCGGCTCTCGGAAGTAAGCAAGGCGAGCGCGAAGCATCCCGACCGAAAGTAGGTCGCAATGCTCACACCCGCCCTGTTCCAACGCGAGAGTAGCGTGCTCTTCCCCCAAGCAAACAAAGCAAAATTGATGCGTGTCCCTGTCAGACATAGAACGCTGACATGGAAACACGCATTGTTTGCCCTGCTTTTCCGCCATTTTCCCCTTTTTTATATATATATATATATATATATATATAAAGAGAGAAAGAAGGAAAGGCTTAAGAGTTTAAGCAATTTCTAGCAAGAGTCTCGTGAAAACACACAGAGAGAAAGCTCTGAAGAAAAATGTCTGACGACACTCTGGTGACGCCTTCTATTTATAGCCTTGTCACAGGTGCGTCCAATGATCTCACCAACCGAGGCTATAAATTCCAGTCAATTTCATTGACGTGTTACACACATGTTCAGAAGCAGCTCACAATAAGATTGCTTCCCCATAGCGCTTAGCAGCGCAGCATCAAAGTGAAGCTTTTTGTAAAGGGAACTGAGTTTAAATGTATTTGGTGTAGGTAAACTATAAGGTGTAGGTAAACTTCAGGCTTCAACAGTACTACCATAGATGAATAAATGTAACCACTGCCCAAATAGTGAAAAATGTAACTGAACATTTCTGCTGAAATCTCTAACATTTATTCTGAGCCCTTTTGTTTAGATCAAGGTGCTGGATCTGTGAATTGAATTTTGTTTTGCATAGCACTTATTGTATTCAACCATTATTCACCTAATGATTTTTGTCCTTATCATTACATTCCAAGGTCTCTGTGGCGGTAACTCAATAATAGGTAATTGCAGCAGGTTTGCCCATCAAAAATGGTGTCCTTGGCAACATTCCTCTGAATGTCACCAAACATCTTTCACTATGCCAGAATCTTTATAATTTCCTTGGTAACCTCATACGGTGACTCGTCCACATGGTTGCACAACAGTTACTATCTGTTGTTGAACTGGGATGCAGAATTGAATGAAAAGCCACAGATTTAACCTGTTTACATAAGCTGATGTAGCAGACACCTGGATTAATGGTGTTTACAACCACAGTTTTATATTTAAAATGCCAGCAGAGACAGATATCTTGTTATTCTGTTCTGTTAGGAAACACAGGGCAAGTTCTAGAAATATATCTGCACTATTTTAAACCTTTTTTTAATCTTCTTCTTTTTTATATATATACACATATATATGGTGCATGCAGTCCTGGAAGTACATGAAATAAATGAGGCCATCTTTTTGGTCCTAAATTTGTCCTAAAGTCCTAAAGCTATACTCGTCTGCCGGCTGGTCATCCCCACCTTCCTCGACCTGGGAGGAGACAGGAGGGGTAAAACAGCAAATAGAAAAAACAAAATAGGCGAGTGAAAGGTCAACACGGAGTGACAGAGAGAGAAAGAGAGAGGAGAGGGAAGAAGCTCACTCAACGGTTCTCTGATGCGCTGTCCCTGATCACTCCTCCATATTTTCCACTCCTCCCCGGGTGGACCGGAGTCAAACCTCCGACCCCCAGCGGACAGAACGCACCTCCACTTTTCTGCTGGCATGTGGGGACACTCCTCCGCCCCTGGCAGCAACTCCATCGATCCAGGCGTTCAGGGTGGACTGTCCCTCCTCACCTCACGGACGGCAGCTGTTCCCTGCGTCCTGGTGGTCGGGCGCTCCCCTGGGTGGACAGCAGTGTCGAGAACTCTAAGACTGGCATCCCTCCACCTTCCCGGGTTTCGGCACCAGTGTAAGGGGGTTAAAGGGAAAGGAGGAGACGAGAACTGCCTTAACAATATAAATAATATTGAATTAAATAAAAAGACACACACAAACACATACAGGGCAGCTGCCTGTAATACTCTCTCTCTCGAACTGTCGTCACCGACCGCCTTTATCCCTCACGCGCCCCATCAGGCTGATTGGAGACCAGGCGTGCATCGTTCCAGCCCCGCCCCGCATTCCTACGCTCTACAGAGTGCTTAGGTTAACAGCTTTAAATGTTTTTAACAGCGGTATCAAATATTCAATCAAACATTTAGAATTAAATGCTCAATAAAAGTACTGGTCTTCACTGAATAATATACAGTATAATACATCAATACTTTTTAAAGCTAACAAAGTTATCCAGCCAAGAACAGTGTGTGGTTTTCTCATTATGGTTGTTCGATTAATATTAACAACACACAGACAGCAGCAGGTCTGTTAGGTTACATAAAATGTACTAGTCTGATACTTTGATACAATCCATCCTTTTCCCCACTGTTTACGTTCACTTAATACATCACTCTCTGAGCTTACATGAATATCTCGCCAAAATGCCCATTTTTTGGGGGTTGTCGCTGACCTCGCAGAGCATTAATGTGACCCTCTTCAGTCTGTCGAGGCCTGTTCGGCATAACACAGCAGCTTGTTTCAGCTTTTCGTGGCCCGTATGGCCCCGTTTCATGGAAAAGTCCTGGTTCTCCCTATAGCCAGTTTGCCCCTGAAGCAAGTTATTTTCTCATTATTGTCATTCAGGCTACTTTTCCCTTTTACTTGCCCCAAGAATTATTGTCGAGCCCTGTAGAACTTCTCTGGTAGCAATTCTCGCTCTGTTGCAATGAGGTATTAGGCAGACTATTATCGCCATCTTGTTGCATCTTCATGTTATGGTAGGGTGGCTGTGGCTCAGGTGGTAGAGTGGGTTGGCTTTAATAGCAGGGTTGCCGGTTCCATTCCCGGCCCACATGACTCCACATGCCGAAGTGTCCTTGGGCATGACACTGAACCCCAAGTTGCTCCCAATGGGATTACAAAAAAAAAGTTTTGACTTATTAGGAATATTTTTTTTTTTCACAGAAAATGGCAAGGTATCATAAAGATAGACATCAACAGGCTTTTATATTAGCATTGCTACATAATAAAAATAATATGGTGTTTGGAGCATAAAAATGCTTCTTTATAAGAAGATTTTTTGCTGAACCTTATGTGCTGCAAAAAAGCATTTCTATGACCTTTTTTTTTTTACTGAATAACCTCATAAAGGAATTTTCCTTTTATTGCAAGTTAAGCTAAATCGACAGCATTTGGGGCATGACTACTACAAAAAATTATTTCGACTCAATACAATGAGGCACTTACAAAGAAGTGAAAAGGGGTCAATTGTTCGAGGGTCTAAAGGCAGAAAGCCTTAATTGTATAAAAAGCACTCAAATGAATTCTTCTATTAAAGCTTGAGTATTATTTGAGCTGTAAAATGATCGTTTTAGGGTATAATGTGTTATGTCGTCATGCCAACAAATTTGTAAAGATGGATATAACTTTACACAGAAAAGATTAGTAAGCAATCTTATCAAACTAAAATCATGTTAACATGCATATTGCCTATTTAAATCTTGTAAATATTTTTACATTTGTGGACTGGCAATTTTCACTTCCACAGTGAGTGCCTTAATGTAACCCACATTTATCCTTTTCTTTAAGAAAAGCAGGGACAAGTCAAAGCACATTTTTGTGGTAATCAACATTATGCCATAAATGCTGTGGATTGAGCTGTACTTGTATTGAACCCTTGATATTCCTTTAAAGGCAAATATGAGTATATTGTAAGATTAAGGAAGACACAAGGCATTTCCCTTTTGGTGCAGATTGCTGCCTGTTAGCCACATACAATCTGCTCTACCCCACTGTTAGGAGATGCAGTCTGCTGTCAGTTGCTTGGATTGGTAGATACAGAACAAAGGAACAGAGCTACATGTTTGTTTGACAGCAGAAAGTGACAGGAAAGAGCAAGGACTTTACTAATGATGGAGGAGCGACTGTGTGACTGTGGACCCACTGCTGTGCTTTCTCTTTCTCTCCCTGTCTCTCTCTCTAGCACACACACATGCTTACACCCTCAGAATGGGACTTTCAGCTTGATTTAACACTTCAGAATGTGAGTTAAATGCATGCCCAGTGAAAGGTGTGTGGGTGTGTGAGAGAGTACTAATACTCAATCTACCCTGAGAATGGGAGGGTTTTGTATCGTCGCCTTGCTCGATTGCAGTGTAGATATGGTGTGAGAAACTCAAGGATCTGGGTTCCCTGCTCTCCATTGGTAGATGTTCTTGAAGTGGTTTCCATGGTGGTAGCCCCAGCACCAATGTGACTGTTTATTCTGCACTTTTGCAAGATTTTGGTTTTTGCTTTGTTTATTATTATTAATAATAATTTGATTTATTTGTTACAGTGGTTTTCATAGTGTAAGACACAGCATCACTTCTCTTTATAGAATGTGTGTTGTTTTTTTTAAAGTTTATTCTGCACTTTTATTATAATTTTGTTTTGTTTTGTTTTCTCACAAGGTAATAAGATTATTGTAATTATTTTATTATTACACTTATTTCAGTTGGTAATTGTGACAGGGCGGAGGGCGGGGCTGGGTTGTGATTCTGCATGTGTGTGTTTGTTTTTTGGTTAAGTTTTTCATTAAAATATTATTTATATTGTCAAGCCGGTTATCACCACCTCTTATTCCTTATATCCCTTTACATTGGTCCTGAAGACCCGGGAAGGAACACCTGGAGCGTTCAGGGCCACTGCCAGGGGCGGAGGAGTTCCCTACCAGCCGCTGAAACGAGGCGGGGTCTGAGACCGCCGACCGCGAGCTGGGAGGGGCTCGCTGCCGACCACCTGGAGCGGGAGAACCACTGCAAGGGGCATGGGAGACCCCTTCTGTTCCCCGAGAACGTGGCGGGGATTCCGTCCGCCAGGGGCTGGAGGACTGCCTCCAATCCGCCCGGGGAGGCATGGCTGTCATCCGTTAGAGGTTGAAGGAGTGGCTGAGGACCAAGCTACGGCGTATCGGAGAACTGGCGAGTAAGTGTGTCCTCTCTCTCTCCCACTGCCACTCCACATTGGCCTTTTCCCACTCTTTTAAATTTTACTGTGTTTTTTGGGAGGATAATACACTGTTACAGGAACTACCCCCTCATATTTTAATTATTTTTGTCGGCCCCCTGTCCTCTCCCAGATTCAGGAAGGCAGGGCTGACCAGGCAGCAGACAGGGCTTAGGGCACGCCCTCCCCCAGGGAAAGAGGGGGGGGGGTGTATGTTATGCCGGGGGCTCCCCAGCCTGAGAGAACGAGGGAGGAATGTGACAGGGTGGAGGGCGGGGCCGGGTGGTGATTCTGCACACCCGGTCCCTTATCAGGCTAATTAAGCCACCAAGAGGGATAAAGGCCGACTGCGGATGGTGGTGCGACAGAGAGAGATTGATTAAGGGCAGCTGGCCATCATGTGTGTGTTTGTGACTTTTGTTTATTTTTTTCATTAAACTATTATTTATATTGTCAAACCAGTTCTTGCCTCCTCGTTTCCCTTATATCCCTTTACAGTAATATTAGTTGTTTACTCCATTTGCAATATTATTGTTATTTTAATACTGTTTAAAGTGGTTTCCATGGTGGTAGCCCCAGCACTGATGTGACTTTTTTAGTTTATTCTGCACTTTTACTCTTATTCTGTGATGTTTTGTTTTTTCTTTGTTTTGCTTTGTTTTTCATTTTTTTTAAACAATAATTATTTTATTTGTTAATAATAATTTTTATTTTCTGCCTTTTTACTACAATTTTATTTTATTTATATAAATGATTTTATTTTATTTGTCATTATTAGTTGTTTGTTAAATTTTCATGGTGTAGCCTCAGCATTGATTCTTTTCTGAATGTGTTGTTTTGTTTTCCCACCATGTAACTAGCATTGTATTTTATTTAAAATTACACTTAATTAATACTAGGTGTTTAAGTGCAATATTGCTACTTCTTATTATTTATTACCCTTTTTCATTGCATGCATCCAAGCTGCAAATGCTGTAGAGCCCTAACACTCCACAGCAGGGGCAGCGTTTGCATATGCAAAGTTCCCAGCATGCAGACAAAACCAGGAAAAAATATGACTCATTAAAATGCAGTTTACTCGTCACTTCAGTCTGTGTCGTTCTCATTTCCCCAAAGCATTATAAGCACAATTATATAACAGAAACGACAGTACGAGTCATTTTAGAATTATGGGCTTACCCAAAGGCATCGTAACTTAAGTACTTGAAAATGGTCGTAGATCTAGTGTTCTGGAGTAAGGAAATATCTGACTTATGCAGACACCTGCAGGTGAAATTCTGCCGCTGCTGTAGAGAATGCTCATTTGGAAGATGCATTTTGATCTTTGATCAAGGTGTGGAAAGAGTAGAGTTAGTGTGAATTCAAGTGGGAATATAGCAAATTTGTGAGAAATTCTCATTGGTTAATGGACAGCTACGATATGTCAGTCTGCAAAAGTTAAAACTTTTGGTAACATTAAAAAGCCTGCATTTTACCTCTCCAAACTTATTCCACAACATTCCCAGTTAAACATCCCCAAACTGATTTGCTGCATTGTCTGACACAGCATAAAACTCTAGAGTAGGTGTCCTTATCAATGCACAGTTTTATCAGAGAGAGAAAGGGAGCGATCAGGCAGAATACTGAAAATATATGGGAAAAAATCCTATTTAATATGGATGAGATAGAGCGTCTCTTGCCATTGAGACTAGGGGAGTGTTAGGACGCATATAAAGGGAATAGATATCCTGACCACTGGGGTTTATGGAGCAGGTGTGATGACGCTCTTGGGCTTAGAGCAGTCACTTTACAGATAAAGAGTAGTCAACATTTAGTGTGTAGAAATGTATACAAGCCTGTAGACTCTGATGAGTTTTGTCCCTATTTGTCAGAAACTCACCAGCTGTTTTAACAGGATATGATAAGACTACAATTTCTAAAGATGATTTGTTGGAATCTGCAGAGGAAAGCAATATGAGATGAGGAAAAGGGTCCCAGATTTTGGAAATGGTGGATACAGTCACACTTATTAAAAATAATGTGATAAAATATTACATAATATAGCCAAAATAAACGTCTCTATTCACAGTACTAGAACCTGCAACAAACCTCCTTTAGATAAATATTAACTTTTGAGTATAGTTTTGCAGAAAACCCTCATTCTCTTAACCAATTACTTTTTCCTCATCAAAATTCAGGATAAAAATTCAAAGAGGCTGTATTAGCATCACAAGTGCCATAGCATATATAAAATTATGAAAATAATGGTGAGAAATACAACACAGAAAAGTATGTACAACACTCTGAATATATCATATTTTAACAAGACACTCACAGAATTTAATCACATTTCACAAGTGCTACAAGAGTTTTTGATATTTTCAGCTATTTTTAAGTACATTTTTATTTAAAGTAATGCAGGGCTATACGGTACAGCAAATAACTACAGAAAATCTTGACACCATTGTTTTTCAACTGATCCTGATGGACTGTTAAACCACCTGAGAAACAGCCCCGGTACTTGGCTAGCTTGACTGGACCACTGATTCTCACATGTCCATTGTTTTTCTGTTTTACTGTAGATATATATTTTACATTTTTGTACACAAATGTGTACCCAAAAGTGAGCTAAATGGGAAGAAACTTTCCTTTGGGGAGATGTTTGGGTGTCCTCATTTGGAAATAGGATCCATACATAAATTGAATTATGATTTTATTTATTTATTTAGCTAATTATGCAAAACGTCTTTTTTTTTTCATTTGTCATGGCTATCAGGGTAAGGGTAAGCTCTAGACAGTACCGCCGCACCCTATAAGCAGACTACGCAGTCTGCGTAGGGCACCAACTCCCTAGGGGGGCACCAGAAATTCCACTGGCTGCCCTTACTCACACGTTATACGTTATTCAAGGACACAAAAGCAGTTGTAGAACAAAGATGATCGCTTTGCGCTCATATAATGCAAACCTGCATAGGGCATCAATTTGGCCAGTGGTGGCCCTGGCTCTAGATGTTCTGTACCGGTTATGTTTCTACATTAATCTCCACTATATCTACTTTTTAAGAAAAAGTGAATCTGATTTCTGAAAGAACCCCATAGCTAAAGGCCTCATAACAACACAACGTGAACAATCCTTTATGAGCCTAAAACAAACGCAAGCTAAATGAACAAATCTCATGATAACTATGCGAATTGTAAATCACCTTTAGAACAAGTTTTCAACTTCTTTTGGTAAAAAAGTTCTAAAAATGTATCCATAGCCAAGTGGTAAGTAATTGTTTTTCATGATCCAAAATGGCTAAATTCCAATTTCTCTCATGTAGTATTGTGCACCTGAAAGGAGTTAGAATATTTGAAAGGTTAGAACATGATCTTTCAAATGACGTAGAGGATGCTCCAGTTACCAAAGCCATTACAAACAACATATGCAACTCAGGTAATGCTTCCTTGTACACCTGAATGTGTTTGCACATTGCTGAAAGATATGATTTGCTGGGAAACTGTTTCAGCAGCATAAATTTGGCTACACATATCTCTCTCTCTTTCACGATCAGCAAGAAGCTAGAGAGGCCTGAGCATGGTCAAATCTAGAAAATTAAAAACAAATAAAAAATACAAAATCAGAATGTGGGAGAAGTGAGTTCTCTGCCTTGATTAAGATTGTTTTACTAAGAATCGAATCTCCATCTCAGCAATAGCTCTGTCCACAATATGCAGCATTGATCTTTCAAGAGACATGCTTGGATCATTAGAGGAATCTGAATCAGTCTGCCCAACATAAGAGTGGAAAAGGCTTTCTGAGAGGTTTTTCCTCACAGCTTTTTCTTTTTGTCTGCTTTTGACCCCATGTTGGATCTTCCTGCATGTCTTTATAAGCCTGCAAGGAAGTGCTGATGACCTTGCTAGCTGCACACAGATTTAGTGTTACCCTGCAAAATAGCTTTTACGGGTTATACAACTCCAAGTAGTTTCACTAAGAATTGGCCAATTTCACAAAAGTTAAGTGTTCCAGGCTAAAACATCAAGCCAGTTTTAAGCTGCTGTCTTTCATATTTTCTTTTTAACTTGTTCAGCACCAATTATGCTAAAGTGTCAATAATTTGGATTTGTCTGTGGTTAGATGTGTATTTAGCATTTTGAGGTATTCTAGCAATTTCTGCCAATTTTGTGTCCTTCATCAAACTTAAAAAGTTTAAGGAAGAGCTCAGTGCTATGATCTACATTGATAGATTCACAACGAGTGCTTTCATTGCTCCCACAAAACGCAAGCTCATTGACAGAAAGAAAGCGGAAAACCTCAGCAACTGACTTAACATAATAGCTTTTTTTCTCCACGTGCGACTGCCCCAACAGACAAGATTTGGCCTTTCTACGCTCAGACTTGGCCCATGATTTTGCAGCATGTATGTGACAAAAGCATGCATCAAGCTTCACAGAATATTCCAACCATGGCCTTGAATGATAATAGCTGGAATTAAGACCTCTGTTAGTGCTACCAAACATGCTTTTTGGGTAAGCTTTTAACACTGCCTTTGTTGGTGCGGTATCTTTCAGCCCATGGCTAACTTCATCTACCCTTTTATTCTTTGTGGACTTTTCAGTGACACGTTCAGTTCAGTGGTGCTTAAACCTTGATAACAGGCATGGTCTACCTGGGCTTGGGCTGGCTCAGCTACAGCATGACATGGCAGGAGGGTGAAGAGTTTGTGTGAGGGGTGTGTGGGGTCATCCACAATGCTGGTGGTTTTGCAGATGCAGTGTTTTTTGTAAATGTCTATGATGGAGGGAAAAGAGACCCCAATGATCTTCTCAGCTGTCCTCACTATCCTCTGCAGGGCTTTGCGGTCCGAAACGGTGCAAGTCCCAAACCAGGCAGTTATGCAGCTGCTCAAGATACTCTCAATAGTCCCTCTGTAGAATGTAGTGAGGATGGGGGGGGGGGGGGGGGGGGGGTTGCTTTCCTCAGCCTTCGAAGAAACCATGTGAGGTTCTCTGCCAGGTGAACATCAAGGAATTTTGTGCTCTTGACGATCTCCACAGAGGAGCCGTCGATGTTCAGCGGAGAGCGTTCACTTTGTGCTCTCCTAAAGTCAACAACCATCTCTTTTGTTTTGTCGACATTCAGGGACAGGTTGTTGGCTCTACACCAGTACATTAGCTGCTGCACCTTCTCTCTGTATGCTGACTCGTCGTTCTTGCTGATGAGACCCACCACGGGCCGTGTCATCTGCAAACTTAATGATGTGATTCGAGCTTTGTATTGCTGTACAGTCGTGATTCAGCAGAGTGAACAGCAGTGGATTGAGCACACAGCCCTGGGGGGCCCCAGTGCTCAGTGTGGTGCTGGTGGAGATGCTGTTCCCGATCCGGACTGACTGAGGTCTCCCAGTCAGGAAGTCCAGGATCCAGTTGCAGAGGGATGTGTCCAGGCCCAACAGATTGCTGAGCTGAAGTCTATGAACAGCATTCGAACATATGAGTCCTTTTTATCTAGGTGGGTGAGGGCCAGATGGAGGTAGTGGCGATAGTGTCGTCTGTTGAATGGTTTGGACGATACGCAAACTGCAGTGGGTCTAGTGAGGGGGGAAGCTGGGTCTCTATTCCCACATGGTGGTATTTATTCAATCTATTTTCAGGCAGTATCAAAGGTGATCAGTTTAAATGTAAAACAAAACAAAAACAATATTATTATTCTTGATAAAAATGCTGAAAAAAAATATTTAAGTGCTTAGGAAGTCTTAAACATTTAATTAAAACACAGATAATACAGAAATTTCACACTCTCTATCTTTTGATGCATTATGATTTTTTCTTTAATCCTCTAATTTGTGTGCATCCGTGCATGCATGTTTATTTATATAGAGAACATTTTCCCATCAGGGTGTCTCTAAGTATAGTTTCAGTGTAGTAAGAAGATGAGAGGCCAACATAAATTTTACCGACCAATTAAATGCCTCCAATGCAATGTGCTGACTCAACATTTCACCAACTGAAGGTTACAGCCTGATTAAGGTAACCTTACACTCCATGACACACACACACACACACACACACACACACACACACACACACACACACACTACACAGATATTATCACACTTAAAAGACATTACCATTCAGAGCCATGATCTAATGATGAAAAAATAGAATCTCAGAATTCTGAATATAGCTTCTCAAAGATGATGGCAATTTTGTTTTATACACTGTCTGAAATAGCTGTCTTTCTGTCCAGTCTGTAATTGAATTAAATCTGCTGAATCAGTGAATTGATTTGCAATTCCACAATTGTTTTTTCATCACACATTTGTTTTTTCTGACATGAATTAGGTTTAAGGTAGGGAGGTAGGTTTTGTTGATTGAAAACTTAAGAGAGCGATAGACAGTTTTTTTAAAAGCAGGACAAAGCAACACAAATGGCATTTGTGGGTCTACAAATGCAAAAAGAAAAAATAGATAAAAGAATAGAATAGAATTCTTAAAAATAGAATTTAAATCATAACCGTTTTACCACAAATAGCAGGCCTTATCTCTCCAATATTATTTTCAAATGTTTCAAAAGACAGAGGAAAAGTTAAAAAAAAGTCTATCTATATATAATAACATTTCCATAATGTAATTTTAACTGTATGTTCTCCAGTAATTTTTACACATTCTTAAATTGGGCATTATGTTTTGTGCATATCTATAAACATGTCTTAGCACTGTAACAAGGTTCTTAAGATAGGCAAGGAGGAGGCGGCAACTAGCTGAAAAGTCCATGTAAAACTTAAATAACAAACTGAACTCAAACATAACATAAACTGCAAAACAAAGACGCACACACCCACAGCTTTGTCTCTCTCTCTCTCTCTCTCTCTGTCAAAGAGGTATCTCTGGCCCCCCCTTATCTCTCTCCCACTAATTAGTGCACTCAGTGCCAGGCATGCGTCATCACGGCCTGGCCACATCCCCCTCATCATCACACTCCTCCACCACCAGATTCAGGCCAGCGAGACCTCCGACCCACCTCCTGGGAAACTGACAGAGATGAGGAGAGGGTGAGGGAAGAGAGAAAGAGCAAATGGGAGAGACATAGAGAGATAGAAAGAGAAAAAGTGGCTCGCCGGTCTCCGGACACGGTGTTGCCTGGTCCTCGGCCAGCTGAGCAGACTGGCAGACAGCAGCAGACTACTCTGCTCCTGGAGGATGGAAGCCAGCTCCCCGCCACCTGGCGGACAGCAGCGGCTCCTCAGCCTTCTGGCAAAGCGCTCCAGAACCACCACACCGTATCTCTTCAGCGTCCTGATCTTCCTACAGCCACTCTCCGACAGCGCATCCCTCCTACCTCCCAGGTTACAGCACCAATGTAACAAGGTTCTTAAGATGGGCAAATAGGTGGCGGGAACCAGCTGAACAGTTAACATAAAACTTTAATAACAAACTGTACTCAAACATGACATAAACTGCAAAACAAACAAAGACGCACACACACAGCTTCATGTGTCTCTCTCTATCTCTCTCGAACAGGTGTCTTCGGGTCCCCTTTATCTCTCTCCCACTGATTAGTCAACTCAGCACCAGGCTTGTGTCATCACGGCCCAGCCACGCCCCCCTCCTCATCACAAGTGCATTCCACCCCTTTGTCTCCTTGATGGCAATTGAATGAATGACATGTCTCGCTTATTCAATCAGTCAGCAGATCTTTGTTCATGACAGATGACGAGATGACTGAGTACATTCAGTTTGTTCATAAACGCAACGTCTCATCTTGTTCAAACTCAATGACCAACTCTACTGGTTCAATAAAGGGACATGTTCGTTCAGTGGGTCAAACCAATGATATGTCCCTTCACAGTCCACATCCGAATGCAATTGCATTGTGCTATTATCAGATTTTACAGGCAAGAAAAGCCATTCCCATTTTTTACCTTGTTACAATCACTAATCTGGAATGATGTCTTACAGTCTAACAGTCACATGAAGTCCTCTTTGCAACTCAAACTTCTTCAGGACGTCCAATCTTTGTGACACTTGCGCTGAAAAATCTAGACACAACGCAATGAAAGAAACTGAACACTGGTGTCTCAAGATGCATTTAATAACAAAAAAATTGGTTCTTTTTAACTTGACACTGTGTCT
This sequence comes from Moxostoma hubbsi, assembly GCA_032164185.1. Classification (NCBI taxonomy): domain Eukaryota; kingdom Metazoa; phylum Chordata; class Actinopteri; order Cypriniformes; family Catostomidae; genus Moxostoma; species Moxostoma hubbsi. The sequence goes on along the minus strand of JAVLUX010000005.1, from coordinate 1,924,965 downwards.
GAAAAATCTGTTGATCCTGCATTAGACTTTAAAAATTAAAATTGTGAGACGTGACACAAATGGTCAAAAATGTCCATCTAGCACGTTTACACAGAAAAACAACTGAAAACTGCACAGGTGTAAGCAAAAAACAAAACAAAACAATAAATAAATAAATAAATAATTTTTGGTGTGAACAGCCTCTAACTTATCTGTACATCTGTGAAAGCACTTGGGTGAAATGTTAAGTACTACACACAAATACACAAAAATAACTAATATTGACATTCTATTCATGCTGTTTAGCCAGAAGTGTAATGGTTATTTTTTTCTCCATTAACCAACATCTTATGGAGTTTTTTGTTGTTGTTGTTGTTTATTGGTCGCCTTTGGGTTGCTAACTGGTATTCTAAACAAATATTATTTACTTCATTAGGCACAATCTACAATCACATTTTGGTCAAACAGCACAATAAAGACTCTAAGACATTACAGCATAAGTTCCTGTAAATCTCCATTGAAACAATGTATGTTGTAAAAAGTGCTATGCAAATTAAAATGACTTGACTTGACATATTTCTTTTTTAATTAATGACAAACCTGAACCCGATCCAAACCTAAAGTTATTCTTGAAAAACTGTCCTGAAACCGTCCCAAAATCTGATGGATTGTAAGGTCCCGTCCTCGACTACAGAGTGTTCACTGTTCCCTACACACTACGCTGGGTACTATATGTTCACTTCCCAAAATATGTTCATTTGACAAGTGCTACAACATCATGAAACACAGACAACACTTGAGACAGGCAGATTAAGATGACATAATATGCTTGTGTCTGTGCACGTCCACTCCATAGGTCAACTGGAATGCACCTAGTACCCACTTAAGTCTGAGTTTCCTCCAATGACACCCCGGTGAATTATACTTCAGCTTTATATAACCACCTTTTTATTTTCCCAAATTCAAAGAGGCACTGGAGAGTCGTTTGAATTTTCATTGTAATGTTGGATGACAAATTTTGTGCATTAATGGTCTTCATATTAAGGGATTTTGGTGACTACAGAGGGTCCATTTTCTATCTGAATGGAATCACACCAAGCCTTTGGGTCATTCCTGTATATCCAGCCCATAAATAGTTCTCATCTATTTTGTCTCTGGCTTTTATCCTTTTCTCTCATGCTGGAATCGTTAGCGTCGACCTCACAGCTTAGAAATTAATGAGGGAGGAGTGTATGGCAAAAGAAAGAATAAGAGCGAAGAAGGTCATTGCTCCAGTGGTTGTATCTCATAAGAAATTGTGTGAGAAGCTATTGATTATAGCCAGCCGAAGAGAAACAGGCCCATGAGACGGCAGAAAGTTTGTTTGCTCCACCTGAGAGATGAGTCTATATTGAGGGGTCAGCACAAATGCATACAGAAAGAACATAAACAGCTGTGCAGTTTAAAATGACTGCCAAATACAAACTCGTAGATGACAGACAGACAGACAGACAGACAGACAGACAGACAGACAGACAGATAGATAGATAGATAGATAGATAGATAGATAGATAGATAGATAGATAGATAGATAGATAGATAGATAGATAGATAGATAGATAGATAGATAGATAGATAGATAGATAGATAGATGATTCTGTAAACACTCTGTAATGGCTTTACTTACAAAATGAAAAATGTAAGCATTCAGACAGCTGGGTTTCATAACTGCAGTCAGCCTGAGTGCTCCTATAAATGATGAATGTGGAGGATCTCAGTGCTGAAAGGCTCATATTGGGAGAGAAATCTCTCTTCCATTAACGTGCACACTTCAGAAGCTCACTCTCTCTCATTTCAAGGCGCCGATTAACAGACTAGTCCTCCTTAGCAGCTTCACAATGTCTTTGAAAACTCGAATCCTTTTACGACAGTCAAATCAGTCTTTGCTATTACTCGCGCAAACACACACACTTTCTTAAACAATTTCTATTTAGCATTAAAATGGGGAGATGAATGGAAAGCTTGAATTTCACCACGAGCGTGGCCAGACCCAAAATTGGATGAGAAATAACAGGATGCCCGTCATATCATAAATTAGTCCGAACTTCTGTTGCTTCAAGTAAATGCATGTGATAGACTAAATCTTTGGAGGATGCGGTCTCATATCACACACAAAATATAGGAACACCAAGTATAAGCCACATTAAAAATGCTACGTTCTGTAGCTTTCATATGACTGAGCGTTTAATTAGCCATGCCCTCTCATTCCAAAACCCCACCCTCCAAAAATTATTTTGAGACCAAAACCAAGCAAAAGAGCAGTGTTGTTTGTTCCTGTGGCTGTCAAATTCAACAGTGTCAAAATAGCGTCCTCAACTGACAAACATTATGAATCATAGCCTTAGTGATCTGCTTCAAATACAACACTATGAGAACGAGCAAAATGACTTACAGGTTTTTGCTGTTTACAAAGTCTACAGCTGTCACAGAGACCAGTGAGATATCTCAGAACACTTATTTAATCAATATCTTTAAGGGAGTAGAACAAACATTTTTGCACTTCTCCATGAATAAAATTGCGGAGCTAGTGGGAATGCTACTAATTAAAAAAAATTTCAGTAGCATGACAGTAGCTCAGCTATTTTCAGTATTGTGTTCAGTATGTTTCATAGTAACAAGCTAATTTTTGAAGAAACACTAAATCACTATCTTTTGTCACGCAGATTTACAGTTGAGCGAGCTGAGCAGGAAATACTTGTCGACCGGAGATTGCAGTGTGACACACAGCTGCCCGTAACTCTCTCTGCCACACTGCAATCTCCGGTCGGCCTTTATCCCTCTCGGAGGCTTGATTAGCCTGATTAGGGGCCAGGTGTGCGGAATCATGACACAACCCGCCCTCTGCCCTGCCACAACCTGTATCAGATCCCAATTATATTCATTTTATTGAAAAGGTTTGTTTAATAATCTATAATTAAATATATAATAATTCAAATATATGTATCTCTTTTCAAATAAACAATTAATTGATTCACTTCATTGGTTGTATTTAATGCAATTGTGTCTGTTCAAGTTTAAAGTACAGTGGCCCAGAGGTGCACAACACAACAACATTTGCAAAGCAAACAAAAGTTCACAACATAAATAAATTAAGCCATAACACAAATATATTAAGACACAACACAAATAAATGTATCCACAACACATTTAAATTAAGCCATAACATAAATAAATGAAGATACAACACAAATAAATTAATGGAAGTGCTCCCGGCCACTAGGGGGCAACATCGACCTTGTGAATGATGTTTTGATTCTTTAAAACATTATTGGCAGTGTGTCTCTGGTGTTAAATAATTACATAAGGAGGATCGGACATGATAAGGCATTCCTAATGTAAGTAAAGAAGATTTCTGTTTTAATTATGGCATAATTATAAGTAAACTTTGGAATGCCCAATTCCCAATACGCTCCAAGTCCTCTCGTGGTGGCGTAGTGACTCTCCTCAATCCGGGTGGTGGAGGACTAATCTCAGTTAACTCCACATCTGAGATCGTCAATCCGTGCATCTTATCACGTGGCTTGTTGAGCTCGTTACCGCTGAGACGAAGTGTGCGTGGAGGCCTATGCTATTCTCCGCTGCATCCACGCACAACTCAACACGCACCCCACCGAGAGTGAACCACACATTATAGTGACCACGAGGAGGTTACCCCATGTGACTACCCTCCCTAGCAACTGAACCAATTTGGAGTCACTCACCTGGCTGGTGTCACTCAACACATCCTGGATTTGAACTTGCAATTCCAGGGTTGGTAGTCAGCGTCCATACTCGACGCACTCCCCAGGCCCCCCATGAGTCCTTTCTTAATCAACTAATAGACATGCAAGAATTGTTATATGACCCGTTTGCAGTCAATTTGACTGTTCTTTCAGCAGGTGTGAAACTGTGCTGCAGTGCCATATTTTCCCCAATGAAAAGTGAACCTTAATGAAGTGTCAATGTCATTTTTCATCGATATAAAAATATACATATACACATTTATTGATGGTAAAGATGTATTCCGAATAAGAGAACGGGTTCAATATTTAACTGGGTGGCAGTTGCCACCACTGTATATATAGAACATATGTGATAGAAAACTATGAAATATTGCTTGTTGTGCCCTGATGCAACATTGTAACACAATGGAATCACACTAGGCAATAATTAGATATACATTACATAGCATTTATAAGGAACAGAGTTAGAATGATCTTAATATTTTCTTAATTTTCTGAATTATGTCTTTTTTTATTATTTCGTTTTTAATTAATTTTTGGACTGTATACATTTTATGTATGATTTTGTTATAGACATGATGTATTAAGTAGATATGTATATTGGTATAGAGAAAATGGTGGTGCACAGCCTGGCATTCCCAATTACTATAAAGCAGTGATATTCTCATCCACATTTTTTCATTATTTATAGTACAATGTTGGCTATGTTATTGTTCTGTATTATAATTCATTTAATATGTCTGTGATGCTGCTAAAAATAGTTTCAGATCCTGAATGCATTTAATAATGTTCATGGTCCTCATTTATTTAACACCAACAGAATTAATTGATGTGTAAATAGTCTATAAACCCATTCTTATAATCAAATCCATTATTTAGATTTGTATCATCATCCATGATTATAAATCAACAATTTACTTGATATTGAGAATGGTTTTAACAATGATTTTTTTTCTTAAATTCCTTCTGCTTGGGTTCCACATGGGCCCAGTGCTCATTAGTCAACTAAATGCTGGTATCATTTGTATTCTTGTCTTCCTGGGCTGCCATGTTTAGTCCTTTTTGTGGCAACGATCTGGGGACTGTTCAAGTCTTGTCTCTCGTGCGGTAAAAATGTGCAGTTTTTGGCTGAGGTAGAACACAGTGGTAAGCTACTTTGTGAATTATGTCTGCTCTGTAGTACCAATATTTAATATGGGAGAGTTTAACTTTAGGGTCTGGTGCAAAAAGGACAACATAACAACATGAGGATATTTGTAATTGATTAGGAAGTTTCTACCATTTACTGTACATGGTGTTGTGACCAATACCATGTTTAATATTATCTATCAATCTTGACATTGTCAAACTCATATTTAGGTTAATTTGTGTCCTTCATTGTATAGACATTTAAAGCACTTTTTCTCAGGTTACTAATATACATATTGTAATGAACTGGCCATGGAGACTGTGTTTGGATCCATGTGCTGGATGTTTATTAGAACACAAGCAAAAATTCCAAATCGGCAAATAGAGGTAGTCATTATGCAGGCAGTATAATCCAATAAACCAAAAAGACATTCCAACAAGGCATACAAAACATAGGGGTATCCAAAAAGCAGTACATCCAAGAAAACAGGCAATGATCATAACAAATCAGCAATAGCAATGTAAAAACAATTGGTAAGGCAGGGTAAGCTAGGAATACTTCGCAATGTGACAGAGGAAACAGCATGGTATTTATGTAGTTCAAACAGGAATTAACCAATGAAGAAACGGTACAGTGTTAGTATTTGGGAAAGGGCTCCCTCTGATGGTTGGAAGGAGGGGTAACAACCTCAGATGTTACACATATATTTTATAACAATATATAATTATATTTAATTAATTTATACAGCATATCTAATCATCATTTCTATCTCTATTTCTTCATGCTAATAAGAGTCATCATGCCATAATGTTTCTAAAGAGGATCTCTTCAGAGTAGGCCACACTTACAGTGTCATTTTGGATTTCCTAGCAACACAGCACAACATTACAAAGAGCCGCTGTCCTTGAAAAATAAAAAAATTAAACAGATTGTCCTTGTTCAGATCTAATAAATTCTCACCTTTGGGCATTGTTCAGGCAACAATTATTGAGGAGTTGAATGGCCCTGGACGGCCTTATGGCTACTGCACAATGTGCCAAACACTACATCAGAAACACAATCTTTCAGTCAGGAGGCAAGATGTAATGTTTATGATGGCACGTCTTGATACATTATGTGCCAAACAATGCACAAGTCAAAGATTTGTGAGAAGAGTTTACCATTCAATGGGCCGCAATCATGTTTGCCGTGACAAACTAAAACCATATGGTTTGGCCATCAGTGGCTGCATAGACGGTTATTCATGTAAAGTGATGTTGTTGCTTTGTGGAGCTAGCAATAACAACACAGAGATTATGGCTGATCATTACCTGCAGTATGCCTCCGAATTTGGAGTCATACCAATGATTCTTCAGACTGACTGTGGCACTGAATATGGTATGATGGCTGCAATCCAATGTGCTCTGAGATCAACTCACACAGACAATTTTGCAGGGGCTGCAAGCCATATATATGGCTCCTCAACCACAAACCAACAAATTAAAAGCTGGTGGTCATATTTAAGAAAACAAAGGTACAGTCTACTGTCGTCTTTTCCCATTTTTTTTTTAACATTGAGGTATGTGTTCTGAATGTTCATAGAGATAAGTCAAAATATCCACACAATGCAAGTGAAAGAAGACCAAACTTTCAAGGTCTAAAAAAGCACATAAAGGAAGCATAAAGGTGATCCATAAGATTCCAGTGGTTTATTCATGTCTTCTGAAGTGAAAGTTTAGTCCTCATTCACTTGCATTGTATAGACAAACAGACACTATATATCTCCATGAAATAGCTTTGTGTTCTATAGAAAAAAAGAATGTGATACGAGTTTGAGACGAAATGAGGATGAGTAAATTGTGAGAGAATAATCATTTTTGGGTGAACTATTCCATTAACTTTGACATAGTATTCACATATTCATGTACACATTAAACAGAGGAACTCAAATTCGCCCACCTTTGAATTGAATAATGATTTCTGTAGATTATGTACCACTGAATGAAATCCTTCAAAATTTTCTCTTTGTCGATTACGTTTTGAGGGTACTTGAAACACTAAGCAGTCTGCAGCAAGCCTGCATGCTTATCAATAAGCAAGTATTATACATCCAAAGATGTTGCACTGGATATTTGGGGTAAACAAATTTCATAAAAGCATCCAAAAGCAGTAATACAATGCTAGTAACTGTATTTCAAGGAATATTCCGGATTTAATGCAAGTTGAGCTCAATCAACAGCATTTGTGGCATTATGCTGATTATGCTGAGTCTAAGGAAAATTCACATAGATATTAACCTGCTTCTATATATAGCCATATGTAACTTGTTCTGTATATAACTCTTGGTGAGATTTATTTATTCTGCTCTCACAGGTTTTAGGACACCATTTTGTCTCCACATAACTCAAATAATAAAATAATACAAATAAAACAATGTGACAAATAATAAAAAATATATATATATATATACATTGGAGTGTGGTGACTCTTTATTGACCTTGGTCGTTTTTGTATCCTTCCTATATTCCATACATTTCTTAATAAAGGACGTTCTATCCTTCTCTTTTAAAGTCCTGAACGTCAAGAAGGAGTCCAGTGTACTTCTCCCTATGTTTCCTGCTTCAAACATAGTCTCAAATCAAATATTATGGAAATCTATGACATACTCTTACCCTGACCTGATAAAACAATTACAAAAATCTATTTATTTTGTAAAAGTTTAACCAAATTACAGTGTCATGGTTTACATATTCATTATATTAATGTATTGTTGTTGCCTTGCAGGTAGTTTAAAATGAATACTGTCAGTAGTACATTTTAGATAATCTGAAAGATTACTTTATGATCATTTTAGTCATCAGTATCAGATTACATTTCAGAAGTAATCTACCCAGCAATACAGTACCTCATTGTCATTACAAATGAACCATGTCACACAACAATCTCCATATTTACTTTAACTCATACTAGTTTGATTCTTAACAGAAACTTTGTTTGCCACATCTTTCAGAAACGTTATGCTTCGGTCACATGCACTGCAAAATGCAGGGCAGTTTTCCAACGTTGCACTACAAAATTGACAATTCATTGGGATCTGCAATACATCAGTTAACTTGTAGCAAACTAGTATTGCTTATTAAATACTTTTACTCTTATAACTCTTTTAAGTTATAGAGTGACAAAGTTTTCTTAACATGTAATGTCTAATAGCCATAACTCCAATTAGTAACACCAATTAGTCACTGTAATAAAGCCGATTTCACATTCACACATTTGGAATTTGTTACTCAATACCTTTCTAATGGTGCATACATAATGGCTAATATTAATAAATTATTACTGGAAAGTACTGTCATTTTTCTTCTAAAGTTGACATATTTGAAATGTGGATTAAGTGTTGATCTCAATGGATTGCTGTAGCAGCTACAATCTCTGAAGGACTCACTACAAATTTCATGATTCAATGTTCCAGAACAAGTCGTAGAACATCTGGCTTTAAATTTAAAAGCAAATTATACATTTCTATTGTAATAAACAATACATTTTCAAAACATTTTGAATGATTGAAAGACAAGTTCCTATGAATCAATATGGAAAACCCTATGTATCTAATGAAAAACTCTCATAGTGTACAGCCATGGCCAATATTGGCAGTGACATAAAATGTGTGTTTCGGAAAGTTCTTCAGTTGCTGAGTTGTTGATTCACATTGTTTCTAGATTATTGTGCAGAGTGATCAGATGCATTTTGAATAATTGCAAAAAGCTTCATTGGCCAAAAAAATTAACTTTATCTCAAAAACTCAAATGACTAATCAAAGTCTAATCAAAAACATAATTTCACTAATCATATCAGCAGCACCAGGGAAAGTGAGAACGAGTACTAGTCAGGTGAAATCACTCTATCATTCTGAATGGATTATCTGATTGGTGTTCTTGTTCGCAATAGTTACCTCTAAAGAAAGATATGTACCCATCATCTTTTTTGCATCAAAATGGCCTCACATGCATGGAAATCGCTGCAAAGAATAAGAAAGAACTATTTACCGGATTATCAAGAACTTCAAGGAGAGAGGTTCAACTGCAGTGAAGAAGACTTCAGGACATCCCAGAGTGTCCAGCAAGCACCAGGACTGTCTCCTACTGAGGAGTCAGCCACAGAATCGTGTCACCACCAGTGCAGTGCTTGCTCAATATTGGCATCAGGTTGGTGTGAGTGCATCTGCACGCACAGTGAGGCGAAGACTTTTGGACAATGGCCTGGTGTCAAGAAGGGCAGCAAAGAAGCCACTTCCCTCTGAGAAAAACATCAACGACAGACAGAAATTCTGCAGGAAGTACAAGGATTCGACAGCAGAAGACTGGTGCAAAGTTATTTTCTCTGATGAAGGCCCCTTCCGACTGTTTGTGACATCTGGAAAATCAAAAGTTCGTAGAAGAAAAGGTGAACGCTGCTATGAGTCCTGTGTCGTGCCAACAGTGAAGCATCCTGAGACCATCCATGTGTGGGGTTTCTTTTATTCCAAATGAGTGGGCTCTCTCATAATTCTGCCCCAAAACACCGCCATGAATAAAGAATAGTATCAAAACGTGATGATCCGTGCATTTTCCAGCATGATGGATCACCATGTCACAAGGCAAGAGTGATAATGAAGTGGCTCGGTGATCATTACATTGAAATTTTGGATCCATGGCCAGGAAATTCCCCGGATCTTAATCCCATAGAGAACCTGTGGTAAATCCTCAAATGCCGAGTGGACAAGCAGAAGCCCACAAATTGTGATCAACTCTGAGCACTAATAAGGCAAGAATGGATCGCCATCAGTCAGGATTTGGCCCAGAAGCTGATATCCAGCATGCCAGAGCAAATTGCAGAGGATATGAAGAACAAGAGTCAACACTGTAAATATTGACTCTTTGCATATATTGAAAGTTTTAGCCATTAAAAGCCTTTAAAACTTATGAAATGCTTATCATTGTTTTCCAGTATACCATAGAAACATGTGAAAAAATTATCTACAAATACTGAAACAGCAAACTTTGCAAAACACAAAATTTACTGTATGTCACTGCCAATACTTTTGGCCATGGCTGTAGTTCACAATATTCACCTGAAAGATGCAACAGCATTTCAGTACATTTTACAGGACATACTACGACTCAAACATTTCTGAATTCAGTTGAATTCTGATGGTATAATTTTATGAATAATTCAATAACTTAATCTTTGTAGATTAGCTCAAAGCAAGTTGGAAAACAACAATAATTCTGCACAGGACTTGTAACAATTCAAAATTTGGTAATTTTTACCTCAACTGATTCTTACAGATTTTTGTATTGGTAGAATTTTAATACATTTTTAATGTTTGGTGAAAGTAATCCAGAGCATTTTAAACATTATCAAGTGCTTTTTACAAGACATACTGTATTACACAGTATATAGTTTGGCAATGCCAATTCATACTAAATACAGCAGACCTTTAAAATGATGTAAGCTTAAGAGTTAAATACCTTCTTCATGATTACATTTATTACACATCATGCACATCAACTGGTTAAAGGGTGCGTGATATAAAGGGTGCGTTGTTTTACAGATATCTGTCCCACCATTTTAACAAGGTCTTGACATGATGTATAACATTTTCCTAGATCTTTAGATGTTTGCATTTCTAAAGTATTCTTCTTTCTTCCTTTATTTATATAGCACAGTTTAAAACAACACTAGGTTGACCAAAGTGCTTTACAACAGGGTAGCATCTCTAAAACGCACCACCACAACAACGAAAAAAAAAGACCTAGAGAGTGTCTGAGGTGTTCAAACTTTAAGCACATCCATTCAACTAGTAGCCTAATACACAATTGAAAGACACAGTTGCCTGAAACACATATTTTACTATAAAAAATTGTAATGTTATTAGAGTAACATTTTATTAATTTTCAGTACAGGAAAGACATACGATAAAGACATAATAAAGAAACCTGATCAGCACCCATAATCCAATGAAGATGGTTTAATCTCATGTTGGTCGCAAATTGAAAATTCACACATTTTGTGGACAGTCCCTAACTTCTCTGACAAACATTTGGAAGAGATTCGGAGAAAATAAGATGCGAAATCAACAATTGCCTATTCTGATTGTTGCAGCTGCTTATTATTTATGCCAGTTATATTGATTTACAAATAAAGACATTTTTGTATCCACTGTTACATAACTATTGAAAAAAGATGTCAGAATGTGTGAACATGAAACGTCTCGGGTTACTTGAGTAACCCTTGTTCCCTGAAAAAAGCGGAACGAGATGCTGCACTGCTAAGCGCTATGGGGAAACAATCTTATTGTGAGCTGCTCTGAACATGTGTGTAACACGTCAATGAAATTGACTGGAATTTATAGCCTCGGTTGGTGAGATCATTGGACGCACCTGTGGCCAGGCTATAAATAGGAGGCGTCAGATTATTTTTAATAGCAGGCACCAGAGTGTCGTCAGATAATTTTTCTGAAGAGCGGTCCTGGGACGTCCCAGTGCGGCAAAAGAAGCGCAGCATCTTGTTCCACTTTTTTCAGGGAACAAGGTTTACACAAGTAACCCGAGACGTTCCCTTTACAAAAAGCTTCACTTTGATGCTGCGCTGCTAAGCGCTATGGGGAACGAAATGCCCACGCCGCCGCACTGGGGCTGTCCGGACCCCTGATCGTTGTGAAGTGTTTTCACAGAACGCGAGAGGTTCCAGACATGAGCTTGAGATGTCGACTCAAGGGCATAAGCCCGGCGTGCCAGAACATCTAACACCATAAAATCCGAAGAGTGTGTGCGGAAAGGACTAGCCTGCCGTATCACAAACCTGGTTAGACATGAGCTTGAGATGTCGACTCAAAGACATAAGAGTCCGGAGTAGCGGAGCATCTAGCCCACAAAGTCAAAAGATGAGTTTGAGAAGCCGACCCAAGGGCTCTAACTCAAAAGTTCGTACCATGAACTTGGATTTGGCATGAGCCTGGGATGTCGACCCAAGGACATAGTTCAGGGTAGCAAAAACATCCTAGCCCATGTAGAAAATTGTAGAATGTGCATGGAGAGGACCAGCCCGCCACGTCACAAACTTGTTCCTGCATGAGTTTGAGATGTCGACTCGAGGGCGTAAAAGCCCGGAGTAGCATGGACATCCAAACTATAGAATCTAATGAATGTGTGCGGAGGGGACCAGCCTGCCGCATCACAAATTTGCTTAGACATTAGCGTAGATGTCGACCCAAGGGCATACCGGGGTAGCAGGAGCATCTAGCCAAACCATAGATCCTGAAGAATGTGTGCGGAGGTGACCAGCCTGCCGCATCACAAACTTGCTTAGACATGAGCGTAGATGTCGACCCAAGGGCATAAGAGCCCGGGGTAGCATGAACATCTAGAAACATGACCATGAAACCAGATGAATGTGTGCGGGGAGGACCAGCCTGCCGCATCACAAACTTGCTGCAGAGAGAGAGGCCTCTAGCCGAGGCTTTAAAGGAGGACAGCCTTCTGGTAGAGTGCGCCCTAAAACCTACTGGCGAAGCTTGACCGCGCGCCTCGTAGGCCGGGGCAAAAATGTACCTCACCCAAAGTGACATAGTCTGCCAGGAAGTGACCACCCCCGGTCATGGCTTCCAAGTGAAGAATTGCTGCCCTGACTTTACGCCACTAGCAAAAGCGGTGGACATAAGTCTGAAGGGTACAGACTGGACAGAGTCTGAGAAGTCTTAGCTGCTCTGGCGTTACAAACGGCAGGGAGCAGAAGGCTTAGAAAATAACCGGCCAAGGGACGCTAAAGACACCTTGGGCAGGTAGTTAGGGTGTGGGTGCAAAGAATGCTTTTGGTCATTCTGGGGCAAACTCTAAACAGGCCGACAAAAGAGACAGAGCCTGTAGGTACCCAAGTCTCCTTAGAGACGTAATTGCCATAAGAAAAACCATCCTGAGAGTCAGAAGTCTACAAAACGCTGACTCTAGAGGTCTAAAAAAGGGGTCTTACCCTGTGAAGAGGTCCTAGCAAGGACGCCTCTTAGGGGGCACCCCGCCCACCAAGGCGTGGCAAACCGCAGTGGAAGCCACATAGAACCTGGCAGTTGCGAGGCAAGTGCCCGCTGACAGTTCTTTCTACAGAAAATCCAGAACTGAAGCAAACTGGCAGTTAGCTGGTTCTGTAATATGAACTTAGGGGGGAAACTGGGCGACTCGGGGAGAAGTCGAGGAGACATTGCGCTATCAAAAGAGGCGAAGAGGTCCTCTTCTGCCCTGTAAAATCTACCCAGATCAGTTCCAAGTGGAGGGAGCCGTAGCACTTGAAATGTTCTCGGAAACTTCAATAGAAAGCCCTGTGAACCTCAGTTGGTACCCTTAGGGGCCAAGCATGAAATTTTTCACAATTCGGACCAGTGATGAGAAGGTCCTTCCTGTCCGGTATCGCCCAAGGCGAGCCGTCAAGGAGAGGAATTCGAGAAACATATCCTGTTCGGCCAGCGCAGCGCCATTAAAAGGAGGCAAGACCCTTGCTGGCGAACCTTACCAAGACTCCCGGGAGCAGAAGAACCGGGGGACACGTAAGTGCCTTTGAGCCCAGACCCAAGAGGGCTGGGTGACTTAGGGAGAAGTAGAGGAGACATTGCGCTATCATAGAGGCGAAGAGGTCCTCTTCTACCCTAGATTAGTAAATCTGCTCCCACACACACACGGGCATCCAGGGACGAAACTACCCTGAGCTGCCCTGGGCCCCAAGGAGGATCGAACGTGCCAGAAATTCAGCTGACGTGAACGTGGATCCCCGATGGTTTATGTAAGAGGCTACCACTGTATTGTCCACCCGCACCAAGACATGGCAGCCTCAGGAGGAAGTATTTCAGGGCCAGAAATACGGCCATCAGCTCGAGACAGTTACTGTGACAACCGAACTGACGACCCTCCTATCCCTTTAAGCCGGACGACCACTTAAGGCCGCTACCCAGCCCGTCAGGGAGGCGTCTGTCGTTAGCAGCCTGCGACGACAAGACGCACCTAGAGTGGGACCCAAGGTAAGAACCGGGGTCTGAACCACATAGAAAGGGAACGAAGCACTGGGCGCGTAACCCTTATTTGCCTGAGGGGACTGGCCCTTGGATGAAACCCCCTGGCTTTTAGCCACAGCTGAAACGGTCTCATATGGAGAAGGCCCAAAGGAATCACCGTGGACGCAGATGCCATGAGACCTAATATTCGTTGATACTGAAGAACAGTGCAACCTTGACCTAGCCTGAGATTGCTCAGGGAGTTCTGAATGGAGATGACACGAGCGGGAGACAACTGTGCCTGCATCGTGATCAAATTCCATATGACCCCTAAATAGGAAATTTTCTGGGTCGGGGAAAGAACGCTCCTTTGGCGTTGAGTCTCGGACCCAGGGAACCTAGATGAGCCAAGACGATATCCCTGTGCTGAACTGCCAGTTTCTGAGACTGGGCTAGGATCAGCCAGTCGTCTAGATAATTCAGAATGCGGATGCCCTGGAGTCGCAAAGGAGCCAGTGCTGCATCCATGCATTTCGTGAATGTGCGGGGTGATAGGGCTAGGCCGGACCAGGAAGTATCTGCTGTAATAGCCTGACTTTTTTTTTTTTTTTTTCTGGAAGGGGAACATGTTCTATGGCCCCTTTTTCCAAGAGATTTTGCAGTTCTACCTGAAGTAGACATGCCTGTTCCGGGCTTACGGTAGTGGAAACCACGCCGTTGAAGCTCGGAGGGCGGCAAGCCTTTTTCTACTGTTTTAGAACCCACATAGAAGTACCTGGCAGAAGTTTCCACGCTGCCAGGTTCTCTGAGATGGGAACTAATTTCAAGACTTCCTGTCGAGGGGATGTCGAATGTTCCGTGTCCTGGATTATGGCAGGGAGCAACGGTACATTCAACATCTTGTTGGAAACCTCTGTCACCCGAAACACCAAGGGTGGCGGGAGTGAAGAGGTTTCGTGAGGGTATCGGGAGGGCCGAAGTGAATGATACACGCGCCCCGTCCCGAAGGGAACTACCCTCACAGGGTTGGATACAGGACCATCAGGGCTTCTTTCTCTTGGAGATACAAGCCCTGAGGTCTTGTTTGGGAGGTTGCTGACGGCGACGAGCCTGTCCCCAATCACTGCGAGGGGGAGCACGACTTGCCACGCTCTGTTTTTGAACCTCCCTCCTAACAGAATCAGGGCAAGACTGGGTGACTGACGGCCTCGCCCCCTGAGTGCGACGAGGAAGAAATTGCCCAAAGGCTTCCTCATGGCTTTTCGCCTCCTGGAATCTGGAGATAACCGAATTCATGGCGTCTCCAAAGAGACCAGAAGGCGAAACTGGGGCATCAAGGAGGAAAACTCTGTCCTTATCCTTGATGCCGGATAGATTAAGCCATAAGTGCCTCTCAGTGCTGACCAAAGCGGACATATACCGGCCAATAGCACGGGCTGACTGCTTGGTGGCACGGAGAGACAAATCCGCAGCTCGACGAAGTTCAGAAAAAGCTTCGTCGTCGAGGTCTCTTCCAGCACTCAAGTCTTTTAGTAGGTCAGCCTGGTACGCCTGCAAGACAGCCATGGTGTGCAGCGCAGCACCAGCCTGACCCGCCGCTTGATAAGCTTTCCCAACCAGCATGGAGGTTACCCTGCATGGCTTAGAGGGGAGAGCAGATTTCTTAAGCGACGATGCCGAACCCGGCGAGAGATAACCCGCAAGTGTCTCTTCGACCGGTGGCATCTTTAAATACCCTCGCGCCTCAGCGCCCACGATAGTCGAATATACTGACGTGGAGGGCACGTGAATGCGCGAGGTATAAGGTTTATTCCAAGAACGAGAAAGCTCGTTGTGGAGATCATCAAAGAAGGGAAGGGACTGATGAGGTGTTCCCTTCCCTTGGTAACCAGACAGAAATCTGTCTTCTAACTTAGAGTGTTTGGGGGGAACTTGGTCACGTGGCCAATCTATTTTAAGTCTGGCCACCGCGTGAGTAATCACATCGAGCAGCTCCTCCGAAGATTTAGAATCGCGATTGGAGCGCTCAGATGCGGTTAACTCGGAATCTGATCCAAGGGAATGGAGGTCCCCCTCGCGAACTGAAGAGGCGCCGAAGCATGCTTCAGGATCACGCGAGGGACCAGCAGGATCTGGGGAGAGAGCGAGCGAAAGGGACGAACCCGTCTCTCGCTCCTCAGCCAGATCCATGCGAGAGCCCCACGAATGAAGTGTGGGTGCCGGCTCTCGGAAGTAAGCAAGGCGAGCGCGAAGCATCCCGACCGAAAGTAGGTCGCAATGCGCGCACCCGCCCTGTTCCAACGCGAGAGTAGCGTGCTCTTCCCCCAAGCAAACAAAGCAAAATTGATGCGTGTCCTTGTCAGACATAGAACGCTGACAAGGAAACACGCATTGTTTGCCCTGTTTTTCCGCCATTTTCCCCTTTTTTTTTTTTTTTTTATATATATATATATATAAAAGAGAGAAGGAAGGAAAAGACTTAGATTTTTTAACAAATTTCTAACAAGAGTTTTGTGAAAACACACAGAGAGAAAGCTCTGAAGAAAAATGTCTGACGACACTCTGGT
Source organism: Moxostoma hubbsi (assembly GCA_032164185.1). Taxonomy (NCBI): domain Eukaryota; kingdom Metazoa; phylum Chordata; class Actinopteri; order Cypriniformes; family Catostomidae; genus Moxostoma; species Moxostoma hubbsi. Next base: position 1,908,531 of record JAVLUX010000005.1, on the reverse strand, counting down.
GACGCCTCCTATTTATAGCCTGGCCGCAGGTGCGTCCAATGATCTCACCAACCGAGGCTATAAATTCCAGTCAATTTCATTGACGTGTTACACACATGTTCAGAGCAGCTCACAATAAGATTGTTTCCCCATAGCGCTTAGCAGCGCAGCATCAAAGTGAAGCTTTTTGTAAAGGGAACCACATTTACTGCAGTAAATTAGTCCACTAACGAATAACTTAAGTTTTCATAGTGAAAAGATATGGCTCGCAAACTACAGTCTGAAGAATTCGAAATAAATAACTCTAAAAAAATATATATATAATATAATTTTTTTCTATTTAGTAACATTAATTACTATACTTACATTGACTCTCCTACAGTGGAAACATTTGTCATTTCTGTGGATCAACTGCTCCCTGGCTTAATTTTGTTGTGTTGTGGTTTAATTTATTTGTGTTGTGGCTTAATTTTGTTGTGTTGTGACTTAATTTATTTATTTGGGTTGTGTCAATAGTCAAAGCCATCCATTTAGCCATTTAGCATGTTAACGTAAAAAAAATTGTCACTCTAAAAGAGATTCGCTAATTCTAAAAACTCTAAAAAAGCTGTTTCTTTAGCACAACCCCCCCCACCCCCCCGCTCTAATTAAATCATATTTTATATCATCTGAAAGAGATATCTCCCCCTTAAATAGATTCAGCGCTAATTGTAGCTCGTAGCTAGTAACAACTTTTTCAAAAGAATAGCTTGACTGTAGTTTAACTACTTTAAAATATGAGCAGCTTGGCAAGCTACAGCTTCACAGTATCTTTCCCAACACTGGTTTTCACCTTGATATATTTGTAATGTCCTTTGTTTGTTTGTGGCAGAAGGGTGGAATGATACTAATATTGAAGTCAAGCTTAGTTACGCCTCATAAAATGTGAAATGTTAACTCAAAATGTTCTCAGCTAACAAATCAGACAGTGTTAATCTATCAGCTAATTGTTCATTAATTATGCCATAAATCATTGTGACTCTGACAGTTTGTCCCAATTTATAATGTCACACATGGGAGAACCTCATCTGGTTTATGCACCTTTTCTGTGGTTACCGTGCTTTGAGCTAATCCTCTCCCGCAAACAAAAGCTTTAGGTGATACGAGTGGCAGATCTCTTGTTATCCGTTAAACAATATGCTCTTGCATGAGAGGAAAAATCAACCAGGCTAGTATGTATATACAAGTATATACAAAGCAATTTAAGGGTCCTATTTTAAGAGCACTATGCCATAAGTCATACAAGAAAAGTCAGTGGCCGTGGCCATGAAGTTTTGGTATGACCGTGTAAGCATGGGCTGAACCAGTGATATAAACAAAGGTGCACATTCATGGTTAGTTGGTAGTGTAAATGTACTGTATACAATAAATTAGAAGAATAGAAATATGGTCTTTTGTGCATCAGCCCATAGTGCTTTGCATACAAAATTTCACCAAACCCACATGTGCCTAGACACATTAGCAAATGTTTGCATGGAAATGCCAAACCTTCATGGCCATGCCCATTAACTTTTTACGATTTAAGGCATAGTGTCACGCTTAGCACTCTTAAATAGAGTAAATAAATTGTGTATAAAACGTTTTAGCGCATTGACTTTTTTCTAAGGAAAATTGCAAACTGCACTTTGTGGCACTACATTAACATACAATACACCCACAGTTTGCGTGCATACACCCACAGATAGCGCAAACTCGCCCACCCACGACCACTTGTGCTTTGTGCTGACATGAAAATTGCAATTAGAATTAGCACTCTCACAGAAATTGAATAAGACATAGCACACGGTTGAAATGTGTAGCACTGCGCTTTGTGCGCTCATGAAACTAGAGCCTTTAAAGTCTGGAATTCTAGTCCACATTCAAATGGTTTTCCACCATGTAAAACAAAGAAAGGTAATGATGTAAAATGAATAAGAAATATTTAACACTACATTAATCTTACAGTAACAAATGTAAGCAAATTTGTGACACTGACGTTAATGCCTTTGTACAAAATGTCAGATATCTTTGTTTCCACTGAATCACAAAGATGCTCTTTGGAACATTTTCAAACCATGCTGGGATAACATAGATCATCAGGTTGTGCATAAACTTGTGGTTTTCATACCAGCAAGAGTGCATTCAGTCATTATTAAAGAAAAACAAATATCTGAATTCATGTTAATTGTTCAATTCAACTTTTCACTCAAAATGTCATTATGATCATATTTGAATATTTGAATTAGAAAAATGCAAAATATCATTTTTATAAGTGGAATGTGTATGTAGGATGTTTTAATCAATGATATCAAGTTTTGGCATCCTTTTCAATGTAATTTCAAAGTTCTGTATTAATAGTCACAAGCACACATAGGACTAAACATACCATCAAAGAGTAGTAATACTTTAAATGTTGTTTTTAATTATAATTTTTGCTTATGATCTGTTAATGGTCGTCTGTGAGTTCAACGGCTCTACCACTTAACATATTTATATGATGTTTTAGAAACGAGAACATCAAAGCGTCACCCTGCTGCACTTGTGGTTGTATATAAATGTCAGCTAAAATAGATGGCTATAACAAAATTTTTAATTTCAAGTGTGGGTTTAATAACCATGATTCATTATACGTTGTGTCATGGCTTAAAGTTTAAGCAGGACAGAATATTAATGACACAAGGCCTGTTTCCTGCAGGCATATGTGCTGTGTTGTACACGGCTGTTGGGTCCAAGTAGTTTGATTGTACAGACATTAACATGTTGACACTGAACAGGAGAGCATAGCAAATGTTTACAAATATCTGAAAAAAACTAGATTTTTACATTTTCAAATAAAATGTGAGTGGAGCATGACCGTGGTGTTGTGTGTGATTGGCAGGGCATTGTTATTGCGGTTGCTATGGTGTCCTGGGTGTTTACTTCGACATTGCTAGGTTTTTGCTAACAGACAAGTAAGAAAGTTTCTATGATATTCTGATCCCTCGTTAAAGGTAAGTCTGTAGGATTTGTTTGACCATCTTATTGTCCACAATGTGAAAATGGTATGCTGCTCCTCTCTCAGGTGTGTGCGTGCGTGTGCGTGTGCGTGTGCGTGTCAATATGTGTGTCTTATTATCCACTGTAGGTGTGGTCCAATCTGCTATTAATGCATCGACAATCCAGTGGCCTGGTTTGGAGCTAATGAAAAAGATCAATCTTCATATCCTACAAAGATGATGGAAACAGGTCAGGCATGAAGATTTGCATTCCAACGCTGCTTTTAAAAAGGCATTTTACTGTGGTTTGTTCTGCAAGAAGATTGCATTTAACCTGCAGGCTGCAAGAAAACAAATCAATTAATTATGGTAATGGATAGTCCTGCCGTCACATTCACCTCAGTCCCAAACAATCAGTTTTACACTCAAGTAGTCGACTGCCATCAGGCAAATGCTGAATCTCTAAATAATTCTGACACATTTGTGTAAGCATGGCTCATTTTAAAAGCAAAGATTCAGCACCAGCTGTTAAACTTCCTTATTAGGAATTAACAAGAGTAAATATTCTGTCAAGGCCACAAATACCTCCTGTAGACCTCTCAGCATTAAATAAGTTTTCCCTTGTTCCTCTGATATGATCATATGAAACTGTGCTCATGGATGCAGCTATACACCCACGATGGGGTCATGTTTTGGAGTGAATTGGCCATTACCACCAGAAAAGTTATAGTTCTAAATATAACGTTTTTATAAGTGAATTAAGTAATTAGTTGTTGAATTTAAAAGGACAGATCGCCAAAAACTCTGTCATAATTTACTCACCCCCCATGTCAATCCAAACCCGTACAACATTCTTTCTAATGTGGAACAGAAAAGAGGACATTTTAATAAATGTTCTGGTCTGCCTCTTCAATACAATGATGGTTTATCTATCTGACTCTCTGACTGTCTGTCTGACTATCTAACTTACTAGTCTGTTTAACCTTCAAACCACAAGCTTTTAAAACTTTTTTAAATGTCCAGGCCAGGCCTTGTCAAGTTAACATTATAGTTTGTCAAGACAAACTTTACCTATCTAATTAGACTGATTGTAGCATGTTCAAATTTAACACACTAATACACTTATTGCAACATTGTAATGTGTTGTTAGGCTACAATACCTGCTGAAAAGACCAGCTAAGGCTATCATAATTTCCAGGCTTGTTTATACCTTGTTTGTTGTTGGACTAGATGGGGAAACCAGTGCACTAAACAGCCAAAGCTGTTTGACCTGCATGGTCTTTCTGGTAAAGTTAGTTTGTAATACAACATGGCAAAAGCCATAAGAGACAACAAAGATAACCAGAGCTTTCTGGTGTTCCTCACAACGAGGTTAAAACCACTAAGATATTTAGGTGGTGCACAGAAAACTTCACTAGATTTTACTTTTAAGATGGTGTAGACTACACCACTAAATGAATATACTGTACAGTATATCATGAGAAAATGTTTCTGTCCACATCTATATAGGTCCTGAAAACAGGTCAGTGTGTATGTTCTGTGTGCACCTTTTTAAAGACTGTTATAAACCTCTCTGCCTCTTCACGCCATGTCTGTTATAAGTAATCGATAAATAATCTGGGTCTGCTCAGCCTCCTTCTCATCCATCACGCAATCCACATCCTTTAGAATACAGCGGCAGAAACGGGTCTCTGGCCTCAGGAGGGAAACCCAGACAGCCGGGGCCAGTTTATTAGGCCATGCGATGACTGGAAATTTTGAGGCAGAATGTGCAGGCACAAACCAGGGTCAATGTGTCGCAGGACAGAGAGAGACGGGACTTATTCTCTGAGGTGTTATTTATTCTGGAATGCCTGAAGAATCGCAATGCTGAGAATAGAACGGACAGAAATTAACAGAAGCAGAACATTTCTTTTACACATTCACACACAAACTATCATTCACATTTCAGAAACATTCACTGAAAGCCTGTTATTATGCCTGTCTGCTACATGTTATTTAGGCAGTTTGACAAGCGGTTTGAGTGTCAGCAGATACAGTACATAGATTCCCTTAAGAGCATTTATTAGGCGTCTACTCTTCCAAATGTGCAGATTTATCACAATTCACCCTCTCATTACTCTCTATTCTTTTCTGCACACTGTCTCTTTTTCTCTCTCATTTTTTCAGTTCAGTGTGCTGTACTGTTTTTAAAGACCCCATTAAATAGTTTGACAAATGCAGTTTTATTTCATGTGTTGATGTAGTTCCCATTTCTTCTTACTTTTGCTATAGTTGGTGGCAGGTGGTAGAGGAGACCAGGGATATTAGTCATACTTTTTTCTTCTGTGAATATTTCTCAGGATAATTTTATGCACAGCCACATTCCTTGAAGTCTTGGCTACCAAAACGCTATAAAACATTTTACCTAATCTTTCTCAGGAAAAAAGATACAGTACATTGAACAGTTTTAACACTTTTTTTTAAATTATGCTGCAATTCCCTTAAACCCATCACCATGACCACTAAAACAACATCTATGGCTCTCTTTAAATTAACACCTGCATTTTTGTCTTGGTATCTGGATTTTGAAAAAATAAAAAACTAACTCAAGTCTGCAGAATAATAACAGAACAGAATGTTGGCTTTGTCAAACCTTTGAACTAACCCTTTAAGAAAACGAACAAAATAAATTCTGCCATCTCTTTCTGATGCTCTCTTTCACTCATTTCCTCTCCCTTCATTTCTCTTTCCCTTTGACCTGTCTATGTATCTGTTGTGTCTCTCTTGCTCTTTTTCTATCTAATTCTCTCTCTCTCATGGCTATGGTGCCAGAGTATCTAAATGAGGTAATCAGGCTGAAGTAGTCTTTGGCATCCCCAGTGTCTAAGCTCAACTAATCCCACTCTGCTCTCGCTAACAAGACACTGATCTGAGGTCTGCCGGGGACTTAATGAAGAATGGATAGCTTGTTAGTCTGATTAGGCACACACTCCTTCCCTCTTATTCTCTCTATCCCTCATTTGAACAACAGTATTAGCCCAAACTCTCTCTGGATAATCCTTCTATTACACTGAGATCCAGGCAATCTTAACACACCGCACCACCCACAATTATCAGCCGTACGCATCCCACCTGACCCCCTCTTCCTCTTTCTCTCGCTGCCCTGTCTGCCCTCTCACGCACATCCTCTCCTCCTTTAGCTTTCCGGGTGTCAACGATCTCCCTGCCTGTACAGGCCTGAACCACATGGCTGAGTTCACAGGTCGTTTTACAAGAAGGAGCATTAATTAGCCTCATTGAGGAATTGGATCTCTGAGGCAGAGCACCATATTCAGACTATCAAGCCTATCTTGCACGCCCTTCCAGTCAGTGTGATTATCATAAGTGAAAACTAATGCTATAACTGCAATAATAATTAGGAAAACTTAACTGAATTGAAATTGCATTTCCATAAGTATGTTTGCATGAATGATTGTGGCGGCGGGGGTATGGTCGAGCATTTGTCTGGAGAGAGGGAAAACGGTAAGGGTACACACCTGAGCGCTATAATATATAACACCTGTTTCTGATTGCAGTAAGCACTGTGGAGAGCGATTAAAATAAGGACCACGCCAGTGACGAGGAGCGAAAGCCCCGTACACACCCGCTGAGTCGCTTATGACTGCTGAAAAGAGAATTGTTTATCTGAGTGTATAAATAAACCTACTGTTTGAAATTGAAGTTCCCCGTACTCCACTTCCTCCTTCTAAGAAATCTGTTACAATGATCTTAAGTGTAAGTATTCTTCAGTCAGACACAAGCTCTGAACATCTGTGTACAGGACACATGACGCAAAGTTCGAAAAATTGCTCAAGCACTGAATGCGTGCGGGCCGATTTTTCTAACCGCGCATCTATGAAAGACCAGAATGCGCTTGCGTGTGGAATTATTTGCATTAATTTGTTAAAATTAGACATACCTTTATACAGAAAAGGTTAAAAAGGGACTTTGTCAAACTAAAAATCACACATTACACACATTGTTTACTTTTGAAACAGTGAGTATTTTAATATTTACTGATTGTCCACATTAACTTCCATTGTAAGCACAACAATAAAACTCAGATTTATTTTTCGTTTTTTCATTTTAAAGAAAATGAGGCCTTTTTGCACACTACCAAAAATTTTGTGTTGCATGTAAACACCTTTACTGCCATTCTAGTGTCTTATTCAATGTGCACATTGTGAACATTTATGTTTATGTTTTAATAAAGAACCAGAGAAACCTGATTATTTTGAGCTGAATTTTGATAGTTTTGGAGTCATGCAATGAAGTGTTTTCATGCAAAATTTCAATAAAATGACCTCAAATTAAGTTAAACTTTAGTTTTTGATGCTCAGTTTAGTGAAAAAAATTATACAATCCACCTTCGTTAACCATGAAAATGCCACTAGATAACCCTAGATGGCCCTGAGTAATATATCCCTGTTAATCATATTTAAATTATATCAGGTATTACATTAACTTGGCAGCACTAAAATATCAGAATTAAATACTAAATATAGTGAAACTAAATGCAGTCACAAAGTGAAACCTAACAAGGACTAAATTCAATTAAAAGGACAAAATGAAAATAAAAACAAAATGAAATATTCAAAACCCTGCTCACTGCTTCCAATCTCGTCTCGAGAGCTGGAGTTCTTGCATGATATTATTTCCGTGCACTGAGATGCCTCTCTGAGTTAAATTAGCTCATTTCGGAGGTGAATGCCTCTTGGTCAATTCCAGTCTATTTTCTCAGACCAAAGTTGACATTTAATTCCTTCACTGCAGTAGGGCTCTTTCAGCTTGTTTCCAAGTTCATTATGGTAAATGGCCTTTACAAAGCGAGTGTTTTGGCGTGAACTTCAGTTTCACAGTGAGCTTGTTTTATAGCCAGGCAGAGAGACTGTAATAGCTCGACTGTTCACATCAACATTGCTTACTGTGGGATGATTGCCAGCTCAGAGTCAATAAAATTAGAGCATACATCTACAGGCAATAATACAGTTACACACTTTTAAAGACAGCCTGTCGGGTTGTAGCATGCTTCTACAAACAGCAAATAGATGTAAAATTACATCAATAGAAAGCAATTAGTGCTAAAGAATACAGACAGTAGCACTACAGCATTTATTTTTAAGTATCGTAATGCCCGTACAATGACGTAACTTACTGCTTAACCACCATAGCACGATGCATCATGGCTGTGTCCTGAAACCATGGTACCTGTGTAGGAGATCCATCATTTGAACCATGTTGGTTGAACAAATTAGAGCTGTCGTTAATGATGTTACACAGGGGGTGGAGAAATAACTTATACTTTCACTCAGATTTTATACACCAAAGTGTCATTCAACTGATCACAATGTATAGTCAGGTCATTATTAACATGAAAAATTACTATTACAATCAGAAAAAAAAATCTGAACTTCTTAAATTCCTTAACTAAACTTCTTTCAAAAATCCTCCATGTGCAGCAAAGACAGCTTTGCAGATCCTTTGCATTCTAGCTGTCAGTTTGTCCAGATACTTGAGTGACATTTTACCCCACGCTTCCTGTAGCACTTAACATAGATTCTCACAAACCTTACAGTCAAGCTGATCTCACAAAAGCTGTCCAATATCTGTGTTTATTTGAACTGTTGTTCATGAAACTGGTGTTGAGCAGGTAGAATTCAATGAAGTTGTCAGCTGAGGACATGTGCGGTATCTATTTCTCAAACTAGAGACTCTGGTGTAGAGCATAAGTATACTCTAGTTGTGCATCTGGCCTTCCACATCTCTTTCTGTCCTTGTTAGAGCCAGTTGTCCTTTGTCTTTGAAGACTGAAGTGTACACCTTTGTATTAAATATTCAGTTATTTGGCAATTTCAAGCATTGTATAGCCTTCATTCATCAAAATAATGATTGACTGATGAGTTTCTAGAGAATGCTGTTTCTTTTCTGCCATTTGGGACCTAATATTGACCTTAAGACATGCAAGTCTATTGCATACTGTGGCAAGTCATAAACCAACACAAAGACCATGTTAAGCTTCATTTAACAAACCAAATAGCTTTCAGCTGTGTTTGATAAAATGGCAATTGATTTTCTAGGACAAAATTGTCAATTTAGCATGATAACTCAAGGATAAGGTGTTGGAGTGATGGCTGCTGTAAATGGGGCCTGCATAGATTTGATCAAAAATAAACATTTTCAAATAGTGATGGAGCTGTTTTGTACATCAGTAATGTCCTGGCTGTACTTTGTGATCAGCTGAATGCCACATTGGTAAATTAAAGTAGAAATTGACGTCTGAAACAGCTAAATTAGTACATTATTCTAAACTTTTGACCACCAGTGTAAGTATTAAGGAATAAGTGGAGGGACTTTGCAAGTGTAACAAAATGGAGGATTTGCAGCACCTAAAAGAGAAGCAAATTGGCTGTTTCAATTCTGTTCCTTCTCTGACTGCAAAGAAAGAGAAAGTTTTGGCCATCCTTGGGCCTAAAGCATTGGAAGGGGTCCCTAGAGGTATAGACACATGTGCTTTAACCAACACTGTGCCTTTGCCTTCAAGGTTTAGCCCAACAACCTCAGGACCCCTCCATCCTGGCCCTTCAACATCAGGCCCCCTCCAGCCGGACCCCTCAACATCAGGCCACCTCCAGCCTGGCCCCTCAACATCAGGCCCCCTCCAGCCTGGCCCCTCAATATCAGGCCCCCTCCAGCCTGGACCCTCAACATCAGGCCCCCTCCAGCCTGGCCCTTCAACATCAGGCTCCCTCCAGCCTGGCACCCTCAGCATCAGGCCCCCTCCAGCCTGGACTGTCAACATCGGCAATGAGTTCTGGTACTTGGCTATTACTCCTTTCTCCTGACTCCCTTCACTCTGAGCCCTCCTCATGCGCTGAGCTACGTCCTCCTGACATTTCAGAGCACCAGCCATTAATCTCTTGCCAAAGGAGAAACAGGGGACGTTGTGGCTGCAGTGAGAAGCTGATTCAATCTGAGAGGAAAAAAAATAGCTGTACTTCAAGGAATCAGGAAGGAATTAAGAGCCCAGAGGGAGCAGAAAGACTGGCATCATGAGGAGGTTGTGGCATATAGGAGGGCTAAATTAGAAGTATTACAGCAACAGGCCAGCAAGCCCTCTTTAACCATGTTTTTAACCAACAGAGAATAAGTAAAGACATGTTGAGGCATTTTTATTTGTATAGTGCCTTTCACAACACGCATAGTTTCAAAGAATCTTTACAGAAGATCAGGCATTAACAGAAGATAAAACTGTAATATCTATAATGTCTTAGAGTCATCATTTTGTAGTTTGATAAAATAAGATTGTGAATTGTGTTTAAAAATAAGTAATTAAATAATAATTGTACATAACTGCATTATTCTTTACTCAATATGGAAAGTCTAATGATGCGTGGCTGACACCTTTGTAATCTTTCTGAAATGTAGTTTTTCACAGATCCACAGACATAACACTCTTCTTTTTTGTTTTGGCTACATTGTTGGCCACCATGCCTCCCAAAATCTAACCCTTTGTCCTTGTCATGGGAAGTGGAAACGAGAAAACGGGAATTGAGCACATAATTGTAACTTGATTCATCAAAGTATTATAGTAATGAAACTGAAGCATGTCTCCTGTGCAATGTCATCCCTTATTAAATACCTGAATAATGTGACCATGTCTAATTATGAAGCAAATTTATGGAATGGAATTCAAAGTTTTATTATTTTGCAGTGAGCCACCATCGCATAAACTACAACCAAAGTTGGCTTTGTAAAGATTTTACCCATACACAACATAATAGCCATGAGAATATAAAACAAACATGACACAAAATACTATTTTATTTAATTACTCAGCTAATTAAGAGAGATCTTTTTTGCCACAGCATGAAAACTATGAAAAAAACAGCATGACAACAGCCTATTTTAAAACCAAAAACCCATTAACACATGAATATAATAATTTGATATTCAAATTAAGCTGTGCCTTATTTCTGTCACAAATCATAGATGAAACACTCACATTTAGCTAGTTAATTTAGATGATTATTAGCCACCAAGGTGCTTCTATCCATTCCTCAAATGCATCAGTAGCAGGTGTATTAATGGCTCTCCTAATAAATACAGTGTGTATAAAATGCTCAACAATGGCGACTTTACAAAGAATCCTACAGCTTGAGCACAGAAGGTGAAGCAGAAGTCAGGTAGTGTATATAAATGCCTATATAAGGCCATATTTCTCCCCAATTGACTCTCTATCTGATGTTCTGGAAATTCTGGATTCCAAGCACCGAGATCCTTTAATTTGCTGCAGGTTGTGAAACAACACCTTCAGAGGGCCACAAGAAGAAACTACGGCTTAATTCCAGCAGTGCAGTTCTTAGCTGCATTATTGTGCTGTGGGAAGTTTTGTGGAGGTGGTTGGTGATACTCACCATTTCAAAAGGGGTTTTCTGATCATACATGTTTGTTATTATTCAAAAAGTCTCAGTGTGACTGGTATAATGGTCTCTTTCCCATGTTGATAAAACTAATGGTAACAAAGAAATAAGGTCTTTGCCAAATGCTGTATAATTATGGAGGTCTGTCCCCCTCCTTGCCTATATGTTAATGAGGTATGACCCCAGGACTTCCAAATCAAACCACTTCCAAAATTCCCTTTGTTGAAGTTTTCTCTGGTTTGGGTATTTAAGGAAATGTGACACATTGTCCATGGAGTCTGTAGTCAGATTATCCCACACAATTGATGTGTGTAGTTTTGATATAAGGAATCTTATCTAATGGCTGCTTATAAAAAAAAAGGGAGAAAACAGTGGTCGATGGGGCTGTATTGTACTAAAAAAAAAAATTAAGAAAGAAAATACAAAAACTGAAATATGAAAATAAAATACAGTAATGAAATATGGTAGAGGCTAATGATAATTGAAAACACAAACAGTTCATTAGCCAACCCATATGCTTCAGCATACATTATCTTAATGCATGCTTATATAATTCACAGCATTTTGTACAAACAAGTACTTGCATAAATCATTCAAAGCATGCTATGTGTTTAACACATGCTTAAACACTCACAGTATTGTATGTATTTAACATGCTTAAACACTCAAAGCATTTTAGGAACCAGGCCTTAAGGACATGCACAACAGAATTCTCACGACACATGTTTTTACATATAAGACTTATTACTCTTATTTACTGAGATTGACAACACTCTGGGCTATAAATCATTAAATAAGATTAATTCTATATTTGCATACCCAGTTTTTACATGTGTGCACCAAACTTGGTCAAACTCCACACATGCAATCCATATGCATCCTTCAAATATAATCCACAACAAACACTCAATTTAAACGTACAGTAGGACTCCTTTGAACACATATTTAATGCAATTTATGAGTATTTTGTGTAAAATTTGATTATTACCTAAAGAATACTCAAAAGTTAAACAACCGGGAGCTCTCTTGAACATCTTTTGTTTTCACATCTCTAACACGAGGGAGTGCTGGAAAGCAAGTATCGCAAAACTCTTTAAGGGGCCACATCCAATGACTAGAGTACATGACATTTCTCTACTTGGCTACACTTCATTTCATTCATTCTTTATTTTTTTTTATTTTATTTTTTTTTTTTTATTTGCTTGCAGTTTTAATGTGATCAGTTAATTATTGAAGCAGTGTTCAATTTGCTCTGCATTAGTATTTTGGATGCATCTTAATTTATTCAATGCAGATTCTCTTGAATGTTATTACTGAATTCTCACCGTGCACTGAGTTTTTGTAGGCTTCTTTTTTACACCCATATTCAGTTTGTAGTTCCCATCTTATTTTAGTTAAGCTTATCATTAAGACAATAGGAAGGCAAAATTACTGACAACAAAAGTCCAAGCTGCAAATGAGAAGCTTTTTTTGTTGTGTTTTTTTTTTTTTTAGTTTTTTTTTTAGTTTTTTCACTTTTTTCTAAGTGTTAGGCTTTTTATGTATTTATCTTTGCTAATTGCAGCTTGGTAAACAGAAAGATTACAGAAGATGACATTATTCTTCAAAAAAGTGGAAGGCTTATTGCATCCTCAAAAATGTTTGTCTCTGTAAAGGCCCTGTGATTGATTGAGTGGTAAGATTGTCCCTCAGGGGAGATGGACTGTAAAAAAACAAAAAAAAACAAAAAAAAACAAAAAAAAACACACATTATAAGCACACAAAGCGAAATTAATATATATGGTCTCACACTGTGCCTAATCACATGGACTGTTCCAGCAGCATAGGTGAGTGTTCGGGCCTTAGCCCAGTCGAACAAACCCAATGACATGCCTGCCAGTATAAATCAGTATCTATGATATGACAATAATGCTATCAGCAGGAGCTCAGCACCCTGCCTGCCTCACAAAAATAATGTTCAGATTGAGGACGAGTTATAGAGAGAAAAAGTGATGGAAAGACATGAGAAAAGAGGTAGAATGAAGTATGAAGGTGTGCATGGCTGTTTTTTAGCAAAACAATCTTGATTGATGAGGACTGACAAAATAGAATGATGGAATATCTAAACTTCCATCCAGTAAATTTTTTTTGTTATATTTTAAATGGACAGTTCACCCAAAAATGAAACTTTTGACATCATTTACTTACCATCACTTTTATCAAACCAGTATGACATTCTTGCTTATGCAGAAAACAAGAGCACTGGAGATTATTTAATGAAGCTAGCCCTCTTTCGTTTCAGTACAATGACAGTTGATAGTCTTGTTTAATTTTTAAAAAGGACCCAAATGCATCATAAAAGTAGTCCATGCAATTCCTGACATATTCCTAGACTTATGAAGGCATAAACACAGAATTTAAGTCATGTTTTTCCCCAGCAAAGATCTTGATGTAAGTTTTTTGTAAATTAGCATTATGATAGAAGCTTTTACACAGTGGCTCAACATTCATGCGAGAATTTGTGTTGTTTAGAGCTAAAAAACATGAACAAATTTCTGTCATAGCCCTCAAGAACGCATAATGGACGTCAAGATTTTCACTGAAAAATATATTAAAATCCTATTTGTGGCAGGGCGGAGGGCGGTGCCGGGTCGTGATTATACACACCTGGTCCCTTATCAGGTTAATCAAGTCTCCGAGAGGGATAAAGGCCAATTGCGGGCGGTAGTGCAGAAGAGAGAGATCGTTTACGGACATGTCCGACATGTGTATGTTTTGTTTTTTGTTTTAAGTTTCTCATTAAACTATTATTTATATTGTCAAGCCAGTTCTTGCCTCCTCCTTGCCCATTGAAATCCCGTTACACTATAGTAAATATATTAAAAACTTGCCTTGTAATAGACTTGATGCAAGATGCACGAGTGGAAAAGAAAGTCATAAGGGTTTTGCATGATTTGATACTAAATAAATTGACAGAAGTAACATTTTTGGTTGAACTGAATAATTTTAGATTTTAATATTTTGTTGGCAAGAGAATTAGGCAGTTCTTTTCAGACTTTTCAAAATAAGTTGGTTAACCTTATTCTTATTGCTAACTGCAAAGGGAATTGCACACATTTTTGCTATCGCACAACTTTTTATTTTTCTTTCAAGTCAACAGGACATGTGTCTGCAATACAAGTAGGCCTAAATGTTAATGTAAATGCACACGGAAGCTATTGGGTGTTAATTCCATTTGCAGCTGCTTGTTCTCTTTTAAGACAGAGTCGAGGTCATCAATGGTGTTAAAAAAACAAAAAACAACCCAGTCTGATTTTTATTCCAGGGAAACTGTTGTGTATCCTCTCTCTCTCTCTCTCTCTCTCTCTCTCTCTCTCTCTCTCTCTCTCTCTCTCTCCATGTTTCTGCCACAATAGACTGCATTTTATTAGAGGCATCAGTGAGATAATTTAGGATCAAATACGGAAGCCAAATTGCCTGGCGTAAGATGCCTTTCAAAGTAACAATGTTAACGAAAGAATGGAAAACATGCTATGTAAACACATGCCTATAGGCTGCCTCTTCATGTCGCACCTATTTACTTGGTCTCACTTCATCAAACAATGATTTTTTGCATCCTCCATACACTGAAGTGAGTGTGTTTGTATTTGTGATGATTGAGCTTTCACAGGAAAATAAATAAATAAATACATTGATAAAGAAGTATATTTTCGATTCGAGGCACACTGTCTTCCCGTCTTAAAGGTCATGGTTCTATTTGTGTTTTCTGGACAAATTAGTCATCCCAAATAACAAATATAATCTACAAACATAGCTGAGAAACATTTGTAAGTGTGGAATGAGGTATCGCTGTGACATATTCAAGTAATCATGTATGTGTGTGAGACTTAGCTGTAAGGAGCTGCTGCTCAACATTCATACTAGAGCTGAATGACAAGAGATGATATTCAGAACAGATTACATATCACACACACACACACACACACACACACACACACACACACACGGTTTGGACAAAATGTAGAATTTCAGAATTGCCCTCCTGTCAGTTTAGAGTTGGAATTTGAATTGAATTGGCCACGCCCCACAGTATGTTACATTGGGTTTAGCATTAAAATGACAGAAAGAGGATTTTAGTGAATTTTTATTAAAAGAAAATCAACCCATTTATGCAACAGAACAATTTAATTAGTCCAATTTCAAGTTTTGCAACAAATAAAGTATTTGGAATCGTTTTTTATTTTTATTCATAAATAGATTTATTTATTTAAACTAGGTTTAATACTGTCAAAACATTGGTGATTTTTAATTTTGACATATATCACCATCAAATGTACACCACAGTGTTTTCAAATAACTTGAAATAAATAGATATTGACATCATATTGACATATTGACACAAATGTTATATCTATATATTGATATTTGACTCCAATTAAAATATTTTGGGGTCAATTATAGCATTCTGGGAAATAAAGTGTTCTCCCACTATGGTCCATAAAACAAATTAATTAAATATAATGCAATTTCTATTGAACTGTGTGGGGATGGGGGCATGATCGTGTGTCTGTTTGTGGGAGAGAGAGAGTGGTGTGGTTTTCTAACAGCTGTTTCTTGTTACAGTGATAATGGAAGGAGACATCAAAAAGCAGCCCAAACATGCCAGAAGGGAGAGAGATGGAGACACATATGACAGTGCAGTGTTGACATTTGCCCTGTTATACTTTTTGGGATTTACCTTTCCTTTAGTGTGTAATATAGCTGTTTGTGCATGTAAAGGTCTGCAAAGTATCAAAGCACAAAATCCACACAAAAGGGAGTTATTCTCTCCCACAGACAACACTGCTCAAGAACTACACAAAACAGCTGGTTTATAGTCCAGACATTTCTTCCGTAAAGTATCTATGTCACTGTGTAACACATTTGCATAATGCCTGCCTAAAGGCTACTTTGGCCCACCCTCAAACAAACATAGTTATAGCAGAGGCCAGGATGAGTTTGGTTAGTTTTATCGGCATGTTGAGAAGAAATTGAAGAATCCTTGGATAAAAATTATTGTAATTATTTAGCAGTACAACCACATCCAATGCTGGATTTTCAAGATGGTACTTCTGAAAGATGGTGCAGTTCCCACTTTGTTTGAACAGTCTGGCGCTTCAGGATCACAACCTTTAAGTATGTTTGATTATTTGCAGATTTATCTGCTACAGAGAGTTCAAATGCAGAGTTTTGTATCGTAGCTACGGTGTACACCCAGTGCACAGCTGTAGGCCTCTGCTAACCTAATAGCTCATGTTATTGTGATGAAATAGTTTTGCTAATCAGCTGTGAGCCCAGTTTTACCTACAATTGTGTAGAATGATGCAGATTGTTTCAGAAATCCATGGTAGTGCTCGGCTAAACTTACTATGTAATATTATTGTTTTGGGTTCCCTATTCAGCTGTAGGCCAGCTTTTACCTAAAACTGTGTAACAAAATGTTTGATCTCAAGAGTCTTATATAATTATATAATTACAAGCTGTAATGTTACGGCCAATCCATTTCCTTTTTCAACATGTCACAAGCATTTTCAGAACCTAAACCTAACCCCGAACTTTGTCTTATCAATGATTAACTCTTCTGCCACAAGAATGTAATGCATTTAAATGATCTGAACATTTTATAATAATATATATATATATATATATATATATATATATATATATATATATAATTTTTTTAATATTTAAAGATAGCTATGTATTATTATTTCATCATTATATATTGAATTATAATTATATGAGGGGCTTTCTCAGCAAATATTTTTATATGCGATTAAATGCGATTAATCGCAATTAATCGCGACACCATGTAATTAATTTGATTAAAAATTGTAATCGATTGACAGCCCTATAAATAACATAAACACTTCAGTTTGAAATCATGTAGAAAACGTGTCACGCTAATCCAACTTTGCAGATTCGTGTCCACGTTCATTCATAAATTGTCCATAAAAACTAAAAGACAAAAAAGAAACATTGGTTATACATTGTTTATTTTGTTGTAAAAAAACAACAACATCAAACAACAATCTTAAAGAGCAGAAATAGCCATGAAAATACACCAAGCACACAGAATGTGCAGATGTGAAAGTTATGCGAGTGTAGTAGTGTGGGGAAAGGCCAAGTTTGCAGCCATGAAGGCAGCTAGAGAGTGTAGAGGGTCATCGTCAGACACCAATATAGGTGGAAGTGCAGCCTTGACTTGTCTTCAGAACAGCTCACCAACAAAACAGTCAATCTGGAAGTGCAGCGCTTAAGTCGAACTCCGCGACGCACCAGATATCACACACAGGGAGCATCAGATTGACAAGCAGCCATCTTTCCACGCTAATCCATCACACTCACTACTGGCAAACCTTGCATGCAAACTAACTGATTACACGTCTTTTCCAGGTGCGACACACTTCCCTATATCTTCCTTCCTACCGCCGTTAATTGAATCACTCCACCCATTCACGTCAAGGGAAAGTAAAACAGAAACACTGATTGTGGCACAGATTTTCTGCACTGCCACAGAAGTCCATGGCTAACTTACTCACAAACTCTCTAATACACCCTGTAATGTCTAACCGGGAGTAAGCCTCTGATCTCCATTCATATCTTGGGCGAAAAAAGTGCAGCTACACCCATTCCAGCAAAAGATGACTAACTTAGATGGACTATGGGGTGGTTTCCCAGACAGTTTTTGAATTAGGCCAAGACTAGGCCTTAATCTAGAATAGTTACTCACTGCTCAATAAATGGCTTTCTGAAACATAAACTAATTAGAGATTAAGAACACCTGGAATATGAAGTCTTGAACTAAAGTAAACAAGATTAATTTAAAACCACCTGTGCTAGTCTGAATTAGCTGGACTGAGGTTGCCTATAACACATGGAATGGACCCAGAAAGCCAATTCATGGAAAACAATGGCAGCAGAAAAGAGACTGTGATCAAAAAACATCAGTGAGCATGAGAAAACACTTTTAAAGACAGTAGTATCAAGACACCCGGCCATTGATGACAAACAGCACACATCTGCCATGGAATCAAAGAAAAGAAATGCATGGAAATCCATCTGTAATTAATTTAATGCAAATGAACTAACATGCACAAGAACAATACAACAACTTCAGGTAAGAATTGTCAACTTTTATTACCTTGATAGCTGTATTTTATCACTGTTTTGTGATATAAATTGATTGACACTACAGTATTATATTCAATACAGGTTTTGTGGAAGAATATAAAAATCAACCTAAAAAAAAACTGCTGCAGAAGCCCGAAGAGAGAGGTTTAAAACTGGTGGAGGACCTGCAAAGAAAGATACTGATCAGTTGTATGACAGGAATAATAGAGAAACAGCAACCTTTGGAGAACATACCAGATGATGACCATCTAGACAGTTCAGATGAGGGATCACACACATACTACAATGGCTATATTTTGGCATTTCTTACTCTCCTTTCAAACTTTTATTTCTTTCTGTTTCTTTCATTTGATGTGAAACATTTCTTATTTTATGTGCATTTATTTGATATGTATGTATGTTCGTTCGTTCGTTCAAGGGTTAGCCAACACATCCACAGAAGTTAGGGTGGCAGTGTCTGCCATTACTGGTCACCAAAACCGAAGTCACAATTCACGAAAAGCTGGCTATTGAATTTCATGAACACAAGTTGAAGTACCTTAAGGAGGAGCATGAAATTAAAATGAAGATCCTCCAATGCGTGAATCTGAAATAAAATTTGACAAAAATACACTCAATTTTAAAATACAGTAATTTGCTCATTAAATGTGAAAATGTATCAGATCCCAGCAGAAGTGTGAAAAGGTAATGTCAAAAATGGCTACTTAAAGTGACACAATGCAAATGAATCTCTGTAGGCAAGTCCTTCTGTGTTGTCTGTTGTAAATGGTGGTACATCTAGATTGCCATCCTCCAGTATTGGGGGATCTGGGCAGCCATGCTGTTTCAGGTAGTTGTGAAGAACAGCTGTTGCAATAATAACAGTGCAGCATCTGCTTGGTTGGAATCAAAGTGTTTCCCGAAGGCACTGAAAGCGACTCTTCCAAACATGCACTCTACTAGTCCCCTAGTGCGCATATGAGCCTGGTTGTAGCGCCTTTGCTCAGTTGTTGTTGGATGCAAGTATGGTGTAAACAGAAAATTCTTCTGAGCATACCCACTGTCACCAAGCAATATTCCTTTGTGATCTTCTCTTTCAAACTGAGAACACAGAGATGAGTTAAGGAAGATCTGGGAATCATGAGTTGCACCATTCCAATGTACAACAATGTTTGAAAACTGTAACTGGGGAGTGCATACATCTTGGACATTTATAGAAAAACAGTTCTTGTGGTTCCTGTATTCCTCAGCATCTGTAGTATAGGGACATTTTATGGGAATATGGGTTCCATCTATGCAGCCTATGACTCCTGGGAAGTTCCCATATTCATAGAATTGTACCTTGTATTTTGCCTGGGTTGCAGCATCAGAGAAGTTTATGTAATGTCTTCTCAATTCACAAATAGCCATGCATACTCTGTGAATGACTTTTCATACTGTTGGTTCACTGACACCACATAAGTCCCCAGTTTCTCTGTGAAAAGTGCCACATGCCAAAAATCTTAAAGTTATAAGCACCTGCAGACAAACAGCTACAGGCCGACCTCTTTGGGTAACAGATGAAAGCCTGGGTTCCAAAAGTGAAATAAGCTCCACAGCATTTACTTAATGCATTTGAAAACGATCTCGAAAACGAATTTCATCAAAACATTGCAGTGGGTCACTTCTGTCAGCAAGAACTTGCCTAGCTGGTGGTATTCGTTGTTCTTCATTGACATACTCCAAGTAATCCAATTTTCTTCTTTAACAAAAAACTTTAATCTGAAGTTAAACCTGCCTCTAGGGTGGTTTAATTTAAGTCTCAATTTAGTCCTGAAGTATCTCTAATCTTACTTCAGGAAATCTGCTTAGTTTATTCAGGACTAGGCAAAGTCTAGGACTATTTTACAACATCACCAAGAAAGCAGATTTCTGTTAATCTGCATTAAAATGTCTTTTCAGTCTAGGACTAGCCTTAATCTCTGTCTGGGAAACTGCCCCTATGTGTCTTTTACTTGAAGCTTTGTTAGGTTCATAATAATCAACAGTGTACTTGTAAGAAAGCTACTAAATTAAAATTTACCACTGTGAAACATCCTGCTCAAGTCGTGCTTGCGAAGGTGGTTCAGGTTGATCAACTTTGTCTTCCAAACTTTCATTATCGGACTCAAACTGGTATGGCAAAAACCGACGCCACTGTTACCATAGTTACAATAGTGTTTACAGCTGTTAAGGAACCCTGAACCCAGTTATGGTAAGGGGCATTATATTTCTGACACACGCTCTACATGTTTCACCACTCAAAACAGACTAGGCTAGCTGACCAATCAAAGCAGACTGGGCTTTTCAGAAAGAGTGGCTTTAAAGAGAGAGAATCTATCAGAGCATTTGATTTCGCAATTCATCTCTGTATGCCAGCGAGTCTGTATGACCAATGAGTACACACGCCAACCTGCACATCACCGTACACATCTCCCATTCAGAAGTTACAAGTGTTTTGTGTTGTTTTCAGGCCTAATTTAGTCACACAATTACATAACGTCTGTGACGATCTCCTCTGTATAAATTTAATAGCTGTTTTTAACTCCTGAAGAAGGCTTTTGTCACGTCTCACAATGCAGCACAATGAAGGTATATGGAATTTTGATCACAAACAAAATTGTGGCGTGGTCATACAGTGATGTCACATGAAACAGGTCAATTGGTTGCATTTCAAACATTGACTATTAATATCATAAGTTTCTGGAAATATTCCCTATGTTTTGCTTATGATAACATGTTTATGAATAATTAATACCCTGAAAAATAAAATGTTTTATTATAAACTACATTATTACAACAATTATATGAATTTCTTTTAACTTCAACAATTTTAATTCTACTTCCTTAGGCCACATCCACACTAATCCAATAAAGTTTGAAACCATTATCAGTTTTCTTCTCATCGTTTCCAAAGTATGTCATTAGGGAGAGCATTTTAAAAAGTCCTGGTAGAGCCTGGTTTTCACACAGTCCTGGTAAAGCCTGGATTCTTTTGAGCTCTTTTTACACAGGAAAAATATTATGCTGCTTAATGGTGTCTTGTGGATTAGTCTGCACTCATGCATGCAGTACTCATGCTGGAATCATGCTGTTGCTATGTATTGTAACAAAAACATACCAACAGAGTACAGGGATGCTGATCAATGACAGACCTTAGCTGTGCCCCAATTGATACACTATACACTTGCACTATAAACATTGCACTCAGCCATGTAGTGTATACATTTTCAAAGTGAAGTATCATCCTAAAACTGGTGTGTGGTGAGCATACTGGTTGCCATTGCATCATCCAGGTGGATGCTGCAAAATGGTGGTGGCTGACTTGAGGAGAGTCCCCTGCTGATGGAAGTGACATTTCAAATGCATACAATGTGTTGCTGCTAGATTTAGCGCATTAGCCAACCTCAGTTCAACACTTGTATCTGAAACAATATACATATTCAAAAAGCGTGGTGCTGGTAAAGCATTAAACTTACAGTTGTAAGGTGCTGTCTTCACTTAAGTTTTGCTAGATTCTCCGTTATTAACAATTGGTTTGTCAGACCAGCAATAGAGCCAGATAACTCTGCTCCTTTTGCTATGTATGGCAAGCCGCAAGCACTGAGTGCATGAAGTGTCCTGCATTTGAAAATGAACAGGGGGAACTCATCATATGGGATTACAACAGGGGAATCACTACGCATGGAGCACTGAGCCCAAGCGCACAGGTTCACCTGAAATATGGGAATACCACGAATACTGGGCCTGATGGCATTACTCCTCTGCCAACTTCAAGAATTAAAGAGGCATGCAGGGTTCACCGGATATGGGGAACTTTTGTGGACAAAAGGCACACATTATCACCTTTGAAAAAGGGGAAAGGCGCAATTTAAGCAGTACACCCAACCAGCCGCCGAGCCTACCTGCTGTTACCACGTAACACTCTTTGTGTAGGTTGTAAAACCTCATAATGGTATTGGGTGTAGCCCAACCTGCAGCTCTGCATATGTCTGCTAGAGAAGCCCCCTTTGCCAGTGCCCAGGAAGATGCAACACCTCTAGTGGAGTGCGCCTGGACTCCCAAGGGGCATGGCAGGTCCTGCTATTGGTATTCAAGAAAAATTGCATCCACAATCCAATGGGCCAGCTCTAAAAGAGACAAAGATCTACTCTGAGCATCTAAAGCTCTGCGTGTGGTCCAGATAGATATGCAGGACACAGCAACTGGACACAGCAACGACAAGGCCGGGTCTTCCTCTGAAGGGAGCACTTGCTGGTTCACCACCTGGTCCCGAATAGGAGTGGTGGGAACTTTGTGCACATAACCTGGCCTGGGTCTCAATATCACATGAATGTGCCGGTCCGAAATCTAGACATTCGCTGGTAACAGAAAGCATCTGCAGGTCCCCCACCATCTTGATGGATGTGAGCGCCACCAGGAGGGCCATCTTCAGGGACAGAAAGCTGAGCTGATTGTGCTGTAATGAGGGTCTCCCATCCAGTTTGTCGTGGTGAGCTGCTATGGCAGCCACGTAGACTTTCAGGGTACAGGGACACAACCGTCTCTCCAACACTTCCTGAATGAAAGACAGCACAGAACTGATGGCACATCTCTGTGAGCCTTCCCCGCGGGAAGAACGCCAATTAGCAAAAATACGCCACTTCAAGGCATACATACTCGTAGAGGGGGGCCCTGGCCTGAGTGATTGTGTCTACCACCAGCTAGGTCTTCCGCATTCCATCCAGGAGCCAGACATGAAGATTCCAGAGGTATGTCAGTGAGTGCTGGAGCGTGCCTTGCCCCTGAGTGAGAAGATCCTGCCTCAGGGGAATGCACCAGTGAGGTGTGGCCAGAAGGGTGGCCTGGAGGACAGAGGCAACCCTTCCCTGCACCATAGTGGAGAGGATGCCACTGAACCAGGACTGGTGTCTGGCAAACTGGATCGCATAGCGGAGGCGAATCGTCCTGATGAGTGTGGAGCTGACTTCCCACGGGACGATCTTTTTCTCTGAGGATGGCGTGCAGGCTCTGATGGTACAGGAGACGTGGCCGGCACCACAGGGGAATGGCTCTGGTGAGGGTCGCGCCACGGCAGGATGTGTTTAATCGTCTCTGTCTGCTTCCTCACTGCCGAGAACTAATGGGCGAAATCCTCAAAAGTGCCAGGTGTCGTGACCAAAAGCTCATCCTCATCGTGAGCCACGAACAACACATTAAACCTACCCTGAGGCAGACCGCCTGTATCGCTCGACAGCTCATCCAGACAGAACGAGCATGCTGGGGGATGGGAGTTCCGGGGGGCTCGCAATGAGAACACAAACCTTTCACGAAAGCAGCCTCGGCATGCTGGTGCCCCAGACACTCGAGGCAGATTTCATGTGTATCCAGAGGGGAGAGATAACAGCCACATCCTGTAGCGCAAATGCGGAAGGACATCTTCAAAAAGACGGCAAGCGTTTGCGCAAGCTCTTTTAGATCAAATATACTGTAGGAGCTAAATGTAATGATTGTTCAAACCACTAGATGACAGTGTGCACCAGTGGTGTAGGTGTGATCACCTGTTAATTAAACATGGTATTTAAACTTCCTGTGGGTTGTATCAGGAGACAGGTGGCAGGGATATATGGTTCTTGCCATAGAGCAACATGTGTTACACACTGTAAGATATATATTTTTCATTAAATGGACACCAAAGCAGTTGAAATGGATATCAATGTGTGGACATTGTTTATTCCAAATTATGCGTAAAGAACATCTTACCACCTGACCCTGGCTTATAGGAAAAAGCCACTACATATACACTTTTGAATATACTCTTATATCACCCGCAGACTCAGGCTGCCGAAGCTCCCAGGTGAAGCACCACACTCGACCGTGCAAGGGTGATAGCTGAAATGCGGCGTAAAAAATCCAGCAGTGTAGCAATATGTTAGAGGACGAACACACAAGCATTCAGCTCCAGAGAAAAATCTGAATGAGTGATGTACACCATACACTCCTTTTATACCCGTATGTCCGGTGCAGAGAGTGACATGCAAATTCCACTCGCCAAATCTCATTGGACTTTTCTATTTTAAGCAAAGGTGATTGGGGCTCTCAAGATTGCACCCCTAGTGTCACTACATCGACACAACGTCAAGTGAGTGACAGACAGGTAACACACATTAACTGAAGCAACCATATAATTTTTTTTGTCACTTTTAAGCCACTTTCACTTCTGTGCATCTTTGGCTGGATTCAAACCACTGATCTCAATGTCCAGTGTGCCATCAGGTGAGCTACCAACCAAGCTAACAACATAGGAATAAGTGTGTATATGTAGGTGGGTCTGTAATAACATAACATAGCAGTGGAAGAGTAATAGAGTGAAAAATGTGCTTTTATAAGATCAAAATCAGCAATTGTACTCTGAAAATGATTTGTGTGACAGTGATTAAACCACATAGTTGTTATAGCACCTCTAGTGTTCATTTCACCAGGAAACTGCAGCAAAACATAGAAAGCAGCATGTACATGTCAGTTTGCAAAAATGCATATAGAGTAACCTTCATTCTATGAGATTAGCTTGGCAGAAAAGACAAACTATGATTTTACCTAAGACATAAAAAACCCTCCCCTATTAATGGTGATATATGCATGGCTGCTGTCGGCAGAAACAAGCCCTCACATTGTAAATTTCTTGTAGTTTTTATTGCTCTTCTCATAGGTAGTTGGTGATGATCATGAATGTGATAAAATAGCAGAATGAGACCCTGGTCACTGTAAACCTGCAGGGCTCTGAACGCCCTTCCTTCACAAAAATGATGTATAGCATGAGGCCACGGTTAGCGGTGTGATGAAAATTGAATACATGAGGAAGTCAAACATTTGAATGCACTGGATTATGAGTGCCAGCAAGAGAAGTAGATGTCGGTCTAGTTCTCACTTTCTCTCTTTGCGTCAGGCCAGGCAAAGACAGCGTGGGTGGTGGAATTGGAGAGATGGAGAGAATATCCCATTATCATAACATCAATATGGCAAACAATCAGGGAGAGAACGGTGGCAAGAGAGAGTCGAATGCAGACGAGGATGAGTACATACAGTACTGCATGCAGACAAGTGTAGAGAGTGAGAGAGAGAGAGAGAGAGAGAGAGAGAGAGAGAGAGAGAGAGAGAGAGGGAGCACAAATGAGAAATGACAATGAGGAAATAAGAAAGAGAAATGCAGGAGCTCAGGGGAATGGAAATGGAATTGGAACTGCATTAGAGAAAGAGAGGATAGATTCTCTTTAAAACTCATTCCTCCTAAAAATCCACCATTAGCTGCTAGTTCAAAGAGAGCATTATGTACTTGTGAGCTGATAATCTTTTCTATGTATTTTTTTGTAGTCTTTGAATTGAACATTTCAGAAAATCACTCAGAAATACCACATATTGAATTTTAAAGCTGCTGGCTCAAATAAAACAGACAATATTTGCAGAAACAGATCTGAGATGCAAATGATAGGAATAGTTAATTGAAAATTGTGTCATTATTTACTCACCCTTTAAACCTGTATGAGTTTCTTTCTTCCATAAAATAAACCCCCCTCCCCCCAAACACGTCTACTTAATAAAACAAATAAAATAAAACAACAACAGCAACACAATAGTTCACTATATTCTTCTGAAAAAGCCTTTTGATCACTGTGTGTGATCTAAATTTAAGTAGTTATTCACTGAAATCAAATGAAATCCTTAATAAAAGTACTGAAATCAACTATGGCAGCTGTTGATGACATTTGATATTTAAACCTAATTGGTTCTTGCATCATGGAGTTATGACATGTTTGGTCACGAGAAGTGATGAGATCCAATGAGGATTGATACTGACCAAAAAGGAATAAGTACGGTAGATCTGGTAGGAACAGACCAATTTAGCCTTCTAATACTTGCCAAATGCTTTGTTCAATTAAAAGTCATCAGAGTAATCTGGGTCTGAAGATTTAGGGGCCAAAAATTGTGCCAAAAATGTCTCACATTTGTAAAAAAAAAAAAAAAAAAAACACCCCTTTTCCACTGACAGGGTCCCAGCGCTGCTACCTTCATGACCCCATTCTGCATTCTCATCAAACAAAAATCTGTCTTACCTTGAAAAAAAATTGCCTGAATCCCCTTGCAGCCCCATGCATTTTACAGCTGAAAACGCATTGATTTTGCTACCTTTAACCCCTACTATCCACACTAAACGCAGCATTTTCCTGCACCAAAAAGGAAGACTTTTGGAAAAGCAAAAGCTCTGGCCTTGGAAGACTAGTATGATAGCAGTTGTTTAAAGTTTTAGAGAGATCAGTTTTTTAAAGTGGAAGAAAATATTTGGTAGCTGTAGAAGTTTCGAGAGAGAAGACTTCACATACCCATGGGAAGAGAAATATTGAATATTCTTCTCAGGAAAGGCCACAGGCCTCACAGGAGTGTACGTGAAAGCAAAGTAATGAAGACTATTCTGCATAATTAGAGAAAAGATGGCTCTGCCTAGCATATACATCTCTGAATCTCATTATCTACTTCAGGCTGGCCTCTCAGTTTGGTCGGAAAATCTGCACCGACAGATTCAGGGCCAAACAGATTTTCTTTTATTATGTTGGCATTCAGGATGGCTGTATACAACATTTTGTTTGTTCATCAATCAATATTTAAAACTAAAATGTTTCATTTTTACCACAGAATGACAAAAAAAATGATTGTTTTTAGGTTTTCTGAAAACTGCCATTGTGTGCCATTTGTTTCATAAAAAGCCCCATCCACACCCCTCAGCATTTCATGAGCCGAAACAAACCTTACGTAATAGGTGTCAGTCAGACAGTCTTATCAATGCGGCTCCATTCATTTCTATAAATAGCTTTAAACAATGCTCATTTATCCATGTTTTTTATTGATGTTGATCTAAATTAATAATCTAGAGATGAGGAACACACAAATGAGTTATTTATCGGCATATCGTTCATGATTGGGAGCATTACGTGAAATGCACTGCAGAAAAACAAAGGGCAGTCCTTCTTTTAAGCAGTTTATGTCAGCACATGAGTTTAGCTTTTTACATTGAGTTTGTGAGGTAATAGTTTCGCTGTTTTTGCCAATTTAAGCAGATTACAAGATCTGTATTAAATATGTAAAGCTATTTTTAATATCAGCTCTTGTTTTTTACTTCTATGTTGGTATGCAGTCGACAAAATATAGATATTGCCGTGTTCTTAGAACACTTAGGCATTGTACTGAAGTCAATAGATACACACTTTGTACATGAAAACTTTCAGATGTTATTGAAACTCATAGTATTATAAGACTATTATTGTTGTCTTTAATTAAAGTCAAAAACTTTACTCTTTGAAGGTCTGTAGACATACATATTTTAAAGGATTAACATTTTCTTTTGATCGTTAATTCAGTGACTAACTGATTTCACACAAGACACTCATTTGTCACCACCTTCTGGCATCACCAGAAATGGTCACTGAATTATTAAAAGGATCTGAACAAATTTTGGTGAACTTAGTCAAAAAACTCTAGCCACTTGTATACAATAAAATCCCACAATGCACAAGCACAGCGTAAAAAAAATTAAATTGTGCACATGCACAATTGTCATTATTGTAATTGATTAACTAGATTATTCAGGACTAGCTTGTGCTCAGTCTTGTGTAAAACAGAAGCAAGTGCTCCACAAGATGCCCTTAATTTTTGCAGCAAAATATTTAGTCATTTAGCTAAATATTGCAATTACTTTGCAATACTTGAATCTTTAAAATGCTACAAATATTAAAAGTAAATAATACATAAATATTAATATAATAATATTTAATTAAGAACTTAAACCAAAAGACACAAACACACACATATGATGGACAGCTTCCCTTAAACTCTCTCTCTCTGTAACACCACTGTCCACAGTCTGCCTTTATCCCTCTCAGAGGCTTGATTAGCCTGATAAGGGGCCGGGAGTGTAGAATCATGACCCGGCCCCGCCCTCCGCCCTGTCACACTTACTTATATATTAATATATACTGTAATATATTAATATTGCACTGCAAGTGTTGGGTCTTTGTGAGCCACCGACAGCTGCCCAGCACAATTTGAATAATCACTCTGACGATAAACTATTATGCTATCTGCTTCCCAAAAATTCCTCAAGACATATACAAATTTTGCAATAATTTTGCATCAAAGCTTTAGGCCTGCAATTGGTTAAACGGATTCCACTTAAACCAGAACTTAATCCATTTTTTTCCAGAGAAATTTGGATAGTAATTTGGATGTGCATCAGCACTTTATAATACAATATAGACTAAGTGAGAAATCTATCGAGCATATAAAACACAACTCTGACAAATAACACAGGAGTGGATGAGCTCTACAGCTAGACAAAGCATTAGTATTGGTGCTATTGCACTGAGGTCAAAGTTCCATCTTTACTGACACACTCTGCAGGACCACGAAACACTCACACAAATGCATTGCAGTCTACAAACTCACCAAACACAACCAGTAGGGTCTAAAGGGAGTCAACCCTCTCTGTTCAATCTCCTGGTGTTGAATATACTGTATATCACTTCACGCTGAGATTCAACTTTAAAATAACCTCTGATATGCTTTCTCTACAATCTGCAGAATGTGAAAAAATAACATTAATCTATATAATTCACTAAACAGTTGTACTTCTTTTGCATCTTTTCACTAACCACCTGCAATCTAGTTCAAGCAGGCAAGATCAGTCATTGTCATACTATTTCTGTGCAAAGACGTCTCCTTTATTTTTAAATTATGCTCAATATATATATTACGCTTCATTCACAAAACATACTGTAATTAGCAAATTTTGTCATCAGCACAGTATGCATGAACTGTCAATGTAAAGCCCAGTTGTTGACATGCGGACTGAGTATCACAAAGCAGTGGTAGTGTGCATGAATCGAAGCATCCATATGGGCTTGCAGTCAAAAGAGTATACCTTCAAAGGCTAGAGCACCTGACTGTCAAGTCGTCATTTTTATTTGTATAGCACTTTTCAAAACACACATCGTTTCAAAGCAGCTTTACAGAAATTAACAGTATTAACAGAAAATAAAATAGGGCGGCACGGTGGTGCAGAGGTTAGCACTGTCGCCTCACAGCAAGAAGGTCATGGGTTCAAACCCTGGATGCCCCGGCCTTTCTGTGTGGAGTTTACATGTTCTCCTCGTGTCTGCGTGGGTTCTCTCCAGGTGCTCCGGCTTCCTCCCACCATCCAAAGACATGCAGGCTAGGTTAATTGATGTCTCCAAAAATTGCCGTGTGAGTGGCTGTCTGTCTATGTGTGGCCCTGCGATGGACTGGCGACCTGTCTGGGTGTACCCCACCTTTTGCCCAATGTTAGCTGGGATAGGCTCCAGCCCCCCCGTGACCCTGTACACAGGATAAGCGGTTGACAATGAATGGATAATATTAATAGTATTTAGAACCCCAGTGAGCAAGCCGAAGGTGACTGTGGCAAGGAAGACAAAACCAGGGTTTGTCCTGCATAGAGAATTAATAGGCCTCCATCAAATTTTGTTCCGCCTCCGGCTGTCTACAAAACTCTGGTGGGTGTCTTCATGGAAAACACTAACAAGCATTGCACTCAGTGGATTGTCATTTGTACATGCAAATCTCAGTAATAATAATAAAAAAATGCAGTTGTCAAATTGTCGCTTGATGTCATTTAATGGAACTTGAGATCATATAAAACTATAATGATGACACGCGAGAAGCGCTGCAGCTCAAGTGTCTGATAGAAACACAGATCACAGCTTGGCGATATATCTTTATTTCGTCCTTAAAGTTCATATAACATGGGTGCATGCCATGTAAATAAACACAAACTCCAAATCTGTAATTCTCTGTGTGGTCAGAGCCGCTTCAACCAGTCACGGAAGAGACCCAATCTGAGCAGGAGTCGAGACCGGGAGAGATTTAAAGTTCCACCAGGTGATGCACACTCTAACAGAGAGACGCTTGTCTCTCGCCCCCGCTGTCTGCAGCTTGCAGTGTCGTCATCATCATCATCATGAGATCATCATAAAAAAAAATAAAAAAATAGGATATGGTTGAATAAATATGATAAAAACTAAAAAGCATATTTGACACAGGACTAAGACTAAATAAAAAAACAGATGACAAAATGAACGCTATTATTCAGTTGCTAGGTCATTAGGAGTGTATTAATGCAAAGCCAACGTTTGCGTGTTCTTAACGTCACTTTTTTTTATCAATATGGTAAATATGGTCCGCCTCATTTTGAGCCAGAAAAAACCCTGAAAACTCCATAAGATATTGGTTAATGGAGAAAAGTAACCTTGGGAGAACCCAGACTCACTGTGTGGGCCAGTTCCCCTCTGGCTAAATACCATGAATATAATACCAATATTAGTTATTGGTTTAAAATGAGTGAACTAAGTAAGTGTTAAAGGCCAGTGTTTAAATAAAGATGTTGTATGAACTGTGAGATTAATGACAAATGTCTTTGAAGTTCATTCTGGATTAAATGCAGAAGTACACACAGATGCATTGTCCTTGTTAGTTGTCTTATGAAGGCTTTTGTTGTCAATTAATTGATAGTATATGCATTCTATTTTAAGAGTGTAGTCCATTATTTAGACCAAGGTGATGCAGGCAGAGATCAGTGAGGTGCATTGCAGTTCAACTGGCAGGTAATTTTGGTGAGGTCTGTCCTAAATCCAAGTTTCAGACAATGGCATATGATGTATCCCATGTATTATGGTTGGAGTTGGCATCAGTTCATCCCCTGAAGTCATTCGTCATCACTCAGAGACACATAGCAGTGTAGTCTGACACCAAGCAGGAATGGAGCTGGATCTGGCCAGCTCAGGGAAACAAATAGAATAATATTAGCGTTGATGACAATACATTTATTTCGCAGAGTTACTGACCATGATAAATGTTTCTGGTTCTGGCAAACCTTACTAAAATAGCCTAATTGTGAGTTGATGGATAAATTAGGTGTATGCCTGGATAAATACACGTCTTTAGTCTAGACTTAAACTGAGTGTGTCTCCATCCCGAACTGTATTAGGGAGACTATTTCATAGTTTAGGAGCCGAATAGGAAAACTATTTGCATATTTTTGTGGATTTTGATATTCTAGGAACTATTAACGGCCAGAATTTTGAGATCTAATGAACAAGATGGAATATAGTGTGGTAGAAGATCACTTAAGTTTTGCAGAGCTAGACCATTCAAAGATTTGAACATAGTTAACTAAATTGTAAAATTAATAAGAAATGTAACAGGTAGCCAATGTAATGATGAAAAATGGGGCTAATATGATAATATTACTTAGTTGTAGTCAGCACTCTGGCTACTGCATTTTGAACCAATTGAAGGCAGTTTACAGACATTTGGATTAGCCAGTTTGTCTGCTTCCTGACCTGGGTACCATTTAGTCAAATATTATCACTATTAAGACTATGAGCCAAATTACTAAAGCGGAGAGCGGCACCTTTCCTGGAGGGATGGAGTCGGTCTCTCTTTAGCAGGTCAGGTCTACCACAAAAATGTTAATTGTCTATAAATCCTATACTATTGTCCAGACACCACTCAGACATCAAGCCTTTCAGTGACACTAATTGACAATAAACCTCATCACATGACAAGCAGGGACGAAGATATCTCTTGTGATCTCTGACTGGCAAAGCCAGACATCGTTAGTGCCAACATGAATATCAATTTTCTAAAATCTATGTGTAGCATTAGCCAGCACTTGTTAATTTTAATGTCAGATGTCCGAGCCCTTAAATGCATTTAACAATAGTGGCTTAGGTCTCTATTTACTTTCATTCCTTAAAATAGAATCTCCTATAACAAGGGTGCTTTCAACTGATTCTCAGTGGGTGCATCACTGAGTGGGGAGAATTGATTGGAAACCCTAACAGAAATGGGAGAATGGCGTTGCTTTGCTGAGTGAGTATGCCGCTGAGACATCATTCAAACGCCCTGCTGTGGGGGCTCTAAAGCCGGAACCAAAGTGAGTGTGTTGCTCACTGTTCTACCCGCATACAAAACAATATCTACCGGCTTCTCTTTCTCATTGACCTCCACTAGCATTCGGATGTCTCAAACTTATTAAACTTCTCCGTCAGCCTGACAAGTTTCTTGTCCCTAGTCCCTCACTGCTGATGGAAGAAGCTATAATGAACATGTTGCATGCAATGCTGGAAGCAGTAACATGAGCAGATGCCATGACTTGCCGCAATTACTTGTTGTTATTGTTATGGCAAGGGTTTGAGATCGATGTGAATCCCTCATGCAATTGTTTGCTGTTGTTTTGGAGGTTCCTGATGAGCAGATGTTTGAGATTGATGCAATAATCCACGTAAAACTCAGTAGAAAATGAATGCACCATGAATGCAGTCAAAATGCGAGATGTAGAAAGTAGGGATGCACCAATCCGATACCTGGATCGGTATCAGCTCTGATACTGAAGCTTTTAGACGGATCAGGTGTCGGTACGATGAGCACAATCCAAATCCGATACTGTGATAGTCTTGTTTGTTACTGTCAAGCTCTAAAATGACACAAAAGAACAATTAAAACACAGTAAAAGCAGTTCATATGACTAATTTTTTCAAAGTCACTTGAAGATGTGCCTATTAACTCGTGGCTATTTTTAGCCTCCACGCTGTGCGCAATATTTGAGCGCTATTCAAGAACAGCATCTCAGATGTAGATGCTCAAAAGTTTGGTTCACTTATAATAATTGGATTTATAACAGCAGTGGAGGAGTATTTTACCAGACTTCGAATAAGAAGCTAATTAATCTACTGTGAACTTGCCTACAAACAGACACACATAGGACTCCCTGGAGAGATTAGAATGTTAAAATTAAAGCATGAGGGTTTAAAAAGTGCATGATTTAAATATATTACTGTTGTATATAAAATTAAAAGTTATTATTATTATTATTATTATTATTATTATTATTATTATTATTATCATCATCGTCATTGTCATCATTTGTATTTGTTTACAATTTATAACAATATTTAAATTGAATGGGTTCCAAAAAAAATAACTGTGTGAATGAAAAATGGACACCCCAACATCTTTGGGGAACAAAAAAAAGGACAAAAATAATACACTGGTTTCTTTTCTACAGAAGACTTGAATACTGGAATTACTGTTAATTTTGCTGCTACATTATCCAGTATACTAGTTAATAATAATGTGTTTCATAATAAGCTATACATTTATATTGAAATAATGTGTAGTTAGAGGTTTGTGTTTCTTTACATATTAAAGAGTACTCCCAATTAATTCCACACAATAAATATTCTAAACCGATTATGCAAAAAAAAACACTATCAGATATCAGATTGGGATCGGTATTAGGCGATACTGAGATTTCCGGTATCGGAATCGGATCGAAAGAGGAAAAGTGGTATCGGTGTATCCCTAGTACAAAAGCAGAAAAAAATAAAATAAAACAGTGCGTGCGGTAATATACAAGTAGTTGAAACAGTAGAAAAGTGGAAAAAAAAAACCTGAAGCACATGGTAAAATGGCAAAAGATAAAACGATGAATGTATAGGAATAAGCAATGCTAAGCAGGCTAGCAAGCTACAAACAAACAGAGATGTACCTAGTAGTACCTGACCAATTTATCCGTCAACCGATATTATTTCACAGATGTATCGTTATATAATGGCGCGGTCTTTAACAAAGCCAATCTCAGGACAATCTTGCCTAAATACTACCAAAACATCACATGCCACACATGGGGGAACAGGTTGTAGATCACTGCTACTCTTCCTTCCGGGATGCTTACAAATCCCTCCTCCACCCACCTTCTGGCAAATCAGACCACTCTTCCATTCACCTTCTGCCCACTTACAGGCAGAAAATGAAACTGGAAGCACCCGCCCTCAGAACTATCCAGTGCTGGTCGGACCAATCGGATTCCATGATACAGGACTATTTTGATCACTTGGACAGGGAGATGTTCCTGTCCGCCTCTGACATCGAGGTCTACGCAGATTCTGTAACGTGTTTCATCAGGAAGTGCATAGAAGACGTGGTGCCAACCAAAACAATATGGATCTACCCGAACCAGAAACCATTGATAAACGGCGATGTTCGTGAGGCAATTGTTGGGAAAACTAAGGAGCATAAACATACCAGATATACTCTCTACAAAATAATCAAAGCATCCAAATAACAATACAAAATCAAAGTCTGTATGTGGCAGGGAATCAACAGACTTCAAAGCAAATAATCACTTCGCTGTGAACATCGCCGCCTCTCTTCCGGAAGAGCTAAACACATTTTACTTTTGTTTTGAGGAAAACAACATATCCACGGATAGAACTCCCGTGCCCGACACAGCAGAGGTTAGTTCATTTACTGTCTCTGTTGTGGCTGTAACATGATCTCTCAAACAGGTGAATATTCGCAAAGCTGCGGGTCCAGATGGCATTCCGGGCTGCACTCTCAGAGCATGCGCGGATCAACTTGTGGGTGTTTTAACAGAAATTTTCAATCTCTCCCTCTCCCAGTCTGTGGTTTCTACATGCTTTAAGACATCCACCATTGTGCCCATACCAAAACAGTCAAAGATAGCTTGCCTAAATGTCTGGCGTCCTGTTGCCCTAACTCCCATCATTAGCAAGTGCTTCATCTGGTAGCACATGGTAACCCCTAGTAGTACTAAACAGTACTTCTGATGTTTATTTAGCTATTTATTTTATTTGTATTTATTTAGTATTTATGTGCTGCCTGCCTCACTGGACCCACTACAGTGTGCTTACAGATGATGATGCCATTGCAGTTAAAATACACACTGCTATTTCCCACTTGGAAAAAGGAACACACATGTGAGAATGCTGTTTGTAGACTACAGCTCAGTATTCAACAACTTACTGCCCTCCAAGCTTGATGTGAAACTCCAGGCTCTGGGCTTGAAAAGCTTGCTGTGAAGCTGGATCCTGGACTTCTTGTCAGGCAGATGCCAGGTGGTCAGAATGGGCAGTAACATCTCCTCACCACTGACTCTCAACACTGGAGTCCCACAGGGGATATAATTATTTATATATTGTGTTGTGTGTAATTTTGTGTATATTAGTTTCGTAAATTGTGTTGTGTAAATTGGTATATGTCTCATCACTGCCATGACTGCTATGTTGCTTGGATCTGCACCTAAGATTTTCACCCACTGTTGCACTTGTATATATGGTTTAGTGACAATAAAGTGATTTGATTTTGATTTCATGCTACATTGCTACCTAGATGGTGAGACACAATGCTGGAAATTAAATAAACAATGTCCACCTTTTACTCTGTGACAACGAGCTTATAGCTAACTAGCTAACCACGTAGCTACTTTCATACCTTGTCAGCATAGTGGAAGCTAATTTGTAAAAATGTATTCAGCAATCTGTTTTGTTAAGGATACACAGTTTGGTACCCCCTTCAACTGAACAATTCCAGTCGTTGAATTTACAAATATATAATGTTAAAAGTCTGTTTTTCCACTGTTGAAAGTTTCCCATAAACTTGTATAGCAGAATACGGTGTAACACCACTGCCTTTGATATCTCTTGACTCGACAAGTGTAAATACTGAGAAGCTGTGCTTCTTGTTTTACAACCTGCCCCTAATAGACTGGCAGTGTTAAAATAGTCAGCATTTGACTAATACTAAACAGTACTACTGATGTTTATTTAGCTATTTATTTTATTTGAATGTATTATTTGTATAAATGGTCAGCCATTGGCTGATACCGAAGATGCAGTACTGATGTTTATTTGGTTATTTATCGTATTTTTATTTATTCTCTCAGTGTTCATTTCTAGAATTTGTTGACAATTTATTATAATAATGTCAAATGTTCTTTGATAAAAATATTTGTTTAAGAAAGCAGCCTTTTGAGTACCTTTGCATAGTCATATCGGTGCAAACTTGTTGCACAATCCACATAGAAATTGTCTGTTTTCATTCCAGCTCAAAAATTAACTATATCGGCCACCATATCAGTAATCTGTGAATTTTTCCCTTCTAAAATCAGTATTGGTTCAAAAATCCAATCTCGGTCAGGCTCTAGAATCTGGTACTAGAATTTGGTATACCCTAGCTTTTAGGGTTATAGTAAAGATAATAGTTATGGTAATTGTGCAGCTAACGTTAAGGGGGTTGCATTGGGTTAGGGTTAGTTATGGTAGGACAAAGCACAAGTATCACACATAGAACATATCGTTCTGTATGTGCAAGTTCATAGTCAACTCCCTATGATGGTCAAGGTGAATTTTACTTTACACTCTCTCCATTAAAAATAAACAAATTTTATGGAATAAAATAATCATTAGTGAACTGTGACAAGCTTCAGGTCACGAGTGTAAAGAGCACACATGGAACTGGGTTCTCAAGTCAAAGGTAAGCTTTTTAATGCAAGCACCTCCACAGTACAACTTTCATAGTAAGTAATGACTTAACACAAACAGCTTCTCAATGATATTCTCTCTGTCAGGCTTTCTCTCTTGACTGGAGGTACTGACGCTCTTTTATGCCGCTCTCCCCGTACTCACTGAAATTAGAGACAGGTGTTAGAAATAATTTCGCTCAGGTGCAAGCGCCCTTACCACTTTCTCTCCCCAGATGGGCGCTTGACCACGGCCCCGCTGCCACATGAACGTTAACAATGGAAATTATCACACTGGTAAATCTGTTATGTCTCTCTTTTCTACTAAATATGTGTGCAATGGTTGCAACTTTTACTTCAACTGCTGCATAATTTAGCGAAGTAGGATTGCTAAATGTACCTTATTAGCCATGATGTACTTTATTTCGGCTGTAATTAAGACATTCCATGCAGCACACCTTTTGTCTTGTAAATAATAACCCAGTGGTTAGACATATATATATAGCAGTGTTTTTACATTCATAGAAAATAATGGTTTAAAATTTTAGGATGGCGTATGCATGATGACCCTGGCTGACTGGACATAAGGCGCTGGTGGAGGTGCGGCAGGCAGGTTATTACAGCTACCTGTGCATCTATTTAGTTCTCTGGGAAACCAGTGACTTGTGTGAATAGGGCAGTTGGACACCATTGATCATAGGATCCTTAGAAGTTGTGCAAAGAAGATGCAGTTGTGGGTGGATGAGGGTAAAAACATACAAAGGCCTTCATATTCATAAAGGAATTATGAAGTGTGGTACGAAGAATACCAAATCTATGTATTCTTTATACACAATATCGCTAAACATATTAAGCATGGCCTCCACCCTTCCTGTAAGGGCATTCTCCATGCATCCTTATCATCTGTTAACAGTAGTAAGGAATTGTAGTCCCAGGGTGATGGGTTGGAGAGAGAAGGAGATACTTCAACTTGTGAAAGAGTGGAGACAGCTTTGTAAGGCTTGGAGGAATCGTGGGATGTCATAAGGGCTAGATTAGCGGTCTTGAGGAGGGTATAGAGAATTTGACTGCAGAGAAGGAAGAGGGAGCATGAAAGGGCGAAATCTGTCATGGATCCTTTTAAGTTTGCCAGAAACCTGCTAGAAGATAAAAGGAGTGGGAAGCTGGTGATGCCAAAAGAGGAACTAGAAAACCACATGGAACAGCAACTTGGTAACCCCTAGAAAGACAACCCGCTTGGCTCCCCTGGATTTGTCACACGGCCAGTAGAGCCAGAAGTGGGATTTGACATAGATCCGCCTAAGCTGAGTGAAGTGAGGCAGGTGGTAGAATATGGGATACCATACAAGCTGTATAAGAAGTGCCCCATGGTTCTCAAAATGTTGTGGAGACTGTTGAGGGTTGCCTGGAAGAAGCAGTGCATACCTGTGGAGTGGGGAAGGGCAGTGGCCATCTTCATACCCAAAAAGCAGGGATCCACAAACATTTGACAGTTTAGGAGCATTGCTCTACTGAATGTGGAAGGAAAGAGGATGATTGACTACCTCCTGAAGAATGGATATATAGACACAAGCTTCCAGAAAGCAGGCATACTCAGTTTTCCTGGGTGCATGGAACATGTTTCAGTAATGTGGGAGCAGATCCAGTCTGCCAAGAGAAATAAGAAAGACATCCACGTAGTCTAGCTGGACTTGCCTATGGATCGGTTCTACACCAGCTTGTTAGCTATGCACTGGAGTTTTTCCATATACAAAGGATTGCACAATGTGATGGCAGCAACTGGAAAAAGTTATAACGATAGGATGTTTAATCTCTCCTGATCACATCTTCTTTCAAGATCATCCTAATTGGTGCAAGACAAATGGTCCAACGAATCTGTGCACAATCTGGGGTGAGATTTCCAGCTCTTTGCATTTATATGGAGGAAGTCACAAGCATCCTCCAGACTGCTGCATGTACAAACCAGCTCTTGAAAAGATTGGAAGAGTAATTGGCATGGGCCAGAATGAAGATTAAGCCAACAAAATCAGTCTTTCTATTAGAATGCGGGTGAGTGACAACCAGATTTAATTTGAGGTTGAGGGTGAAAAAAGTGTCCGGACAGCCTATTTGAAGTTTAGGGAGAGAATACACAGCAGATCTTTCAGACAAACACATGGCAAAGTTGGTCCTGAAGCAACTGAAAGTGGGACTGGAAAAAATAGACCGTTGTCATCTCCCAGGCAAATTCAAGATTTGGTGTTACCAATTTACACTCTAGTATTGCCTGATGTAGTCCCTAAAAATCTGTGAGATTTCTGCAGTGGCAAGGATGGACATCAAGGCCAACAGTTATATTTGGAAGTGGCTAGGCCTTCAAGGTTGTCTCTCACATGTAGTATTGTTTTGAAGAAATGTTTTACAACTGCCTCTAAAATCACTCACTCTGGGCTACAAGCATGAAAAAGACCAGGCTTGTTTTGGGGCTATGGGAATCAACAGACCAGCCAGTGAGGGCAGGTCAAGTCAAAATACAAACAGGCAGAACCTGGAAGTCAGAGGAGGCCGTAAACCAGGAGGTTTCAAGACTGGGTGTGGTTCCCAAAATATGGTCAGCAGCCTCCTGAAAATAGAGGAAAGCAATTATAGTTACAGATGTAACTAGGATGGAAGATGAAGGTATAAGCTTAGGAAAGTCAGCCAGCAGCAACAAGAGCACTGGACCATATGGGAGGGGACATCTAATAGAGTGTTTGGATGGGCTGACCTGCAGAATGTGCCCCAGGTCAGGCTAAGTTTTCTAATAAGATCCGCGTACGATACCCAACAAAGCCCTGGGAATTCGTCTCTGTGATATGGCAAAGAGGAGAGTTGCCCCCACTGTGAGGCCCCAAGAGCAAACTTGCATATTGGTTGGGTGCAAAACAGCCCTGGTACAAGGACTGTATATGTGTTGGCACGATCAGGTCCTGCGGAAGCTGGCAGAGATCCTAGAGGTGCATAGAGTGAAGGGAAACAAAGGCAACCATGCTCCCCAGAGGCAGGGTATTGATCTTGTTAAAAAGGGAGGTGCTACACAAGGTAGAGCATGGAAGGAAGCCAGATCAATCTGGGCACCTGAAAGTGATTGGCCAATGATGGTCGACCTTGGCCAGCAGCTAAAATTTCCTACCGAGGTTGCCATTACCTCCTTGAGGGCAGATGTATTGTTGTGGTCAACTTCAGTTAGGAAAATAGCAATGATTGAGCTTACTGTTCCATGGGAAGAGGGTCTGGAGACAGCCCATGAGAGGAAGACATTCCTTCAAAGACAAAAACGTCTTTGAAGGAATTGGCAGAGGAAGCTGTGAAAGGGAGTTTTTGGATATGGTTAAGAAGGACAAAATGGGGGGTTCAGAATAGGAAACTGAGGAATAGGGAACCTGGGTGATATGTGGTGAGGGCTTGTGCTGAGGTAGTATGCCATACAGAACTGGTGGCACTGAGTTTCCCGAGAGATACGGTGCTATTGCCATAAGTTCACTGAGTACACATTGTACCAGTTGGCCAACTGGCTGTTGTGTATGGTCGTGTCGAGGTATTATGACATATTGAACCCTGGTTTCAAGTAATTCATGAAGAAAGGATGTCTCGATGTGAAGGTAAGTATGAGAGGCATTGCAGGGGATCTGGTGTCCATCTGCGGGGTGTGGCAGGGAGATGTCCCTGACTGCTAACCCACCAATAGGAGATGTTCTAGGATCAATGGGGCAAAACACTGAAGTTAGGTGGCTCCCGGACGATAACCCCGCAGCTGGACTAAAGGCACTGGTGGAGGTGCGGCAGGCAATAATGCCCGGCAGGTTATTACAGTACCTGTCCTGTTTGAGTAAATTACAGTGTGCTTAAAACTTTGTACAGTATCTCAGTCTGGTTATGTGACAAAAAAAATATACATTTAGATGGTGATTTTGTAAGCCAGTTTTAAAATATGTGATCATTCAACACAGCCCCTGGCAACTTCTGCTTGTCAAAATGCTCATATGTAAACTTTTAAAAATGTCTCAAACAACCTGCATTCTATTCTGTTTCTGACATTGTGTCAAGCTTTTTTTAGCATAAGTTCAGTCTGAAAGGCCCCTTAGTCTGTGAAGAAGGCCAGTTTTCACATTCTTAAATCCAACCTCAGTGTCAGAGTTTTTTTCATTTTCTTTATGCAAAACATTATTTTTTTTCTTTTTTGATGAGGACCTTTTTTTTAAGAGATTAGCCCTTTATGTGTCATGAACACAGTCCATAGGACCATGGCTTTGAATGTGAATGACACACTGGATTCTGTCTCCCTACACTCTCAAACTACTTACAATCTATGTACACTCAGTGAGCACTTTATTAGGAACACTATGGTGACTTTGAAATGGTCTTCTGCTGTTGTAGCCCCTCCTCCTCAAAGTTTGACATGTTGTGCATTCTGAGATGCTATTCTGCTCACTTCAATTGTACAAAGGGGTTATCTGAGTTACCATAGCCTTTCTGTCTGCTCAAACTAGTTTGTGTGAGTGGCCATTCTCTG
Source organism: Moxostoma hubbsi (assembly GCA_032164185.1). NCBI lineage: Eukaryota > Metazoa > Chordata > Actinopteri > Cypriniformes > Catostomidae > Moxostoma > Moxostoma hubbsi. The sequence continues at coordinate 1,867,053 of JAVLUX010000005.1, read as the reverse complement.
TTGACCTCTCTCATCAGCTCACTTTATGTTTGTTTTTGTTTTGTTTTTGGCACCATTCTGAGTAAACTCTAGAGACTGTTGTGCGTGAAAATCCCAGTAGATCAGCAGTTACAGAAATACTCAAAGCAGCACGTCTGGCACCAACAATCATGCCACAGTTCAAATCACTGAGATCACATTTTTCCCCATTCTGATGGTTGATGTGAACATTAACTGATGTTCATTAACCATTTCTGCATGATTTTATGTAATTTGCCGCTGCCATATGATTGGCTGATTAGGCAATCGCATTAATAAATACGTGTAGAGGTTTTCCTAATAAAGTGCTTGGTGAGTGTATATTTCTTAATATTTTGCAATTCACTTAAATATATCGTTCCTATGGTTATAATCAACACCTTTAAAAATGTATTTAATCAATGTTAGATTCACAGTCTTGTACCTTTATCTCATCATTCTTATAATTTTTTATTCAAATTAAAGTTTGCAATGATTCACCTCGTGGTGGTTGGTTTTGTGCATCTCTTAAAACACTTTTATGAAGAATTTTATGAAATCCCTATGGAGAAAAAAAAATTAATGGGAAAAATATTTCTGGAACAAAGATGGCTCAATAAGTGTATGGGCTCTATATAACCTTTAAATCTTTCTGTCTCTACTCTCTCTCTCTCTCTCTCTCTCTCTCTCTCTCACATCTCAATGTATTATTATATATTTATTAATGATATCGCCCATCATATGTCTTTCTTCTGGCTCATCTCATTGCTCTGTTATTCTCTTTTTATTCTTGTTTACTCCTCTTTTGCGCTGCACTGAATCTTGTGTGTTCCTAATATGGATAACCTCATCTAAGTCTCAGCCTCAGAGAGCACACTTACAATCCATTCACTGACTGCTTGATTCATATTGCACACAAAAATGGCAAGCACTGGCTGAAACATGCAGTTCCAATCTGATTGACTGGATTTCAACAACTTCCAGGAGTAAAAACAGAAAGGTGCTTTTAGAAGTCTTCCTAAGATTTAATTTTTGTTTATAGATAACCCAAAATTTTTAATTCTTACATAATTTACTCATTCCAAACCTGAATGACTTTTCATTGTTTTGTAGAATACAAAAGTTAGCCTCGGTTACCATTCACATTCACTATATGGAAAAAAGATGCAATAAAACAGTAAATGGTGCCTGAGACAGACATTCCTGAGATATGTAATTGTGTCGCTTTTTTATGCGATTCCATAAATCTAATTTTTATTATAATTTAATATCTTAGTTTACCATCACAGGATCCAAAAGAGCAGTATAATTTGGCTATTGTCATCAGGAGCACATTAACACAACTTACACAGACTGAAGCCCTGGGGCCCACAACTTCCATGTGGGCCCATTTCGCCACTGGAGGAGTGCATTTAAACATGTTCAGTGGGAGAAGCTGTTGTAAATACGGAGATAGTGCAAAACTGTGAAATTTGTCCGTGTAGTCCGTATTTACAACAGCTTCTCCCTTACAACAGCTTCCACCCCCCATAATGCGAGGTACCTTATTGTGCCCCTAATTGTCATTTGAGTATAAAATTTTAATTATTTAATTTGTGTCTATTTAAACTCAAAAAGTGCCTGAGAAAATATATGTGTGTAGCTTATGTGTAGTTCCAAATGTGTTTGACAGCCAGTTGAAATTTCAATGTGGAATTTGCTCTATATTTGTTGCATCATCTCTTTGACATATGAAAATGAAAACATCAAAATACATCAGAATATATGATGTTAATTCCTTTTCTAATTGTCTTGAAAATGTTTAGAAACTTTGACACTATCAGGGCATTTTACAGATCCATTTGTGATAAATATATGTGCCGGGTCACTTAAGAGCATGTAATAATATTTGGCGAAGCACCCATTAATTTAAGGCTTAATGGATAACACCAATATGCTAACCTGTCAGCCACTTTCAAACAGTTAGCAGAGGAGTGGGCATTTATAATGTCCTTACGATGAACTAACATCATCGCTGACCATAAGACCGTATTACACTGACAAAATGTGAGTGAGTGTTTGTGTGTGACAGGCATTCAAAATGATAATTAAAAGTGAGTCCTCCTTTTTTAATTTGTTTTTAATTAATCCTCCTGCACTGCACAATCATCAGTGAAAGTCAAAGTGCAGAGCAAACACATTTTCCCTCTTCCCGACCCACTGATCTAAAACAAATAACAAAATCAACAGCTGAGTCCTCACAACAAATTACTATTAAATATTTGCATAATAAACGACAAATCCGCAGACCATCTTCAATAAATCTGCTCGGTAAATCACAATCCGAGATAACCGACAGGTAAACAAGTAATATAAAATCAGGGAAAATTGGTATTGTGTTAGACAGCTGTGTTTCAGAAATGACAAATTTAGATTTAGTCAATAATTCAAGAATTAGTCATAGTGTAAATGACCCAGCAGGTCCATTATTCGGAGAAACAGAATAAATGTTTAAAAGCTCACCTTAGGATTACTCTAGTTAACTTAAAAATGCAATTTCTGTCAGCCCATGGTCACTGTATGCTTTCATTGTATGGCAAAGAGCAGTGTCAACATTCTGCATTATTCTGATTAAAAATTTATTTGTGGGCGACTTATTCCTAAGAATCACTACCCACACCTGTGAAAAAGCTCAACATATGTAAAGCATCACTTTCTGTATTAAGTGTCATATTTATGTATATACATCTTAAAAAGAGCAAATTCACATGCATTCTAAATCAGGATCATTGCAGAAACATCTGCATGTACTGAATGTCTAGGTGACCTTTGTGTATTATCTGGGTACTGCAATAAGATACATATTTCATTGATTGTTCAACAAGATTATGTTTCTTGGATCTACTCTGATATTTCAATATAGTTACTGAACAATTTTAATTAAAAGTTATTCCATACAATTATTATGATTATGATTTTGAAAAACATATAGTTATACAAATAAAAAGTTTGCTACTTAACTAATCAAATGAAATATTGATTATAATATATAAAGAACATGGTTGCATTAGATTGCTTGGGTCTTGTATGAGGATTATTTTTAATAATAAGGGCTCAGGCAGCATCTCACTGAAATTACTTCGAAATCTCTCTGTAAATACACTCAAATAAAACAACACTTTAGCGCTGCCTAGCTAATCCTGACTCAAAACCATAGTTCTGTAGGATAAATGACCACACACAAATACCTATTTCTACAACACACACACACACACACACACACAGAGAGAGAGAGAGAGAGAGAGAGAGAGAGAGAGAGAGAGAGAGAGAGAGAGAGAGAGAGAGAGAGAGAGAGAGAGAGATAGGATTGCTCAGCAATCTAAATGAGGACATTCCATAGACTTCCATTGTTTTTATATAAAGCTGATAATAATTATTATATACTAACCCTAAACTTAAAACATTTTTGCATTTAAATCATTTTAAAATGCATTTCTTAAAATATGTTTGGATAATTTTTCCAAATAAGCACATCCTAAAATCCCCAAAAAAGGTAGGTTTTGTACAGTTTGGCTCACTTTTGGATACAAAATTGTCATTTACAATATGTAAGTCTTCCAATCAAAATTAAGGGTTTACTGTGTATATAGTGTAAAAGAATAGTACCACCACAGACATATAGGTGGTGCTACCTCAAGATTAAAATGCTACTTTAAAGGTAGTATATTTTAAAGGTATATCTGCTGTGCTGTACCAGGTTTTTTTTTTACCTAAATGGAAAGGTTTCTATTCTGCAAAAAAAAGAGTCTGGAAAAGAGTCACCAACAAGTTTTTCCAGTTATTATTTTTTTTTTTTTTTTAAATACATGCAAGGTTAATAGACATATACTTTATAATATAGTACACACACATACACAAACAGAAAAAAAGGCATCAGTCTTCTCCCATTACCTGATTTTTTTTTAGAATCAAGGCCTCTAACAAGAACTGTCCTTTTAGACTAAATAAGGTCACTAAACACATACTGTCTCTTTGAAGAGATATGGGAAGCAGGCAGACCTTTCTTGCATATCCTTTGCGTGGGTCTCAGTTTCCAAGGCTACTTATTAGAATAAATCCATTTTCATTCTCTTCTCTGCCAGGCAATTAGCCACCTCTATGTCTCATCAGTCAAAGAGTCAAGCACTGGCACCTGGAAGGTGTCTTTCCTTTTATCTCTCATGCTCTCTTTCTCTTCCTAGCCCTGTTTTATTCCTACTCTTTTGCCTCTGCCCAGCTCACTCTCTATTTCTCTGTGTCTCTGTGTTTTGAAGTCAGGGCCATTTATCTTCCTCAAACAGAAAGAGTGACGTGTAGCCTGGCAGCTTTGGCCTTGGTGGAGAGCTCAAATGCCTCATCTTCTCTTACCCTGTCTATAGATAATCAGCACACACACACTTGTTTTTCAATCATAAGTGGGGAATTTCCAGTCTCTTATATTTTCTAACCCTAAGCCTGACCTTTACTTTTTTTTTTTTTCTTTACTTTTTTTACATTTCCATTGAGACTTTTTTTTTGCATGTTTATTAAGCTGTTTTCCTCTGGGATGTTGGCTGCTCCTCATAATGTACTGTAGGGTATTTTTGGTTTTACTAATAAAACCAGACAGTTTGTTTTTTAATATAATGATGGGGATTTTCCATTAATTATTGAGTTTAAACGAGCTAATGATTTCTATGATACCCTTGATTTCTATGAGACCCTCAAAGATACATTTTTGCATTTTTAGTATAGCTGACAATTATTATTTTTTTTATTTAATTAATTACATGATGTGCACTATATATATATATATATATATATATATATATATATATATATATATATATTAGGAACACCTGTTCAATTTCTCATTAATGCAATTATCTAATCAACCAATCACATGGCAGTTGCTTCAATGCATTTAGGGGTGTGGTCCTGGTCAAGACAATCTCCTGAACTCCAAACTGAATGTCAGAATGGGAAAGAAAGGTGATTTAAGCAATTTTGAGCGTGGCATAGTTGTTGGTGCCAGACGGGCCGGTCTGAGTATTTCACAATCTGCTCAGTTACTGGGATTTTCACACACAACCATTTCTAGGGTTTACAAAGAATGGTGTGAAAAGGGAAAAACATCCAGTATGCGGCAGTCCTGTGGGCGAAAATGCCTTGTTGATGCTAGAGGTCAGAGGAGAATGGGCCGACTGATTCAAGCTGATAGAAGAGCAACTTTGACTGAAATAACCACTCGTTACAACCGAGGTATGCAGCAAAGCATTTGTGAAGCCAACACGCACAAAATTGAGGCGGATGGGCTACAACAGCAGAAGACCCCACCGGGTACCACTCATCTCCACTACAAACAGGAAAAAGAGGCTACAATTTGCAAGAGCTCACCAAAATTGGACAGTTGAAGACTGGAAAAATGTTGCCTGGTCTGATGAATCTTGATTTCTGTTGAGACATTCAGATGGTAGAGTCAGAATTTGGCGTAAACAGAATGACAACATGGATCCATCATGCCTTGTTACCACTGTACAGGCTGGTGGTGGTGGTGTAATGGTGTGGGGTATGTTTTCTTGGCACACTTTAGGCCCCTTAGTGCCAATTGGGCATCGTTTAAATGCCACGGCCTACCTGAGCATTGTTTCTGACCATGTCCATCCCTTTATGGCCACCATGTACCCATCCTCTGATGGCTACTTCCAGCAGGATAATGCACCATGTCACAAAGCTCGAATCATTTCAAATTGGTTTCTTGAACATGACAATGAGTTCACTGTACTAAAATGGCCCCCACAGTCACCAGATCTCAACCCAATAGAGCATCTTTGGGATGTGGTGGAACGGGAGCTTCGTGCCCTGGATGTGCATCCCACAAATCTCCCTCAACTGCAAGATGCTATCCTATCAATATGGGCCAACATTTCTAAAGAATGCTTTCAGCACCTTGTTGAATCAATGCCACGTAGAATTAAGGCAGTTCTGAAGGCGAAAGGGGGTCAAACACAGTATTAGTATGGTGTTCCTAATAATCCTTTAGGTGAGTGTGTGTGTGTGTGTGTGTGTGTGTGTATATATATATATATATATATATATAGTGGCGAGTATCCGATGTGCACATCAGCGTCGCCCTGTATATGGAGCATATCATTTCTGTATTGTGGGCGCTGATCAGCCCCACCTACGAACAATCAGCTGGAGAGGGATTTAAATGCCAGTGGAAGAGGAAGCCACAACATTAAATCCACCTGCGTAATATTGTGCATGTCCCCTTTGTGCCACCAAAACAGCACCAACCCGGTCAATTCTTCTCACCACAATTGTACAGAGCGGTTATCTGAGTTACCATAGACTTTGTCAGTTGGAACCACTCTGGTCATACTCTCTTGACATCTCTCATCAACAAGGCTTTTCTTTCTAAAGAACTGCCCATCACTGGATATTTTTTTTGTGCCATTCTCTATATACTCTAAAGACTTTTTTGTGTGAAAATCCCAGGAGATCAGCAGTTACAGAAACACGCAAACCAGCCCATCTGGCACCAACATTCATCCATACGATTATCTAATCTGCCAATCATGTGGCAGCAGTGCAGTGCATAAAATCATAAAGATACAGTTCCGGAGCTTCAGTTAATGTTCACATCAACCATCAGAATGCGAAAAATTTGGAGCATGGCATGATTATTGGTGCCAGATGGGCTGGTATGAATATTTCTGTAACTTCTAATCTTCTAGGATTTTCATGCAGAACAGTCTATAGAATTTACTGCGAATGGTGCCAAAAAAATAAATAAAAAAATCCAGTGAGTGGCAGTTCTGTGGATGGAATTGCCTTGTTGATGAGAGAGGTCAACAGAGAATGGAGAGGCTGGTTCGAACTCAATGTGTCAAAGTCTATGGTAACTCAGATAACTACTCTGTCCATTCTGCTGAGAAGAATAGCATCTCAGAATGCAATTCAGAGATGCGAGTTGGTGCTGTTTTGGTGGCATATGTGGGACCTAAACAATATTAGTGAGGTGGTTTTAATGTTGTGGTTGATTGGTATACAGTGCATCCAGAAAGTGTTCACAGTGCTTCACTTTTTCCATATTTTGCTATGTTACAGCCTTATTCCAAAATTGATTAAATTAATTATTTTCCTCAATGTGACAATGTGAAAGAATTTTGTTTGAAATCTTTGCAAATTTATTAAAAATAAAAATCACGTGTACATAAGTATTCACAGCCTTTGCACAATACTTTGTTGAAGCACCTTTGGAACCAATTACAGCCTCAAATCTTTTTGTGTATGATGCTACAAGCTTGGCACACCTATTTTTGGGCAGTTTCTCTCATTCTTCTTTACGGGACCTCTCAAGCTCCATCAGGTTGGATGGGGAGCATCGGTGCACAGTCATTTTCAGATCTCCCGAGATATGTTCAATCGGGTTCAAGTCTGGGCTCTGGCTGGGCCACTCAAGGACATTCACAGAGTTCTCCCGTAGCCACTCCTAGCCACTCATTATGGGGTATTGTTTATAGAATTTTGAGGAAAATATTGAATTTAATGGAATAAGCCAAAAAGTTAAAGCTCTGTCAAAAAAGGGTCTTCCAAAGTAATGGAAAAATGGCATAAGAACCACAGTCATGGTATTGGAGTGGCCATCACAAAGCCCTGACCAAATCTGACTTGTGGGCAGAACTGAAAAAGCGTGTACGAGCAAGGAGGCCTACAAACCCGACTCAGTTACAGCAGTTCCGGCTGAAGGAATATGCCATAATTCCAGTAACTTATTGTGAGAAGCTTGTGGAAGGCTACCCAAAAAGTTTGACCCAATTTAAACAATTTAAAAGCAATGCTACAAATACTAACAAATTGTATGTAAACTTCTGACCCACTGGGAATGTGATGACTGAAATAAAAGCTGAAATAAATAATTCGCTCAACTATTATTCTGAAATTTCACATTCTTACAGTAGTGATCTAAGACAGGGAATGTTTTCTACTATTAAATGTCATGAACCCTACATCAGCACTACTGTGATTCGGCCATAGGTAATTACAGCAGTGCTGATTTAGGGCCATATAGCATGATTGCAAGTGTAATATTGCTTGTATACAACAATTCAGTGAACAAGTAAATTTTACAAAATTAGAAAAAACTGAGTACAGTCATAAAAATGCCTTTGTGCATGGAACTAATTCTTACATGACAGATCAGAATCTGCCATTGCTGTTCAAACCAAATAATGCGTCCAAGCCTTCGTCAGTAATTCAAAAATGTCACTTCATAAATGGTATCACGACTTGTGCTGTTTCTAACACGTTATTGGATGAACAAGGATGTGTGAGTGAGTGAGTGAGAGAGAGAGAGAGAGAGAGAGAGAGAGAGAGAGAGACTGGGGTAAGCCATCTGGACCACCAAAACACCTCACTTTATTTCATTATGACTTCTTTTACTATAAGCTCTTGGGATATTCAAGGTCTCTACTCAACAATCTTAGGGGCCAAGACTTTAAAAACTGAGTTCCCGAAAAACATTTATAACCAAGACATAATTATTCTGCAAGAAACATGGTGCAGATCAGATGTGGACAGTCACTGCACTTTAGGATACAGGGAAATATTATTGCCATCACTTAAAAACTGTAAAATGAAATGTGGAAGAAACTCTGGTGGGGTCATCACTTGGTACAAAGAGACTTTAAAAAACAGCCTATCAATCACAAAAAAAAGACTCATCACATGTTTGGCTTAAAGTTAAAGAAGGCATCATAGACTGTGACAAGGACCTTACATCTGTGCAGCCTACATACCTCCATCAGAGTCTCCGTACTACAAGGACAATCATTTTGATCAGCTTCAGACAGAAACCAGCAAATTCCAGGCACAGGGGATTGTCTTGGTTACGTATGTAACCTCCATTCCCTGATGGAGGGAACGAGGAGTCATGTCGAAGAAGCGACACTAGGGGTCTCTCTTGAGTGTGAATATGCCTCTGGTCTATGAAAAAAGGCCAATGAGAAGTTGGCAGACAGTTTTTGCATACCCCGTCCCGGACATATGGGTATAAAAGCGGGGAAATATGTTGAGTTCATTCAGGATTTTTCTGAGGAGCCGGAAATGGTCCGGCCACTGCAGTGGCTCTGCGACGTGGCCGGGAGGACACGATTTCTCATTCCCTCCATCGGGGAACAGAGGTTACATACGTAACTGAGACGTTCCCCGTCTGTCGCTCACTTTGATGTTGTGTTGAAGAAGCGACACTAGGGGTCCACTTCAAATCACACCATGCACTGAGCCATGTAAGTGTACTGCTGACACAGGAGCTAGCAGGTATTTAACGTGCACAAGCGACCAACTGTGTTTCAGACTGCACGTACCCTTCCCCAATGCCCCCCAAAAGTAATCGGAATCGTTCTGGTTACCCTAGAGGGGAACAAGGCGACACTTGCCAACCTGGGAATGGGCCAAGCCTGGCTAGGCCTCTTTTCTCTCTATGTTTCTCGGCATAGAGCAAGAATAGCGGGGCCCTTACACGCATCAAGGGAAGGGGGTCTTATCCAGTTTCCTATTCTTTCAGGGGGAAAAGACCCTGCGGAGGCCACACCTGCCCAAAAGGGGAGGTAAAGGTGGCGAATACATCACATGGGTTTTTAGGCAACACGTGGAACGTGGTCAATGGTAGATCCAACCTCAAGGAGGGGGGAGTTGCTACAGCATAGCGACCGGAGGGCAGCAAAAACTGCCTAAGGGAGATGCGGGTCCACTTCGTAAGGGGACCGTACCATGGAAAATACACACAGGGGGAGTCCGTGTAGAATTCCCGATCTGTGGAGCACCTATTCCAGTACAGGGTAGATTAGAGTACCCATAGTGTCTGGGTCGGCAAGTTCCTCCGCTGAAATGTGGACCCAAAAGGGCTAGGGAGGAATCAACCAGGGACCCGGGTGGGTGGGAGGGATCTCCTGGGAGAGAAAGCGCACAGTTTTACCTCGGCCGAGAAGCCGGAGAAGCGGACGCCCGTGAAGGGGGGCGGAGACCTGGCAAATTGAATTGCGTAACCGAGTCGGATGGTCCGGGCCAGCCAGCGAGATGGGTTGGGAAGTGAGAGCCACGCATCCAAACTCCGTTCTAGAGGCACCAAGGGGACGATTATTTTTGACGTACCCGGCAGGGCGGAGCAGGTCAAATAGTGCCCTCCACCGGGGGAGGTCCGTGAGACGTCTGCTTCCTGCGGTGTGCTCGACGCTGGGGCTGAGAGCTGGGCCTGGGTTGAGGAGGAGCTGGGTTTTTCTCTGCTCAGCTCTTGGGGCTAGTGTAGTGGACTATGCCATTACAGACATGGACCCCTCCTACATACGTGCATTCACTGTCAGACCACAGTCTACCTTATCAGACCACTGTCAAATTAATGTGTTCCTAAAGAAACTCCAACACCGTAGAACAGACCAAGGGCCCAGCAACCTGTTCAAACTAAATCCAACATACAAATGGTCCCCAAAATATGAGTCAGAATTCCTTAGTGCAATTAGCTCCAAAGAAAAGTCCAACCTAATCAATAGATTTCAAACAACACGGTTTATGGCTAACAAGATCGACGTAAATTCCACAGTACAGCAAATAAATTACATTTATCAAAGGTGCTCAATCAAAGCAAATTTACTCTGTACAAACAAGAAAACTAAATTTAAAACTGGGGATGAAATTTGGTTCGATAAAGAATGTAAAATTAAAAGAATACTACTCAGACAGATCTCTATCCAAAAACACAGATAGCCACACAAATCTGAAACCAGACAAAACTATTGTGCAGCACTCAGGGATTATAAAAATACAATACACCACAAAAAGTAACAACTCCTAAACCACACTCTTAATGAAATTAAATACTCAATTAATAATAATCAGTTCTGGGAAAAATGGAACAGCCTGAATTAACAGCATAGCCAGGACATAACCATACAAAATGGAGAATTATGGAAAGACTATTTTAAAAACTTATTCAAATAAATTTCTCCAGAAAATCAATGGATGGAGTCAATTAGAATCTACAATAAAAAATAACCAAAACACTTTAGACTATCAGATTAACAGAGAAGAATTGGCAGATAAACTTAAGAAAGTAAAGCCCAGAAAGGCATGTGGTTTAGACAACATCAGAAAAGAAATGCTGAAGCATAATCCAGCAGTAATGCAGGAGGCCTTGTTAAAATTGTTAAATCTGATTCTGCAATCTGGCTATTTTCCTGACACCTGGAGTATGGGCTTAATACACCAATTATATAAGAGTGGAGACAAATTCGACCCCAATAACTACCGAGGCATTTGTGTGAGCAGCAATCTGGGGAAGACTTTCTGCTGTATCCTGAATGCCCAGATACAGGCCTTCCTTAATAAGCACAATATCTTGAGTAAGAGTCAGATTGGATTCCTACCAAACCACTGCACCACCGACCACATTTACACACTATACACAATAGTCAACCAGCACATTCATCAAAATTAAAATTGCAATAAAAGAACATAATTCTTCACTCAAGGGCGAGGAGTGAGACAGGGCTGCAGTTTGAGTCCAACTCTGTTCAACATTTACAATAATGAGTTAGCAGTGCTACTGGAACAATCTGCAACACCCGGTCTTACTCTAAATAATTCTGAAGTTAAATTTATTCTCTATGCAGATGATCTGGTGCTGCTGTCAGCTACTGCACAAGGGCTACAGCAGCACATGGAGCTGCTGGAGAACTACTGTCAGAACTGGGCCCAGACAGTTAATCTGAAAAAACTAAAATGATCATTTTCCAGAAAAAAGCCAAATTACAGGACACCAGATACACATTCACTCTGGGGAACACTGCAATAGAACACACCCTACACTACGACTACCTCGGTCTAAAAATTTGGTCTGGCAGTGAATGCACTAAAAGAGAAGCGTTGGATTGTTGATGGTGTCGTCTCTCGTCCAATCAGATTCGAGGACCGGAAATAACCGTTTTTATATATATATATATATATATATATATATATATATATATATATATATATATATATATATATATATATACAGGTGCTGGTCATATAATTAGAATATCATCAAAAAGTTGATTTATTTCAGTAATTCCATTCAAAAAGTGAAACTTGGGTATTATATTCATTCATTACACACAGACTGATATATTTCAAATGTTTATTTCATTTAATTGTGATGATTAAAACTGACAACTAATGAAAATCCCAAATTCAGTATCTCCGAAAATTAGAATATTACTTAAGACCAATACAAAAAAAGGATTTTTAGAAATGTTGGCCAACTGAAAAGTATGAACATGAAAAGTATGAGCATGTCCAGCACTCAATACTTAGTTGGGGCTCCTTTTGCCTGAATTACTGCAGCAATGCGGCGTGGCATGGAGTCGATCAGTCTGTGGCACTGCTCAGGTGCTATGAGAGCCCAGGTTGCTCTGATAGTGGCCTTCAGCTCTTCTGCATTGTTGGGTCTGGCGTATCGCATCTTCCTCTTCACAATACCCCATAGATTTTCTATAGGGTTAAGGTCAGGCGAGTTTGCTGGCCAATTAAGAACAGGGATACCATGGTCCTTAAACCAGGTACTGGTAGCTTTGGCACTGTGTGCAGGTGCCAAGTCCTGTTGGAAAATGAAATCTGCATCTCCATAAAATTGGTCAGCAGCAGGAAGCATGAAGTGCTCTAAAACTTCCTGGTAGACGGCTGCGTTGACCTTGGACCTCAGAAAACACAGTGGACCAACACCAGCAGATGACATGGCACCCCAAACCATCACTGACTGTGGAAACTTTACACTGGACTTCAAGCAACGTGGATTCTGTGCCTCTCCTCTCTTCCCCCAGACTCTGGGACCTTGATTTCCAAAGGAAATGCAAAATTTACTTTCATCAGAGAACATAACTTTGGACCACTCAGCAGCAGTCCAGTCCTTTTTGTCTTTAGCCCAGGCGAGACGCTTCTGACGCTGTGTCTTGTTCAAGAGTGGCTTGACACAAGGAATGCGACAGCTGAAACCCATGTCTTGCATACGTCTGTGCGTGGTGGTTCTTGAAGCACTGACTCCAGCTGCAGTCCATTCTTTGTGAATCTCCCCCACATTTTTGAATGGGTTTTGTTTCACAGTCCTCTCCAGGGTGCGCTTATCCCTATTGCTTGTACACTTTTTTCTACCACATCTTTTTCTTCCCTTCGCCTCTCTATTAATGTGCTTGGACACAGAGCTCTGTGAACAGCCAGCCTCTTTAGCAATGACCTTTTGTGTCTTGCCCTCCTTGTGCAAGATTTCAATGGTCGTCTTTTGGACAGCTGTCAAGTCAGCAGTCTTCCCCATGATTGTGTAGCCTACAGAACTAGACTGAGAGACCATTTAAAGGCTTTTGCAGGTGTTTTGAGTTAATTAGCTGATTAGAGTGTGGCACCAGGTGTCTTCAATATTGAACCTTTTCACAATATTCTAATTTTCTGAGATACTGATTTTGGGGTTTTCATTAGTTGTCAGTTATAATCATCAAAATTAAAAGCAATGAACACTTGAAATATATCAGTCTGTGTGGAATGAATGTATACATTATACAAGTTTCACATTTTGAATGGAATTACTGAAATCAACTTTTTGATGATATTTTAATTATTCAATTCAATTCAATTCAAACAACTTTATTTATCCCCGTAGGGCAATTCAGTTGTAGCCTACCAGTCATAGCAAACAAGACAAAAAGACAACACTCAATCAAACATTCAGAAACACTGTCAATGACTTCATATTGCATTTGGGCACCAGAACAGAGCAGCAAATACACAGGTCACAATACATGGACTAAGCAGGTACCAAAATTCAAGTTGATAATTAAATAAATAAATAACAATAATACTAAGTAAATAATAAATACAGAATAATTGTATAATTGGATAATTATATGACCAGCACCTGTATATACTGTATATATAAGCAATTTCACATGAGCAAGAGTGTGATATGGCCCCACATCTGCGGCCGAGTGCAGCAGTTCTGATTTAAGGCCATATGCACAATTGCGAGTTTAATTTGCAGTACATTTTAAAAATAAGGAAAAACTGAATATGGTCATAAAAAAGCATTTGTGCATGGAACAACTTTCTTACACGATGGATCAGAATCTGCCATTGCTGGTTCAAACCAAATGATGCATCCAAGCCTTCGTTAGTAATTCAAAAATGTCACTTCAGAAATAGTATCACGGCTTGTGCTGTTTTTAACAAGTTATTGTACATAAATAAGGATGTATGTGTGTGTGTGTGTGTGTGTGTGTGTGTGTTACGGCACGCACCGTGTGTTTATCAACCCCATCTGCCGCCAGACTTTCAAACCCTGGACAGACCTCTGTTTTTTACTGACAGGAGTCCCTTTACAGCAGGTTTCCCGACACGTTCTGGTCACCACAGATGCTTCCAAACAGGGTTAGGGCACAGTGTGCAATGGGCACACAGCCTCTGGCTCCTGGAAAGGGCCCCCGCTGCGTTGGCACATCAACTGCCTAGAGTTGGCTGTATTTCTTGCCCTACTAAGGTTCCTCCCACTAGACCGGGGCAAGCACGTCTTGATCTGTTCAGACAGCACCGCGACGGTAGCGTACATAAATCGCCAAGGCGGCATGCGCTCCCGTCATGTCACAACTCGCCCGTCATCTACTTTGGAGCCAGCGGCGATTCCGATCGCTGCGCGCCACTCACATCCTGGGCAGCCTCAACATGGCAGCGGACGCGCTGTCGTGATAAGGTTCCCTCAACGAGAGTGGAGACTTCACCCCCAGTTAGTCCAGCTGATTTGAGAACGATTCGGCAAAGCACAGGTAGTCCTGTTCGCTTCTCAAAAGACCTCCCACTGCCCGATCTGGTATTCCCTAACAGAAGCTTCCCTCGGGACAGATGCACTGACACACGGCTGGCCCCGGGGGCTGCGCAAGTACGCATTTCCCCCAGTGAGCCTTCTTGCACAGGTGCTGTGCAAGGTCAGGGAGGACGAGGAACAAGTTATTCTGCTGGCCCCCTACTGGCCCACTCGGACTTGGTTCTTGGATCTCGTGCTCCTCGTGACGGCCACTCCCTGGCGATTTCCCCTGAGGGACGGGGGCACTTTTTCTCAGGGACAGGGCACCCTCTGGCATCCACACCCAGACCTCTGGAAACTCCACGTCTGGCCCCTGATGGCATGCGGAAGATCTAATTGGCCTACCACCTGCTGTCGTAGACACGCTCAACCAAGCCAGCGCTCCCTCTACCAGGCATCTTAACGCCTCGATGTGGTGCTTGTTCGCAAATTGGTGTTCTTCCCGGTCTGAAGACCCGCAGAAATGCGCAGTTCAGTCTGTGCTTTCTTCCCTGCAAGAGAGGTTGGAGTGGAGGCTATTTCCCTCCACCTTGAAGGTGTATGTAGCCGCTATTGTGGCCCACCATGACGCAGAGGACGTCAAGTCTTTGGGTAAGCGCGACTTGATTATCAGTTTCCTTAGAGGTGCCGGATGTTGAATCCTCCCCGGCCAAGCCTGTTCCCCTCCTGGGTTCTCAAAGTGGTCCTCTTGGGCCTTCAAAGACCCCCCTTTCGAGCCGCTTGACTCAGTTGAGCTCGAGGTCGAGGCCCTCACCTTGAAGACGGCCCTCCCGATCGCGCTCGCCTCCATCAAGAGGGTTGGGGACCTGCAAGTGTTCTCTGTCAGCAACACTTGCCTGGAATTCGGTCCGGCAGACCCTCACATCACCCTAAGACTACGACCGGGCTACGTGCCCATGGTTCCTATGATTCCCTTCAGAGAACAGGTAGTGAACCTGCAAGTGTTGCCCCGGGAGTAGGTAGACCCAGCCCCTTCGTTGCTGTATCCGGTACATGCTTTGCATGTCTATTTGGACCACACACAGAGCTTTAGACATTCTGAACAGTACTTTGTCTGCTTTGGTGGACAGCAGAAAGGGATTGTCTCCAAACAGAGGCTTTCCCACTGCGTGGTTGACACAATAGCATTGGCCTATCACACCCAGGCCGTGCCTGCCCCCTTGCGGGTTCGAGAAGTGAAGTGTGGCATCCTCTTGGGCACTGGCCAAAGACACCTCATTAGCAGACATATGCAGAGCTGCAGGTTGGGCAACACCCAATACCTTTACGAGATTTTACAATCTCAGGGTTGAGTTGGTTTCATCCCGTGCTTTCTCAGATCCAAGCCGGTAGAACTCACCTGGTGTACCGCTTGCACCTAGTGCCCTTTCCCTCCATTGAGGTAATATCCTGCGCTCTTATCCCAGGAGATCCCACTAACTCGACTACCTGGATGACTCCTCCCTAGCCCTCTAGTCCGCAAATTCAGCGGAGGAATTCCCCAACCCGACCCACTATGAGTACTCAAATTACTCTGTACTGGAATAGGTGCTCCACAGGTCAGGCCCCCGTGTGGACTTGTCCCCCTGTGTGTATTTTCCGCGGTATGGTCCCCTTGCAAGTAAACCCGCGTCTCCCTTGGGCAGTGCTCACTGCCCCCCGGTCGCCGTGTTTGTAGAAACTCCTCCCTCCCAATGAGGTAGGATCTACCACCATGCCATTCTCCACATGCGACCTGAAATCCCATGTGATGTATTTCACCACACTTTACCTCCCCCAGCCTGGGCAGGTTTGGTCTCCACAGGGTCTTTCCCCCCCTGAAATAATAGGATTTTGGAAAGAACGCCTTCCCTGATGCATGTGATAGCGTTAAGATGGCCCCAGCCGCTTTAGCTCTATGCGAGAAACAGAGAGAGAAAAGTTGCGGATGGCACGGCTTGCTCCCATGCTTGGCACGTCGCCTTGTTCCCCCCATATCGGGGTGTAGGTGACGATTCTATGGGCCGTTGGGGAAGGGTACTTGCAGTCTGACATGGCCTGTCGCTTTTGCGCGCTTTGGAAATGCCTGCCCGCACCTGCGTCAGCAGTGCACGCACATGCTTCAGCGCATGGCGTGATTAAAATTGGACCCCTAGTGTCGAAGTGAGTGACAGATGGAGAACATCTAGGTTACTATTGTAACCTTCATTCCCTGATGGAGGGAACGAGACGTTGTGTCTTCCTGGCCATGTCGCTGAACCGAGCCACTGTACGGCCGATCCTCATTTTCGGCTCCTCAGGCAAAATCCTGAATGGACAGACGCATTTCCCTCCTTTTGTACCCGTATGTCCAGGGAAGGGACATGCACATTATGTCAATCTCAGGGTTGAGTTGGTTTCATCCCGTGCTTTCTCAGATCCAAGCCGGTAGAACTCACCTGGTGTACCGCTTGCACCTAGTGCCCTTTCCCTCCATTGAGGTAATATCGTGTGCTCTAATCCCAGGAGATCCCACTAACTCGACTACCTGGATGACTCCTCCCTAGCCCTCTAGTCCGCAAATTCAGCGGAGGAATTCCCCAACCCGACCCACTATGAGTACTCAAATTACTCTGTACTGGAATAGGTGCTCCACAGGTCGGGCCCCCGTGTGGACTTGTCCCCCTGTGTATAATATATAATATATAATTATTGTAATTTTTTTTATTTTTTACACCCGATCACTAAAGACCTGACGTATGCGCTTAAGGGTTAGACACTGAAATTTAAAAATAAAAAAATATACAAAATCTGTCAAGAGTTCCCTGAATTCTGTTCTGCTCCATTCATCTGTCTGTAAGAGCATGAACAAATCATCTGTGCAAGTCTGAACTGCCTGCTCTTGTTTGTTGAGATGTGCTGACTGCCCCCAACTGCCAAAAATGCATTAAAACATCAAGGAAGCACATCAGG
Source organism: Moxostoma hubbsi (assembly GCA_032164185.1). NCBI lineage: Eukaryota > Metazoa > Chordata > Actinopteri > Cypriniformes > Catostomidae > Moxostoma > Moxostoma hubbsi. Next base: position 1,849,265 of record JAVLUX010000005.1, on the reverse strand, counting down.
CTTGCAATGCTCAAATGGTAGGATATTAATGCATTATTTTTCATATAATTATTTGCACCAAATTAAATTGTTAAATTGACATCACTTATTTTTTGATTTTCAACACCACAGAGTACTGTAGATGATTTCAGAATTCTTCAAATATACATTCAATAATGTTTAAGTTTAGTGCAAAATGTTTAGCATGTTAATGTGCATTAAACAATTCAATACAAATCCATCAGCTTTAATACAAATAGAAAGCTAAAAATCATCAAACTGGAAGTTTGTAATGAGCTCAGAGTGAATGAGTACATGTCCTTCAACTGATCATCTCTCTGCTGATGTTTTATTCTATTTATTTATTTTTTTTCCAGTGTGTGAAAATGCTTTTGAAATTATTGAATGTGAAGAATGTTGAAAGTGGGTGGGTGACACTTCAATGACCAGCATTTACTATGACGTCTCATTGACTTGCTTCTTCATTTTCGGAAATGCAATTTAAAGACCATTCATAGATGTAAAAAAAAAACTATGAAATTAGAACGCTACTATACTAAAGCTTTTCCGGTTGCAGCATATTTATAACCCATAACTGTCAATATAAAATGACTAGAGCATACTTTTAGAGTCTAGCTAAAACAGAACAAAAAAGATATGAACAAATAAATAATGAGGTGTCGTTACTGGATCCTTTTAAAAAAGACATTGAGTCAACACATTTCTCACAAACATCAAACTTTTACCTCAAGTTTAGATGCTGACAATTATTTCACTAGCGGCAATGTTAGGAATATCGGACTGCTCCTATTATAAACAATGAAGCTGGTAACACTGTTAGACTCTATGTTCAGTGGGTGGCTCTGTGGGGGCAATGCCATCTCTTGCAGAGCACCCTGTTCTTCTATTCTAATATTTTCTATTTGCAAAAGTAATGTTTGGGAGTCTAAAATTAATTTTTTCTATTGACACACTAAAGCTGAAAATTTACAGTCAGGTCCATAAATATTGGGACGTCGACACAATTCTAATCTTTTTGGCTCTTTACACCACCACAATGGAGTTGAAATGAAACAAACAATATGTGCTTTAACTGCAGACTTTCAGCTTTAATTTGAGGGTATTTACATCCAAATCAGTTGAACGGTGTAGGAATTACAATAGTTTGTATATGTGCCTCCCACTTTTTAAGGGACCAAAAGTAATGGGACAATTGGCTGCTCAGCTGTTCCATGGCCAGGTGTGTGTTATTCCCTCATTATCCCATTTACAAGGAGCAGATAAAAGGTCCAGAGTTCATTTCAAGTGTGCTATTTGCATTTGGAATCTGTTGCTGTCAACTCTCAATATGAGATCCAAAGAGCTGTCACTATCAGTGAAGCAAGCCATCATTCGGCTGAAAAATCAAAACAAACCCATCAGAGAGATAGCAAAAATATTAGGTGTGGCCAAATCAACTGTGTGGAACATTCTTAAAAAGAAAGAACGCACCGGTGAGCTCAGCAACACCAAAAGTCCCGGAAGACCACGGAAAACAACTGTGGTGGATGACCGAAGAATACTTTCCCTGGTGAAGAAAACACCCTTCAGAACAATTGGCCAGATCAAGAACACTCTCCTGGAGGTAGGTGTATGTGTGTCAAAGTCAACAATCAAGAAAAGACTTCACCAGAGTGAATACAGAGGGTTCACCACAAGATGTAAACCATTGGTGAGCCTCAAAAACAGGAAGGCCAGATTAGAGTTTGCCAAACAACATCTAAAAAAGCCTTCACAGTTCTGGAACAACATCCTATGGACAGATGAGACAAAGATCAACTTGTACCAGAGTGATGGGAAGAGAAGAGTATGGAGAAAGAAAGGAACTGCTCATGATCCAAAGCATACCACCTCATCAGTGAAGCGTGGTGATGGTAGTGTCATGGCGTGGGCATGTATGGCTGCCAATGGAACTGGTTCTCTTGTATTTATTGATGATGTGACCGCTGACAAAAGCAGCAGGATGAATTCTGAAGAGTTTCGGCAATATTATCTGCTCATATTCAGCCAAATGCTTCAGAACTCATTGGACGGTGCTTCACAGTGCAGATGGACAATGACCCGAAGCATACTGCGAAAGCAACCAAAGAGTTTTTTAAGGGAAAGAAGTGGAATGTAAGTAACTGTAAGTAACCTGACTGTAAGTAACCATCTTAAGACAAATAATTTTGTGAAACATCTTAAGTGCCTAAAGCTTTTGCACAGTACTGTATGTGTGTGTGTGTATGTGTATATATATATACACACACACACACCTTACTAGGTTGTCTCTTTCTTCTGTATGAGCTTTTCTACTACTCCAGCTACTCTGAGATCTTGGCAGTGCAATACTGCAGAAATTGTTGACATTTGTGTAACAAACTACTTGTTATGTTCCTCATTTGTAAGTCATTTTTTAGTTGTAAGTATCCAGCCATCTCGCTTCACTGCTAAGGTTCATGCGCCCATTTGTGGTTGGTCAACCTAAAGACCTTAATTTCCATTAGTTCTAGGCATTCAGGGAGCATCGAACCACTGAACAACATGGTCCAAATTTTAATAATGATATTCTAATACAATCTTTTAACATTAGTTCTTTAATCGTGCTGTTGTTTTGAATGAGTTTGACAACTAGCCGGACATTTTCAAGGGACAAATTCTCACTTCCTTAAACTGACGGACAGTTCTTGGAATGGTATATAGAGAATGATTCTAATTTAAAACCTGTTAAAAATGACAAACCTGTTGGAGCCACGGCTCAACACAATGAGCTGTGGTGCTCATCTGGGCAATGCAAGTTCGCATTTGGCTTGCAACATTTGACAATTTTTCTTCTGTCCAATATTTCCTTTCTCTACTGTGCATGAGACTGAAAAGATTGAAAAATAATAGAAAAATCAAATAGAAAACTTTTTTTTGGGGGGCGTATAATATATTTCCAGCCACATGCAACTATGAGCATTATGAGTTTTACTGCTCTTCTTTGCTACAGCCTCGGGCCACCTCAAACTGTGTTCAACAATTTGTTAAATATCCATTTTCAATAGATGCAATAAAACCCTCAGCCTGCTTAGATGTCCTTGAGTTTCAGATGTTTGGCCGCATCAAGGCTGTTTGACTGCAACAGAGGGAGAATGACAGATATGCTAATGAAATGTCCTGAGAGGTCATTATATTAAAATCAATAATGCCTAATTTCCATGGTAAAGTTGCTGCATGGCTGCCTGGAATCAGTTCTGTTGTCTGTGTCTATGGGGTAAGAGATAAAAGCCTCCGTCGAGAGCCTTGAGCATTCAAGAGATCTTTAACAACAAAATGGAAAACCATTCCCACTGCTTTTCAGAAGAATGCCATGTTTATGGTCATGTAGACATCTGTATGCATGCATAACAAAAGGTGCACTTGTGTGGCTGCCTTCTGCAAAAAAAAAAGCCAGCTGTTTTTGTAAGTGTTGTGCGCTTTGTGGAAAGCGTCTGCATCAATGCAAAGTTCTGTTGACAACATGGAAAGCATTCAGTGTCCCCTTCAGCAAAGCTTAAAGGGATAATTCACACCAAAAATAAAAATTTGATGAATGAGATATTCTTCCAAAACTCTTTGTTTATGTTCTGCAGAAGTAAGAAAGTCATACACATCTGGGATGTCATGAGGGTGAGTAAATGATGAAAGAACCCTGAAGTGACCCTTTAATAAGTGTAAAGGGATTAATGGAAACGAGGAGATGAGAAGCGGCTTGACAATATAAATCATATTTTAATTCTAAACTTAACCAAAAAGAAAAACAAACTTACAGGTGTCGGACAGCTGTCCGTAAATCTTTCTCTCTCCCTCGCACTGCCATCTCCAGTCGGTCTTTATCCCTCTCGAAGACTAATTAGCCTGATTAGCATTATTCCTTCGATGTAAGTTCCATTATTAATTTTGGTATAAATATGTGTTTATCATAAATGCTATAGCAGAAATTCACATTGACATGTCTTAATGTGGTCAGCTCAATCAAGTCACAATTTCCGCAGATGATTTGCTTTTAACTGTAATAATCTAACCACCATCATGTCCAGCCTGTTCTCATTAACATTACGTGACCGTGGCAACGTTTTTGCAAATCAAAATTACGTGCCTTAGAACAAGTTTGGCTGCAAATTCCCAGTGAAATTTCCATCGGGAAGAACCAAAAGCGAGTGGAATTTTGTTGTAATCAGATGAGGTTTTTAAGGTGAAAATTTGATAGAGGTTTCATTGAGTAAAATGTACCTCCCTGACCTAAAACTTTAAACTAATCCCAATCAATAGTGATCTAAAATCAAATGAGAGGTAGACGCATGACTTCATTAGTGCCAAACAGTCATTTTCTGCCAATATTTACCCAGATTTAATCCAGCCTACAGCCTCCAGGACTAATTGGGGATGATTTTTAGAAGTGCAGACATTCCATGGGTGGCCAGATATTTAATGCGGCAGTTTCAACAAAATCAGCCTGATTAACATTCTGCAGTCTTTTAGATTTATTAAATTCATCTGCCTCTAATCTCATTAAATGATATGCAAACAATTTTGTGCTGGAGAGAAGGAAAGAGAGAACGGGTGAGAAGATAAGAGAGAGAGAGAGTAGTTAACCCAGATATTACTTATCTGTCATGATTTACACACACTTGTGTTGTTCCAAAATTGTATGACTGTCTTTCTTCCATGGAACATAATGCATTTGTTTGGCAGAGTAATTAGTCTCATTTATTCTCATTGAATCTTTTTTTTTTTCTTCATACAAAGAAAGTGAATGGTGACAGAGGTTGTCCAAGAGCATACAATGATAGAATTTTAATATTTGGGGGAACTATCACTTTACAGTGTATACTAACCATTCATTACTTGCATATTCTCCACCATTCCCATTAAATTCCACATTAATCAACTGGCTTTAATCTTTATGCATTGTCAAATCCACGCTTATCTCTCTCTCTTTTTCTGTCTTCAAGTGTGTGTGTCTCTGTCTCACGCTCGCTTGGATTGTGGCATGGCTCCAGTGCGTTTTCCTCATACGATTTACTTTCGATTAAGGGATTCAAAATCAATTATGCAGGAAGTCATGCATGGACATGATTGCAGCGGTGCAGGACCAATCAGTTCATCACAAAGCGCTTCATCTCTGATGCCTTATACACAAGACCAGGAGAATTTGCAGACATTTACCCATGCATTCCTACTATCTTAGCTCACCTATACACAGCTGTGATTTCCTGCATGTAAAATCGAAAATAAAATATTTTTTTTTTTACTAAAGTTTGTGACTAATAAGTACCTTAATAAATTTGGTTAAAAAGTACATGTTATAAGCCTTTGTAGAGCACAATGCCATACTTCATTCAGCATATCTACATTTGTAATCAAGCTGCAGCGTTTTTTTTTTTTTTATTATTATTGTTTTTTTGCATAGCATTGTCTTCATCTGTCTTCCCAAGTATGCAAGACATAGTAAGCAATCAAATATTTGAATGAATGTCATCAGCTGAGGGAGTGTTAGATTTACGTCATGCATCACTGCTGTACTTCAGAACGTGTGGTCCGATTAATGTGTATACACTGTATGGAAGTATATTAATGACAAATGTCTTTGAAAGAAAAAAGCACACTGAATTGCACAAATTGAAAAATAAATGCATTCCAGTGACAGTGCTTGCATTTCAGTGGGACGCAGTTTCATATGGTTGTACTTGAATATTTAAGCTGTGAATATTTAAATTGAAAACATTTTGTACAAAATAGTTTTCTTACTGGCAAAAACAAACAAACAAACAAAAAAATGGGGCTTATTAAAAAGAGATATGATTCTGTGGCAGCTGGTGCTTTTCAAGAATGGGATAGCACAGACAATTGTTTTTGGTGTCAGCAATGTTGCTGCAAAAAGCTGCTTAAGTAGTGAAATTTCTAAATTAATATAATTAACTAAACTCAAAACTATGCAACATAATAGGCAAAATATCCAATTGTGAACACTGAAATAAATGCATTACGTCAGGATAACAAATATCTGCAAGTTTATCTTGAACACTCTGCGCTCGACAGCAGTGATTTTATATATCATACGCTGTCAATCAAGTACATCGTTTACATTTTTGTTGCTTGACCAATCATTGTATACAGAAGCTGAGCTTCCAGGAGGTACAAATCTGATGCAAATGCAATTAGCACTCATGAGGCTCCTCTAGACATAACTTTTTGACATATAATCCAATAAACATCAATCTTTTGCACCTTAATTTGAATGGTACAGATATTTACCACAGACTCCCACTGAAGCATTTCATGGGTTCTGCTTCAAATGTCCTCTATTTACATATTCATGTCATGGCGTTCTTTCAATGAACAGTGCTATTGTGAAGTGAAATTTGCCATACACACACCAAAATGGCAGAGGTGCCATGCAAGGCGCTAGCCTGCCATTGGGAGCAACTTGGGGTTCAGTGTCTTGCCCAAGGACACTTCGACATGTGGAATCATGTGGTCCGGAAATCGAACCACCAACCATGCGATTAGTGGACAGCCCGCTCTACCTCCTGAGGACATCTATTTCATTATATTGATATTGATATTTGATAAATAATTGTCACAAAATTGTCCTCTTCTACAACAAAAGAGATTCTGGGTGTTATTAGCCCTAAAAGTATGCATGGATGCATACTTCAAATATCCACAGCTAATATTGTACAATTTGGGTTTGGCATAGTAATTTCAACATGATTTGGGAAGTACTATGATTCTCATCTTTCATACTACACACTGTAGTACAATTGTTTGTGACTGGTGGAATTGCAGAATGTGTGATTGTTTTAATAGTCACATGCTTTTTGCTGCTGTGCTGCTGTGAGGAGCAGTCTGTCAGTTTTGATCTATATTGAGGGTTTGTTTTATTTTAACAGGCCTTTCATCCGTTTATGATTGTGTGGTGGTGGTAAAAGTCAGATCTTGAGTGTAATCGTAAAGTAGGAAGAGATTCTGCGTTTATCCGGAAGTGTTCAGAGGTCATTATCCTGCCCCCCTGGGGATATCCATGCCGTGGACAGCTGAGAGCTGTATTTCAGAGTCGGACAAATTCTACCTGTCAGGATTATTGATTTGCCAATACATGAGACAGGAATCAGTGAAGTCCTTGCAATAGAAATGGCTTTAACATTACACCGAGGACAGAGGAAGGTTTTCCACTGTCATTGGCAATAATGTGCTCACGTTGATGAGGCATCAATGTTTGTTCTGGTTCACGCAGTAGAAGAATATGGTTTTCAGTATTGTTAGGGTGCGACATGAGGTCATAATATTTGGTAACGAAAGTTGCAAGTACTAATGAGGTTTGATGTTATCAACACAGCTAGAGCTTGGCAACTTGTGTCTTGACTTGACTCACTCACTACATAACTGTGATAAGACATTCTGGTGTTATGAAAGTCACCATCTTTGAAATGTACTATCAATAATTTGAGAATTACAACTGTTAGTAAACAGTCATCAATCCCAAACACTGAGCTGTGAGGGGTGTCTTGTTAGCAGAGGTTTCCCATGCCATGACTATCGGCTGCTTGAACAATAAATGAAAACCTTCTGTCATCTAATATAAAACCACAGAAATAGAAAAACACTCTATCACAATACTATTTTTAATATCCTTCAGAGTGTCCTCTTGTTTCCTGAAGACCTTCAGTAATGACTACTCATCATACAGGAAATATATGCCCATCAGACAATGTGTAAATAAACAGAACACAGGACAGTCATTATCCAGACATGGGAACCTTGCGTCAAGGAAATTTAGATGTTTCCTGAAACCTGCCAAGCTCTAAATCTCATTAAATAAAAGTACCATCTGTTTCTCATGTGAAGTTGCTTTCTGAGAGCTTCCAATTATACTGAAAACCATAAATCAGTTTTAAAGGATGGATCATACCAGAATGTGAAAATATGTGTTTTTGCAATAACTTTTTCTAGCACAATAAACAGGATATGTATAAGCAGCATGGTAAGAGAGAGGTTTAAACAATATTACCTGATTCCTCAAAGCTCATAATTCTGTCACTAGTGTGTTTATGTTTATATGTCTTGAAAATGATCTGAAACATTCAAGAATTGCCATGACCGCATGCAATTATGTTCTTTAAAGGGACAGTACTGTCAATAGAGAAGGAGAGGTCCAACTTGGTCAAGCTGTCTTGGTCTAGCTTCTGACAGCTTGTGCTACATTCCATTGAAAAATCAGATGTGGGATATTCCTACACAATTTCTTTGATCTCCGACCATGATTGCATTCCAAAGCCGATGCTCAAAAGATGATGTATAAGGAGTCATTCTCACTGAATGTGTTGTTGTGTGCTACTTATGGAACATAGTACTTATTTTTTACATAGTCTTCACAAGTTAAACTTGACATGGCATCTAAAAAATGTGACACTTCTGTGTGATACACCAAAAAAAAAAAAAGTCATCGCAACAGTCAAAGACGGCTGTCTAGCGCATGTTTACTTAGAATAATAATTGTACAGATAGATGGAAAAATTTATTCTGTGTGAACGACCCCTAAGCAATCAAAACTACAACTTTCAAGTTAAGGTGTTTCCTCAGTCAACAGAGACTTTACCTAGCAACCAAATTGTGAAGGATTAACAATTCTGTACAATGAGTGTATATATACTGGCTAGTTTAGAATAATGTACAGATTTTTGCTCTTATGGGTAGAAATTGGTACTTTTATTCACCAAAGTGGCATTCAACTGATCACAATGTATAGTCAGGACATTAATAATGTGAAAAATTACAATTTAAAAAAAATAATGTCAGAACTTTTTAAACTTCAAAGAATTCTCATCAAAAAATCCTCCATGTCCAGCAATGACAGCTTTGCAAATCCTTGGCATTCTAGCAGTCAATTTTTCCAGATACTCAGGTGACATTTCACACCATGCTTCCTGTAGCCCTTGCCATAGATGTGACTGTCTTGTCGGGTACTTCTCTCACACATTACAGTCTAGCTGATCCCACAAATGCTCAGAGTATCTCCAAAACAGCAGGTCTTGTGGGGTGTTCCCAGTATGCAGTGGTTAGTACCTACCAAAAGTGGTCCAAGGAAAAAAGAAATGTGTCAGAGCACACAGTGCATCACTGCTTTCTGTATATGGATCTGTGACCTCCAAATTCCCCAGATCTCAATCCGATTGAGCATCTATGCAATGTGCTGGACCAACAAGTCCGATCCATGGAGGCCCCTCCTCACAATTTACAGAACTTAAAGGACCGGCTGCAAGCATCTTTGTGCCAGATACCACAGAACACCTTCAGAGGTCTTGTGGAGTCCATGCCTTGATGGGTCAGAGCTGTTTTGGCAGCAGAAGGGGATAATAGGCAGGTGGTTTTAATGCTGTGGCTGATTGGTGTATAGATATATTAATTCTGTCAGCATTAACGTATTTAAGCATTCAATTCATTTTAAAAGTTTAATGTGCAAATTTTTCTTAATCACAATTAACACATTTACCATTAATACAGCCTTAACCAACACATCTTTGGAGAGCAGAGCCTTTGTAATGTGTCCGCCCAGAGGCATTACACTGACGAACACCACAAAAACACACAACAGCGCTTCCTTGAAAGGATGGAGATGGAATATGGAACTGTTATATTGGTTGCACTGCATTTAGCTTTTTTAGTGTAAGAATATGTTAGGTCTGAACGGCCCTTAAGATGTGCTTATTGTCACCAACTTGGGCCTAAATATGACTTTTCTTTTCAACTGACTGGAACAAACTGTACATTTAAGTTTATAATTTGCAATATTATTTTATCCAGTGAATTGCAAAACATTCTAAACTACAGATTTAAAAATAAAAAATGTCAAAGCTGTTTCAGTGGTGATGTCAGCTCTTATGCACAACCTTTTTTCACAAAAGATAAATCAATGATGAAAACATTTGCTTTTTATTCTCAATTATTTTTTGTAGTGCTCGTAAAAAGATTGTGAACTGTCACTGAACTTGCCTATGCATAAATCCTGACTGTGTTTAGTTCTACATAAAGATGTGTGTTTCATCGTTTCTTATGTTTATTTATTTTCTGCAAAGGTATCTGTCTCCTGTGTGCATTCATATGTGCAGGACAAGAAAAGTTGAATTGTCCCCTCATTGAATGGTAGGATAATAATAATAATAATAATAATAATAATAATAATAAAGGAAAAACAGACATAATGCCCTTTTTTTCAGTTTTAGGCTGCATTATTTTGAGTAAAAATAGAGTTCTACATTAGATTGCCATTGTTCTCTTATGTGGTCTGATATTGTCAAAGATACAGAATTAAGCAGGTCTAAATATGTTTCCTTAGATTTCATAAAAAAATAACCTTACATGGTATGTTTTTATTTTCAAAGTAAAGATAATCAAAACCTATTTGTTAGTTGAGGGTGTGAGGTCATGTTTGTTCTTCAGCCAGATCTTAAGAAGGAATTTACAGCCAGACACAAATGTTAATTAAATACCTATTTTCATGTAATTGCATACTCTAGGTGAGTACCTGCAATTTGTTTCTTCCACTTCATGCACTAGTTTAATTTAGACTGTACAGTTTGTGTCAAAAACGTGTGGGTGTGTGGGTGTGACTGAGAAACTGTGTTTGAATTTACATATTGTACACAGAACTAGTCATGTGCAATGTGTACACTAAACACCCACATACTGACAAAACATGGCGGCAACGGCATCGCACACAGAGCTCAAATAGATGGATGGGTGAGTTATTTGTTATATTTCAGCTGTAATTTCAAAATTTTCAAACTTTTGGAGGAGATTTATACGTCTGGAGGGAAAGCACATCAATCTTTCGTTGGCTTTAACCGTGTGCTGTCACATGATAAATGCTTTCAGCAGCCCTCCCTCCGAAAACACAGAGCAGTCATATTGGCCTCCGTCAAGCTTGGCTGACCACTCCTTCCCAATATAACCGCTACCACTTAAAACCCACATCCCCAGTTCCCATCCATACTCCCACCCTGACGCACTCTTGGCTGAGGAGAAGGCTTTTTTGCACATGAAATTTTGCGCTCACACACAGAGCTGTGCAGTAGTCTGTGTTTAAGCTTGTCACGCTGATAAATGGCTGTTTAAAATTAATTTCTTCTTTTAACGTTCATATTTTTGCTTTTCCAAATGAACCAAATGACTAATTCTCATTAGATTCATGCCATTTGCTCTGTAATTACACAGAACTGCTTGGAAATCTCTGGAATTGAATCATAAAATGTTATATTAAGTTTTGCTGAGTCACAGAACGTGACATCTAAGTATGTTCAAGAGGGAAATTCAGGTATCGGTGTGACTATGCAAAAGTTTCTCTCAGATAATGAGTAGATGAGTTGGATTGCTATAAATATTTGTATGTGGATTTCAAGTGAAATCAAGCAAAACTTTTATTTCATTAGGGTTGGGAATCAAAAACCAATGTAATTTGTATTATTATTATTGGAACCAATTAATTTTCATGATGTTCACGGTTCGTTCCAGAAGGGTTAGGGTGGGTTAGGGATAGGCATTCATTGGACGATGCAGATGGAACAATGTAAAAAAAAAGAAGAAAAAAAAGCAATGTAAGCATCCAAGCTATTGTCATAATGTATAGAGCACATCTTTTGTTGGATTCCGACCTGTAAACATTGCTAACATCTTAGTAGAATTCATAACTACTAGTTCTGTTGACTCAGAATATCTCATAACTCAGAATCAGTGAAAGTTCCGATTTGACAGTTGTGATTGTTGACAAAAAAACCTAAAAAACAATATGGCTCTACCCCAACAGTCCAAGGTCGTTTAGCTGGTGACATCCAATTAGCTGGACTCTTGCTGTTTATCAAGATATATCATGTTTGTTTCATTGTAGTGCAAACATCTGAGAAAAAGTTAATACATCCAAAAAAAAAGAAGACAAAATGTAATTATATAATTTTATAGTTACATATTGTCTCCCTAAATAGCTTCAATGTAGTATAAAATATCTTCCCCTACACAATTTACTAGTTCACTTACTGTAAAGTAGTGTTAGTTTACCTTTGCTCCAATTTCTCTCTATTTTTCTTTGTTTTTAATTTCTTTCAACAGATTATTGCAAAATTTCAATATCCATAATTTTAAATCAGAGTATTTTATGATGGGTGGGCTGCAGTTATGGCCTCTAGGGATCAAAGGATTAGTCGGTGTTACTGACAATGCCGACAATAAAAAACTGTAGACAACATTTTTTGTTGCTGAATTGTCGTTTGATCTCATTTAACGTAACATGAGATCACATTAAACTCTAAAGATGACACGCGAGAGCAGCACTGTATCTCGTGCCTGACTGAGGAGAGGACGAATTAGACAGCTCACAGTCCAGATGCACTCTAAACTTTACAAACAGCTTCAGGTGATGTAGATCACAGAGTATGAGGGAATTGTTATGCAAAAATACAAAATAAGTAACTACAGAAGCACTCTCATTGTGGAATATGTGGGCATATCGGAGGCAGTCCTCTGGCCCCTGGTGGATGGAACTCCCCACCGCGTTCTTGGGTAACATAAGGGGCCTCCCCCGCCCCTGGCAACTGTAGTCCCGCTCCAGGCTGGTAGCCCCTCCCTGCTCACGGTCAGTGGTCCTCATGACCCCACCGCATTTAGCAGCCCCGACCGCTCCAGGCAGTCGGCAAGGAGCCCCTTCTCCCCTCGTGGCTGGCGGTCATTCGTCCGCTCTCAGGCAGCCAGGCTCCTCCATCCCCCAGTAGATGGCCACAGCTGCTCCGTTGAGGTGGATGCTAGTGGCGAGGACTCTACTACAGCGCATCCCTCCTCCTTCCCGGATTTCAGCACCAGTGTAACGGTATAAAAGGGAAAGGAGGAGGGAAGAACTGGCTTGACAATATAAATAACAGTTTAATAATAAACTGAACCAAAAGACAAACACATACATAGGTGTCAGGCAGCTGCGTGTAAATCTCTCTCTGTCGCACTGCCATCTCCAGTCGGCCTTTATCCCTCTTGGAGACTTGATTAACCTGATTAGGGGCGGGGTTGTAGCATCATGACCCGGCCCCACCCTCCTCTCTGCCACAAAGATATTTAGACTTGCTTTTACTGCGCTCAAAGTAGTATAACCAAGTGAAAAATACACTTCTATACAATTATATGTAAGATACATTCTCTTAAAGCAAGTCTAAATATCTTATATGTTGCTTCTCATGTAAATATATCTTGTTTTAGGAATTTTTAACCATTTTAAATTGAAAACAAGACAAAAACAATTGATGATAATAATAGGATTTTTTTGCAGTGAATTTCTTTACTGAATTAAAATGAATAAAACATATTTTTCCATTGAATTCAGTGAATGTCATTTAGAGGTATTTTTAAAAGATAATTTTGTCCTCTTTATTTGTTAGTAAGCACATTTAATTCAACCTTTTAAGTCGGGGCAAAAGCTGAATAATCGGTTAAGAACCCATATGATTAATCGTTGCAATATTCAACAAATAATAATAATAATAATAATAATAATAATAATAATAATAGTTTGATTACTCAATTAACAAAATAATTGTTAGTTGCAGCCCTAATGTCCTCAGGTATGAATGTATCTTCCATCTGTAATGGACTATAATTATACATTCACTCCTCCCTTGACGCTTAATATTCACCAGACAACATGCTGGCAGCAGTCATTGCATGCTTTGACTGTAGCGAGAGTGACAGATCCGACAGCACTCTGTGACAGTTTTACTGTGGCCTGCACTCGAAGACACAGCCCTTATTCACACTGTCAGAAGCTCAGTACACACACACACACACACACACACACACACACACTAGAGCTTGGTGATACAAATCAGATATTCACAATACATTCAAGATGATTTTACTGGTGACATAAAATTAGGTAACTTTGTGAACGTTGCAATGATTATGACGCACCATTACTTTGAAGTGACAATTAATTAAACGTCCACCTAGATTCAGATGTGAAAGCTATGCAAAAAATAGAGTATAACTGCATAATTCAAAAATATAGGCTCATTTATTTATCTTACCAATGTTTCGACAATTAGCAGGTATATGCACAATTAATTAGGCCAATACGTTTCCTAAAGACCAAGTTATTAGACTAGGATCACCAATCTTAATTTTTAATTATGACAGTGTTAAAACAGAGACTTTTAAATAGCCTCTCTGATTTTCAACTTCAGTAAGATAAATGGTGTAAGAGTTGGTGAATTACATTCCCATGAATCAGTTTGAACTGTCCATTTGAATACATTTATTAAATGATTCATGGAAGTCGTCACTCAAAAATATTCAAGGATGTGGCATTTTACATATATGCAATTTTTAAATGTATACAAATATTATTATGCATTTTTTTTAATTATTTATTACTTTAATATGTATATTATGTATGTGTATATATGAATAAATATATTTAAAATACAATAATAAATACAAAATAATAATAAAACCTGAAATATAATTATACAAAATATTATTTTATATATTATTAAACTATTTAATATGTTAAATAAAATATATGTATATACTGTATGTAGGGAACTGTAGCTATTTATTACAATGTAATGTTACATTGGTGTATATAAATCCAAATTATTAAATTTCATCATTCTTCGACTTAATTTAGTTCATTACATGAAACATTTTCTATCTACTTGGCCATAATGGCTGTTTGATTGACGTGATGTTTCCTCTGATTGAGAAGAAATCACCATTTTAAATCCTTTATAAGCTAATACACATTGCTATTTAGAATTTTGTCAAAAGGCTGAAAAATATCCAGATTAATTCCTTTTTAAGCTATAATGCAAAGCACTAACACTCAAAATGAATGGTAACCACTAGCTGACCATGTCTCTCTTTTCGTCAGAGATAATTTATACAAATGTAAGCATTCCCTCTCTTTTCCTCACAAAGATTTTAGAAAGATCAAGAAGGCAGAAGCCAATGGCATTTAAAGAGGATGAAACGAAGAAGAAGAGAAGGAGGGGAAGGAGATGAAAGCGATGGATGAGGAAGAGGAGAGAAAGGAGGTTCTTAACCTTTTCAATCTACACATGACCAAATAACTCAAGAACTCAAGAACCCTATACAGTCAAACATGATTCTTGATACCTAGACTGAACCTAAAGTGCAACAAAGAACTTACAAAGAGTTCCATTCAATAGAATATCCTCGAAATGTGTCCCTCTTGCAACAGCAGCATGAAGGATAAATGTGTACGAATCTCACCAGCTAATTTTTTCATCTGTTGGGGGCCCTCATTGATTAAAGAAAATAGGAAAATACACTCTTACCGCTTCAGTACTTCCACATTATGCACACACACACTCACAGATGCGCTGAGGCTCTCAGGATGAGGCCTAAATAATTAGTATGTAAAGAAGGCCATCAAGGGTGAAAAATCCTGCTATTCATTAATTTAGTTTTGTGTTAATGCAGGGAAAAACCCACACACCTTCCAGCCTTTCCCACTGTTTGTGTGTATGTGTGTGTGTGTGTGTGCGCGCGTGTGTGTGTGTGCGCGCGTGTGTGTGTGTGTGTGTGTGCGTGCCCTGCTGTGGCTCTCAGCTCTCACCATAGCAGTAGAAGAGACAATTAAACCATGAGACAGGGTGAGAGACAGGAACCTAACAGACATACAGCAGAGAGAGCCCATCAAGAGAACATAATCACTACACCACAGGCCTGTCTGTGTGAAACCATGGCTTAATCTACACTCTCTATGTCTTATCTGTGTACATAGTGTAATTGTTCTCATGTGGTGAAAAGTAGTTTACTTGAAATTATCTTTATATACAATAGGGAACGCTCTATAAACACACACACACACACAAAAAATTATAATTTTGATAATCAAATTTGGCCTGCATAGGGGCCTGGGTAGCTTAGGAAGTAAAGACACTGACTACCACCCCTGGAGTCGTGAGTTCAAATTGACTGAGTTCTGAGTGACTCCAGCCAGGTCTCCAAAAGCAACCAAATTGGCCCGGTTGCTAGGGAGGGTAGAGTCACATGGGGCAACCTCCTCGTGGTCGCTATAATGTGGTTCTCGCTCTCAGTGGGGCAAGTGGTGAGATGTGCGTGAATGCCGTGGAGAATAGTGTGATGCCTCCACATACGCTATGTCTCCGCGGTAACGTGCTCAACAAGCCACATGATAAGATGCGTGGATTTAATGTCTCAGACGCCGAGGCAAATGCGATTCGTCCTCCGCCACCCGGATTGAGGCGAGTCACTATGCCTCCACGAGGACTTAGAGCGCATTGGGTAATGGGCACTCCAAATTGTGAATAAAAGGGAAAAAAAAAACGTTTGGTTTACATTGAAGCCTATTCTGCACAAGAACTACCCACTTAGACAAGAATAAACAAACTACATGTCTGCAACCCACCAAAGTCTGTTTTTGAGTGACATATATGAGAGTTAGTGGAGTGTATTAGAGTGGACTATGGCCTGAGACCAACCCCACCATAATTATGGGTGCATATGCCCCTTGACCCCTTTTCTTTTTATTTGGAAGCAACTGTAAAGCAGGTTTGTTATATTCCTATGCTTACATACACATTGATCTTCATAATTGACAATTTTTTTATTTTTTGCATTTTTCATGCGTTTTTGTAAATATACTGCAAAGGAAAACTGATTTATTTATGTGAAGTACATTATGTGTGACCATGTCAATTTGTGTTCTTGCAACCATGGTATCATTGCATTGAGTGCTTCGTAAAAGAGACTTTTTGCAGAATTAGAATTATATTAGACTTTTTAGTGGATAAGAGGGCAGGTTTACCAACACAAATTCAACGCTGTAATTGTAGGCTCACAACCTGTAAATGGACTGTTCATTTAGTTAATGAACAGACAGAGGTAACAATGGCATTTTATGGGCTGTGAGTGGAGATCCTTCATTAATGCAGCCTCATGCATGGTTACCGTGGTAATGGATGGTGTTCTATTGAGATTGTCACACGTGTTAGAATGAATAATTGCTTCTCTTTACGACAAATATCTGTAGCGAGGGAGGATGAAATAACGGTTTATGCATGGACCAAAATTAAATCCTTTTTCATGTAATATGAGCAGCAGGCCATTAATGAGATTTTCAAATGATATTGTGTTCAGTAAACAACTCAAGACTGATCCATTGCTGATATAGTGTAAAATATCATGCTAAAAAACACTGAAAAACTCGTACTTAACTATAAAAACAATTAACAAGCTCTCTTCCTTTTTTACATGTTAAATGTCACACTTTGTTTGCTTATCGTTGTTTACACCCTGCCAGATAAAAGACAACAAGCAGATCCGATGTTTCCTGCTAGATATCACATCACAGATATACTGGAGAATGTGTTATCATGACAATCAGAATCAGAGAGAGAGAGGGATGGGGAGAGAAAAGATGTGTGGGAATGTTAAAAGGTAGCACACACATGCAGCACGGTTTATTCATCTGCAACCCTTCCTTTGAGTGAGATAACACTCTCAACCTTAGCAAAGCATCTGAAATGTGTGCATGAGTGTATAAGAGATAGGGGTGATAACACACACAGAGGAATATTACGAAGCAAATAGAGGTTATGTGGGAATATGTCTGGTGCGGTGTGATATGACAGTCTGTGTGTGTGTGTATGTGTGTATATGCGTGTTATAAAGATGGCAGTGCACTACTTGAGTTTCATGTAATTTTACATGCATATGTGAAGTGACAATTTTAGTGTAGTTTATCTCTGTGTAAAGGGATTTAGATGGGCAAGGAGGAGGCGAGAACCGGCTTGACAATATAAATAATAGTTTAATGAGAAACTGAAACAAAAGACACAAACACACATATGATGGACATGTCTTTAAACGATCTCTCTCTCTCCAGCACCATCTTCCGCAGTTGGCCCTTATCCCTCTCGGAGGCTTGATTAGCCTGATATGGGACCGGGTGTGTAGGATCACGACCCGGCCCCGCCCTCCTCCCTTCCACACTCTGTTACATACATAAACACACACACAACCACACAACCTCTGGAATCTTTTACATGTAATTTTTCGCCTTTCAGTGACAATAAATATTAATGTATGCAGTAAATATGTAGGACTTTACTTAAAACACAGAACACATGAATAAATACATTTGACTCATCCCTCCTTTTCTTTAAAAATAGCCAAAATGGAGGTTACAGTGAGGCACTTACAATGGAAGTGAATGGGGCCAATTTGTAGGTTTAAAGGCAGAAATTTGAAGCTTATAAATTTATAAAACATTTATGCATTTGGCAGGCGCTTTTATCCAAAGCGACTTACAGTGCATTTATTACAGGGACAATCCCCCCAGGAGCAACCTGGAGTTAAGTGTCTTGCTCAAGGACACAATGGTGGTGGCTGTGGGGATCGAACCAGCAACCATCTGTTATGTATGTATGTATGTATGTATACCAGTTATGTGCTTTAGCCCACTACGCCACCACCAGTCTATAAAAGCGCTTACATTAATTATTCTGTGAAAATCATATATTATTTGAGCTGTAAAGTTGTTTATATTTAAATTTTTACAGTCATTTTAGGGTTTTAAGGCTTGTTGACATTACATAGTCATGGCAACGAAGTTGTAAAATTGGCTATAACTTTACATAGAATATGTTAGTAGTGATTTCATCACACTAAAAAGTTAACCTTTGAAAAAGTGATAATTTTAACATTCAAAAATTGGCCCCATTCATTCCATTGTAAGTGCATCAATGTACCCAAATTTTTGCTTTTTTGAAAGAAAAGGAGGGCAAGTCAAAATATATTATCAGAAATGCTGTCGATTGACCTTAACTTATATTGAGCCTTTAAGGTTCCAAGGAGGTTCTACAGCTTGATGCCATAAAAGAACCTTTAAAAGTTCTACAGTTCTTAAGAAAACCATATAGAGTGGGGTTCAAAAGTCTGGGAAAAAGCAACATTTTGAATTATTTCTAATTTAATACAAGATTTCAATGACAAATAATATTAACAGCATAATCACTGGAGTATATAGTTGAAATTGAAATGTAACAGTGACATGAATTTCAGTATAATTGTAGCCTTTTGCTTTACAGCATGCAATCGAGCTGGCATGGACTGGCATGATAACCTGATAATCAATGTTAACATTATTTGAGAATGTTCCAAAGGCATTTTGTATAAAAGACTTAACCTATAATTTAACATCAAGAACTTGTTAAATATAAAAAGAAACGGAAGTGTAAGCGATAGTTCTGTCAGTAAGACTTGGATTATAGTTATGTAATTCATTCAATTTAGGCATCTTGTCCAATAATATTCCAACCTCTACTTTAAATGCTCCCGCAGCTGTCACACATCACTAGTTATGCTGCTGTTTGTTTTCACCCCCCACCGCCCCATCTTCACCAGTTTAGGTCCCATCCAGCCTCTAGGCACCATCATGATTTCAAGCTCAATAACACTTCCTAGTGCTTGATGCATGCACAGAGCGCTAAATGGCGCTAGGAATTGTTATTGTGCTTGAAATCATGATCGTGCCTAGAGACTGCAATGGCAAGATGTATAGTGAAAAAGGAGTTGCATTGTATTTTGGTCTGTTCTTGCACAAAACTGACTGGATAGCTTCAGAAGACATGGATTAAACAACTGGAGTCCTTTGGATTACTTTT
The DNA here is from genome assembly GCA_032164185.1 of Moxostoma hubbsi. Taxonomy (NCBI): domain Eukaryota; kingdom Metazoa; phylum Chordata; class Actinopteri; order Cypriniformes; family Catostomidae; genus Moxostoma; species Moxostoma hubbsi. The sequence goes on along the minus strand of JAVLUX010000005.1, from coordinate 1,829,556 downwards.
ATGCTGCCTTTCTGTGGCTTCACAATTTTAACGCATGTGCATAGTATGGACCCACAGAGCTGAGATTTTCTTCTAAAAAACATTGTGTTCTGCAGAAAAATGTCAATCAAACAAATCTGTGATGGCATGAGTGAGAGTAAATGATAAAATAAATTACAACTTTATGTTTAACAGAGGTATTATACCTGCAGTATTGACATTGATATACTTTGTATTAGATCGAAAATAAAATAAATTGTTTCGCCATCCCTAAACTAAGATCTTACAAAGAACCACTGACGATCTTAATTTTTTTTATAAAGTATCTCTCTCTCTCTCTCTCTCTCTCTCTCTCTCTCTCTCTCTCTCTATCTCTGGACCACATATATAACCTTTGCATGATGACAGACTGTGAAGTTAATGTTTGAGAAAACCCTCCATTTTAGTTCCTGTCAATTTCCTTTATGTCACATCAGATGAGATAATAAAACACAGACTCTAAACATCAAAGTAAAGCACACAATTACTAAAGACATCCTATCACTCTCTGAGCAAATCACCATGTTTACCCAGACTTGTGTTGGCGGAGTATAATTTTAATCAGGTTTGAGACTCTCTCTCTCTTTCTGTCTTTCCAGACGAGGCATAGTTTGATTCAGTGTTTGGGAGAGGTGTGACCAAATTAGCCTGTGCGCTAGGTGACATTTGAGAGATGAAGAGCACGTCACTGCCCGTTCAGAGAGAAGATGGCTATTTTTTACATGAGATGACAGAAAATGAGTCAGAGGGGTTCAGAGTTCAGAACTCGCTTTGATCTGTTCATTAGGATGTGTATGTGTGTATTTGTGTGTGTGTGTGTGTACTATACAATCACTCTGTGTGCACAAGTCTCAGGTGTTGTATGAAATGAGAATCACCTCTACAGGTGTTAAAAGGTTCAAAGCTAATCTATAGCCTTCTGCATTCATCAGGCCTGCTTTCAACACACACACACACACACACACACACACACACTCTCTCTCCATGACTCTCCATAGACATAATGATTTCTACAGTGTACAAACTATATATTATGTCCCCTAACCTGAACCCTAAACCTAACCTCACAAAAAACTTTCTGCATTTTTACATTTTCAAAAAATAAATAAATAATATTGTATATTATTTTATTATTAAGTGATTTGAATTATGGGGACACTCAAAATGTCCTCATAAACCACATTTATAGCATAATACCCTTGTAATTACCAGTTTGTAACCTAATATAAAGTCCTCGTAAACCACCTAAACCCGCTTACACACACACGCACACACACACACACGTGCGTGCACACACACACACACACACACACACAGCAGCTACTGTATATGTCCATGTGACATATCGCATTTCCAGGTTGATGCAAGAACTGACACACGTGACACACCTGGATGAGCAGTGCTATTTACAACTGAGTAGGAGGAATGCTGTACAGAAGCTTTGTTAGTTTTGGTTGTAGCATCTGGACCAATCAGACACACAAATATTCATTATTTAATGAATAAGCCAACAGATGTCTCAAGACTATAACAAGCAAAGATCCAAGTAGACCCAAGCTGACTCCGTTATGTCTAGTCCCCCACTGATCATTATCAAGCCTTTACACTGTCTTTACAAGAACCAGCAACTAGTGGACATTCCAAGCAGGGGAGGCTTGCTGCATGCCAGAGCAATCCTTCCGCAAAAAGAAATGGATTTAAAAGCTCAGAACAACAGACTTTTCTTCATTAAATTATTGACAAACTGTCTATAAATTCATATGTATATCCCCAGGACATTGTGTATAGGATCATTACTGTCTTATAAAGTGTTTTTATACTGTATACTGTTTTATGCATGCCTTATGACAGAACTACCAGATAATATACGATTAGTTCTGCAATGTTTCCTATAAAATGAATCCTTGTGTGACACACTGCAAATGGGTATATCTATAATTCTGATAGCATGCATTGTATGCTTGCTATATTAATCAGAGCATAAAGGGGCACACATTAACAGCTTGCCCCCCAATCATGCAAATGAGTCAGCTTCCAAAAATGGAAATGGGACCTTTCTCATTTGTCAAGCCAGACTTGAGAGGAGGGACCTTCATCAGGCCTCAACATCTCAAGTCATGTGTAACTACCTTGACCATAGAGTCAATGAACACCACAGTTCATCCTAATTTCTTCATTCAACACAGAAGAAATTGATTGCAACTGGAACATCATCGACTTGAGGAACCATCAAGACGTTCTCCTGTGACTGCATCCGGGCTCTCTCAACAGCCAAGGCAATTGCAAGTATCATACCAGTAGCTAACTGAACCTATGTTTAGTATAAGAGGTAAACCCCTTTGTAACAAAAGGTGCTATTTAATTAAGAACTTGGTGGTCCTCTCAAATGGTCAAATTATTCTTTTCATAACTGCATTTCCCCTATTCTGTTCCAGTTTCATTTTATTTTCACTTTTCCCTTTCCCATGTATGAGTGATTTCACGTGTATGTTTTTGTTTAGGTTAGTTATGTGTTCAATTTTAGTTAAATACGAACAACTTTTGTGTACATTCTTGCAAGTTGATCCTGGTCTGCTTGTAAATCAACGTCAAAGTAACGATTCGATCATAGCTACATGCTAAGAAAGAGTTATTTTTGTGTGGCCATGAAAAATATCCTTTCTGAGAATCGACAGACGATCAATACTGAGTGTTCACTGGATGAACAGATACAATGATTGTAATATTAATTCAGCTACCTCAAGTTGATTCTATTTACCGATACAAGTGTTCATAATTAATTATAACGAGTTATGATTAATTATTCATGTTTCCCTTTTAAAAATATTTTGACTGTGGTATATTTTGATCAATAATATCAACCCTGTTTCTAAAAGATTTCGCTTCAAAGCTTTGAAGAATTACTAATCATAATTCTCTTATTAAAGCTAAGTAGAAATTGTGAGCTGATACAACGATATGTTGTATTATGATTGTAATGGTGGAGAATTTTATTCAGAACAAATAATCTAGTTATTTGTCATTTATTTAAATTATAAACCTCTGTGAAGTTGGCACCCCATATAATTAAATAATATTTAATTTGTTTGTGCTGTGTTTGTGCTAATTTGTTCCGCAAAAAATTAAGTTTGTGCTGGTTTGGTGTTTGAGATATTTTGGGCTGTGTGATGTCACTTTCCACCCCATCTTGCTCAAATCGACCCAAACCGGTGCTGGTCGTTTGTGCTCGGTTTGTGCCATTAAAACAAACGTTGTAACTAATTCCCTTCCTTAGATATAGCAAAAATGTGTTCAGGAGTGGTAACGTCATTCTCCACCCCATGTTGTCTAAATCGCCCCAAACCAGAGTCATTTGTTTGTGCTCAATTTGTGCCATTAAAATGAACACTTTATCTATTTCCATTCCTTAGAAATAACAAATATGATTCGGGGCTGAGACGTCACTATCCACCCCATGTCGTCCGAATCGTTCCAAACCGTTGTCATTCATTTGTACTCGATTTGTGCTGTTGAAAAAAACCCTGTAACTGAGTTAATTTTTTAAATATAACCAAACAACTTTTTTAAAGAACAGTGAAGTCACTCTCCACCCCATGTCGTCGAATCGCTCCAAACTGGTGTTATTCGTTTGTGCTCGATTTGTGCCGTTTGTGCTGTTAAAATTAGCACTTTATCTATTTCCATTCCTTAGAAATAACAAATATGATTTGGGGCTGTGACGTCACTTTTCATCCCATGTCGTCCTAATCGATCCAAACCAGTGGCATTCCTTTGTGCTCGATTTGTGCCGGTTTGTGCTGTTGAAAGAAACAATCTAACTAATTCAATTACAAAGAAATAACAAAATGATCTCCCGGATCTGTGACGTTAGTCATGCATTTTCCTCATCTCGTCCAATGCGCTCATTTTCTGACTCGTTTGTTTGTGCTCGCTCGGTGCAGGTTTCTTACCGTTGCTCTCATTGTTTTTTATTTTTCAATATTGACAGTTTGATCATTGCAGTAACTTCAAGCTTCAAATCCGAATCACATATGCCCTGTATTTGTGAGTGCGGTAAAGTTAATTTTATATTTGACATTCGTTACAATAATCATTAAATTCTTCGTGCAAATCACAACCTGAATAAAAAAAAATTATACATTTATAAATTTTATTAGCCCTATAAATCATTTAAACAATTTTACTATTTGATATTATGACATCACAAAAAAATATTAAATGTTCTTAAAAATATATTTTTTTAAATTCAGCTTTGTGCTTGGCAAAGAAAACCTATTCATGCATGTCCAGGTTGGTTTGGCTTGAAAATGTGATGAATGAATGAAACGACCAGCACCGGTTCGGATCGATTTGAGCAAGATGTGGTGGAGAATGACGTCAAACAGCCCAAAAAAGAATGCTTAATATCTCAAACACCAAACCAGCACAAACGTAAATTTTTGCGGCACAAATCAGCACAAACACAGCACAAACAATTGAAATAGTTTTGGTGATTATTTAATTATATGGGGTGCCAACTTCACAGAGGTAAATTATAACGGTTGTCAAACGCGACTGATTCCATTATAAATTTCCTTTCATAGTAATGTAGAAATAGGACCGTTTAATTTAATTCCTAGCTCATACATGCTGTTTCCCTTACAAATAATGGTAGTGTACGCAACACTTTAACCTGTGCAGGTGTCAGAATTTGGGCACTTTAACTGATTACTGTTTATTTGTGCATTGTGGAACACTCTGAAGTTCATATGCATCAATAAAACTGTTTTCATTAGTGTTGAAATCACTGGTGTTGGTTGCTATGAAAAGATGAAAGTTCACAGGAAGTCCTAAAGAGACTCTTCCGGGGCAATTTACAGCGCATGCGCAACCTGCCGATGCCATATTGTAAACGCAGTACAGCTAAGCTAATAGCATAACACAACACCGCTAAACTAGCCAGTTAGTGAACTTTCATGCACAGTGGTGCATTTGTGTGCTTATCCTGGATGTCTCAACTGAGAGAAAAATTTGAATTTACATCCGTAAACATGCAAATGCAAATTAATCTCACAAGAGATCACATGAACTCAGCACTCTTGTGAATTTGTCTACTGCTGCTGACTGGAAGCAAATGTTTATAGTTAAAAAGTATTTAAATATTGATCTTTTTCACACAAAAAGAAATCATAATGATATAGAAGAGGATAATTTAATAGCTGGAGTCGTATGGATGCTATTTAAGCTGACTGTCTGCGATTTTGGAGCTTCAAAGATCTGATCACCATCCACTTGCATTTTAAGGACCTACTGAGTAGATATATTTTTCTTTCTTTATTTTTTTTTATGTGTTTTGATGAAGAAACAAAGTCATACATATATTGGATGGCATGAGGGTGAGAATATGATGAGAAAATTTTCATTTTTGGATGAACTATCCATTTAAATGCTGCTCACTGTGTATAGTTCATATGGTGATAAATAGTAAACAATGAACTGAATCTCTGGTGATTTTGATCTCTGAGTCAGGAGAGTGGAAACAGACCTGTATCAGAGCCACAGCAGACAGTGAGTAGGCCGGCAGGGGGTGGAATAGCTTATTAGGTAGAGAGCAATAAACTGGCAACATAGCTTATCCAGTATGTCTGGAGCAAATTCTCTTTCTGGAAACAACATGGAACTCCTGATCAATATCTCATAGACCACGTACACAGTAAGGTTTTCCATTGAAATGCGCTGACCTTATGTATTAATGCCTGATGCATAACTTGTTCTCCACTGTTCGTGCTATGGACATGAAGGCTGAGCTATGGCTTGTTAAGGCAAGGTGTGTTGTAATTTTTCTAAATTATCTTCATCATGGCTTTCAATTGGCGCATGACAAAATATGGCAAACTGATCTTAAGGCAAGACTTAGCTATTAGGTCGTAAGCTCTCAGTCAAGAAATGCAGTCACATAATATGACGTTTGCCTTTATTGACCAATAAGCAGCCTTCAAATTTGTACACAGAAGTGTTAAAAAGCCATGCATTTTAGTTTTATCTTGTTACGGTTGATGTTCAAACCTTTTTTGCTCACGTAAATGTCAACTGTAATAAAATATATTCCCATTGGAATATGATATAATAAAAGTTAAATGACATTTTTTTATATTTATTGCAAAGCTCAAATATTTAGTAGTGTGTAAATTGTGACTTAGTGCCCATTTACGCCACAACTAGGCTAAGTTGTAACTTATGTACAGCTGGTGTAACCAGCCCCAGGGGAGTGTCCGGGTCACAGCAGCACTGTAACTGGTCCTGAGCGGGATTCGAACTGGCATTAGCCAAACTGGTGGGCACGCTAACGAGGAGGCTAAAGGCTACAGACACTAGTGTCAGTCACTAATGCGCCTCTTGAGGCCAGGAGAGTGAGGTTTACACATACCGCACATCTTTCACGTACCAGCTGGCTCTCGTTACACATGCAACCACCCTAATCACACTCACATCATGGCAGCGAGTTTTGCACAGGTGAGCACATTCACATGTTAAATTCTACTTATTATTCAGCCTAATCTCATGAAAATTACCTGTTTGTGGCATTTGCATTATGACAGGTTGTACACTTAATTTTTTGCAGCAGTTTTAAGATGAAATGTCCACTGTGTGGCACTAAAAGGGAGTTACCTACTCTCCCAAACATATGAGGTTTGAAACGTTAATGCTCCATCGAGTTGTAAATCAACAAACTGACCTCCATACCATATACCGTAAATATAAACCCGACCAATAGTGTAAGAAAAGAAAATATTACACAGAAAATTGCTGAAGCAACCACGTCAATTTGTGGTGATTCTATGACACTTTCGTCTCATTTATCTACTCTTCGCTCTTTAAAATTTGATCGCACCTGAATAAGCTTGTTAACGTAGTTAAAATATATCGCCTTAAAAGTCATGCAGTATAGTAAAAGTGTTTTGATGTCGTAAGAAAAATTACGTGAATGTAAATGAACAGATAATCTGCCATTTCTCTCATTATTTGTGTAAAAGTGAATAGAAGTTCTTGTTGTTGTAGTTCCTCTAGTGTTTATTTCACCATAATTCTGTCGCAATGTGTACAACGGGCTTCTTAAAAAGTAATTTTATATATATATATATATATATATATATATATATATATTAACTTAGAATGGGGGGTGGGGGGGTTAAGGGCTTTGTGGCACGTTCCTCCTGAGACAAAGAGAGTTCATCCGTTTCTCTTCTCCACTGTCCTCTCCAACCCTCCTTTGCATGTATGAGTGTGTGTATGTGTGTTTGTGTGTGTGCATACAATACAAGGCTCAAGGGTTGTTTTGCATTTCAGAGCCTTTTCTGAAGCTCTCTTTCTTTCGGAGCACAAGGACATGAAGCAGAGCCAGGTCCTTGCAGTTAATTGGTCTCTCCTTCTATTACAACTTTCCCTAACACCCTCAGAAAATAAATAACTAATTTGCCCCTTGGTAGTCTCATTAGCTCTCTGCAAATCTCCCTTCATAACCTCTTTCCTCTTTCTCTCTCTCTCACACACATTTAGAGAGAGAGAGAGAGAGAGAGAGAGTGAGAGATATGCTCCAATCCTTCACTTTTTCTTATTCTGTAAGTGTGTCCATGAATAAATCTTGTGCCCATTGAGTCAGTGGACCATAATAGCCTTCCTTTGAAGTCAAGCATAGGACTGGCAGCACACTGTCTTTTTAAAACAATGGCTACTTTAGCATGTAGCCTGTAAGGGCTGTGTTAACCATATGGCTGCCTCCTTATTGCCAAGGAATATGTGTTCATCTCGTTGTGAGAAAGATGCTGATTTGAAGTGTGAAGAATAGCCCTGTATATTTATCTTTCTCTCTCGCTCTCCCTTTTCTTCAGAAAGAAAAAAACATTGTATGCTCTTTAAGAGAGTTCTTGATGTACTTCCAAGCAGGCATTCTGCTTTGCATTGTTTCTTTATAGATAATACACAATGACACTACTACAATAGAACCGATAGGACCAGCGTTTGGCTAGCGAATAATGAAGCATTCTTCCCCACTTCAGACATCGTCATTGTCAGGACAGCTACTGTAACTGACTGGTATAAGGAAACTATACAGAGGGGAAGGAGACAAATAAAGTACAAATCAGAAAGAGGAGAGAGGACCAGGACAACAACTTGCTAGCTTGTAACAAAGCAAGACATGTGTAAGTAACATTTTGCATTTTTTTCAGAAAATGTGTATGATGTTTGCTCATATAATACCTGCTGCCAAAAGGCTATAGGGTTGTTGGTGGTTTCCACAGTATTGCTATGGTAGTTGCTAAGGTGTACTGAGTGAGTAAAAGGTAAATTTTCCACTATTAGCTTGTGTTTTACCAGATGAAAGTCATACTGGAACTATATGTACCAAATATCAGATTTCAGTATACCGCAAAAGATGCTCAGGTCTGTCAGGGGCATTTTGGACAGGTGTTGAACAGCCAGGGTTGGGGAGTAATGACATTCATGTAACAGGAATACATATTTAAAATACAAAATATAAGTAACTGTATTCCATTACAGTTACAATATAAATCTTTGGTAATTAGAATACAATTACATTCAAATAGTATTTTCATTACTGAAGAGATTACTTTGGATCACATCATTTATATGTATAAATGTTTTCCATCTGAAAGGACTAAATATTAAATTAAACAAATGACAAATTAATGCAAAGTGCATTTGAACAGCAGTGAAACACTTTCTTATGATTCATACGAGCAGACAGAGAAGTACGTTTGGAGCAGAAGAAATAGAAATAAACCTTGTGTAAATTGTCAGCTTTATGCTAAGCTAAAATGCTATTTCTAGCCATTTTACATGCACGTGTTACCAGGCACGATCATATTTCATTATCAAGAAAATTCACGTTGGATTCACATCTTGTTTTAGAAACTTTCTTCAGTAACACTGCATAAGATATTTCGGTTTTTCAGAGAATGTATTTTTAACTTGTGTATTTTGTCTTACTGTACTGGCAGAGTTTTTATAGTCAAAACAAGTGAAAAAATCTACCAGTGCTGAAGATGAGATACAAATTATTTTGAATACATTACTAACCTTGAATAATTTAACGGAATATGTTACAAATTGCATTTTACAGCATGTAATCTGTAATCTGTAGTGGAATACATTTCAAAAGTAACCCTCCTGTTCTGCTGTATAACATAACATATCTAAGCAACTGCTGTTCAAAATCTCAACAGTACAGTTTTTAATAGCCCTTTGAAAATTGAGAGTTCATGGCAAATTTGTTGCAAACATGCTGCAAATTTGCCACTGATAATTTTCACATGCAAATGCGTTTAGCAGCAAACATGAACCAAATTGTCCATTGTTGCCAAAGGTTTGCTGCAGGTTCACCACTACCTGCGAAGAGCTGCAAACTTCTGGCAAACAATTGTGGCAAAGCAAAATCTCATTTGCATGTGAAAATATAGAGTGAATTTGTGCAAATTTGTGGCAAATTTGCAGCTAGTTTAGAATTTTTTTAAGGGTACAGCTGCTTCACATCCACCGTCTCGAGAGAATTGATTGTGTGCCTGTTTGTAATTAATTGCAGATGTGTTGTGATAAAATATCAAGTTAATCATGGCATGTGGATCAGCCACTAAAGCGCTAATGCATGGAAATGTAAGACGCTCACGAGCTAAGATTTTATAATAGACAATCTCCAGCTACATTGACTTGGCTACTGACTACTAACTCTTGCAGTGAAATTTACTTACCATTTCAGATATTCTGATGTGTATTAGTGAAGATAGTGTCTAAAGGCAGAGCAAAGAAACTAGTCATATTTTACAACAGCTGTAACCCACATGCTTAGCCTACAATTATTCAAAGTATTGATTTTTGGATTGATTGTGTTTGCTTATTTGTTTGAATTGTAACTAGACATTATCAGTTATCATTAGAGCAGCAGAGACTGTAAAACATATAGTCACAAAATCTGATAGACACAATGGCCAATGGGGGGTCACATCTATAGAGGTTTATGGAAGACCACTACAAGATGTATTTTTGTGTTACCATTTGCTCCAGCAGCATTAAAAAAGAAAAAGAAAACACTTTTCTGAAAGAGGAATATAATAGAGGTACATAGTTTATGGTTGTGTCAAAAATATCAATAATATAAAAGCTTTACTATTATTACATAGTGACAATTTATACTCCACACAGTGCAGCTATTTGCACTCAAATATTCTGGTGGAAACAAAGAAAGTAGAGACAAACTGCATCATTAAGTGTTGCCGCAATGGTTAAGTGTGTGAGAATGGGATGGATGTGTTTCTTCCATGCAGATGACCTGGGTTCAAATCCGCCTATTGACCCAGTTTTCCCCATCCTGTTAAATGTCTCAGCTCTTAATATATATATTTTTAATGCTACATTATAATAAATAAAATGAATGTAAAGTTGATTTCCTCACAGTGATTTGGTCACAATGTATAATGATGAATTATATACAAAATTTTGTTGTGCCATGATGAATCTAAATATCTTTGCATAAGAGCCATTTCTCCTCCATAAGCAAACTGAAATGTCCCATATATACTATTCAACAGATAACAAAAAAAGCATTCAGAAACAGCGATATTGTGAACAAAAGAGAGAGAGAACACAGCAAATTCCTCTGGCAAGATCTCTTATTCTGTTCAGATAGCCTGTCAAGCGTTAAAGTTTAGTGGCTCCCCTGTTAATTTAGCTGAGTCTCCTACACAGAGCCGCAAGAACTTCCGACAGCAAAATATTTGGGATTGCGGTAAGTCCTCAGAGAGGCTTGGCCAAGGTCCACCGCCTTCCAGGACTCCTTTCTTATAAACAATGTTGTATCTTCACTTGGTTCCTGTTTACTGCTGAAGAGTGAGTGAAATCAATGATGACACGAGTAACTGCCAGCCAAACAGAACCCCCCCCCCACACCCCGCCGCAGATTTTGCTTCACGCATATGGACCTGGAGCATCAATTTGGTACCATAATGAGCCTGGCCTGCTGTAATGGGACATAGAGGGGTTCAGGCTGATCTCTCTAATTAATTTTGATTTCTCTCCTAACAAAGCTCCAACTTAATACAATTTCCAGGAGAGTATGCTATTTTATGGATTTCCAATGAGAGGCGCAGTGTGTGCTGGGGAAGATGAAGATGCATATCTCTCGGTTCTCTCTAGGGGTCATTTAAAAGGATGGCCGATGAGGTATTCTGTCCCTTTAGAAGTGTTTAAAGTTCATCCATGCTGTTCTGAGACGTAGAGATAAAGGAAAACGGTCAGATCTTTACAATAAACCATGACTCTGTTTAAATGTGGTACATACACTCTTATAGGGATAGATCACCCAAAAAAAAAATTCTGCCATTTTTTTGCCCATGTCATTCCAAATCTGACTTATTTATCATTTTGGAGTAACAGTCCTCATTTTTAGTGAATATTTTAAATGTAGGTGCTTACATTGATTATTCTGAATAAGCCGGCAAGATGTGTGTTCAAGTAATGCTTTAAATGGTTGTCTTTTATCTGGGTAAGGTCATTAACGATTTCTGTAAAAACTGAGGACGGGAGTTAAATGCATAGTTCGTCCAAAAAAAGAGAAATGTTGAGAAGAATACATGGTGATGGAGGCAGAATGACTGCCTCCATCACCATGTATGGACAAGTGTAAGGAAAAAAGAGTGGTGGTGGCACAGTGGGCTAAAGCACTGAACTGGTAAGCAAAAGGTTGTCAGTTAGATCCCCACAGCCACCACCATTGTGTCCTTGAGTAAGGCACTTAACTCCAGGTTGCTCCGGGGGGGATTGTCCCTGTAATAAATGCACTGTAAGTCACTTTGGATAAAAGCATCTGCCAAATGCATAGATGTAAATGTAAGATGACTGAAGCTAATATTCTGCATTTCACAGATAAACAAGCCTGATCTCATGAGCATTACATGACTGTTGCAACATTTTTGCAATACAAATGATTATTCTGTTTCTCACCCACAGCTATCATATCGCTTCAGAAGGTATTGATTTACCACTGGGGTCTTATGAATTATATTTATAATGCCTTTATGTGCTTTTTGGGTAGTTTTTGGGAGTTCTGGACACCATTCACTTGCATTGTGAGGACCAACAGAGCTGAAATAATAACCTTTGTTTGCGTTCTGCAGAAGTAAGAAAGCCATTCATATCTGGGATGGCATGAGGGTGAGTAAATTATGAGAGAATTGTTATTTTTGAATTGAAATTATGTTACAAATAGTGAAGCAAAATACTACATCCACGTATGTGTGCGTGGGGTCACACGAGGTAAAAAGCTTCATAGCATAGCGTGTTTCAATATCATAGCAGTGTGTGAGTAATAGTGTGAAAAATAAGTGCTCACGCTAAACTATTTGGGGTCAATCCTTGGGTATATTCAAAAGCAACCTTCCTATTTAATTACACCGAGATTAAAGCAAGCCCACCTGCCCCTTTTTATCATAAGAAAGTAATTTGACAGGAAATGCCATTTTAAAAGATTGGACGTCTGTGAAAATAAATTTAATGGCTGAATTCCCTATATTTATATAAATGTACTTTTTAATATTACATTACCTCTCCATCTTTTAATATGGAGGTATTAGGCTGAAATTATAGGATGTGTGTTCGGCTCAGCACTTACTGGAATGCGTGAACCCCTAGCAGTGACAGCAGGTAGTTCTGCCCGAGTGAGCAGATAAACAGAACGCATCTGTACAACCTCCTCATACATACTGTCCTCACACAGAACCAGTGTCCTCCAGTCCACAAGGTTAAACTTTTAAACAAAGAGTTTGCCTCAAAGTCTCAAGTTCACAGCCTTTGGCAGCAGTTAGTGCATAGAATTTTTTTCACACAATTATTTTATCTCAAGGAACTGATGAATGAATGACTGAATGAATCTTGCATTTATTTAGTGCTTTTCTGACACTACATTAAAAGTGGATTACACAGTGAACAGGGTTTCGCCTCAACCACCACCCGTGTGCAGCATCAACCTGGATGATGAAATGGCAGCCATAGTGAGCTAGTACGCTTACCAAACACAAGCTGTTGGTGGAGAAAGTAGAGTGACTGAGCCAATTCATGGATGGTGATTATAAGGAGGCCATGGTTGATAAGGTCCAATGAGGGCATTTTCTCCATTAACCAATATCTTAAGGAGTTTTGTGTTCCTTGCATAGTTGTCTTCAGCTTGCTCACATGGGTTCTAAATACAATTATTATTTATTTACTTTTTATACACAATTTACAATCATATTTTATCAAACTACACAATGATCACTCTAAGACTTTGAAACGATTTGTGTTGTGAAAAGTGCTAAACAAATAAAAATGACTTGACTTGACGAATGCAAGTTAAGATGTATGCAAAGCTCACAATTACAATCAGATTTTTTTTTTTTTGCTGATGTACCTCAAATACACTTGAATTAATAAATGTATGCAAGTCGCTTTGGATAAATGTGTATACCAAATGTAAATGTGCCGGGTTCGTCAGAAGGGATTCTGATGGAGATTGCAGGTTTACGGAGGCTTACAGAGGGCTGTGATGTCTAGACTTCTTTAAAGGATCTTGTGAACACCCCAGGCAGCTACAGTATTTTGTAGTCTTGCAACAACAGCTCCTATCTACCTAAATATAGAAAGACTGACATCTCGAAAATGTTTCAATTAGCATATGTCAGATCACCAAAAAATGTCCATTAAACTGAACTGAGTTAGTTTTAGATAGTGTACATATTATAAATTCAGTCACGACAAGAAATAATTGGCATGTTAAAATGGATATGATATGGTGGAGGAGGATTCTAGCAGTGCACTGCAGTGAAACTGGCTTATCTAAAAAAAAAAAAAAAAAATAATTAAATGTTTGACAAAGAGAGAGAGACACAAGTTGATTGGCTATCCGATTACAAGTCAAAGGACCAATCAGCTTACACCATGCAAGCCTATTATCTTAATATGTAACATCTGAGCGAGCCGATTGGCTAACAGCTTTTATATAGTCATTGTTTTTTTATATGACATAGTCATTTATTTTTAAATCAGTTAAAGACAGAAATACATTTATACACTACTTCTACACTGTCTCACAAACCCCCAGGACTTACCTCATGAACCCCCTGAAGGTACCTAACGCACCCCAAGGGGTTCACAACCCCCATTTGGGAAATCCTGGCCTAATGGATAACAAGTCAAATAACCAGCTTGTGCCACAGAGTTTCATGCCTGAACTTTAATTTTCAGAATAATTGGGAAGTATTTAATTAAGTTTATAATGAAAAACTAATACAAAATAAAAAATAACTTTACAAGTTAGTAACAATCTGGGGCTTTTTGTAACAGACTTGAAACATGAAAATATGTTAAACATACACTGTTAAAAAAGTTAACTTTATAAAAATGGAAATTTTAAACAGACAACAATAGGTTTTATTCATAACCCATCACCTGATGCTGTTATTCCGCCTGCCTGATGGAAGCAGTGAGAGCAGCCCATGACTCGGGTGGCTGGAGTCTCTGATGATCCTCCGAGCTTTATTCACACACCGCCTGTTATACATGTCCTGGAGGGAGGGAAGCTCACCTCCGATGATGTGTCTGGCAGTTCACACCACCCTTTGCAGGGCTTTGCGGTTGTGGGCGGTGCTATTGCCGTACCAGGCGGTGATGCAGCCAGTCAGGATGCTCTCTAGAGTGCTGGTGTAGAACCGTGTGAGGATGTGTTGGTTCATTCCAAACTTCCTCAGCCGTCTCAGGAAGAAGAGGCGCTGGTGAGCATTCTTCACAACAGCCTCAGTGTGGACGGACCATGTGAGTTCCTCAGTAATGTGGACACCGAGGAACTTGAAGCTGCTGACTCTCTCCACCAGTGCTCCAAGGTATCTGCAAGGTAATCCTGCGTTTCCATATGCTCCTCTCTGTCTATAAACACACTTGTGTATTTCATGCATCATAAACCAACTCACTCAAACGTTTCACTGAGAGGTGAAGAATGAAAAAAAGAGGGCAGGAGAGAGACAAATAGAGAAAGTGAGATGGTAGGTAAAAACCCCTTAAATGACAAAAAGACTCCCATCAGCAGAAAGACGGATGATTCCACATCTGAGGGCCGAGAGATCTGTTTTAATGTGGAGCAAAGCTGCTTCTAGTAAAGGACTTTAATGACTCACTCCTGTACCTTTTATTATATTTTCTTTGCTAAAGCTAACTGCACCTGTCAAAACGCACGTATACTCACACAGAGAAAGACTACAAACATCCAGCAATCAGCAATAACGTGTATCATGGAATTACTAATGCAATGCTATATCCAAGTTTTATCAAGACCATCTTGAGAAAAATCCACATTACAGCAATATGTAATCAGCAGGGCTGGACTTTTAATCTGTAATTTTCCCGGTGGGCCAACTCACTTTGGGGCAGATCGGGGCGGAATGGCCATCGGTAGAACTGAGCGGGCCGGTGGGTCGGCAGCGAAACATGAAATGCGGACCACAAAACGGACCACAAAACGGTGCCACGATATATGCAGAAAATGACAGTGAACACCCCCCGCTCAAAAACTTTTGGATAACACCCCCCCCATCACCCCGCTCAACAGTTGGGCCAGTTGCCATGTAAAATCCCAGGTTGATTTCTCTTCTCAGTCCAGCCTTGGTAGTCAGGATAATAAAATAGTATTGTGGTAAAAAGAAAGTTCACATTCACAAGTACAATAAAACAAACAATGCCGATATTACAGGAAATTACTGTCACAAATCACAATGTTATTTCCCTTTGCAAGATAACACAATCTGAGCAAAGCCAAAATACTTTAGGTGGTCTATCGATTCAGTTAGACAAGAGAGAGGTCATATATCCAAATCAGTGAGATAATGTGCACGTGTGCTCGGAGCTCATGAGATATTCTGTGTTTGGTCTGCGAGTGGTCTCTCTGGCCATTATCTGACTCCCTATTTGCTTTTTACACTTTGACCACCTCAGCTCAGGGTTAAAAACAGACTTCTACTTTAGAGATGCTTTTAGCATATTATGACTTTCCCCCAGAACTCCCACAGAGCTGAAGTTGTCAGTCAAAACAAAGTGGGATACAATGGGATGTCAGACAGCAGAATGGGAAATCATTTGTGATTTAGAGCATGAGATGACATTGCGTCATCTGTCATGATGGGGGATGATGTCAATGTGCACAAGTATAGATGTGTATATTTGTGTGCGTGTGTGTCTTTCAATTAGACAGTACTGCTCATGTTGCATTCCTGGGTCTTGTTTATGGGCTGTGTTTAAGTAATGCCCTTGCATACCTCTAGAATGTGTGTGTGTGTGTGTGTGTGTGTGTTATGTGATGGTATATCTGTATGTTTGTGAGGGTTTGGATTACAACACCTCTTGACCTTAGTCTACCCACACACACACAAAAAATCTATTTCAGTCACATTTGCACTGACAGCTAATCTCATTCCCAACTGTCATGGTTCATAATTTTTATCTATATGAACCTACAGAGTCACACAGAGCAAAAATGGGGCTCTGTAGGTGAGGAGGTACGATCCATCCGCAGCTATCGCACTTTCGATAATGAAACTATTCTGCATGGGTGGCCATGTTGGATCTCTGCAGGTGTACTGCTCTGGAGGTCTGGGTATGATCTTCACAACGCAGAGAGAACAAACTTGTCTTTAATGAAGGAAGAGGCGAAACCCTACACATACTCTTTTCACATACCAGAGTATGCTAGCGGAGCGAGTGAGAACAAAGCATTTAGCGCACCTGTGATAATTCCACCCGAGCGGAGAGTGCATTTTGAGGATTCCACTCTGCATGCTCAACACATAATGTGTTTTGTGATATGCTGGCTTGGGAACTTGCTAAATAAGCAATAGGCCTGAGGTTATGGGGTTCAAACATTATTTTAGTGAAGTTGCAAACATTATAGCAAGAATAAATGCAAAATATAAATCAGTTAAGAGCAAGGAAATCAAAGGGAGTTTGGAGAGACTGTGAGAATTAGCAAATATTCCATTTGGAATTGTATGCATCACATTGCCAGAAAGCACGAGGATGTGCTACATGAACATGGTAGTGCAGCAAAAGATAAGCTAGTAGGCTACACTACTATTTAATAATAAATGAATAGATAAGTAGATAGTAAGGTATCTTGTTATTTTGCAATCATGTCAGTGCAGCTGCCAGCTAGCGGAGCTGCAAACGTTAGAGCATCCTCAATTGAATATGTAATCTTACTAATACTGTATACTGGCAAAGCATTTTTCCTTGAATCCCAGCAAACACACACAAAAAAAATCTCTGCATCAAAACCAATAAACATGTATGATCTTGCAGATCAGTGTGTCCGCAAGATGAATATTTTTAGTTGTTAAATCCATCGTCAAACCCTGCTGCACATATAAACAGTGCATACACAACACACAATGGTTTGATGCATATAAAGTCAAGATTCACTTCATGCTGCTTTAAAAATATACGCACTTATGTTTTATCACTTGTAGAGGCATGTTTGATAACTTGGTTTTTTGGGGGGATTTTCACCCGTTTCTCCCAATTTGGAATGTCGAATTCCCAATAAGTCATTGTGGTGGCGTAGTGACTTGCCTCCTCGTCTGAGACCGTAAACCCGTGCATCTTATCACGTGGCTCATTCGGAGGCCCACACCATCCACAGCGGCATCTACGCACAACTCACCACGTGGCCCACTGAGAGCGAACCACATTTTAGCGATCACGAGAAGGTTATCTCTTGTGAATCTACCATCCCTTGCAACCGAGCCAATTTGGTTGCTTAGGAGACCTGGCTGGAGTCAATCAGCACACCCTGGGATTCAAATTCGTGAGCTCCAGTGGTGGTAGGCAGCGTCTTTACCACTGAGCTACCCAGGCCCCAATTTAGAACTGAAAAAAATGTTAAGGCAATTAATTGGTTTGAGAAGTGATGTCTTTGTTCCTAGAACACTTTTGATTATTCGTCAAACATATTCAAAGCAACAGCGGGAGGCACTTGATTCATAGTGACTTCTTGCGGTAACATTTACATTGTAAATATTTTACATTGTCATAATATTTCTACATTAAAATTTGGACCATGATGATCATTGGAAATATTGACGAAAATTCAAGTGTTTAGATATCTGAAAAACAAAACACAATGGACGCCTAGTGAAGACTAGGATGCCTAGCAATAGTGAAGACAACTGTAGTGACCAAACCTTTTGCCTTAATCATTTTAAGTTTGATAGGTAGAGTCTAGCTGGCTAGTTAAGTTCATCATTAAGGGCCCCTAAAGTGACCGTGAACATCATTCTCATTATAATGAACACGCACCTAGTTTGTGGTTCCACCAAACTATTGGGGTGCAAATTGCTGCACCATGTGACAGATGCTATTTATACCAGGTTGCAAATAGTCACTCTGTTTTTTTAATCCTTGTGAAAAAGAACCATGGTTTTGATTTAATTAACCATGGTTTTTTATACAGTAATACTGTATTATCCATAGAGTAACCATGGTTTTACTATATTAATATTGAAGTAACATGACTGTAGTAACAATTGTTAATTTTGTGGTTGTGGTTTTACTACAAATACAGGGGTTGTACATTTACTGTAATAAAACCATGTTTAATTTAAGATAATAATATATGCGTATCTTATATATTAATTATATAACTATCTGGTGATATTATTGATTTCTGCAATCAGATTAGACCAGAGACAGAGATGTGCAGTAGCATTGTAATTTCGTTGTTATTTTTTACGTCATTGAAAAGGTCTATAAATACTGCAAAACTAGCACAAGTAGTATGGCAGTTAAGCCATTCTAACCACCCATGGAGAGAGAGAAAATGGTCTGTCAAGGTTATTTGAAGGGTGTACACATCTCTCCCTCTCAAACAGAATAGCATATTCTATTAAATTACGCTGAGTGGATCACAGAGCTTTGCTGTGCCATTCACAGTCATATCTTTTAATTTTCCTTCGAAATTCAATCAATTATGACATCCGTGATCCTGATGGAGAAATATATCTTATCCAGTCTCATTAAAGTTGTCATAAGAGAAATGAGAACGTCTTTTCTTTTTTTTTTTTAGTTTCTCATCATGTGGACACACATATACACAGACAAATTTCAGCCTAACAAATCACATTACACTCACAATCATTATTCTACCTGAGCTCGCCATCTGAGAGCAACCTATCTGGACTATTTAATTTACGAGGGAAATTAAAACAATGCAACAGCCTCCCAGGCCCTTGTGTGGTCCACTCCTGAATACATCACTACCTTTACCTCTTTTTTTTTTCAACCCTCCAGATAGAGAGGGTCAATAAAGAAGGTAGAATGGATGAGGGACCCCTTTGAACAGGTTGGCCCCAAGCAGCAAGGGAGAAACAAGAGATGACACTCATCTATTTGAATGAAAAAAGAAGGGATGACACCCATCTATTTCCTGGCAGACGGTGGTAGTTGGTCCCATAATGAAGTCATAATAGTAGGTGACACGACTGTTGAAGAGAGACTTGCCCTAGCAAAAAGACACCACAGGGGGCATTTCATCATAAACTGTCTGTTTGTTGTGTGTACATCTGCCTGTGGCATTTTTGTCTGTGTGTGTATGTAAGTTTTTATATCAGTCTCCGGTACATGTGTAGCCTTAAATTTCCTTCTGAAATAAGTCTATACAAATGACAACTATTTGAGCTGCAAATGACAACAGCAGGTTTCCACTGAAATAAGGTCTATGGAGATATAGAGCTACCTAAATCAGCATTATCACTACAGTGGAAACTCTTCACATTACTCAGAAAACATGGGTTATGTTTGGAATGGAAAACTAGTGTACTTCTCACTACCTACTGTGCAGTATATACTGTACGGCCTACTAGTTTGTAAAAACATTATATGATGAAACAGTATGGAACAATAAACTTTTCAAACAGTAGTATGTTGCATTTTTACATGACCTCACTATATTACATGTTTAGTTCAGAAAGCAAAATATAGTTATTATAGTGTGGGGAAATTATGCTTTTTATTTTTACTTTGCATATGAAATCCGATTTTGTATACAAAAATCTATGGATCCTTTTCTCATTTTTGAGTTTCATCAAAGATAACTATAGCGGGCAAACATCCATATAGGTGAATGAGAAACCACAACAAATATTAGTTTTGCATTCCAATTTTCTCAAACAACAAAAAACAAAACAACCTCTATTACATTTCCACAACTTTCCGAGAGAGAGAGAGAGAGAGAGAGAGAGAGAGAGAGAGAGAGAGAGAGAGAGAGAGAGAGAGAGAGAGAGGGAGAGAGAGAGAGAAAATAAATACAGCAAAAGATTACAGCAGTAAGAACTGTAATTAACTCAACATCTGCATTTGAAGCAGTAGTGACTAGTTTTATTTATTTATGTATGTATTTATTCATTTATGTATGTATTTATTTATTCATTAATTTATGTTTATTTTTAAATTTATGTCAGGGTAATATAACACAAAGGATAACGTTCTAAATGTATGCTAAATAATTAAATACAAATATATAAAATATATATAAAGAAACAAAATCAAACTACAATGTTATTATTATAATTTTAGGAAGCTCTTCATATACACAGCACTGCTCACTGTGATGTATATGAAAATTATATGAAATTATATATCAGATTTTTTGAGAATAAACCTTTTTCAGTATAACAGCTCTTACCCTTGACCTATGTGTGTAATCACTTAAATGTAAATTAGACTCCAATATTTGAAATTAAATGGCAGTTTTCCAAAAGAAATAACTAATTACCTTCCATTTCCTGCAAATGTTGCTATCAGTTTTCTGGATTCCAGCCATCCTTGAGCAGACCTCACAAGGAAGAAAAAAAAATTCTACATGCATTAAAAAAAATTATGTTCGCTCCCATCTGGCTGATCGATGACTCATACGGATATGAAGGCAAGGTTAAACCTCGGCATGAAGAATTTTGTTTAAAATAGCATTTTTCTTTATTTAAAAAAAATGGAAGTACAAATATAATATGTAAAAATATAATATCACCTAATAAACATGGTTCTTTGTGGAGAGAATGATCTCAAACACATCTGTTCAAATCAAACAACTCTGATCTAAAAGCTCTGTTTTATTAAAGTCTTAGATTGTTACATGTACTTAAGTAAATGTGAGTGGTGCTTCATATGTGAAAAACTGGCCACAATGATGCTAGTGTGTGGTTCATCATTGCCAAAATGTTACTATGCCATTGCTAGGGTGTTCTGGGTGGTTGCTGGGAGGTTGGAACCCAATGTAACATTAACTAATGTTAATGGGCACAACATTGTTGTAAAAGTGTTACCGACATATTGATTACAGTGTTTATGAATAGTCTATAGTTGTGTTTTAAATTTCCACTTGCATATACTTGCATATGATTGTAATGTCACTAAACTTGAACTAATTTAGTTGCATTTTTTTGTTACTTAATAATTTTCTTGCATTGTTAATGCAAGGAACAGCTAATATCAAAGAGAATAATATGAGAGAAAAAAAATGTTAAAATATCCTTTTAATACTTTAATTTTTTTTGGTCTTTTTTCATCTTTGTTTTTCTTGTTATATTAATGTATCCTCCAGAGACTTTCTTTGTTAAATAACAAACATGTAAAATCGTTCCTTTCCCTCAGGGTTATTAAGGAGATTTCGTACTGGATCTATTTTCTTTTTATAGTTCTAATGTTCTATTGGTCTTGAGGGAAGAGGGGCAACAGCAAAACTAAAGAACATACTTTCACATGAATTTATTAGAATAATGAAATCCTTGAAACATGCTTACATGTTAAAATGAGTTGTTTTTTTATTTGTGAGGATTTGAGGAAATCTTGGCTATTATTTTAAGCTGAAGAGAATGGTTGTAATATCTCTCTTATATCTATAGTAGATAAGTTAAGCAGGTCTAGGGGATACCTGCCATATCAGGCTTCCCTGGGTCAGCTGTTTGAGTTTCAGGACCATATGATGGAAGGACCAATGCAAAGCTGCCCATCACAGGCTGCTAAGCTGTTTACCACAGCATAAGCAACACATAGACAGTTGCACCCACACACTTGATAAATACACACACACATACCAAAAAAACAGCAGCACAAGGTGAGGGAGGACCAGGTTATATTGCGGTCAGTGTTATGCCTGCTGATCAACTCTGCTGTAATAAACGGAAAATCACAAGCAACATCTATTTAACAGCTTGATTGTTTCTCCAAGACAGCAATGAGATTAAAATAAATACAAGGTGAGACATCTTGAGTTTTAGAAAAGATCTCAACAACATTGCAAAGTCATAAATGCCAAGGTACCAAAATCTCTATTCTGAAGTCAGAGATTTTAATATGACTCAAACATTTCATCAAATTCTTACAGGACATAATTAACGGGAGCTATGCTATCTACATACATTTTTTAGCTCTGAAAATTCTGTAAATTTTCCCTTTAGAATTTTTTGAGGAACATCTAAAACAATGTTGATATTTAAATGAAACATAGCACAGAACTTAATGAAGTATCTTGAGCTATTAAATTCATATTCTGAGTTTATACCAAGTTAAGCTCAATAGACAGCATTTGTGGAATAATATTGATTGCCACCAACATATTTTCAACTCGTCCATTGTTAAAAAAAAAAAAAAAAGAAAAAAGGGAATTATATTGTAGAGTAATATCCACTTTGTTGCCATGATGATGCAACACCGTGAACTCTAAGCAATTTCATCACACTAAATTAATGTAGAACAGAGAGTTTATAATTATAAAATCGTGCTATAAATTTAAATGTTTATGGGCTGACTCTATTTACTTCATCGTAAGTGCCTTACTGTAACCCAGATTTTTTAATAAACAAGAGACAAGTCAAAAATATTTTTTATTGTAAATCAACATCATGCTACAAATGCTGTCATTTGAAAATAACTTGTATTAAACTGAATATTATACAGACAAATTGGTAACACTACACATGCTTTAGGTATTACGAATTCATAATGAATAATCTTTTTTACAGCATTTATTAATCTCGTTAATGTCAAAATACAATCTTTCATTAGTTCACGTTCATTCTTAATGCATTATTTAATGCTAACATATTCATGAGTTTATGCTAAAATTAACATCAACCAAGATTAATACATGATATAAAAGGTTTAGTTTAAATAGAACAAATCTAACCTAATTGTAAAGTGTTACAGATAAACTTTGAGAAATATGCCATATTTCCATCTGTATGGGATGTTTGCAAATATGAGGACCATACAATTTCTTCATTAAGATTTTGTATTGAGATGATGTTACTCTCAAAGTCGATTCCTCAATGGATTTGACAAGTATGGAAAATGGATTCCAGTATTTGTTTGAGATACCCAGGGCAATAAACAGCAGGTAAAATGCACCGACTCAAAATCTTGCAGAGCTGAAACTCTCGAAACTTTGAATAATCCATTTCATACATCTCTTCCTTGAGGGAAGCTTTTCCAGATGGCAAGCCATCCTAAACAACTTTCTGCTAGCATTGATGCACAGACTACCAAAGTTCTACCTGCATGTTCTATAAATGTCTATTGTAAAAGAAAACTGGTGCTCCCTTGATTTATTGCCACGAAAAAGAAAGAAAGCACAAATCCTAGAAAATTGTTTATTTACATACGCAATCATACATTTTCATTTGTCTACCTGTTTGCATTTGAGTCTATATATTGTCAATTATATATATATATTAATTACTGTATAGGCCTATACAGTATACATGCTGTATATTGGAATCGAACCCATGATCAATTGAGCTTACATATACAGTGTATATTTGGGAAAACTACTCCCTTATTAACAGGGTTTTTGGACAGGGTTAAGCTAATTACAGATGACCTCCCACAGCTCCACTTTACCTCAGATACCACTCTGCTGTTGCCGTATTCAGAACAGTCTGACCTCATGAATGAAAGAATGAAAAAAAGCACAGGTCTATAAATCCACACAGCGTTTACTTTGATTTCAGCTCTACCCAGTACTATACCTCTCCTGTGAACAAGCCTCTGAGACTCATCTAATCACAAGAGATATCCATCTAGCCATCTTTCCTCTCTTTCCTGCCACTTTCGACTGTTAACAAAGCCTGGAACAGAAAAAAAAAGCTCACCATTGGCAAAAATCAGCAGAAGATATGAGAACTGTTATCATCTCCATACACAATGCAACTACATTTAAATCCAAAAACGAATCATCCTAATTAGTATTCTCTGTGGACAGAATACATCAGTTACCTGTCTTGAGGTGATAAGACATATTTTGACTTCTATTTAGATGTCTGTCATGTTTTGTTCTGATACAAAGACCAGTAACAATTTACAATAAGTTTGCATTAATTAACATTAGTTAGTGACATTAGTTATCATGAACTAACAATGAACAATGCTTTTACAGCACTTATTAATCTTGGTTCCCCGTCTGTCGCTCACTTCGACATTGTGAAAACGAAGCGACACTAGCGACACTCTTGACCGCCGAATATGCCTCTGATCTATGAAAAAAGGCCAATGAGAAGTTGGCAGACAGTAATTGGATACCCCGCCCCAGGACATACGGGTATAAAAGTGGGGAAATATGTCGAGTTCATTCAGAAACCGGCTTGACATACAAAAAAAGGTTTAATGTAAAACTCAAAATACAAACACATAAGACAACGGACATGTCCGTGAACGATCTCTCTCTCTCACGCACATCCACGGTCGGCCGGTTGGAGGCTTGATTAGCCCAATACGGGACCGGGTGTGTTGAATCACGACCCGGCCCCGCCCTCCACCGTGCCACGGGGGGTCTCTGAAGGCCCGAGAGGACCAATGACAGATCCCAGGAGGGGAACAGGCTTGGCCGGGGAGGGTTCAGTCTCCGGGCGCATCTAAGGCACCTGATAATCAAGTCGTGCTTACCCAAGAACTTTGTGACAGGGCGGAGGGTGGGGCCGGACACATGACAGACATGTCCGTAAACGATCTCTATCTCCCGCACCACCGTCCGCAATCGGCCTTTATCCCTCTCCAAGCCTCAATTAGCCCGATAAGGGACCGGGTGTGTATAATCACAACCCGGCCCCACCCTCCGCCCTGTCACCGACTTGCTGTACACTGCATCATGTTGGGAGTGATGGTGGCTACATACACCTTCAAGACTCCAGTCTCTCTTGCAGGAATGAAAGCACTGACCGAACTGCGCATCTCTGCAGGTCTTCGGCTCGGGAAGAACACCAATTCGCGAACAAGAGCCACTTCAGGAAATAAAGTTGCCTGGTGGAGGGAGCTCTGGATTGGTTGATCATGTCTACGACTGCAGATGGTGGAGCACTGATCTTCCACGTCCCATCCAGGTGCCAGACAGTGCCCCGTCCTCTGGAGGGTCCAGAGGTCTGGGCGCGGGTGCCAGAGGGTGTCCCGTCCCTGAGAAAGAAGGTCCTTCCTCAGGGGGATTTTCCATGGAGGTGCTGTCACGAGCAGCGTGAGATCCAACAGCTAAGTCCGGGTGGGTCAATAAGGAGCCTTACTGGAGGAAATGCGTACTTGCGCAGCCCCTGGGGCCAGCTGTGTGCCAATGTATCTGTCCCGAGAGGGGCTTCTGTCAGGGAGTAGCAAAGCGGGCAGTTAGTGTTGTCCTAAAAGGCAAAAAGATCTACCTGTGTCATGCTTGTCCCAAATCAGTGGGAGAAACTTCTGCAGGGCAAGGAATACAGCCAGCAACTCTAGGCAGTTGATGTGCCAAAGCAGCCGGGCAAACTGTCCAGCATGCCCATTACACACGGCACCCCAACCCAGTTGAGAGGTGTCTGTGGTAATAATGACATGTCTAGACAACTGCTAGGGTCCGCAGAAAACAGAGGTCTGTCCAAGGGTCATGTTCTCGCAGTGAGCACAATCACAAACATCACCTCAGTGTGATCGCTGCCCAGGCACACGAGGCATCGTCTGTGGCCGTCGGCCTTGGAGAGATATCGACCGCATCCAGGAAATACAAAGAGGCGGAAGGGCATCTTTAAAAAGAAGCGTACTGAAAAGGATGTTCAACACCTGCCTGTGTATTGCTCTTTTATGAGTGAAACCTCAAACGCTTTCAGAGAAAATAAAACTCTTTTAAGGAGGGGAAAACACTCTTTCAGGCAATGAAAGTGCTGTCAAAGCACACAGGGGCGTGGACTGCACAGCGTGCAGAGAGAGAGAATGCCGCTGGAAACACGTCATAAGATCCAACAGCAGTGCTTCTTGCCAAAAGAGGGGAGATGAAAAGTGGTGGAGCGGCACAACCGCTCGGCTCCAAAGAAAAAATCTGACTGACAAACGCATGCCCGCTTCACTTTATACCCATATGTCCTGGGGCAGGACATGCAAATTCTATCTGCCTTTTCTCATGTTCAGAGGTACGTGAGGCTCCCAAGGAAGGCCCCTTGTGTCACTTCATTCAACATAATGTTGAGTGAGTGACAGAAGGGGAACTATTATTTTGTTAGACTCCTTAACTTTGCGAACAGGATTGCAATTGGCCCAAAATAATGAATTGCCATTCTTAAGAACCAATCTCGTCCTCTACAAATACCTGTTGGTTGATGGGACACTCATTTACCATGTGCATTTGAGTGAGAGATAATGTGCGTGCAAAAAAAAAAAGTGTGTGACTGATTTTAAAACTTTAGAAGTTTGTGTAGTATTACATTAATGCATGGGACAGTGGTTGGAGAAGTGAAATATTCCAATTTGTCTAGTATCTATACGACAATTAAATAATTTCCAACCCAGCCTGTTTCTTGATATTTTCCCTCTTGAAATTGGATATGAGCAGCTACAAGGAAATTACATCGTTACTGGTTATTTTAAGGTAAAGAAACATAATATATCTAATTTGAACAGTACTAAAAGTGTGCTGTTATAATGGCGATACATATCCTTTAAATAAATCCTGGGTGAGACTGCAGAAACGCTCAGTACACTGACATAAAGACATAAACGCCTAGTTTATGTCTTCATG
The DNA here is from genome assembly GCA_032164185.1 of Moxostoma hubbsi. Lineage (NCBI taxonomy): Eukaryota > Metazoa > Chordata > Actinopteri > Cypriniformes > Catostomidae > Moxostoma > Moxostoma hubbsi. Next base: position 1,802,459 of record JAVLUX010000005.1, on the reverse strand, counting down.
TCACACATTTAAAAACTAAATTTTGTGTGCGATTGCAGACTGCAGATTCACAGGGCCATCACCAGAACATATGGAAAAGGAAACACTATTATCTCACACATAAGTTAGTGATAATTTTCAAGCAATAACCACACCAACATATCTTAATTAAACACACTGTTATTTAATCTGTTGTGGTCGAGACTGACGAGTTTAAAATGCTGCCGTTTTTAAATGTTCACCATACATTCCATAAAAAAATTATTTCACCATACTGTATATTCCATTTAAAATCATCAGTCCAAAATAATTATTTTCTTATTTGATTACATCTCCATAATATGCCTATTGATAATTATTGAAGTGAATCGAGCAAGAATAAATGCGCAATTTGTTTTTCCATCGGCATGGACGCTTTCTAGACTAAAGTAAGTTTATCCCGTCCCACTAACAATTAGGGTTTGTTTTTGGTTAGAAACTGACCAGCTGTTAGAGTAAAACTTTATCATGGGGTGTCATTAATGTTTTTTCAGTTCCTGAGTGAAGTTTTGTTCCTGTGTTTTCCAAGTTTTGTATCTGGACTCGTTTTCTTATTAAATTAAAGATGCACTTAGATCCTGCTCTCTTGACTTTTTCCAGCATTTGTTACAGAACAACTGACCACACAACTCTGGATCCAGTGGCTTTGCAACTGCTGCATCTCAAACAGAGAGACCGACTATAGAGCAGTGTACTGAGCATTTCGGCAGTCTCACCCAGAATTTTGATTGGGGAGATCTTTATTTCAAGGACATGTATTGCCTTGGACTCATTGAGATGGTGATGTTCTGCATGCCTAGAGGCAGGTGTGAACTCTCTTTAGTAGAATTCATTGACTTGTCTTTGAGGCTCATATTCTCTCTTTACACTGTGGGGTATGGCAGGAACCCCCTGCTGCTACCGCCATCCACACTTGCCACAGACAATGAGCCAATGGCCATGCCTGCCACAGGCAATGAGCCAACGGCCTTGGTCTCCTGGCAGACCACCTGATCTGCTCTGATCTCCTTGGTCTGTCCGTCCGCCTAAACTGCTCTGGTCACATTGGCCGCCTGGTCAGTTTTGTCCTCTGGAGATCTCTCTTGGTTCACTGGTGGCCTTCAGCCCATCTCGTTTCCCCTGTGCTCTCTTGGACTGCCGGTTCCATAATGTCCAGCTCCTCCCATTTACAATGTCCTTGTGTTTGCTTGTGCTTTGTCAGTTGTTGTTAATTTTTCAAAAAGCTACACTTATGATGCTGCGCTGAGAAAAGTGCTTTGGGAACAACTTTAGGTGTGACCAGCTGTGAATGTGTGTGCAACACGTCAATGAACATTGACCGGAATTTATAGCCTCTGCTGGTGTAATCATTGGATGCACTTGGGGCAGGGCTATATATAGATTCGTCACAGGAGCATCGTCAGATCTTTTGTCTTCAGATCACTCTGTGTGTGTGTGTACTATCACGAGCCTGTCAGAACTTTCTTTCCTCTGTTAGGAGTTAGAATTTGTTAGGCAGTGTGCAGAAGACCTTTCTCTTTTTCTCTTCTTTCAAAAAAAGGGGGAAAAGAAAAAAGTAAAAGAGAATGACTGAAAGTCAGGGCAAACGATGTGTGTTCCTTTGTCTCCGCTCTATGGCTGAGAGGGATACGCATCAGTTTTGCTTTGTTTGTTTGGGGGAAGAGCATGCTGCTCTCGCATTGATGCTGGGCGGGAGCGAGCATTGCGATCTGCTCTCGGTCAAAATGCTTTGCGTTCGTCTCGCTTACTTCTGAGAATCAGGGCCCACACTTCATTCGTGGGGCTCTCGTATGGATCTGGCTGAGGAGCGAGAGACAAGTCAGTCCCTATCGCTCGCTCTCTCCCCAGATCCAGCTGATCCTTCTCGTAAGCCTCGGCGCCTCTTCGGTTCACGAAGGGGACACTGAACCTCTGTACATCCCACGCACAATAATAAAGCGGGTGTGGAATTAAGAGACACCCCCAAAGGCTTCAAACTAGAAGACAGATTTTTGTCTGGTGGCCAAAATAAATAAATGAAATAAATAAAAAAAGGGGGAAGGGAACGCTATATCAGTCCCTTCCTTACTTCTATGATCTCCATAACGAGTATTCTCATCCATGGAGGAATCCTTATACTTCCCGTGTCTTCATGCCTTCGATGTTGAAATATTCAACTATCATGGGTGCTGAGGCTCAGGGGTATTCGGTGATGCCGCCGGTAGAAGAGAGACTTGCAGGTTCTCTCTCGCAGGCTCAGCATCACCTCTAAAGAGACCCACTCTCCCCACAAAGCTGTGCAGGACCACCTCCAAGCTTGTGGGGAAGGCTTATCAGGCAGCAGGTCAGGCTGTTGCTGCCCTGCACACTATGGCAGTGCTACAGGCATACTAGCCTAATCTGTTGAAGTATTCGCTGATGTAGCCGGTAGAAGAGACACTTGCGGGTTATCTCTCGGCTGGCTAGGCGTCATCACTAAAGAGACCCACTATCCCCACAAAGCTGTGCAGGACCACCTCCACGCTTATGGGGAAGGTGGAGAGACACTTATGAGCTTAACCTATCGGGCATCAGAGACAGGGACAAAACTTTCCTTCACTATGCCCCATTTTTTCCTTCTGGCTTATTTAATGATGCTATGAATGTAGCTATCACCAGGTTCCAAGAGGCAAAAAGTCACAAGGCAGCCTTCGAGCAATTTCCTTCTCGCCACACTCAGGGGGTGGGGCTGTCGGCCACCCAGCCCCACCCCGGTCATCTTAGATGGGAGGCTCAAAAACAAGGTGTGGCAAATCGTGCTCCCCCTCGTAAAGACAGGGGGCCGGTTCGTCGCCCTCAGCAGCCCGCAAAGCATGACCTCAGGGCAGTTATTTCAAAAAGAAAACCATGACGGTTTTGCACCCAGCCTTGTGGGGGTAGCTCCCCCTCGGGACGGGGCACATGTATCATCCACTTCGGCCCTCCCGGTACCCCCATGAAACCTCTCCATTCCCGCCACCTCTGGTGTTTCGGGAGTTAGAGGCTTCTAGCGAAATGTTGGGTGTACCTCTGCTTCCTGCCTTAGTCCAGGATGCGGAACACTCGACACCCCCCCCCCCCTCCCCCAAAAGGAAGTGTCAAAATAAATACCCATCTCAGAGAACATGGCAAAGTGGAAACTCCTGCCAAGTATCTCTATGTGGGTCCTAAGAACAGTAGAAAAAGGCTACAGAATTAAATTTGCTCGCCACCCTCCGGGTTTCAATGGCGTGGTCCCCACTACTGTAAAACCAGAGCAGGCATATCTACTGTGGAAAGAACTGCAAAATCTCTTTGTCAAAGGGGCCATAGAACGTGTTCCCCTTCCAGAGAAAGAGTCAGGTTATTACAGCAAATACTTCCTGGTTCCCAAGAAGGGTGGGGGGTTGTGTCCGATCTTCAGGTTGTTCAGTCAGGGTGTTGAAGTTCAAGATGCTAACCATCAAGACAGTCGTGTCACAAGCCCAACATCACGATTGGATGGTCACGATCGATCTCATGGATTAATATTTTCATATAGAAATTCTGCCACAGCACAGGAAGTTCCTGAGGTTCGCTTTCGGGGGCGAAGCCTTCCAGTATATTGTTCTTCCATTCGGCCTAGCCCTATCACCCCGCACATTCATGAAATGCATGGATGCAGCACTGGCTCCTTTGCGACTCCGGGGCATCCGCATTCTGAATGACATAGACGACTGTCTGATACTAGCACAGTCTCAAGAACTGGCAGTTCAGCATAGGGATATTGTCTTAGCTCATCTGGTTTCTCTGGGTCTGAGACTCAACATCAAAAAGAGCATTCTCTCTCCCACCCAGGGAATTACCTATCTGGGAGTTATATGGAATTCGATCATGATGCGGGCACAATTGTCTCCCGCTCGAATCACTTCCATTCAGAACACTAAAAGCCAGGGGATTTCATCCAAGGGCCAGTTCCCTAAGGCAAATAAGGGTTACGTGTTGTGTGCTTCGTTCCCTATATATGTGGTTCAGACCCTGGTTTCTAACCTTGGGTCCCACTCTAGGTGCATCTTGTCGTTGCAGGTTGCTAACGACAGACGGCTCCCTGATGGGCTGGGTAGCGGTCTTAAGTGGTCGTCCAGCTCAAGAGGAATGGAAGGGTCGTCAGCTCGATTGTCACATTAACTGTCTCGAGTTAATGGCTGTATTTCTGGCCCTGAAATACTTCCTACAGAGGCTGCCATGGACAATACAGCTGTAGTCTCTTACATAAACCATCAAGGAGGTCCACGTTCACGTCAGCTGAATTTTCTGGCACGTTGGATTCTCCTTGGGGCCCAGGGCAAGTCCTGTCACTCAGGGCAGTTTATATCCCTGGATGCCTGAATGTGGGAGCAGATTTACTGTCCAGACAGAAAATACCAACAAGGGAGTGGAAACTCCACCATGAGGCAGAGGAGCAAATCTGAGTGAGATTTTACTGGGCAGAAGTGAACCTCTTCACCTCTTCTCAGACAGCGCAATGTCCCCTCTACTTCTCTCTGAGTCATCCAGCCCCCCTGGGTCTGGACGCGATGGCGCATACATGGCTCAGAATGCCTCTTTATGCATTTCCCCCGGTTTCTCTGCTCCCAGGAGTCTTGGCCAGAGTTCACAGCAAGGGTCTTGCCTCTTACTGATTGCGCCGTGCTGGCTGAACAGGGTATGGTTCTCGGAGATAATGTCTCTCCTCGACGGCTCGCCTTGGGCGATTCCGAACAGGAGGGACCTTCTGTCTCAGACACAATATTTCATCCCCGGCCCGAGCTGTGGAACCTTCATGTTTGGCCCCTGAAGGGTACCAACTGAGGGACACTGGGCTATCACCTGAGGCTATCGAGACCATTTTAAGTGCTAGGGCTCCCTCTACCAGAAGGATCTATGCCAATAAATGGGGTGTCTTTGAAAAATGGTGCAGTACACATAATCTAGATCCAGTTAACTGCCAGATTGCTTCAGTTCTGGACTTTCTGCAGGAAAAACTGTCAGCAGGCATATGCCCCGCCACTCTCAGTGTTTATGTGGACTCTCAGGACTGAGGCCTTCTGCTAGGACCAGGACCCCTTCATGGGACTTAGCAGTAGTCCTTGAGGGTCTGGTTGAGACCCCCTTTGAACCTCTAAAGTCAGCGCCTGACAGACTTCTGACTCTCAAGATGGTTTTTCTTGTGGCGATTACCTCTCTAAATTGAATTGGGGACCTACAGGCTCTGTCTGTCTTGCCAGCCTGCTTAGAGTTTGCCCCAGGAATGACCAAAGCAATTTTTCACCCTCATCCTGACTACCTGCCTAAGGTGCCTTTCTCGGCCTTACATCAGGTCACTCTTGAAGCCTACTGCTCCCCACCAATTACAACACCGGAGCAGGAAAGACTTCACAGACTCTGTCCAGTCCATGGCCTTCAGACTTATGTCCACCGCACTAGCCAGCGGCATAAGTCAGGGCAACTATTCGTTTGCCATGGAGGCCGCAACAGGGGGGTGGCCGCCACCAAGCAGACTATGTCGTATTGGGTGAGGGACGCTATTGCCCTGGCCTACGAGCTATTACCCTGGCCTACATCAGGGCTCACTCTACCAGAGGGGTTGCATCCTCTGAAGCCTTTGCTAGAGGTGTCCCTCTGGAGCATGTTTGTGATGCGGCAGGCTGGTCCTCTCCGCACACATTCATTAGATTCTATAGTTTGGATATTCATGCTACTCTGACATCGCTCATGTCTGAGACCTCTCACGCACTTGTGAGCACACTACACATCCGTAGGGGGTCCGGACAGCCACAGTGCGGCGGCGTGGGTATTCTTGTTCACAAAGCGCTTTTCTCAGCACAGCATCTCGTTCCGCTTTTTTCAGGGAACAAGGGTTACACTTAAGTAATCCGAGACGTTTCCTTTTACCCCCATGGATGCAACATTTGTTCAGTTCCCACATTTTGTTTTTGTTTTGTTCCAGTGTTTTCCAAGTTTTGTATCTGGACTTGTTTTCTTATTGAATTAAAGCTGCACTTAGATCCTGCTCTCTTGACTTCTTCCTGTATTCATTAGAATGAGATAATTTTATATTTGAGTGAACTATTCCTTTAAAAGTAACAATGCTACTAACATTTTACATTTTGAAGTATCCTAAAATAAATAATTCCCCAATTCACTTATGTAGTGTTGGGAATTCATATACATTTTTGTGAATCTTTTCATTTAGATGGTTCATGAAAAAGAACCAGATCCAATATTCACTTGAGCCCCACGTGTCTTTTTTAAATGAAATATATGTACTTAATTGTGATGTTTTCAATTATATAAAATAAGGTGTTTTCTAGATTTTTTTTTTAGATATTTCGTATAAATGTGGGCCTATGTTTAATAAAATGTTGCCACAATATATAATATTGTTATTCTGATTGCAGATGTAAGTAATATCATCTGATAGATATTTCAAATGTTTTTCTTCCTTAAATAGCTTCAATGTAGTCGTATACTTTTTGTTAGTCCCTTGTAGTGTAGTTAAGTACTTTTTTAAAGGGGTAGCTTGACTATAGTTAAGCTACTTTAAGTTACCTGTAGCTTGCAGCTTGGGAAGCAACAGTTTCAAAGTAGCTTCCCCGATACTGTTTAGCAACGATGGAAACAAATAAATTGAGAATTTCCCTTGGGGGGCAATTAATAACAATTGTTCTAAAAAAATAAAACATGACATACTTCGTAAATTGCAATGACTGACAAAGTGCTAACCACTGCAACATTTTAGCACCTCACACCTGTGAACAAGAAACTTGGACACCAAAAATGTAACCCATTTGGCGTTAGCTCTGCTTAGTTGGTGTTTTAATGCAACCAACACTGTGTTGAACTCTTCTGAAATTAGAGCAATATACTGCATCACGTGACCATGCCAAATCAGAGTCTCTTGTTAATAGCGTCCTAATAACTCTTTTTTTCATGTTTTTCATTTTTTAATGTGTGCTTTATGAAAGCACCTCTCTGGGGAATGTGAGCGCTCACAGATCAAAATGAACACATCTCCAATAAATCTTAAGTTTATACAACAAATAAATGAATAACATCAAAGGAAATATGAATCCATCTTAACAGCCCCACTTCAGCGTCAAAAGAAAATATTGCTCAATTTCAATTTAATGACTGGTCCCATCTTCGCTCGCGGAGTGGCTAGGTACAGTGCTCCTGCCATAATAACAATAATAGGCTGTTTATGTGATGCCCTTCACATGGGAGAGTCTGGCATAGACAACACACAACATAACCATGGGAGCTTAACCAGAAACCATGGCTCAGAGTATGATGAAGTCTCATGCCAGAAAATGTAATTGCAGAAAGGTGGTCAAAATAAAAGTGTGCTTATAAATATTACAAGAGCAGCGAGTCAAATATAAATTTCCTTTTCATTATATATTAAGTTGTGAAACCATATTTATAAAAAAAGAGAAGAACATTTTTTTTTTGCATACAAAATTATGTCAATTAGAAGAGTAAAAGGAAACCTTCAAAATATTTTATTGCCTACTTAACCTCTACATATTCTCTCAGTATAAATAAAAGTTTGACGAATATGGGTTTTATTAATGGCCGACGCGCCGAAGGCTGGCTGAGAGGCATGATATATCATACAAATTAACAAAATAGTAAATAACATGCACATAAATTGGGCATAAAAAAATTCATCCTTTTAGATATCCAGGAGGCCTGGGAGGTGAACACAGGGCCAGGACTGGGTCAAGAGGCAGATTTAAACATAAACATATAACTTTTTAGTTCTTGCACTAAAAAGAGCATGATAAGCAGTGCTACACGTATGGCAGAATGCAGGTGTCTTAAGATAATGTTCTTTTTCTACTTGACACAGCATCTTAAGTCATAGTGCTCTAGCAAAATACACTGAAAAAACAGTTGAGGTGCAGCACAATGGTCAAAGGCATCTGTCTAGCGTGTGCTTACCAAGAAAAAACAATTATAAAAGAGTGCGGACAGACACAAAAATGTGTTGGGTATAAAATCCCCTTTACTCAATCTACATGCAAAAGGGATAGCGAATCACTGGGTAGGGTAGAGTAACTTGAGGTAATTTTCAAGTCTAAAAGGAAAGGAAAGTTTCAAGTTCAATACAAGATAAGGTCTACAGATAGAATTTGTGGCATAATTTTGATTAGCACAGGCAATACATTTTCAACTGTAATCTCGGTTTTTTAAGCAAAAAATTGAGTTACAGTAAACCACACAGCCGTGGCCAAAAGTATTGGCAGTGACATGAATTTTGTGTTTTGCAAAGTTTTCTGCTTCAGTTGCTGTGGTGTTGATTCATATTGTTTCTAGATGATTGTGCAGAGTGATGAGATGCATTTTAAATAATTGCAAAAAGCTTCATTGGCCAAAAAAAATGAACTTAAAATCACAAAAACCCAAATTTCACAGTTTTTTGGCCCTGGCACAAAATGACCAGCAAACATAATTTCACTAATCATATCAGCAGCACCTGGGAAAGTGTGAACGAGTCAGGTGAAATCACTCTATCATTCTGATTGGACTATAGGAGCAGACTGATTTTGCTATAAAGGATGGAAGTGCTTCCAATCATTGTTTTCTTGTTCGCAATGGTTGCCTCTAAATAAAGACATGCAGCCATCATCACTTTGCATCAAAATGGCCTCACATGCAAGGAAATTGCTGCAAAGAATATTGCATCTGAAAGAACCATTTACCGGATTATCAATAACTTCGAGAGAGGTTCAACTGCAGTGAAGAAGGCTTCAGGACATCCCAGAGTGTCCAGCAAGCACCAGGACTGTCTCCTCCTGAGGAGTCAGCTACAGAATCGGGTCACCACCAGTGCAGAGCTTGCTCAATATTGGCAGCAGGTTGATGTGAGTGCATCTGCACGCACAGTGAGGGGAAGAGTTTTGGGAAATAGTCTTATGTCAAGAAGGGCAGCAAAAAAGCCACTTCTCTCCAAGAATAACATCATGGACAGACTAAAATTCTGCAGGAAGTACAAGTATTGGACAGCAGAAGACATTGAAAATTACATTTAAATTTTGGATCCGTGGCCAGGCAACTCCATGGATCTTAATCCCATAGAGAACCTGTGGTCAATCCTCAAAAGGCGAGTGTACAAGCAGAAGCCCACAAATTGTGATCAACTCCGAGCACTAATAAGGCAAGAATGGATCGCCATCAGTCAGGATTTGGCCCAGAAGCTGATATCCAGCATGCCAGAGCGAATTGCAGAGGTTTTGAAGAACAAGGGTCTACACTGTAAATATTGACTCTTTGCATATATCGAATGTTTTTGCCATTAAAAGCCTTTAAAACCTATGAAATGCGTATCATCGTTTTCCAGTATACCATAAAAACATGCGAAAAAATTATCTACAAATACTAAAGCAGCAAACTTTGCAAAACACAACCTTGCCAATACTTTTGGCTACGGCTGTACAATGAATGTGCTTGAAATTACAACGTTAATGCATAAGCAGCAGTTCATACACCTAGTAAAATAGTAGCTACCTCAAAAAGGACGATTTAGGCCACTTCCAAACTAAAACATTTTTGTTTAAAAATGCATTGATTTTGCCACGTTTATACCTGTCACCCAAACTAGAACTGAGTTTCCTCCATGAAAAACTGAGATTTGAGATGGACACTCTCCATAACGGCATACTTTGGAAACTATGAAATGACTGGCCACTAGGAATGAATGGATGAGGTTATAAAAAGAAAAGAAAATAGTGTTCAGGAGCCTGTCCAACCATTAGGTGAGCACATATTGTCACGGAAAGGATGGAGAAAGAACATGAGGACCCAAATGCAGTGAGTAGGATGGGCTTTATTTTAACTCAAAAATAAAACAAACAAACAAAAACTAACCAAAGGGGAAACTCCAAGTTCCAGGGCAGCAAACTGCAGAAAGACTGGGCTCGGTATGCTGGGCTGGAACAGAAAAGACAATGCACAACAGGAACCGACAAGGAAGACACCTAACAGGGTGAACAACCACAACGAACTTGCATGGGACATAAAACAAAATGAGGTTAAATAGGGAAGGAAATGAGGAGGGTAACAAGATAAGTCAGGCAAACCTGACAAGCTAAAAACAAGGCAAACAAGGGGGCAGGTTTTCAATTAAGACAGCACAGACACGAGTACACATGGCAGTGAGAAAAATAAAGTGCACTCAAGCAACGCTAGTGTCAGGATCTATAAACAAGACCAACCGAAGTGGCAGGAGCCTGACACTAGATACACAAGACCGGCACAAACACAAAAAGACAGGTGACATGATCTCAACACTCAACTAGTGTGTCGGAATCCTGACTTCCAGGCGTCCCAAACCTGAAGGAAAACTGTGGCACGGTGGAGGGCGGGGCCGGGTCGTGATTCAACACACCTGGTCCCGTATTAGGCTAATCAAGCCTCCGAGAGGGTTAAAGGCTGACCGCGGAAGATGGGCATGAGAGAGAGATCGTTCACGGACATGTCCGTTGTCTTATGTGTTTGTATTTTGAGTTTACCATTAAACCTTTAGTTTATATGTCAAGACAGTTTCTCGCCTCTTCCTTGCCCGTGAGGGCGAATGACTTTACATTGGTGCCGAAAGCCCAGGAAGGAAGAGGGATATGTCGTAGCGGAGTTCTAGCCACTACCCCAAAAAAGCAGCCGTGGCCATCTGCCGGGGACGAGGAGCCCAGCCGCCTGGATGTGGAGGAACGGCCGCCGACCGCGAGGGGAAGAGGGGCTCCTAGCCGACCGCGTGGAGCGGTCAGGGCCGCTGCCAGGGGTGGAGGATGCTCCTACCAGCCGCTGAAATGCGGAGGGGGGGGGTCGAGGTAAGACCGCCATCCGCGAGCGGGGAGGGGATCGCGACCAACTGCCTGGAGCAGGAGAACCGCTGCCAGGGGCGGGGGAGTCCCCTTCGGCTCCCCGAGAATGCGGCGGGGCGTTCCGTCTGCCAGGGGCTGGAGGACTGCCTCGGATCCGCCTGGAGAGGTGCGGCTGCCGTTCGGTAGAGGGTGGAGGAGTGGCCGAGGAACAAGCTATGGCGTATCGGAGAACCGGCGAGTAAGGTTTTTTTTTATCTCTCTCTCTCACTTGGCCTTTTCCCTCTTTTTTAAATTATGGTGTTTGTGGGAGTGGAGGTACTCCTCACATTTTTAATTATTATGCCCGCTGCCAGACCGCGCGGGAGGCGCCCCCCCCCCACTCCAGGGGATGTATGTCAGGCCGGGGGTCCCCAGCCTGAAAGAACGAGGGAGGAATGTGACACGGTGGAGGGCGGGCCGGGTCGTGATTCAACACGCCCGGTCCCGTATTAGGCTAATCAAGCCTCCGAGAGGGTTAAAGGCCGATCGCGGAAGACGGGCGTGAGAGAGAGATCGTTTACGGGCATCACATCTCAAAGACTGCAAGATCACGTAGATTTACACTCTGCAATATCAGGAAGAGATCTGGCCTCACTGCATGTGCAATTACAATCTGCAAATGATCCAGAATGCAGCAGCATGTCTGGTCTTTAATGAACCAAAGAGAGCACATGTTATACACAAAGAGTGGTGTTTTAAAATGAGTAAATCTCATTACTATTAAGATGCAAAAATACTATTCTGATGCTTGTGATATGGCACTTTTCATACCATTGTCTCCTTAAGATGATTCACTTATATTTTCCTCTTTTGTAAGTCACTTTGGATAAAAGCATCTGCCAAATGAATAAATGTAAATGTAAACTAAAAACAAGGCAAATGAGGTGGCGGGGTTTCCCTTAGGACAGCGCAGACATGAGTGCACATGACAATGAGAAAACACAAAGACAGGTGCACTCACACAAAATTAGGGTCAGGATCCAGTCACAAATACTATAAACAAGACCAACCGAAGTGTCAGGTCCATGATACAAAAGACAGGCACAAACACAGAAAGAAAGGTGACAGAATCCCAACACAACAAAAAAATGTAATTGTTCACAGATAGACAGTCACTAAAGCTAATAAATGAATACTACAGGCATATTGTTTTACTCAAAGACTAAAAGTCATTTATTTGTGCACAGCATAGTTACAACAGATGTTGCTTATTTGTCACATATTTTTCATGATACACAAATATTATATGAAAAGAACTGTTTTAGATAATTACTTAAAGCAGATTGTCTCGATTAAAAACCCCTCAAAACACAATGATATGATGTGTAAATCCTGAGGGAATCTCCACAGAGCACGACTGACATGCTGCTAAACGGCTGAATGGAGGTCGGGCAGTTGCTCCTGGGTCCTGCCTGCCGAATGCAACCTCTGTCAGTGCGTACAGTATACACAGATGTGACCTAACAGTGTTTTTTTTCCCCCAACGTTATTTTGACCAGGTGTGACTTATTTCTGGAAAATACAAATATATATATATATATATATATATATATATATATATATAATGATCTGGGTACACCACAAGTGTAACTTTCTGACATTTTTTACAAAGTAAAAGAGTTTAAAAAAAGTTGTGTGATAAACAGGACAGAAAACTTTGTTTGGTATTTAATATAGTAAAAAAAAAAAAAATTGTGCAAAAATTGTGTTGCATTATTTCAGCTAATGTAGGCCTGAATAAAATAAAATAAAATATATATAAAAAAATAATTTATATTCTGTGGTAACTGACAGTACACCACAAATGCTGTCAGAAGGTACACTTCCAAAAACAGCCTGTTTAATTCTAAGTGTCAAAGAGATGGCTGTTTTCTGACTCACATTATGAGGGGATTTCATGAATCATCGAATGAATAAAATAGACTTTAAACTAATTTTCTGAAGTCCCAGCTTTAAGTTTTAAGTTTTGTGAAATAGAATTTGGGTTCAAATGGGAAGTGATTAAAACTTTTCTGTGTTGCAATCCCTGTTCTACCTGTTCTGTGCTGATGTGAATCTCGAAGTATCATTCTGACAGCGTTTCACTTCCTGTCAGAGCAGGTTGAGTTTGAGTGACAGGAAACTCTGGAATCTACCAAGTTCTTTTCTCAAGACCGATTCGACCTTACCATCATCTTAGGCTACAGAGGGAATGAAAGAATGAAAGAAAGTTACATACTTTCTTGTCATTCCATCCATCTGTCCATCTTGATGTTAATGTTTTTTTGTTTGTTTTTTATAAAGTATAACATTTGTAAAATAATATGGAAAATGTATTACAACAGACATACCAATATATCTTTTCAATTTACTTTAACAAAAAATCCAGAAAAATAAATAGGAATAAATTAGATAAGTCTTAGCTCCCAGAAATATCTGCTGCACTATTTCTTTAGAATTTATTTTTACTAACCAGCAATCTGTAGATGTGACTCCATCAATGGACTTTATCTTAAGACAAAGATATAGTCACTTTTACAGTCAATAAGACTTGTTATTGGATATTTACTGTATGTCAATTCAGGAATGATATTCTTCAAGTTTGCAGCTTTTTACTAATGAGGTTTGATATGCAGTTGGTACCGAGCACATTTGACCATTAGCAAATTGTTTTCAGAGCCCAGAGTCAGTCTGTCACAGCTGAGCAATCATTACTATCTGTCGAATCCAGACAACAAGGCTCAAAATTGAAATGAATAACAGAACAGGGGTAGAACTCCAACATCATTTTACATGACAGATCCACCAGACGCTAAAAGTAGTCTCAAAAACAATTAAACAGTTTGCACTCTTGAGTCACTTTAGTATGAGTTTGTGTGTATGTGGGCGTCTGCAGTTATGGAACAAAAATCACTACATTGTGTTTTGCTGTGATTTTGATTTAAAGTAAGACTCCCAGGTTGTTGTTTTCTTTCCGTTTGGCTTATTTTTATTAGCTTATTAGCCTAACACTTTCAAATGTAACAAACATGTTAACATGAAAATCAAAACTACTTTCAATCGTCTGTGTTTGTTATATTAATATAGTCAGGGTATTTATTCATATTTTTTAAGGTCTGGACATAAATTGATCTCAAGATGGCGCCGAGTATGGCTGCTGCGTCGCGAGCTCCGTCAAAACACTGCAGTTTATTGTTTGTTTTGTTTACAGTTCTGTGTTTTTTTTGTCTTGGATGTTGTCTGCCTTATTGTGTACGACAGACAAACGCTTTTGGACATTGGTTCGGCAATCACACACCGAAAACCGGACTTCACATTCCTCAATGCCGACCCGCGGTTTACAAACACGCCAGCGGAGCCCTTTGTTTGGGCTGCCCGGCCGCGGATACGCAGAAGGAAAAGAGGAAAAAGAGCCGGCGTTCTCATCAGATTAAGACGTCGCGCAAATCGCCCCCCGCTACCCAGTATACTACTGGCAAATGTTCAGTCTCTGGACAACAAGCTCTGCGAGCTGAGAGCGCGGATCTCTTTCCAACGAGAGACGAGAGATTGCTGTGTTATCTGTCTTACGGAAACCTGGTTGTCCGCGGAGATTCCAGACTCGGCCATCGAACCCACGGGTTTCTCCGTGCACCGAGCGGACAGAGCGAAAGACCTCTCAGGTAAAAGCAGAGGTGGAGGTGTATGTTTTATGATCAACAAATCATGGTGTGATCAGAGGAATGTACATTTTATCAGGTCTTTCTGCTCTCCTGATCTGGAATTTCTCATGCTTCTGTGTCGACCATTCTGGCTACCGAGGGAATTCACAGCGGTCATTATCACTGCTGTGTACATCCCCCCACAAGCCGACACAGACCGGGCACTTAGGGAACTGTATGGCAGTATAAGTCAGCAGGAAACCGCACACCCTGAGGCCGCGTTCATTGTTACCGGGGACTTCAACAAAGCCAACTTCAAAACAATAGCACCAAAATACCACCAACACATCAGCTTTAACACACGAGGGGACCAGTTTTGGATCATTGATATTCTCCTTTCCGGGATGGCTACAAATCCCTCCCCCGCCCACCATTTGGCAAATCTGACCACACTTCCGTTCTGCTTCTGCCCGCTTACAGGCAGAAACTGAAACGGGAATCACCCACCCTCAGAATGATCCAGTGCTGGTCGGACCAATCAGACTCTGTGCTACAGGACTGTTTTGATCACGCGGACTGGGAGATGTTCCGGTCTGCCTCCGATGACGACATCGAGGTTTACGCTGATAGCGTAACGTGTTTCATCAGGAAGTGCGTAGAGGACGTTGTTCCGACGAAAAACATACGGATCTACCCCAACCAGAAACCCTGGGTTAACGGCGATGTTCGCGCGGCACTTACTGCGCGGACCACCGCTTTTAATTCCGGGAACGCGGAGGAGCGTAAACAAGCCAGTTATGCCCTCCGTAAATCCATCAGCATAGCCAAACGCCAGTACAGGCACAAAATTGAAGGTCAGTTCAACACCACTGACTCCAGAAGTATGTGGAAGGGAATTAACATCATCACGGACTATAAACAGAATAAAAACTCCGCCATGAACACCGTTGCCTCTCTCCCGGACGAGCTTAATACATTTTATGCTCGTTTCGAGGACAACAACAACACCGCCCTCGCGGAGAGAGCACTCACGGCCGATACTACAGATGATGGTTCACTCTCCGTCTCTGTTGCGGATGTAACCCGATCCTTTCGACGGGTGAACATACGCAAAGCCGCGGGTCCAGACGGCATTCCGGGCCGCGTCATCAGAGCATGCGCGAACCAACTGGCTGGTGTTTTTACGGACATTTTCAACCTGTCCCTCTCCCTGTCTGTAGTCCCCACATGCTTCAAAACATCAACCATTGTGCCTGTACCGAAGCAAGCCAAAATCACTTGTTTAAATGACTGGCGTCCTGTTGCTCTGACCCCCATCATCAGCAAATGCTTTGAGAGGTTAATCAGAGATCACATCTGCTCTGTTCTGCCCACCTCTTTGGACCCATTGCAGTTTGCCTACCGTAACAACCGCTCCACTGATGATGCCATTACATCTACAATACACACTGCTCTCTCCCACTTGGAAAAAAGGAACACGTATGTGAGAATGCTGTTTGTAGACTACAGTTCAGCATTCAACACCATAGTGCCCTCCAAGCTTGATGTGAAACTCCGGGCTCTGGGCTTAAACAGCTCGCTGTGCAGCTGGATCCTGGATTTCCTGTCAGGCAGACGTCAGGTGGTTAGAATGGGCAGCAACATCTCCTCATCACTGACCCTCAACACTGGAGCCCCACAGGGCTGTGTTCTCAGCCCACTCCTGTATTCCCTGTACACACATGACTGTGTGGCGACACATAGCTCCAATGCCATCATTAAGTTTGCTGACGATACGACGGTTGTAGGTCTGATCACTGACAATGATGAAACAGCCTACAGAGAGGAGGTGCACACTCTGACGCGCTGGTGTCAGGAGCACAAACTCTCCCTCAACGTCAGTAAAACCAAGGAGCTTGTGGTGGACTTCAGGAAGAAAGACAGAGAACACAGCCCCATCACCATTAATGGAGCACCGGTGGAGAGAGTCAGCAGTTTCAAGTTCCTCGGTGTCCACATTACTGAGGAACTCACATGGTCCGTCCACACTGAGGCCGTTGTGAAGAAGGCTCACCAGCGCCTCTTCTTCCTGAGACGGCTGAGGAAGTTTGGAATGAACCAACACATCCTCACACGGTTCTACACTAGTACTGTTGAGAGCATCTTGACTGGCTGCATCACCGCCTGGTACGGCAATAGCACCGCCCACAACCGCAAAGACCTGCAAAGGGTGGTGCGAACGGCCAGAAACATCATCGGAGGTGAGCTTCCCTCCCTCCAGGATATATATAACAGACGGTGTGTGAAGAAAGCTCGGAGGATTATCAAAGACTCCAGTCACCCGAGTCATGGGCTGCTCTCACTGCTTCCATCAGGCAGGCGGTATCGCAGCATCTGGACCCGCACCACCCGACTACATGACAGCTTCTTCCCACAAGCAATAAGACTTTTGAACACTTGATCCCTCACGATCAACAATCAGCACTGCACTTTATTAATCCTCATTCTGTCAATATATTCTCGCTCCCAATTCAGTCAGTGTATATATATATATATTTATACCCTTCTCTAGTGTGTGTATTCTACATTGTGTGTATTGTGTACATTTGTTATGTAAATTGTTGTGTAGGTATGTGTACATTTGTTATGTAAATTGTTGTGTAAGTTTGTTATGTAAATTGTTTTGTGTAATATGTTGTTTATTGTAAAGTGGTTTATGTCTCGTCACTGTCATTACTGCTATGTTGCTCGAAACTGCACACAAGAATTTCACCTGCTGTTGCACTCGTGTACACAGTAGTGTGACAATAAAGTGATTTGATTGATTTGATTTGATTTGAAATTCCTTTTTAAGATCTGGCTAAATTGACCTCACACCCTCACATTAACTTTACGTTGAAAATAAAAATGTACAATGTAGGGTTATTGTTTATGAAAACAGAGGAAGAACATTTAGATCTGCTAAAGTTTGTAGGACTATATATTTGACAATATTAACCAACACAAGAAAACAAAGAAAATCTAACATAGAACTGTATTTTTAGATAAAATAATGAAAAAATGCAATGCCTGTTCTTCCTTATTCTTTATTATCCTCCCATTCAGGAGGATTTGTGAATTATGATTATGGTGAATTTGTGCCGGAGACAGATATTTGTGCAGATAATCATTGACAAGTGGAAACAAACTGATTTGATGATGTTCGGGATTGAGAACAATAGGTTACTGACGTAACCCTGGTTCTCTGAAACATAGAGTGGTGAGATCCGCCTATGGGAAGGGCATATTAGGACCTGCACGCGCTGCTGCTCCTCAGTAAGTATATTCGCTTCTCGTGCAGCAAGCGGGGCACGCATGGTGGATCTCTCCACTCAATTTTTCAGAGAACTGAGGTTACGTCAGTAACCTATTGTTCTCATTCATTATCTTGTGTTCAAGATCCACCTATGGGAGACATAGACAGCTCCTCGATTGCACAATACACTCACAGTGAGGTCCTGCAAGCCAGTTAAGGGAACGGTTGCCTCAAAGTGGCGGTGCTTGACATGTCCCATAATCACACACCTGGCAACCCTGAAGCACACAAAGACAAACATAAAAATCAGCCCAGCAGCATACAGTAAAGATACCACCCAGGCAGGAATGTGAATGCATGCTTGGTGACATGAATGTGCACAGCCAACTGGCCCATAACCCCTTTTTACTTACTTTCTATAAAAATATAAAGAAAAGGAGCTAACAGGGGAGGGGCTATGAAGAACCCACCCCCAAGACAGAATAAGCTACTGGGGTCCTGGTAACATCCAGCCTGTAGTATCTTAAAAAAGTATAGGGAGAAGCCCAGCTGGCAGCAGAACAGATGTCCTGCAATGAAACTCCCCTGAACAGAACCCAAGAGAAGGCCATGCCCCTCGTGGAGTGGGCTCTGATGCCTTCTAAAGGCAGCACTCCCCTAGATTCATAAGCCAAAATTATAGCTTCCACAAGCCAATACGAGAGGCATTGCTTAGAAATGGGATTCCCCCCGAGTGAGGGGGGGCCCAAGAAATAAAGAGCAGATTACTCTTCCGAAAAGCACTGGTCCCATCCAAGGATGAAAAAGGAGGAGGGTGAAAAGCCTTGTAACTGGGAGAGAACAGCGCCCTTCATAAACCTACGAATGAGGGGGGTGCTGCCCTGCCGTTGAACCGTCAAACCCAAAATGACAAGCGGAAATAGCCGCCAGGAAGACATTTATTTAATAGTGGATAAAGACCTTCCTTTATCCATAAGGTCGTAAAAAAATCAGAAAATATCAGAGACTGAACACTGATATGATGTGGAACCACACCCATCACACCACCCTTCAAACACTTGCCACATACAGTCATATAAGGACCTTGTGTAGGAGGCCCTAGCGTTCTGTATAGCGGCAACCACACAAGGGGGGGAGCCCCATCAAGCTTAAGTTTGTCCTCGCACGGGCCAATCCCAAAGAGCAACCCTGTCCGGGTGGGGGTTATATATCTCCCTGTTCGCTTGAGACAACAGGTTTTTGTGAAGAGGGAGGAACCACGGTTGGGCATGAAGAAGAGGAATTATCTCTGCCAGCCATAGTGTTTTGCGCCAACTGGGTGCTATCAAAATGAGGGACAGGCCCTGCTCTCTCACCATGGCCAGGTTAGGAATTAACAGGCATGGGGGAGGAAATTTGTAGAGCAGCATTTTGGGCCACGGGTGGGCTATTGCGTCCAAGCCAAGGGGCGCATCCTCATCCTTTAGTGAGAAGACCAATGGACAATGGAAGTTTTCGCGTAAGGCGAAGAGATCTACGGTCGCCTGTCCCACATAAAGCCCACTACCTAAGGGTGGAGGCGCCAGTCTCCGTAGAGTGTGTTCCCCCTCGACAAAAGGAACATGCCTGGAACATGGGTTGCATGTAATGAAAGGAAGTGCCGCCTGCTCCACACTAAAGGGCTTTGAGCTAGGGCATGAAGCTTGGGTGAGCGCATGCCGCCTTGACGGGTGATATGTGCCACTGCTGTTGTATTGTCACAGTGAACGAGCACATGATGCCCCTGCAAGTGGGGCAGAAAATGATTCAGAGCTTTCCAAACAGTCATGAGCTAAAAATAATTTATCTCAGCTCAGCCAAGAACAGTTCACCACCCTGCCCTCCTGAGTGGCTCCCCACCATGTTAAGGACGTTTCTGTCGTTACCACTTTTCACAACATAACAGCCCAGATAGGTGTCCCATGTGCATACAAGTCTGCACTCCTCCAGTGGCGCAAGGCTGCTGTGCACAAGTTCATCAGTGTAACAGAGCGACAGAGATTGTGTAATGGGCTGAAGTGGAGGGATAAAACCCAATTCATGAATGCCCTCATTCGCAGAAGGTCCAAAGGCAAAACCTGAATAGCTGATGCCATAAGACCCTGTAGTCTGAGACATGTGCGATATGGCACTTTCGTCCCCTCCTTGCATTGTGATAAGACAATTCATTAGAGAGTGCACAAGTTCTTGTGAGAGGCACACGCGCATGGAGATTGAATTCAGCTCCAGACCCAGGAATATAACACTCTGGGCAGGTGTAAAATTGCTCTTGTTCACATTCACTCTGAACCCGAGTGATGTGATCTGCGCAAGCACACGGCGACTGTCTTGCGCCACTTTCTCCTTGGAATTGGCTATGATTAACCAATCGTCTATGTACAGTGTGTTATGATCCTTAGACTTGTTATTCTCAGCGGCGCTAAGCCCGCCTCCGCACAGACAGAACACCCTCGGACTCAGCGAGAGGCTGAAAGGGAGGACTGTTAATTTGTAGCATATGCCCTGATAGGCAAAACGAAGAAATTTCCTGTGCTTGTTGATATGGGAAAAAGCATCTTTCTGATCGACTGATGTGAACCAGTCGTTCTGAAGAATTGAGCAAGCGAGTGTGCCGTGTGTTAACATTCTGAAATTGTAATTCCGCAAATGTTTGTTTAACACTCTGAGATACAGAATGGGATGGAGAGAGCCGTCTTTATTTGGACCTCGAAAAAATAACGGAAGTAAAACCCCTGATTGTATTGATCTAGGGGTACTACATGAATTGTCCCCTTCCCGAGGAGGGAGGAGATTTCTTCTTTCAGAATGTGAGCAGAGTTCTTCTCTGCATGAGAAAAGATGATGCAGCCGAAAGGCAGGGATTTCCTGGCAAACTGGAGTCTATCACCAACTCGAGAGTCGACACAGCCTGCCAAGCTTTTGTGTGACTTGCAAGTGACCGCACATGAGCCGGTGAAGCGGTTATAGCTGCGTTTATGCCCGATTTTCTCATTTGTAAAGCAATGGTGCCATCCAGTGGACAACCTAGGGGTGACATAAGGGGTTGCAGACATGTTCTCTCTCTGTAATGGATTCATATGATTGTGTTTTTGTGAAACACTGGGCCTTTATTGAATGGGTGAGATAGATGTAATAGGGCGGTGTGGTGACACTGCTCTCGTTCTTTTTCCCACTGTAAACACCTCCAGCATGGGGAGGCATTGGGGAACAACATGAGCTGGACAGGGGAACACACATTGTTCTGAACTACACACACAGTGTGGGCTCCCACTGGTGGGGACCCTCCTTTTTTTGAACGGGTGAAATAGGAGGGCAGGATAGGAGTCCGGGGGGCTGGTGGCCCAAGAACATGTACTCAAAGCCCCCTGAGGCCATGCATCAGGCCGGCCCTTTTCATTTAGAGTAGGAGGGTTTCTTGGCTGCAGCCATGGCAAAAGACATTCTACACCAGGACTTAGCAGAGGGTGGGTTACTCTGCTGAGGAGGTGGTTAATTGGGTGGCTTCTCCATACCAGAGTGCTGTAAAGGACGCCCCGAGGCAGGAGGGTTGGTGTAATCACATGGGGGGTTGCCTGCCGCGGTGCTGCTTCCCTAGGAAGGCATAATTTAAGCGCTTCATCCTCCTTTTTCTTATCGTTGCAACACAGTTGCATTAAGGTGACGGCAGGGCCAAAGAGAGCCTGGTCAGGCTCTACAGGGTCACCCGTATTGCACTGCTTCGCACTGTCAGGGAGGCCCGACAGATTAAGCCAAAACGCATGTTCTCCGGCCACCGAGAGAGCCATAGAACGCCCGCAGGCTTGGACGGCCTGACGGGCATTACAGAGAACAAGGTAATTGACTGTGACAATCTCCTTCCATAGAGAGCGTGTGAGGGTCCCTTTATCTAGTTGCTGCCCCATGTCGACCAGGAGTTCAGCCTGGTATGCAGAGAGAAGTGAGGAGACGTTGAGCTCCTTGACAGCCAAGGCCGAGGCTTTGTAAAAGGCCTGGTGCATGGAGGCAGAAAAGTGGTCCATTTTGTTGGGGAGAACAGGCTTTTTTGGGGGGGGGGGGGGGCAAGTAGGCCACCTTGAGAAGGATTAAGGTTTCTGGCGATAGAGGGTTATATGTATATGTACAAAGACAAATCTGTTATATACAGATGTTTCTAGGGAATGTAATGGCAGAAGAGGTAGGATATGTTAGATAAATGTAAATTGTCTAAGCTAGATATTGCACATAATTATTGCTCAATGGGGCAGTTTTAACTGTTCATGAGATGGATAGACTGAGGGAAAAAAAATGTTTATGTGCCTGATGGTTCTGGTGCTCAGTGCTCTGTAGCGCTGGCCAGAAGGCAACAGTTCAAAAAGGTAGTGGGCTGGGTGAGTGGGGTGGAGTTTGATTTTTTAATTTCAAGTGTAGAGTTCTTGAAGGGAGGGCAGAGGGCAACCAATAATGTGCTCCACTGTCAGAACTGTCCTTTGTAGTCTTCTGATATCCGATTTCATATCTGAACAAAACCAGGCAGTTATAAAAGTGCAGAGGACAGACTCAATGACTGCTGAGTTGAACTGGATTAACAGCACCTGTAGCAGGTTGAACTTTCTCAACTGGCAAAGAAAGTATAACGTCTGCTGGATGTTTCTCACAATGGAGTCAATGTGGGTCTCCAACTTCAGGTCCTTTGAGATGGTAGAGCCCAGGAACATGAATGACTCCACTGCTGCCACAGTGCTGTTCAGAATAGTGAGTGGGGTCAATGTTGAGGTGTTCCTCCTGAAGTCCACAATCATCTCCAATGTTTTGAACATGTTCAGCATGTTCCCGCTTCCTTCTTCCCTCCCACGCTTAGAACTTCTGGTGCCAAAACCCGGGATTGGGTAGAAGACTGGCTGCCATGGCTAGCATCCAGGAGACTCAACACCTGAATCGGTCTGTTTGAGTTGCAGGCAGCCAGGACACAACCAAGACCGGTGTCTGTTAATGGAGGTGGGGACGTGGGTCTTGGTCCCCGACAAGCCACAGACCGCACCCAATCGAGCAGTTACGTAGGCCTACCGTAAACTGGTAAGAATTAAGGGGCCTACATACCAAGCCCTGGTGGATTCTGGTTGTAATCAAATCTCGATTGACCACAGCTTGGTTCATTACAGGGCTTTGGGTGCAAAACACAAGGTGATGGTGAGGTGTGTGCTTGGTGATGTTCACGAGTATCCGGTAGTGACAGCCATTATTCAGTTCCAGGGGGAAAAGCATATAGTAAAGGGCACCGTTAATTTCATCCTCACCAATCCACTGATTTTGGGGACCAGTTGGCCAGGGTTTAAAACTTTATTAAAAGCCTTATGTGTGTATTGGTCCTGTAAACAGATATCTCGGTTTAATCCTGGGACCAAGATGGTTGCACACAGTGTCCCAATCTGACTTGGAGGCATCTGTCATAACCACAACGCACCTGGACACTTGCTGTAGGGGGACTCCTACCCACAAAAATGCAAGGTCTGTCCAAGGGCAGAACAAGTGGCAGCAGACTGGCCTCGGGACTCGAGTCTAAAGCCAGTGCTGAAGCGGTCTCATATGCATCAACCCAAACAGTGTGACCGCCGCAGAGGATGCCATATGCCAAATGAGCCTCTGAAAGTGTTTCATTGGAACCGCTGTCCTCCGCCTGCATGACTTCAGGCAGTTCAGCACTGACTATGCATGCGCTTGTGAGGCACGCTATCATCAAGACTGAGTCCAACTCCATTCCGAGAAAAGAGATGCTCTGAACTGGAGAGAGCTTGCACTTTTCCCAGTTGACCCGAAACCCTAGACGGCTGAGATGCGAGAGCAGCAGGTCCCTGTGTAAAAAGCTGCCTCTGCGACCTTTGTGAAGACATGAGGGGACAGGGAGAGGCCAAAGGGGAGGACCTTGTACTGATACGCCTGGCCGTCGGAAGAAAACTATAGGAAGGAACAATCTTGATGCCGGAAGCATGCCAAAATGTGTTTCACCAGAACTCACAGGTCCAGGATTGGCCACAACCCACCACCTTTCTTCTGCACGATGAAGTAAGGGCTGTAGAGCCCTTGCTTTATCTTGGCTGGAGGGACAGGCTCTATCGCGCCCTTCTGCAGAAGGACCGTGTGCAGGATGCCGTCATTCTTGCCCTTCACCAATGTGAAGTGGAAGCAGCGGAACCGGGGCCGTCGCCTGGCAAACTGAATCGCATAGCCGTCGCGAGATCCTGGCTGCGAGTGCTCTGTGTCCTCATCCATCTCACAAGCTCCGAAAGAGACATTAGAATGGCACTGAGGTGAGCTGTCTGTCTCATCCCAGAACTGGACGGGAGCAAACGAGTGTGCTGGGGAATGAGTGGTCTGCTAGGAATTACCTGGCAGAACTGAACCCATTGGAGCCCCAAAATTGCCTCCAGCATCAACTGGGCCAGCCTCATCCACATAGGTTGAAGGATCGGCGCAGTGGGCGGCTGAAGTGGCTTTCCCCCAAAGAAAGAAAACCGCAACCGCAACATTGCCATTGTCATGTTCTTGCAAAGTGAACAAGAACCATCTACAGACGCTTCCTCAACATGATTAGGGCCAAGACACATGAGGCAGCGATCGTGTCAATCTGGGGTGGAGAGGTAACGACCGCACCCAAAAACTACACAGAGACGAAAGATGTTCACGTCAATGTGTTTTCTCTAATAGAGGAAAATATACTCTTTGCTCAGAATATATACTCTTTTTGGGCTGTCGATGTGCACAGGGGCATACTCTGTACTGATCGTGCAGACGGAGAGAAAGTCGCTGGAATGTGCCATATATCCAACAGCAAATGCTTCTTGTTGAGAGGTGAATGGACTGGCAGTGGAATGAAAAATCTGAATGAGTGGATGCGTTCCAGCTGCTTTTATACCCATATGTCCGGGGGAGTGGCATGAAAGTTCCCCTCTGCAATTCTCATTGGCCTTTTCTCAAACATCTGAGGTGTTTGGGGCTCCCAAGATGTCACATTATATTTGCTCACCCCAAAAAAATTTATAGGTAATAGAGGAATCATATTCAAGTACGGTGTATCTGAATCCCAAATTGCTCTTGATTTAACTGGTTGTGTGATTTCTCAGATTTCTTCAGTGTCAGATCTTTTGTCAGTGGCACCCGCATGTCAGTCACTCCACAGAACCAATCTCACCCAGAGGAGCCTTGAAAAGGTAAATACATGAGGTTCAGCAATGGACTACTATACTATCTCTCTCTCTTTCTCTATCTGTATCAATCAATACACTTCAGTCATGCATCTCTGAAGGCTGCAGATGGGTGATTTTAATGTGATATTTACAGATGATCAGGATATTCAGGAACCGAACAAGAAACAGGTCAGAGTAGAATGTGATCGATCAATCAATCAATCAATCAATCAATCAATCAATCAAATATCTATCTATCTATCTATCTATCTATCTATCTATTTATCTATCTATTTCCAGTCAAAAGTTTTGAAACTCATTTTTTCCACATTTTAGAATAATAGTAAAGTAATCAAAACTATGGGAATTATGTTGTGTCTAAACAAATTCAAAACCAAATCAAACTTTCCTATATTTTAGCATCTTCAAAGTACTCACCCTCTGCCTAGAATCTGCAGACATGTACTCTCAATATTTTCTCAACCAACTTCTTGAGGGATCAACCTGGGATGCTTTTTAAACAATATTGAAGGAGTTCCCATCTATGTTAGGAACTTAATGGATGCTTTTCTTTATTATTTGGTACAAGTTATCAATTTACAAAACTTTTTTTTTTTTTAGTTTTGTGGGAGCCAGTGAAGGAGTGGTGTAGCATGCACTCTCTTTGGTTCATTAAATACCAGACGTGCTGCTGCATTCTGGATCATGGGGCCAAATTGTGCATGCAGGGAGGCCTGCAATGAGAGCATTACAGTAGTCCAGTCTAGTTATGACAAGTGACTGAACAAGAAGATGTGTGGCATGATCAGAGAGGAAGGGTCTTATTTTCCTGATATTGTAGGGTGTAAATCTACATGATTGTGCTGTATTTGAGATGTGGTCTGTGAAACTGAGTTGGTTATTGATAGTTACCCCAAGATTTCTGACAGTTTTGGAAGGCATTACTGTAGTTGAACCCAGCTGCACTGTGATGTTTTATTCAACAGCAGGGTTGACTGGAAAGATGAGGAGCTCAGTCTTCACTGGGTTAAGTTGCAGGTGATGTTTCTTCATCCATGCTGTAATTTGTCTGGAAACACAAGTAGAGCTGTGTGTCATCGGCATAACAGTGGTAAGAGAAACCATGTGTCTGAATGATGGGTCCCAGTGATGTTGTCTATATAGAGAAGAAAAGTGGCACAAGCACAAGGCATGTGGATGAAAGAGAATGGAGGATACGGCGAAAGGAAACTAAAGGCAGAGTCTGTTTTAATATAGATGGGAGAGTCATGTTGAATTGAACAAAGTAGTGATCAGAGACATGTAAAGGAGTAAAAAGAATATTTGTGTTGATACAATTACGTGTAAAAGTGAGGTCCAGCTGGTTGCCCAATCTGTGGGTTGCTGTAGTACGATCTTAATATTGCTTAGCACAACAAAGCTAGTCATGTGGGTAACCAAAACAAAGGGTTTGCAAGGTGACAAATGCAGGAACAAACAAGACTTCAGTACACCACAAATACTAGTTTTATACACAATAAACAAACTCTAAACCTAGCAGTGAATACCCTAGTTCAACACAATACAACAAAGTGAACAAACAGCACTAGCCATGAATACTACTCTAAAACAAAGTGAAACAATTAGATAAATTCACACTTACATGCAACTTCAGATTCCTGTAGATAGATCGCTTCTTCAGATCTGTCTGTCTGTCTGTCTGTCTATCTCTGACCACTGCGTGTCTGTCCCAGCTTTCATGTGTTCAATTGAAGTACAGCCAGCCGCTGACTCACTCTTTCCCTCTCGTTTTCTCTCCTGAGATTCTCCATATTCATCCACCTACCCTCTCCGCTTTGTTAATCTTGGGAGACAACCCACAAATGGAGGTGTTCTTCAGAGGCAGGCTATGCTCCAGTCATCCAGGAGCCTGGAGCTGGAATCACTACATTAATCAATGTCTGTGATATATACCAACAAACACATCCTCCTACCAGAAAACACATTGTTAAAGGAATAGTTCACCTAAAAAAAATTTATTTACTCACATTGTGCTTTTCAAAATCCATATGACTTGCTTTTGTGGAACACAAAAGTAAAAATTAAAAATATTGTTATGGTTGCTCTTTTCCATACAACTACGATGAATGGTGACTGAGGCTTTCAAGCATCTAAAAGGACTCATAAGTACTATAAAGTATATACTGTATAAGTGGTTGAAATGACTCATATGTACCATATTCCAAGTCTACTGAAGTCATTTGGTAGCTTTGTGTGAGGAACAGACAAAAATGTATGTCATTATTCACTGGAAATCTTGACATCTGCCTTAGCTCTCCATGACACACATTCATGTCAGTTTAAGAGAGAAAGAGTGTTTTTTTGTTTGTTTGTTTTTTTTCCTCACAAAACTTTTGGATCACTTCAGAAAATGTGGAATATACCACTCAAATCATAGGGATAACATTTATGCTACCTTTATGTGCTTTTTAGAACTTCAAAAAATCTTTGTGTTCTGCACAGGAAAAAGTCAAAGGGGGTTTGGAATGGCACAAGGGTGGATAATAAATGATAAAATAATTTTAATGTTTGGGTGAACTGTTCCCTTAAATTTATGAAAAAAAATATATAATTCATACAGATTTGCAATGTACTGAACCCGTAAAAGGTCATGGTAGGGGACAAAAATTCTGTTAGCTGGGGAAAAAAAAACAAAAAAAAGTAGTAAATGATTTTGCGTTCTCTCGCAAAACTTTGCATTCCCCGATAATATTTGCATGCTTTCGCAAAATGTCATAATGATATTCTTCTACTAGCTCTCCTATATGTATTCCAGCATTTTTTCAGCTTTTGAGTTCAACAAGAAGAGAAAAACAGTGCAATGACTGTGAAGCCCACAAGACAATACTTAGATTTATGAATGTGTGAAAATAAAGGCAACACAGTTAAAATTACATTACATGTAAGTAGTCTAATTTAAAAGGAATGCTGTGGTGCATATTTGAATCACATATTATTACTGTTTTTGGTGTGATGGTGTTTCCCTCTCCAATAATAAAGCAATAAAAAATGTTAAATTATGTGTGGTGGCTGAAGGTTTTGAGCTTTAAAATAACTGCGATTCGAAACTCACATTTAAATCATTCGTATTTGTGTTTGGAACAACCCTTTAGTTTGGCCACCATGATTGCTCTCCCTTCGGAGTGCCCCTGTGGAGGATTCATTTATGCGATTTGTTTTTGGTGTCAGTGTTGAATGATTGACTCACTCATAACACAATTGTCGCCATCTGCTGGCAAATGATAAATGGCCAAATAAACAATTAAAATAATAGTTGACATTTGAGCATATGATATTAAAATTCCACAAGACCTGAGGTTTGGGAAAAAATGCTATATATATATATAAACTGTCATTTTTGTGGTATTTTTAAATATGTTGCATTTTGAATTGCATTAAAATATATATATATTTTTTTTTTGCACATTTGCATATATCAGATTTATTTTGCAATACCTAAAGGAGTCACTTATCTTCTCACTCTTTCCATGTTTACAAGATAAAGTTTTCCACAAACAGTAGGTTCTGGCACCTGTCATCTCGACTTATCTCTCATAAATACAATAGCCTGAAGAGCTTTTATGCATGGGAATGCATATACGAGAGCACAAGTTTTACGAGAGAACTCAAAACAATTTGCAAGAGTCTACAAGTTTTTGAGAGATAATGCAAAATAATTTGCGAGAGAATGCAACGTTTCTTGGGGGAACGCAAAGATTTGCGGGAGAAGGCAAAAGCATTTGCTTATTTTTTTTCCCCCATGTTACTACATTTTCCCCACCACCATGGCCCTCTAGGGGCTCTGTAGGAATTACATAAGAGTGAGTAAATGAAAAAAAAAAAGTTTTGTAATTTTTCGGTGAACTAGTCCTTTATACCAGAAACTGTTTTTAGCTTCCCCTTGTAGCATTCGAGGAATGGGAAATGGCAAACTCTTTTCCGACATGAGAGTGTAAGGCATGTTAGAAGAGCAGCAGGGGTTCTAGTAATCCGTGCAGGGCTGCAGGGAGGTGCTGTTCTCTCTCACACATAAAAAAAAACTGAAAAAAAGGGCAGCTAATCCAGCATAGCAAGACTTCAGAGGAAATGGAAGCTAACGGTATTAGCGCAGGCACAAGCACCTTTGATCCTGAGCAGAGTCTTCCATGCTAAATCGCTGCTTTTCTTTTCCAAGTCATATTTGCTCGGGTGAGAATCTTTGTCTATGATCTTTTTCATCATGCGTTACCTTGAATAATCGGCACTAAATGGTTTCTGGTTTTGTGAAAAACAAAAGAACATCAAAACACCGATATCTCGTTGGTAAGGAGTTTATTTACAGTAGGTTAAAAATATACAAAAAGTGCTATAGTATTCCACTGTAGTATGTTTATATATATATATATATATATATATATATATATATATATATATATATATATATATATATATATATATATTTAAGCAATATCACACAAGCAAGAGTGCGATATGGCCCTACATCAGCACTGCTGTGATTCGGACGCTGTAGGTAACTGTATGTACAACAGTTCAATGAACAAGTCAATTTAAAATTTTTTTGGAAAAACCATGTACAGTCATAAAAACGCATTTGTGCATGGAACTACTTTCTAACGTGACGGATCAGAATCTGCCGTTGCTGGTTCAAAACAAATGATGTGTCCAAACTGCCATTAATAATTCAATAATGTCACTTCAGAAATAGTATCATGGCTTGTGCTGTTTCGAACAAGTCATTGGATAAACAAGGATAGACAGATGGATGTGTGTGTGTGTGTGTGTGTGTGTGTGTGTGTGTGTGTGTGTGTGTGTGTGTGTGTGTGTGTGTGTGAGAGAGAGAGAGAGAGAGAGAGAGAGAGAGAGAGAGAGATGGAGGAGTGCAATTACCTGTTGCCACACCTAAACAGAGATGCTGTCAGCTTTCTGATGGTCAGCTTTCTCAGAGGAAAATAGATGTCCAAGCGGGGGCATTCCTACCTATTTCACGCTAGCCGGTGCGCAAAAGTCATTCACTATAGAAACAGCAATGTCCTCCGCCATTTTAAACAGTATGTATCCAATGTGGAAACTCTGATAAAAGGTAAGCAACTTGAAATCTGTAATCAATTAGTTGTGTCTCTCAGCAATGATGAGCCTTAATCCTGAAGTTGTCAGTTTAAAGCTGTTTCAAGCTATTTCCTAGCTTTGGTAATGTATTAGTTATACGAGCGATCAAGGAGCACTGTTCTATGTCAACAATGATTAACGGATTCACTTTGTGTCACCAACTGGCTCTTATTACACACAAAAATTATCTTTTACCACCAACTGCTGGCTAACATATGTCATAAAGGTGACATTGTTCCGAATATAATAGTTGTAGGGGGGTCTGGGGGGTCTGGGGGCAGGCACCCCCCCCCATAAGAAAAATGTAGAATTTAACATGTAAATTAAGCATTCTGGTGCACTCTGACAAAAAAAAAAAAAATTAAGGGAAAAGACAACATTTGCTTCAAGTAAAAAAAAAGCGTATTTATTAATACTAATTAAACTTCTTGGAACACCAGCCACAACTTGGTCAAAATGTTTATTTCTTCTGTCCGTCCCCGCGGATTTGTAAACTGTACTCACGGATTTGTGGCTCGCGCTCATTTTAGAAGAACAGCAAGTGGAAAGTTGTTAATTAATCTTATTGTATATTGTTTTATTGTGTAGGATATTAAGTGGAATACATCACATTGTTTTACAGTAACTGCGTGCTTAAAGTGATTCTCAATTTTAGCGGGTATGGGGTGAGGCAAACCTACACTGAGTGGGGGCCCCTGGCAAAGTTAAACACTAAGGCCCTTTTTTAAAAACAAATAAGCGTTATATAATTATATTAATACATAATCTTTTTGTTAATTTATCTTCATTACCTAGAGATGAATTATACAATAATTTTTTTTACAACATTATGCGCTTATTTTTTTAATTAATGAAATGTCAGAAAAACAGAAAATACAATACAATGCATACAGTACAATCTTCACATGTATATTGTCACCTTAAAAACAGTCCTTTGTGTGGTGGAACAAGCAATGCTATATAGAAATATATGTTAGCATCTTAATTTAATCTTTATTTTATAATTTGATTAGTTCATTAATTATGTTAACTCAACTAATTTAATGTAAAGAGCTGGATACGAATTACTGTCAACTAAATGTATTGATTAGAGTTGCCATAGACTTAAGTTTTTTTCTAGTCCAGTAGTAGTCATTCATTTAAGCAATTAGTCAACCAATCGCATGTTTATATTAATTTCTGCTTAAATACTGGGTGCATGGAGGAATATAGCCTATTCCGCGCTCAAGCGCACGCATAAATCTTGCCGCAAAGCACCGGAAAAAGTAGTATAATGATAATAAATATCTGAAAAAAATAACGAGGCATTTTAATTGTTTATTATCAATAAACTAATGTTTTCTAAATCAGTGTCGACTGCAAACATGCCCATCTCCGCTGTAAAGCGGATGCGCCTTTAGAGAAAAATGCACCTTGATTACATAATCAGAAGGTATTTGCTTTCGATTCGAATTTGTTCGTTTAACAAATTTGTTTTGTCTGCAATTATACGCTGTTTATCAGTTCATTTATGAGACGCGATCCAGTTCACAGAGACCATGAAAGCGCGCCCTGATTGTTTTATTTTACAAAAGCAAAAGTTTTCTTGTTATAGTGAGTTTACACAATTACAAGTAGTTACGAATAATGTAGTATTCTTTTCTGTATGACCAGAAATTATGGAGTATTGTTTCCAATGTTGTTGATAGGAAAATGCAAGTGATCGCGCCGGCGCCTCCATGTCATGCAGTCAGCGCGCTCCACAATAGTGGTGGAATAGACGATTTAATATGAATGATGTGCGTCAAAATTTGTTTATTTGTGATAATCTTAGCCCTTTATTATTATTGTCTAACCTGTATAATTTTTTGTAAGTAGTTTTGGATAAAAGCGTATTCTAGTTAAAATGGGAGGATTTGTGGGAGGAACCACAAACCCGTGAGAACGGATTGCGAAAGCGTGGGCTCGGTTTATGAATTTGTGGGTACAGATTGCAAAAATTGAAGGCACTGTTTAAAAATCTGAGAGCGCGGATTAGAAACTCGTGGGTACGGTTTAATAATCCGTGGGCTCGATTTGTTAAACCGAGGGAACAGTTTGAGAATTCGTGAATACGGTTTATAAACTGAGGGGACGGATTGCAAAACCGTCGCCACAGATTGTTTTTTTTTCCTCCCACAGGTGACTTCCCGGGCTCCGTATGTATTAGATCGAAAGATCTGGGAAAAAAAACATACATTTAGCCACTCATAGACACTCCCCTCGAAGAAATCAGGATAGAAGTGGACGAAAGAGACGGATTAAAACACCAGGTGTAAACGGGTAACGTTATGTGTCTCCCTCGTCAACTTGTGATACGATCGACCAAACCGCATCTTAATACCAG